>BSBM01000883.1:0-1200000 GCA_027924585.1 Larix kaempferi
TTTGTTGAAAGTATATCGAAATGAGGTATGGGATATGCTTGAGAATTATTTTATAGCATTTAATATCACTCATATTCCCAGAAATCATAATAAAACTGCAGATTCTTTAGCCCTGGCTGCCACACATTTCAGAATTCCAAAAACCACTCAATTAAGGTATCCAATAGAAGTGAGATATAGACCATGTGTTCCAGATAATGTGAGACATTGGAGGGTTTTTGAAGATGACATTGAAATAAAAAAAATTCTTGAGCTTGTAGATGAATTTTCAAACAATCAAATTGATCAAGAACTAGATGAAAGGGATGAACAGTTAGATGAATTTGCTGCAGAAGAGATAGTTGGGCATAAGATTATTGAATTGAAGAGCAATTTCATTCCAAAAGGTCTAGTACCTTTAGAAAGAATATTCACTAAAGATGATACACCTTCCAGACCAGTAATTCAATCCTCAGAAGATAATGTAGAGGAGTACAATATTGGTTCAGCAGAACATCCCAGAATGGTAAAAACTGTCTAAAAACCTAACAGCTGAGCAAAGAAGTAGATATATCAGGCTGTTGAGAAAATATATAGATGCATTTGCTTGGTCTTACAAGGAATTAAAAACCTATGATACAGCAGTGATCCAGCACAAAGTTCCTTTGAAACCTAATGTCAAACCTTTCAGGCAGAAATTAAGAAGAATCAATCCAGCCTTGTTCCCTGTAATTGAAAAAGAATTAAAGAAGTTGTTGGATGCGAAAATAATAGTGCCTCTTAGGTATTCTTCTTGGGTGGCCAATTTGGTTCCTGTTAGAAAGAAGAATGGAGAGATTCGATTATGTGTTGACTTCAGAAATTTGAATCGATCATCATTAAAAGACAATTATCCTCTCCCCAAGATTGAACAGGTTTTGCAGCAGGTGGTTGGAGCTCAAAGGATTTCTATGCTAGATGGTTTCTCAGGATACAATCAGATTGCCATGCATCCTGATGACAAAGAAAAGACAGCTTTTACAACCCCCTGGGGGACATTTATG
Source organism: Larix kaempferi (assembly GCA_027924585.1). Classification (NCBI taxonomy): domain Eukaryota; kingdom Viridiplantae; phylum Streptophyta; class Pinopsida; order Pinales; family Pinaceae; genus Larix; species Larix kaempferi. The sequence continues at coordinate 1,023 of BSBM01000883.1, forward strand.
TATGACAAGATGCCTTTTGGTTTGATGAATGCTGGAGCAACCTTTCAGAGAGCTATGGACATTGCATTCGTGGGTGAAAAAGATAAGTTTGTAGTTATCTATCTGGATGATATCACTGTCTTCTCAAAGTCTGATGATGAACATTTGAAGCATTTAGAACAAACCTTCATAAAATGCAGGAAATTTGGCTTATCTTTAAACCCTAAAAAATCACATTTTGCTGTGCAAGAAGGTAAGTTGCTTGGCCACTTGGTATCAGCTGATGGTATCAGAATTGACCCTGAGAGAGTCAAAGCAATACTGAAGATTAGCTTGCCCAGGAGTGAAAAAGGATGTGCAATCATTTATTGGCAAAATCAATTTTCTGCGATGGTTTATTCCTAATTTTGCTGAAACCATTAAGCAAATTACAGCCATGTTAAAAAAGGACCAAGAAGTCAGGTGGACTGTTGAAGCAAAGGAAGCTTTTGAGAAGATTAAAGTGGCTCTGACTGAAGCACCTGTTCTGGTGAGTCCAAATTTTGACAAAGAATTTCTTACATTTTATTTTGCTTCAGAAGACACCATTGCTGCTGTCCTACTTCAGAAGAATGAGGAGGGATTGGAACAACCAATTGCCTTTTTCAGCAAAACACTTAGAGATTCGGAGCTGAAATACAGTATCTTGGAGAAACAAGCCTATGCTCTGGTAAAGGCTTTAAAATTTTTCAGAATTTACATTTTACACTCCAAGGTTGTTTCCTTTGTTCCAAATGCTGCAGTGAAGGATGTTTTGACACAGCCTGATAGTGAAGGAAAGAGGGGAAGGTGGATTGCCAAAATTATGGAATATGAAGTGGAAATCAGACCTACTAAGCTGGTCAAAGGACAAGGATTGGCCAAACTGCTGGCTGACTCAAATTGTCAGGCATTAGGGTTACATTACTATGACAGAAGAATCAGCACCTGAAGAAAATCAAGTAGTCCTGGAAAAAGAAAGAATCATGGATTCTTATTCATCTTCAGATTGGTATGCTGACATTGTCCATTTTCTGTTATTTTTGCAATGTCCAGAACATTTAGACAGAAAAGCTGCCAGGTCCCTGAAATTGAAAACTACTAAATACTGTCTGATAGAAGGTCAATTGTTTTGGAAAGATCCAGCAGGAATCTTATTAAGGTGTTTAGATCAAGCTGAAATAAAGGAAGTGATTTCAGAATCTCATGAAGGAGCTTGTGGAGGACATAAATACTGGAAAACAACAGCCTATAAAATTTTAAGAGCTGGTTACTATTGGCCTTCACTTTTTTCAGATGTTTATCAACATGTGAGAGCTTGCATACCCTGTCAAAAGTTTGCAGGGTAAACAGAAGTTGTTGTCTTTACCTTTGAAGCCTATTGTAGTCAATGCCCCTTTTCAGCAGTGGGGGTCTGGATTTTATTGGAGAAATAAACCCAGCATCTTCAGGCCAGCATCATTGGATTTTGACTGCCACAGATTTCTTTACAAAATGGGTGGAGGCTATCCCCACAAGGAATGCCACAGATAAGGTAATTATGGATTTCATAGAAAATAATATTCTGAGCAGGTTTGGTTGTCCACAAAGATTGATTACTGATAATGCCAAAGCATTCAAATCCAAGGCAATGGTGGCCTTTTGTGAGAAAAATGGTATTATACTAAAACACTCAACTCCTTATTATCCTCAGGGAAATGGTCAGGCTGAATCATCTAACAAAAATATCATTCAGTGCATCAAGAAATTGCTCAAACAAAATAAAAAATCCTGGGATTCAATGTTGAAATATGCATTATGGGAAGATAGGATTACTGTAAAACAGGCCATTGGTACTTCACCCTTTCATCTGGTTTATGGAACAGAAGAAGTATTTCCAGTACAATTGGGAATCCCAATAATGAAGTTCCTCCAAAATTCTCAAGAGGAATCAGATGATTTGCAAAGGAGAATTTTTGAAATGATTGAGTTACAACAGAACAGGGAGAAGGTAGACAAAGAATCCCAGCTGTATAGAGCTAAAATGAAAACCAGGTTTCACAGAAATATCAAAGATCACATTTTTTCAGAAGGTGAGATGGTTTTAAGATGGGATGCAAGAAAGGAACAGAAGGGGAAACATGGAAAATTTGATAATTTATGGTTTGGCCCTTTTCTTATAGCTAAGGTTTTGGAAAATAATACTTTCATATTACAGTCCTTGGAAGGGAGAGGAATTGCTCAGCCCTGTTAATGGGCGATTCCTCAAGCATTTCTACAGTTAAATGAGGATCATGGCCACTTTTCATTGTATATACCGGGTGTGAGTGAGATTGAATAAAGACTCCATAGCCCAATGGAAGACTGAAGGAACTAGTCTACAGGTTCTTGAAGCATCACAGGGAGGACTTCATCCCGCAGCTGGAGCCAGATGTTAAGTCAGTAAATTTTTCTGCATTTTTAGTTTTTTCTATCCAATTTTGGTTTGTTTTTTGAATCTACCTTAGTTAATTTTTGGTTTTCAGTTTTGGTTTTTGTCCTTCTTAAAAACCTTATGAGTGATTGAATAAAGTTTGAACCCAGTCCTTTCAGATTTCATTTGATTTTGGTGATTTTTTATATTGAAAAGGAGTCATATGTTCAAAGGAAGAATCATCAATGACTTTAGAGAATGGTTGAACTTATGTCCTAAACCAAATAGCTGCCAAAATCTCCGACAAATTGGCAAAAAGTTAGAAAATTGCTAAATTTTGGTTAAAAGATATTCTTGTAGCGCTACACCAAAGTTTAACACAGAGCGCGCTACAGGAATATCGTGGCATGAGTTTTTTGTAAATTTTTGATCTGATTTCAATCATGATGCAGAGTGAGAGTATCTAATCGCATTATGTGAGTGTTTAACACGTGTTTGCAGCATTTTGAGCATGATGTTAGTTGGTTGTTAATCACGAAGAGAAAACAAGGGCATCATTACATGTTATGCGGATTCAGTTGCACAGAGACCAGCCAATTCCGGGTTTAGCTGTCAATTTTCTCTTGTCACACGCATCATCACAGAGGAGGCAGTGTTTGTGCATGAGAGTTCATTGTTAAACGGTGGATTGTGTCGCTGTGGAAAGGAGACAGGTGTGTTCTGGCGCCAGCGAAAATTAGGGCTTTTGAATTCATTCACCTGGGGCTAAAAAATCGATATGAGGACACCTGTGCTCGAAGGAGGATATCATTGACACCTCAAATTGAATACATTAAGCCACATTGGACGAGTAATTGATAGGTATTATGTTATAACCCGTATAGCTGGAAAATTTGGGTTTTTGCTGCTGCACGATTTTTCTGAAAAAATTGGTTGCTGAGGAGGATGTAATAGATCGTAAGATGAGGAATTCACCACAGAAATAGTCACCTGAAGCCAGTTAGGAGGAATTTGCATGAATGTTTCTCTCATGACCTAATGTTTTAAACATCAGAATATACAGAATAGGGCGTTGAAAAGACTCACAGAGTTATCTGTAGAACTCAGTTTTTACACAGAAGGGAGTCTTCTAGCTTGATACAGGTGTTACACAGAAAGGTCTATTAATTTGTGCAGGTGATTTAAATATCACTGAAATTGTTATAACCTGCAGAATTATTTGCTCAGAAAACAGCTTATAAAACATTTCTGAAACCTAAACTAGACTGTTCCTGTTCCCTGAAAAGAAAGATATGGGAAAAAGCAGTAAAAGTGGCAAGGTTAACAGGGCTGAGCCCACAGATTTGACATGGATTCAGAAACTTCCAGATTGTGCGGAGCTTTTCCAGCAGGCAGGATGGTTGAAATTTTTCAAGAAGATAGATGGTTTTAATACTCAAGTGCCTGCAATTTTGCCAAAGGACTTAAGAATGAGATGATTATAATGGATCCTTTGAGATTCAAATTGACTGTGGAATTAATATCAGAAGCCACTGAGATTAGTAATGAGGGTGAGCACTGGTTCAAGAAGTCTCCTTTTGAGTTTGATCCTCAAAGATACTTATTGCCCAATGTTATTCCTGACTGGAACAAAGGTATTCTCATACATAATTTCAGGAGGGAATGGATTGAACCTATAAGGATTCTTCAGAGTTATGTGACTTGTGAAGGGAGGTATTCATTAGTGTTCAAATATCATCTCAGGTTCCTACAGCACATGGCAGGGGTTTCTAAAATGAATTTGCCATTCTTTTTCTTTAAAAGCCTGCAGAAAATGTCAAGCAAAATAAAACAGCATGATGATCATACTTCTCAATCACTGTTTCATCATGGTCTCATTAAGCTAATCATCTCTACAGTGTTGCAGCATGAGGAAAAGACTTGCGACTTCTTTTTGTTTTGGTCAGGGGTTCATCCTAAAGGAGAAGACCAACAACCCAAAAGACAAACTGACAAGGGAAAAGTAATGATACAAAAGTTAGGGCATTCAGTTAAACCTGCAAAGAAACATGACATTAAAGTTAAGAAGGGAACAAAGCAGGTAGCAGATGAAGGACAGAATGACAGTCAGCCTCAGGAAATTCCAGAACACAATAAAGTCAAGTTCTCATTATTTAATGACAAAAAGGAAGAGGAATTTCTTGAAAAGAAGTCATCACCTATAACAGATTTTCAAGAAGAGAAGAAAATTGATATCAAAGTGATCCATGTAGCAAAAGAAGAAGTTCATAATCAGCTAAGAAGCCCAATCACAGTCCTCTCAGATGATGAGGGTTATATGTTAGAAGAAGAGCAGTTTATTCCTGAGATCAAGGTTAAAACTGAGATTAAAGAAAATCAAGCTATAGAGGACAAAACCACAAAGCCTAAGAACAAGATCAAAAAGCTGGAAGTGGTAGAGTTAGCATCTATCCAATATCAAGGGAAGAAATTAAAAATGATGGGAGAGGCAGCTTCTTTATGGAGACCTAAAACTAGGTCGAAAAACAAATTAAGATTAAGTATGAAAAAGTTGTTAAATCCAAAACTGAAGACTGATAAGGTGACCATCTCTGATGAAGAATCCATGGAGGAGGAAAAATCAAAGAAAAATGAATTGCATTCAGATAAAAGAGAAGATTCTAGGTCAGTGAAAGTAACAGGTGAAGAAAGCTCTAAATCCATTGTTGAAGACAATTCTGGAAAATTGTTGACAGAGGAGTTTAAATCAGTACAGGTAACAAATGTTTCAAACCCTATCATTGAATATACTGCTGTGAAGCCATTGACAGAAGAATTAATATTTAAGAAGTTTGACATGTTTTGGAAACCAAATGAAGATCAAGATGCTGTCATAGAAAAATTGGTTAATTTTGACAAGGAGAATTTGAAGAAAACTGTCAAACAGTACAAGCATCAAATGAATTACATGCAGGAAGTTAATGATGGTTTAATGATGGAAAATAGAAGATTAAGAGAAGATCTTCAAGATACTCATGACAATTTTCAGGAGTTAATGATTGATGCAAAGGAGGCACTCAGAAGGAAAAGGGTTGCTGACAGGCACTGCTCAGAATTAGAAAAGACTGTTGAAACCTTGCAGCATGAAAATGAACATCTACAGAAAAGGATAGCTGAGCTGGAGCAAAAGCACAAAAGAATGAAGAAAAGATCCTCAAGTCCAGATGGCATATCTTTGCTAGTGGAGGCATCGAAAGAGATCTAGGGCAGTTAGGTTCATTTAAGGCTTTTTGTTAAAGATTTGCTATTTTTAGCAAAATTGTAATTTGTAAAAATGTAAATGCTATTTTACCTAGTCTAGTTATTCGATGGAGGATTAGTAGGAAATACCCTAACTGTTTTTTGGAGATGAAAAACTATTTAGAGAGGGAGAAAAGACATTGTAAGGGTTCGAATTTTTGGAGAGCTTTAGGAGGTCTGCAAGCTATTGATTCAACCAGACTTGTTCACTGCTAAGTATTGCAAACTCTCATATGCATTTTTGATGAAACTATGAATATATGACTCCTTATCCCACTTCTGATATGTATTGGCTTCATTTTGAACTTATATAGTTTCTTGATTGGCAAATTCATTTCTGGTTTTATGTGTAATTTCCAGTGATGCTTGTCTTTTATTGTATGAACTTCATTGCAATCTTTTGTTGGATTCCTGAGATATATATGCATCTTCATGGATATATGTGTATGAATTAGTTTTTACTTATCTGCTGAATGTATTCCCTTATGCTCTTGAAGTTTCTAACCAAAACCTACAAAACAAAACCCTAAAAACCTAGTTTGGATTGATTTTATTTTTGAGATTGTGTTGGCTTGTTACCCTAGCCTTAGTAACAATTTCTGACACAAACATCTTTGGCGCCATTGCCGGGGACGAAGCTGAAGCATATCTTCCCTGGGATACTCATCATTTTTCTGGTTTAAGAGGTGGACTTGAACCAGCAGTTTTTGAAGGCTATTTTCACCAAAAAGAAGTCACACTGGCTTCTAAAGGGATTGGGACCAGGAATAAGCCTGTTTCTCCATTAAAACTGGGTGTGACAGACCCTGAGCAGATTTTGAAAACAACAAACAAACTCAGAAAATCTTGATCTTTGCCAGCTTCCTGTGACTCTCACCAGTTGGGTGAATCATTAGACCCAGCTGAAATTTCACCCTGTATAAAACCTATCCTTTCTGAGAACACTTTTCAGGTTTTCACCAATCCTCAAAGTTTTTTGAAAGCTAAAACCTCTTCCCCTGATAAAATACCAATCTTTCAGTTGAAGGTAGGAAGAAATCATTTTCAAAAAAGTTTTAGTCAAATATCTTCCTCCTCAAAATCTCAGTCTAAACCTCAGTCCACAATGGCAGCCCAAAATCCACCTATGGATATGATGGATAGAATGGTAGCAGCTAGGTATGCACCATTAGTTTTACCTCAGCCTCTACATGCATTGCCTGGAGGTGATTACCAAAAATATATGCCTAGATTCAATGGACAAGGGGAAACCACTGCTGAGGAACATTGGGAGGCTTTCTTGAGTTATGCTGACAATCAGAATATTGAGATTAAAGATGTGTGGATGAGGGTATTTGTTCAGAGTCTAGATGGAGATGTAAGAAAATGGTTTAGAGACTTGCCTGCTAACTCAATTACTATTATTGAGGAACTCCATGAGCTTTTCATGAGACAGTGGGGAGACACTAAAGATCACACATACTATATAACTGAGTTTGGAGCTCTCAGAAGAAAGAAAGATGAGACTGTTGCAGATTTTTCCAAGAGGTTTAATAAGATGTACAGTAGAATTCCAGCAGAAATTAAACCCACTGAAACATCAGCCAAGTTGACCTATGCTAATGCTTTTGATCATGAATTTTCTTTATTACTCAGAGAGAGAAGACCTATCACCCTGCTGAACATGCAAGATGCAGCCCTAGAGGTAGAGTCTAATTTGTTAGCTTCAAATAGACTTAAGAATGAAACATCTCAGCAGCTGTATGAAAGAAAGGGAAAGAAAGAAGCTGTCACAGCAGGCTCTACTTCTCAATCTGCTGAGGCCAAGATAGATGAGATGGCAAAAATGGTTAAGATCCTTACTGCAAAATTGAATAAACTAGAGCTGGAAAAAACCTGCTCCAGAAGCTCAGAGGAACCCAAATAACCAAAATCAATTTAGAAGACAATTTGCACCTAGATTCATGCCAAGGGAGCGAAGAAATAATGATATCCAGCAAGAAAGGAGAGAAAATGAAGATCAAAAAGTGCCCCCACCTTTTCAAAATAATTTGGTCGATGAAGAAGAAATTGATCAGCTGCTGCTTTTTGAAGAAACTGAGACTGATCAGGATATGAATCATATTGGAGATGGATTGTTTACATGTTTTGTAACAGAAGAAAATTTTTTAAATTCTGAGTATTATGATGCAGATTTATATGAGGTTGAAGATGAATTGGAGTTTGAAAAAACTGGTGTAAATGCTGCCACTAATCAGAATGGAATTAAGAAAATCATTAATCTCAGAACTGGCCCGAAACAAGTAGTTCAAGCTCCTAAGAAGAAAGCTTCTGTTCCTGCCCCAGTTATTCCTGACAAACCAACTGCTGATCCTGTAGCAGAAAAGAAGCAACCTGCATAAAAACCTAAGAAGAATACAGAAATTGAAGAGGTAAATAAGTCAGGTCAAAATTTTAGTTTGGAAAATGAGTTAGGAAAACTTAAAATTCCTGTACCATTTTCTGAGCTCATAAAAAATCCATCATACAAGAATACAGTTTTGAAAGTAATGAATATGCCCAATAATCAGCCAGTTTCAGATACAGTAAATCTGCAGGAGGAAAACCCTAGAATCTTTATTGGATCAGCTTTGGCTGAGAAGACTGAAAACGAAGCTGGTGCTTCTCCTCCTTTCTATATAACTTTGACTGTGCATGAGCAGATGATTCATAATTGTTTGCTTGATTCAGGAGCATCCCATAATTTGATGCCAAAATCTGTGATGGAAGCCCTGGGCCTTAATGTCACTAAGCCTTACCATGATCTATATGCTTTTGACTCCCGAGCTGTAAAATGTCTAGGAGTGATAAAAGATATGGTTGTCAATCTTACTCAGTTACCCATGAAAAGTGTAATAATGGATGTTGTGGTAGCTGACATCACACCAAAATTTGGTTTACTTCTGTCTCGGTCATGGGCTAAGAAAGTTGGGGGAACATTACAGATGGACCTCTCTTATGCAACTATTCCTGTTTTTGGTGGAGAAAACAGGAGACTTTATAGAGAGTTACAGTTGGCTTACATAGTCACAGATGAGAAAAACCCTACAAATCACCCAATGTATTCTGTGGATAAAGACCTTGGTTCATGCATACTACAGTTTAGTGAGGAAGAAAATTCTGCTGGTCTGTTACAAGTACAAAAAGATCAGCCTATAAAACACAGTCAAGAAGAGCAGGATGTATTGTGGCAGTTGTATTTTGATGGGTCTTCATGCAAAGAAGGTGCTGGAGCTGGAATTTTATTGATTTCTCCCGGGGGTGAAATGGTGAAACTTATGTTTAAGTTAGAATTTGCTACCACCAACAACACTGCTGAGTATGAAGCCCTACTACTGGGATTGAAGGCTGCTAAAGATTTGGGAATTCAGCAGATTTCTGCATTTGGCGACTCCGAACTAGTTGTTCAACAAGTGAAGAACAAATATCAAGTAAAGCAGGGTTTGCTGAAAGTATATCGAAATGAGGTATGGGATATGCTTGAGAATTATTTTATAGCATTTAATATCACTCATATTCCCAGAAATCATAATAAAACTGCAGATTCTTTAGCCCTGGCTGCCACACATTTCAGAATTCCAAAAACCACTCAATTAAGGTATCCAATAGAAGTGAGATATAGACCATGTGTTCCAGATAATGTGAGACATTGGAGGGTTTTTGAAGATGACATTGAAATAAAAAAAATTCTTGAGCTTGTAGATGAATTTTCAAACAATCAAATTGATCAAGAACTAGATGAAAGGGATGAACAGTTAGATGAATTTGCTGCAGAAGAGATAGTTGGGCATAAGATTATTGAATTGAAGAGCAATTTCATTCCAAAAGGTCTAGTACCTTTAGAAAGAATATTCACTAAAGATGATACACCTTCCAGACCAGTAATTCAATCCTCAGAAGATAATGTAGAGGAGTACAATATTGGTTCAGCAGAACATCCCAGAATGGTAAAACTGTCTAAAAACCTAACAGCTGAGCAAAGAAGTAGATATATCAGGCTGTTGAGAAAATATATAGATGCATTTGCTTGGTCTTACAAGGAATTAAAAACCTATGATACAGCAGTGATCCAGCACAAAGTTCCTTTGAAACCTAATGTCAAACCTTTCAGGCAGAAATTAAGAAGAATCAATCCAGCCTTGTTCCCTGTAATTGAAAAAGAATTAAAGAAGTTGTTGGATGCGAAAATAATAGTGCCTCTTAGGTATTCTTCTTGGGTGGCCAATTTGGTTCCTGTTAGAAAGAAGAATGGAGAGATTCGATTATGTGTTGACTTCAGAAATTTGAATCGATCATCATTAAAAGACAATTATCCTCTCCCCAAGATTGAACAGGTTTTGCAGCAGGTGGTTGGAGCTCAAAGGATTTCTATGCTAGATGGTTTCTCAGGATACAATCAGATTGCCATGCATCCTGATGACAAAGAAAAGACAGCTTTTACAACCCCCTGGGGGACATTTATGTATGACAAGATGCCTTTTGGTTTGATGAATGCTGGAGCAACCTTTCAGAGAGCTATGGACATTGCATTCGTGGGTGAAAAAGATAAGTTTGTAGTTATCTATCTGGATGATATCACTGTCTTCTCAAAGTCTGATGATGAACATTTGAAGCATTTAGAACAAACCTTCATAAAATGCAGGAAATTTGGCTTATCTTTAAACCCTAAAAAATCACATTTTGCTGTGCAAGAAGGTAAGTTGCTTGGCCACTTGGTATCAGCTGATGGTATCAGAATTGACCCTGAGAGAGTCAAAGCAATACTGAAGATTAGCTTGCCCAGGAGTGAAAAAGGATGTGCAATCATTTATTGGCAAAATCAATTTTCTGCGATGGTTTATTCCTAATTTTGCTGAAACCATTAAGCAAATTACAGCCATGTTAAAAAAGGACCAAGAAGTCAGGTGGACTGTTGAAGCAAAGGAAGCTTTTGAGAAGATTAAAGTGGCTCTGACTGAAGCACCTGTTCTGGTGAGTCCAAATTTTGACAAAGAATTTCTTACATTTTATTTTGCTTCAGAAGACACCATTGCTGCTGTCCTACTTCAGAAGAATGAGGAGGGATTGGAACAACCAATTGCCTTTTTCAGCAAAACACTTAGAGATTCGGAGCTGAAATACAGTATCTTGGAGAAACAAGCCTATGCTCTGGTAAAGGCTTTAAAATTTTTCAGAATTTACATTTTACACTCCAAGGTTGTTTCCTTTGTTCCAAATGCTGCAGTGAAGGATGTTTTGACACAGCCTGATAGTGAAGGAAAGAGGGGAAGGTGGATTGCCAAAATTATGGAATATGAAGTGGAAATCAGACCTACTAAGCTGGTCAAAGGACAAGGATTGGCCAAACTGCTGGCTGACTCAAATTGTCAGGCATTAGGGTTACATACTATGACAGAAGAATCAGCACCTGAAGAAAATCAAGTAGTCCTGGAAAAAGAAAGAATCATGGATTCTTATTCATCTTCAGATTGGTATGCTGACATTGTCCATTTTCTGTTATTTTTGCAATGTCCAGAACATTTAGACAGAAAAGCTGCCAGGTCCCTGAAATTGAAAACTACTAAATACTGTCTGATAGAAGGTCAATTGTTTTGGAAAGATCCAGCAGGAATCTTATTAAGGTGTTTAGATCAAGCTGAAATAAAGGAAGTGATTTCAGAATCTCATGAAGGAGCTTGTGGAGGACATAAATACTGGAAAACAACAGCCTATAAAATTTTAAGAGCTGGTTACTATTGGCCTTCACTTTTTTCAGATGTTTATCAACATGTGAGAGCTTGCATACCCTGTCAAAAGTTTGCAGGTAAACAGAAGTTGTTGTCTTTACCTTTGAAGCCTATTGTAGTCAATGCCCCTTTTCAGCAGTGGGGTCTGGATTTTATTGGAGAAATAAACCCAGCATCTTCAGGCCAGCATCATTGGATTTTGACTGCCACAGATTTCTTTACAAAATGGGTGGAGGCTATCCCCACAAGGAATGCCACAGATAAGGTAATTATGGATTTCATAGAAAATAATATTCTGAGCAGGTTTGGTTGTCCACAAAGATTGATTACTGATAATGCCAAAGCATTCAAATCCAAGGCAATGGTGGCCTTTTGTGAGAAAAATGGTATTATACTAAAACACTCAACTCCTTATTATCCTCAGGGAAATGGTCAGGCTGAATCATCTAACAAAAATATCATTCAGTGCATCAAGAAATTGCTCAAACAAAATAAAAAATCCTGGGATTCAATGTTGAAATATGCATTATGGGAAGATAGGATTACTGTAAAACAGGCCATTGGTACTTCACCCTTTCATCTGGTTTATGGAACAGAAGAAGTATTTCCAGTACAATTGGGAATCCCAATAATGAAGTTCCTCCAAAATTCTCAAGAGGAATCAGATGATTTGCAAAGGAGAATTTTTGAAATGATTGAGTTACAACAGAACAGGGAGAAGGTAGACAAAGAATCCCAGCTGTATAGAGCTAAAATGAAAACCAGGTTTCACAGAAATATCAAAGATCACATTTTTTCAGAAGGTGAGATGGTTTTAAGATGGGATGCAAGAAAGGAACAGAAGGGGAAACATGGAAAATTTGATAATTTATGGTTTGGCCCTTTTCTTATAGCTAAGGTTTTGGAAAATAATACTTTCATATTACAGTCCTTGGAAGGAGAGGAATTGCTCAGCCCTGTTAATGGGCGATTCCTCAAGCATTTCTACAGTTAAATGAGGATCATGGCCACTTTTCATTGTATATACCGGTGTGAGTGAGATTGAATAAAGACTCCATAGCCCAATGGAAGACTGAAGGAACTAGTCTACAGGTTCTTGAAGCATCACAGGGAGGACTTCATCCCGCAGCTGGAGCCAGATGTTAAGTCAGTAAATTTTTCTGCATTTTTAGTTTTTTCTATCCAATTTTGGTTTGTTTTTTGAATCTACCTTAGTTAATTTTTGGTTTTCAGTTTTGGTTTTTGTCTTCTTAAAAACCTTATGAGTGATTGAATAAAGTTTGAACCCAGTCCTTTCAGATTTCATTTGATTTTGGTGATTTTTTATATTGAAAAGGAGTCATATGTTCAAAGGAAGAATCATCAATGACTTTAGAGAATGGTTGAACTTATGTCCTAAACCAAATAGCTGCCAAAATCTCCGACAAATTGGCAAAAAGTTAGAAAATTGCTAAATTTTGGTTAAAAGATATTCTTGTAGCGCTACACCAAAGTTTAACACAGAGCGCGCTACAGGAATATCGTGGCATGAGTTTTTTGTAAATTTTTGATCTGATTTCAATCATGATGCAGAGTGAGAGTATCTAATCGCATTATGTGAGTGTTTAACACGTGTTTGCAGCATTTTGAGCATGATGTTAGTTGGTTGTTAATCACGAAGAGAAAACAAGGGCATCATTACATGTTATGCGGATTCAGTTGCACAGAGACCAGCCAATTCCGGGTTTAGCTGTCAATTTTCTCTTGTCACACGCATCATCACAGAGGAGGCAGTGTTTGTGCATGAGAGTTCATTGTTAAACGGTGGATTGTGTCGCTGTGGAAAGGAGACAGGTGTGTTCTGGCGCCAGCGAAAATTAGGGCTTTTGAATTCATTCACCTGGGGCTAAAAAATCGATATGAGGACACCTGTGCTCGAAGGAGGATATCATTGACACCTCAAATTGAATACATTAAGCCACATTGGACGAGTAATTGATAGGTATTATGTTATAACCCGTATAGCTGGAAAATTTGGGTTTTTGCTGCTGCACGATTTTTCTGAAAAAATTGGTTGCTGAGGAGGATGTAATAGATCGTAAGATGAGGAATTCACCACAGAAATAGTCACCTGAAGCCAGTTAGGAGGAATTTGCATGAATGTTTCTCTCATGACCTAATGTTTTAAACATCAGAATATACAGAATAGGGCGTTGAAAAGACTCACAGAGTTATCTGTAGAACTCAGTTTTTACACAGAAGGGAGTCTTCTAGCTTGATACAGGTGTTACACAGAAAGGTCTATTAATTTGTGCAGGTGATTTAAATATCACTGAAATTGTTATAACCTGCAGAATTATTTGCTCAGAAAACAGCTTATAAAACATTTCTGAAACCTAAACTAGACTGTTCCTGTTCCCTGAAAAGAAAGATATGGGAAAAAGCAGTAAAAGTGGCAAGGTTAACAGGGCTGAGCCCACAGATTTGACATGGATTCAGAAACTTCCAGATTGTGCGGAGCTTTTCCAGCAGGCAGGATGGTTGAAATTTTTCAAGAAGATAGATGGTTTTAATACTCAAGTGCCTGCAATTTTGCCAAAGGACTTAAGAATGAGATGATTATAATGGATCCTTTGAGATTCAAATTGACTGTGGAATTAATATCAGAAGCCACTGAGATTAGTAATGAGGGTGAGCACTGGTTCAAGAAGTCTCCTTTTGAGTTTGATCCTCAAAGATACTTATTGCCCAATGTTATTCCTGACTGGAACAAAGGTATTCTCATACATAATTTCAGGAGGGAATGGATTGAACCTATAAGGATTCTTCAGAGTTATGTGACTTGTGAAGGGAGGTATTCATTAGTGTTCAAATATCATCTCAGGTTCCTACAGCACATGGCAGGGGTTTCTAAAATGAATTTGCCATTCTTTTTCTTTAAAAGCCTGCAGAAAATGTCAAGCAAAATAAAACAGCATGATGATCATACTTCTCAATCACTGTTTCATCATGGTCTCATTAAGCTAATCATCTCTACAGTGTTGCAGCATGAGGAAAAGACTTGCGACTTCTTTTTGTTTTGGTCAGGGGTTCATCCTAAAGGAGAAGACCAACAACCCAAAAGACAAACTGACAAGGGAAAAGTAATGATACAAAAGTTAGGGCATTCAGTTAAACCTGCAAAGAAACATGACATTAAAGTTAAGAAGGGAACAAAGCAGGTAGCAGATGAAGGACAGAATGACAGTCAGCCTCAGGAAATTCCAGAACACAATAAAGTCAAGTTCTCATTATTTAATGACAAAAAGGAAGAGGAATTTCTTGAAAAGAAGTCATCACCTATAACAGATTTTCAAGAAGAGAAGAAAATTGATATCAAAGTGATCCATGTAGCAAAAGAAGAAGTTCATAATCAGCTAAGAAGCCCAATCACAGTCCTCTCAGATGATGAGGGTTATATGTTAGAAGAAGAGCAGTTTATTCCTGAGATCAAGGTTAAAACTGAGATTAAAGAAAATCAAGCTATAGAGGACAAAACCACAAAGCCTAAGAACAAGATCAAAAAGCTGGAAGTGGTAGAGTTAGCATCTATCCAATATCAAGGGAAGAAATTAAAAATGATGGGAGAGGCAGCTTCTTTATGGAGACCTAAAACTAGGTCGAAAAACAAATTAAGATTAAGTATGAAAAAGTTGTTAAATCCAAAACTGAAGACTGATAAGGTGACCATCTCTGATGAAGAATCCATGGAGGAGGAAAAATCAAAGAAAAATGAATTGCATTCAGATAAAAGAGAAGATTCTAGGTCAGTGAAAGTAACAGGTGAAGAAAGCTCTAAATCCATTGTTGAAGACAATTCTGGAAAATTGTTGACAGAGGAGTTTAAATCAGTACAGGTAACAAATGTTTCAAACCCTATCATTGAATATACTGCTGTGAAGCCATTGACAGAAGAATTAATATTTAAGAAGTTTGACATGTTTTGGAAACCAAATGAAGATCAAGATGCTGTCATAGAAAAATTGGTTAATTTTGACAAGGAGAATTTGAAGAAAACTGTCAAACAGTACAAGCATCAAATGAATTACATGCAGGAAGTTAATGATGGTTTAATGATGGAAAATAGAAGATTAAGAGAAGATCTTCAAGATACTCATGACAATTTTCAGGAGTTAATGATTGATGCAAAGGAGGCACTCAGAAGGAAAAGGGTTGCTGACAGGCACTGCTCAGAATTAGAAAAGACTGTTGAAACCTTGCAGCATGAAAATGAACATCTACAGAAAAGGATAGCTGAGCTGGAGCAAAAGCACAAAAGAATGAAGAAAAGATCCTCAAGTCCAGATGGCATATCTTTGCTAGTGGAGGCATCGAAAGAGATCTAGGGCAGTTAGGTTCATTTAAGGCTTTTTGTTAAAGATTTGCTATTTTTAGCAAAATTGTAATTTGTAAAAATGTAAATGCTATTTTACCTAGTCTAGTTATTCGATGGAGGATTAGTAGGAAATACCCTAACTGTTTTTTGGAGATGAAAAACTATTTAGAGAGGGAGAAAAGACATTGTAAGGGTTCGAATTTTTGGAGAGCTTTAGGAGGTCTGCAAGCTATTGATTCAACCAGACTTGTTCACTGCTAAGTATTGCAAACTCTCATATGCATTTTTGATGAAACTATGAATATATGACTCCTTATCCCACTTCTGATATGTATTGGCTTCATTTTGAACTTATATAGTTTCTTGATTGGCAAATTCATTTCTGGTTTTATGTGTAATTTCCAGTGATGCTTGTCTTTTATTGTATGAACTTCATTGCAATCTTTTGTTGGATTCCTGAGATATATATGCATCTTCATGGATATATGTGTATGAATTAGTTTTTACTTATCTGCTGAATGTATTCCCTTATGCTCTTGAAGTTTCTAACCAAAACCTACAAAACAAAACCCTAAAAACCTAGTTTGGATTGATTTTATTTTTGAGATTGTGTTGGCTTGTTACCCTAGCCTTAGTAACAATTTCTGACACAAACATCTTTGGCGCCATTGCCGGGGACGAAGCTGAAGCATATCTTCCCTGGGATACTCATCATTTTTCTGGTTTAAGAGGTGGACTTGAACCAGCAGTTTTTGAAGGCTATTTTCACCAAAAAGAAGTCACACTGGCTTCTAAAGGGATTGGGACCAGGAATAAGCCTGTTTCTCCATTAAAACTGGGTGTGACAGACCCTGAGCAGATTTTGAAAACAACAAACAAACTCAGAAAATCTTGATCTTTGCCAGCTTCCTGTGACTCTCACCAGTTGGGTGAATCATTAGACCCAGCTGAAATTTCACCCTGTATAAAACCTATCCTTTCTGAGAACACTTTTCAGGTTTTCACCAATCCTCAAAGTTTTTTGAAAGCTAAAACCTCTTCCCCTGATAAAATACCAATCTTTCAGTTGAAGGTAGGAAGAAATCATTTTCAAAAAAGTTTTAGTCAAATATCTTCCTCCTCAAAATCTCAGTCTAAACCTCAGTCCACAATGGCAGCCCAAAATCCACCTATGGATATGATGGATAGAATGGTAGCAGCTAGGTATGCACCATTAGTTTTACCTCAGCCTCTACATGCATTGCCTGGAGGTGATTACCAAAAATATATGCCTAGATTCAATGGACAAGGGGAAACCACTGCTGAGGAACATTGGGAGGCTTTCTTGAGTTATGCTGACAATCAGAATATTGAGATTAAAGATGTGTGGATGAGGGTATTTGTTCAGAGTCTAGATGGAGATGTAAGAAAATGGTTTAGAGACTTGCCTGCTAACTCAATTACTATTATTGAGGAACTCCATGAGCTTTTCATGAGACAGTGGGGAGACACTAAAGATCACACATACTATATAACTGAGTTTGGAGCTCTCAGAAGAAAGAAAGATGAGACTGTTGCAGATTTTTCCAAGAGGTTTAATAAGATGTACAGTAGAATTCCAGCAGAAATTAAACCCACTGAAACATCAGCCAAGTTGACCTATGCTAATGCTTTTGATCATGAATTTTCTTTATTACTCAGAGAGAGAAGACCTATCACCCTGCTGAACATGCAAGATGCAGCCCTAGAGGTAGAGTCTAATTTGTTAGCTTCAAATAGACTTAAGAATGAAACATCTCAGCAGCTGTATGAAAGAAAGGGAAAGAAAGAAGCTGTCACAGCAGGCTCTACTTCTCAATCTGCTGAGGCCAAGATAGATGAGATGGCAAAAATGGTTAAGATCCTTACTGCAAAATTGAATAAACTAGAGCTGGAAAAAACCTGCTCCAGAAGCTCAGAGGAACCCAAATAACCAAAATCAATTTAGAAGACAATTTGCACCTAGATTCATGCCAAGGGAGCGAAGAAATAATGATATCCAGCAAGAAAGGAGAGAAAATGAAGATCAAAAAGTGCCCCCACCTTTTCAAAATAATTTGGTCGATGAAGAAGAAATTGATCAGCTGCTGCTTTTTGAAGAAACTGAGACTGATCAGGATATGAATCATATTGGAGATGGATTGTTTACATGTTTTGTAACAGAAGAAAATTTTTTAAATTCTGAGTATTATGATGCAGATTTATATGAGGTTGAAGATGAATTGGAGTTTGAAAAAACTGGTGTAAATGCTGCCACTAATCAGAATGGAATTAAGAAAATCATTAATCTCAGAACTGGCCCGAAACAAGTAGTTCAAGCTCCTAAGAAGAAAGCTTCTGTTCCTGCCCCAGTTATTCCTGACAAACCAACTGCTGATCCTGTAGCAGAAAAGAA
Organism: Larix kaempferi; assembly: GCA_027924585.1. Taxonomy (NCBI): domain Eukaryota; kingdom Viridiplantae; phylum Streptophyta; class Pinopsida; order Pinales; family Pinaceae; genus Larix; species Larix kaempferi. The sequence continues at coordinate 19,202 of BSBM01000883.1, forward strand.
GCAACCTGCATAAAAACCTAAGAAGAATACAGAAATTGAAGAGGTAAATAAGTCAGGTCAAAATTTTAGTTTGGAAAATGAGTTAGGAAAACTTAAAATTCCTGTACCATTTTCTGAGCTCATAAAAAATCCATCATACAAGAATACAGTTTTGAAAGTAATGAATATGCCCAATAATCAGCCAGTTTCAGATACAGTAAATCTGCAGGAGGAAAACCCTAGAATCTTTATTGGATCAGCTTTGGCTGAGAAGACTGAAAACGAAGCTGGTGCTTCTCCTCCTTTCTATATAACTTTGACTGTGCATGAGCAGATGATTCATAATTGTTTGCTTGATTCAGGAGCATCCCATAATTTGATGCCAAAATCTGTGATGGAAGCCCTGGGCCTTAATGTCACTAAGCCTTACCATGATCTATATGCTTTTGACTCCCGAGCTGTAAAATGTCTAGGAGTGATAAAAGATATGGTTGTCAATCTTACTCAGTTACCCATGAAAAGTGTAATAATGGATGTTGTGGTAGCTGACATCACACCAAAATTTGGTTTACTTCTGTCTCGGTCATGGGCTAAGAAAGTTGGGGGAACATTACAGATGGACCTCTCTTATGCAACTATTCCTGTTTTTGGTGGAGAAAACAGGAGACTTTATAGAGAGTTACAGTTGGCTTACATAGTCACAGATGAGAAAAACCCTACAAATCACCCAATGTATTCTGTGGATAAAGACCTTGGTTCATGCATACTACAGTTTAGTGAGGAAGAAAATTCTGCTGGTCTGTTACAAGTACAAAAAGATCAGCCTATAAAACACAGTCAAGAAGAGCAGGATGTATTGTGGCAGTTGTATTTTGATGGGTCTTCATGCAAAGAAGGTGCTGGAGCTGGAATTTTATTGATTTCTCCCGGGGGTGAAATGGTGAAACTTATGTTTAAGTTAGAATTTGCTACCACCAACAACACTGCTGAGTATGAAGCCCTACTACTGGGATTGAAGGCTGCTAAAGATTTGGGAATTCAGCAGATTTCTGCATTTGGCGACTCCGAACTAGTTGTTCAACAAGTGAAGAACAAATATCAAGTAAAGCAGGGTTTGCTGAAAGTATATCGAAATGAGGTATGGGATATGCTTGAGAATTATTTTATAGCATTTAATATCACTCATATTCCCAGAAATCATAATAAAACTGCAGATTCTTTAGCCCTGGCTGCCACACATTTCAGAATTCCAAAAACCACTCAATTAAGGTATCCAATAGAAGTGAGATATAGACCATGTGTTCCAGATAATGTGAGACATTGGAGGGTTTTTGAAGATGACATTGAAATAAAAAAAATTCTTGAGCTTGTAGATGAATTTTCAAACAATCAAATTGATCAAGAACTAGATGAAAGGGATGAACAGTTAGATGAATTTGCTGCAGAAGAGATAGTTGGGCATAAGATTATTGAATTGAAGAGCAATTTCATTCCATAAGGTCTAGTACCTTTACAAAGAATATTCACTAAAGATGATACACCTTCCAGACCAGTAATTCAATCCTCAGAAGATAATGTAGAGGAGTACAATATTGGTTCAGCAGAACATCCCAGAATGGTAAAACTGTCTAAAAACCTAACAGCTGAGCAAAGAAGTAGATATATCAGGCTGTTGAGAAAATATATAGATGCATTTGCTTGGTCTTACAAGGAATTAAAAACCTATGATACAGCAGTGATCCAGCACAAAGTTCCTTTGAAACCTAATGTCAAACCTTTCAGGCAGAAATTAAGAAGAATCAATCCAGCCTTGTTCCCTGTAATTGAAAAAGAATTAAAGAAGTTGTTGGATGCGAAAATAATAGTGCCTCTTAGGTATTCTTCTTGGGTGGCCAATTTGGTTCCTGTTAGAAAGAAGAATGGAGAGATTCGATTATGTGTTGACTTCAAAAATTTGAATCGATCATCATTAAAAGACAATTATCCTCTCCCCAAGATTGAACAGGTTTTGCAGCAGGTGGTTGGAGCTCAAAGGATTTCTATGCTAGATGGTTTCTCAGGATACAATCAGATTGCCATGCATCCTGATGACAAAGAAAAGACAGCTTTTACAACCCCCTGGGGGACATTTATGTATGACAAGATGCCTTTTGGTTTGATGAATGCTGGAGCAACCTTTCAGAGAGCTATGGACATTGCATTCGTGGGTGAAAAAGATAAGTTTGTAGTTATCTATCTGGATGATATCACTGTCTTCTCAAAGTCTGATGATGAACATTTGAAGCATTTAGAACAAACCTTCATAAAATGCAGGAAATTTGGCTTATCTTTAAACCCTAAAAAATCACATTTTGCTGTGCAAGAAGGTAAGTTGCTTGGCCACTTGGTATCAGCTGATGGTATCAGAATTGACCCTGAGAGAGTCAAAGCAATACTGAAGATTAGCTTGCCCAGGAGTGAAAAAGGATGTGCAATCATTTATTGGCAAAATCAATTTTCTGCGATGGTTTATTCCTAATTTTGCTGAAACCATTAAGCAAATTACAGCCATGTTAAAAAAGGACCAAGAAGTCAGGTGGACTGTTGAAGCAAAGGCAGCTTTTGAGAAGATTAAAGTGGCTCTGACTGAAGCACCTGTTCTGGTGAGTCCAAATTTTGACAAAGAATTTCTTACATTTTCTTTTGCTTCAGAAGACACCATTGCTGCTGTCCTACTTCAGAAGAATGAGGAGGGATTGGAACAACCAATTGCCTTTTTCAGCAAAACACTTAGAGATTCGGAGCTGAAATACAGTATCTTGGAGAAACAAGCCTATGCTCTGGTAAAGGCTTTAAAATTTTTCAGAATTTACATTTTACACTCCAAGGTTGTTTCCTTTGTTCCAAATGCTGCAGTGAAGGATGTTTTGACACAGCCTGATAGTGAAGGAAAGAGGGGAAGGTGGATTGCCAAAATTATGGAATATGAAGTGGAAATCAGACCTACTAAGCTGGTCAAAGGACAAGGATTGGCCAAACTGCTGGCTGACTCAAATTGTCAGGCATTAGGGTTACATACTATGATAGAAGAATCAGCACCTGAAGAAAATCAAGTAGTCCTGGAAAAAGAAAGAATCATGGATTCTTATTCATCTTCAGATTGGTATGCTGACATTGTCCATTTTCTGTTATTTTTGCAATGTCCAGAACATTTAGACAGAAAAGCTGCCAGGTCCCTGAAATTGAAAACTACTAAATACTGTCTGATAGAAGGTCAATTGTTTTGGAAAGATCCAGCAGGAATCTTATTAAGGTGTTTAGATCAAGCTGAAATAAAGGAAGTGATTTCAGAATCTCATGAAGGAGCTTGTGGAGGACATAAATACTGGAAAACAACAGCCTATAAAATTTTAAGAGCTGGTTACTATTGGCCTTCACTTTTTTCAGATGTTTATCAACATGTGAGAGCTTGCATACCCTGTCAAAAGTTTGCAGGTAAACAGAAGTTGTTGTCTTTACCTTTGAAGCCTATTGTAGTCAATGCCCCTTTTCAGCAGTGGGGTCTGGATTTTATTGGAGAAATAAACCCAGCATCTTCAGGCCAGCATCATTGGATTTTGACTGCCACAGATTTCTTTACAAAATGGGTGGAGGCTATCCCCACAAGGAATGCCACAGATAAGGTAATTATGGATTTCATAGAAAATAATATTCTGAGCAGGTTTGGTTGTCCACAAAGATTGATTACTGATAATGCCAAAGCATTCAAATCCAAGGCAATGGTGGCCTTTTGTGAGAAAAATGGTATTATACTAAAACACTCAACTCCTTATTATCCTCAGGGAAATGGTCAGGCTGAATCATCTAACAAAAATATCATTCAGTGCATCAAGAAATTGCTCAAACAAAATAAAAAATCCTGGGATTCAATGTTGAAATATGCATTATGGGAAGATAGGATTACTGTAAAACAGGCCATTGGTACTTCACCCTTTCATCTGGTTTATGGAACAGAAGAAGTATTTCCAGTACAATTGGGAATCCCAATAATGAAGTTCCTCCAAAATTCTCAAGAGGAATCAGATGATTTGCAAAGGAGAATTTTTGAAATGATTGAGTTACAGCAGAACAGGGAGAAGGTAGACAAAGAATCCCAGCTGTATAGAGCTAAAATGAAAACCAAGTTTCACAGAAATATCAAAGATCACATTTTTTCAGAAGGTGAGATGGTTTTAAGATGGGATGCAAGAAAGGAACAGAAGGGGAAACATGGAAAATTTGATAATTTATGGTTTGGCCCTTTTCTTATAGCTAAGGTTTTGGAAAATAATACTTTCATATTACAGTCCTTGGAAGGAGAGGAATTGCTCAGCCCTGTTAATGGGCGATTCCTCAAGCATTTCTACAGTTAAATGAGGATCATGGCCACTTTTCATTGTATATACCGGTGTGAGTGAGATTGAATAAAGACTCCATAGCCCAATGGAAGACTGAAGGCACTAGTCTACAGGTTCTTGAAGCATCACAGGGAGGACTTCATCCCGCAGCTGGAGCCAGATGTTAAGTCAGTAAATTTTTCTGCATTTTTAGTTTTTTCTCTCCAATTTTGGTTTGTTTTTTGAATCTACCTTAGTTAATTTTTGGTTTTCAGTTTTGGTTTTTGTCTTCTTAAAAACCTTATGAGTGATTGAATAAAGTTTGAACCCAGTCCTTTCAGATTTCATTTGATTTTGGTGATTTTTTATATTGAAAAGGAGTCATATGTTCAAAGGAAGAATCATCAATGACTTTAGAGAATGGTTGAACTTATGTCCTAAACCAAATAGCTGCCAAAATCTCCGACAAATTGGCAAAAAGTTAGAAAATTGCTAAATTTTGGTTAAAAGATATTCTTGTAGCGCTACACCAAAGTTTAACACAGAGCGCGCTACAGGAATATCGTGGCATGAGTTTTTTGTAAATTTTTGATCTGATTTCAATCATGATGCAGAGTGAGAGTATCTAATCGCATTATGTGAGTGTTTAACACGTGTTTGCAGCATTTTGAGCATGATGTTAGTTGGTTGTTAATCACGAAGAGAAAACAAGGGCATCATTACATGTTATGCGGATTCAGTTGCACAGAGACCAGCCAATTCTGGGTTTAGCTGTCAATTTTCTCTTGTCACACGCATCATCACAGAGGAGGCAGTGTTTGTGCATGAGAGTTCATTGTTAAACGGTGGATTGTGTCGCTGTGGAAAGGAGACAGGTGTGTTCTGGCGCCAGCGAAAATTAGGGCTTTTGAATTCATTCACCTGGGGCTAAAAAATCGATATGAGGACACCTGTGCTCGAAGGAGGATATCATTGACACCTCAAATTGAATACATTAAGCCACATTGGACGAGTAATTGATAGGTATTATGTTATAACCCGTATAGCTGGAAAATTTGGGTTTTTGCTGCTGCACGATTTTTCTGAAAAAATTGGTTGCTGAGGAGGATGTAATAGATCGTAAGATGAGGAATTCACCACAGAAATAGTCACCTGAAGCCAGTTAGGAGGAATTTGCATGAATGTTTCTCTCATGACCTAATGTTTTAAACATCAGAATATACAGAATAGGGCGTTGAAAAGACTCACAGAGTTATCTGTAGAACTCAGTTTTTACACAGAAGGGAGTCTTCTAGCTTGATATAGGTGTTACACAGAAAGGTCTATTAATTTGTGCAGGTGATTTAAATATCACTGAAATTGTTATAACCTGCAGAATTATTTGCTCAGAAAACAGCTTATAAAACATTTCTGAAACCTAAACTAGACTGTTCCTGTTCCCTGAAAAGAAAGATATGGGAAAAAGCAGTAAAAGTGGCAAGGTTAACAGGGCTGAGCCCACAGATTTGACATGGATTCAGAAACTTCCAGATTGTGCGGAGCTTTTCCAGCAGGCAGGATGGTTGAAATTTTTCAAGAAGATAGATGGTTTTAATACTCAAGTGCCTGCAATTTTGCCAAAGGACTTAAGAATGAGATGATTATAATGGATCCTTTGAGATTCAAATTGACTGTGGAATTAATATCAGAAGCCACTGAGATTAGTAATGAGGGTGAGCACTGGTTCAAGAAGTCTCCTTTTGAGTTTGATCCTCAAAGATACTTATTGCCCAATGTTATTCCTGACTGGAACAAAGGTATTCTCATACATAATTTCAGGAGGGAATGGATTGAACCTATAAGGATTCTTCAGAGTTATGTGACTTGTGAAGGGAGGTATTCATTAGTGTTCAAATATCATCTCAGGTTCCTACAGCACATGGCAGGGGTTTCTAAAATGAATTTTCCATTCTTTTTCTTTAAAAGCCTGCAGAAAATGTCAAGCAAAATAAAACAGCATGATGATCATACTTCTCAATCACTGTTTCATCATGGTCTCATTAAGCTAATCATCTCTACAGTGTTGCAGCATGAGGAAAAGACTTGAGACTTCTTTTTGTTTTGGTCAGGGGTTCATCCTAAAGGAGAAGACCAACAACCCAAAAGACAAACTGACAAGGGAAAAGTAATGATACAAAAGTTAGGGCATTCAGTTAAACCTGCAAAGAAACATGACATTAAAGTTAAGAAGGGAACAAAGCAGGTAGCAGATGAAGGACAGAATGACAGTCAGCCTCAGGAAATTCCAGAACACAATAAAGTCAAGTTCTCATTATTTAATGACAAAAAGGAAGAGGAATTTCTTGAAAAGAATTCATCACCTATAACAGATTTTCAAGAAGAGAAGAAAATTGATATCAAAGTGATCCCTGTAGCAAAAGAAGAAGTTCATAATCAGCTAAGAAGCCCAATCACAGTCCTCTCAGATGATGAGGGTTATATGTTAGAAGAAGAGCAGTTTATTCCTGAGATCAAGGTTAAAACTGAGATTAAAGAAAATCAAGCTATAGAGGACAAAACCACAAAGCCTAAGAACAAGATCAAAAAGCTGGAAGTGGTAGAGTTAGCATCTATCCAATATCAAGGGAAGAAATTAAAAATGATGGGAGAGGCAGCTTCTTTATGGAGACCTAAAACTAGGGCGAAAAACAAATTAAGATTAAGTATGAAAAAGTTGTTAAATCCAAAACTGAAGACTGATAAGGTGACCATCTCTGATGAAGAATCCATGGAGGAGGAAAAATCAAAGAAAAATGAATTGCATTCAGATAAAAGAGAAGATTCTAGGTCAGTGAAAGTAACAGGTGAAGAAAGCTCTAAATCCATTGTTGAAGACAATTCTGAAAAATTGTTGACAGAGGAGTTTAAATCAGTACAGGTAACAAATGTTTCAAACCCTATCATTGAAGATACTGCTGTGAAGCCATTGACAGAAGAATTAATATTTAAGAAGTTTGACATGTTTTGGAAACCAAATGAAGATCAAGATGCTGTCATAGAAAAATTGGTTAATTTTGACAAGGAGAATTTGAAGAAAACTGTCAAACAGTACAAGCATCAAATGAATTACATGCAGGAAGTTAATGATGGTTTAATGATGGAAAATAGAAGATTAAGAGAAGATCTTCAAGATACTCATGACAATTTTCAGGAGTTAATGATTGATGCAAAGGAGGCACTCAGAAGGAAAAGGGTTGCTGACAGGCACTGCCCAGAATTAGAAAAGACTGTTGAAACCTTGCAGCATGAAAATGAACATCTACAGAAAAGGATAGCTGAGCTGGAGCAAAAGCACAAAAGAATGAAGAAAAGATCCTCAAGTCCAGATGGCATATCTTTGCTAGTGGAGGCATCGAAAGAGATCTAGGGCAGTTAGGTTCATTTAAGGCTTTTTGTTAAAGATTTGCTATTTTTAGCAAAATTGTAATTTGTAAAAATGTAAATGCTATTTTACCTAGTCTAGTTATTCGATGGAGGATTAGTAGGAAATACCCTAACTGTTTTTTGGAGATGAAAAACTATTTAGAGAGGGAGAAAAGACATTGTAAGGGTTCAAATTTTTGGAGAGCTTTAGGAGGTCTGCAAGCTATTGATTCAACCAGACTTGTTCACTGCTAAGTATTGCAAACTCTCATATGCATTTTTGATGAAACTATGAATATATGACTCCTTATCCCACTTCTGATATGTATTGGCTTCATTTTGAACTTATATAGTTTCTTGATTGGCAAATTCATTTCTGGTTTTATGTGTAATTTCCAGTGATGCTTGTCTTTTATTGTATGAACTTCATTGCAATCTTTTGTTGGATTCCTGAGATATATATGCATCTTCATGGATATATGTGTATGAATTAGTTTTTACTTATCTGCTGAATGTATTCCCTTATGCTCTTGAAGTTTCTAACCAAAACCTACAAAACAAAACCTTAAAAACCTAGTTTGGATTGATTTTATTTTTGAGATTGTGTTGGCTTGTTACCCTAGCCTTAGTAACAATTTCTGACACAAACATCGGGCATAAGCCCCGATGTACCTAGAGGAATGTTTGTGTACTGGGAGTAATCCCTGAGGTACATTGAGTGTTGGGCATAAGCCCTGGAGCACTCCAGGCTTGATAAATGAATACAGGATCTGAGGCCACTTGAATATTCTAGATGTGCCTCACAACCATATTCTAGCACTAGTGTTGAGCAGAAAGCTCTGGAATTGCACTAGCATAAATCCCATGTGAAAGTGTTGAGTTAAAAGGCTCTGAAGAGCACTCGGGGTTACTAAATATCATATTGTTGAGTCGAAAAGACTCTGAATAACACTTCTACTTTCATCACATTTATTTAATTTGGTTAAATGATTCATCTTTTATCTATCATCAAATACTGTGGGAACTACCATGTTAAACGAGGGAATGTGACATGCAAGAGAGAGACTAGAGGTGCATATCCAAGCTTACCGAAAAACTGTCCAAAGAATTGGGCCATATCCTTAATGTTTAAAAGAAGTATAATGTGAAGATACATAATTAAACAAAAGATAATTGCCATAACCTAAAGTATGGATTGACTAAGAATAATCTTATGTGAACAAAATGCTTAAAGGCCTCAAGGCTAAATATTATTATTAAGAGCTTTAATAATAATATTGTTATTGCAAAAGAAGAGAGGAGACTGTGTTAGGTAGTTAACTTCTTGACGTTTCAAGCCACAAAGTAGGGCTCATCATCAGGAAAAAAGAATCCCAAGGTAACCTAGGTCTAGAATTTAGCCATTAATAGTTGTGAGGTTAATTTTTTTAATAAGTTTATTTAGCCAACACATTTAAATAGTGGATTCAATATAGGTTTATTAATTAATTTTTTATAATGTTTATGTTCAACTTGGTCTATTTTAAAAATAGTTGTATGTTAAATTATGTTATTTTATTAATTAGTTAGAATTTTTAAAAACCTAAGTTTTGCAAACTAATTAATTTTTCTTTATTACTTATTTAAAAATTTACTTTAATTAGAACGTGAACCATGAAATTATCATTAAATTTTGAAATTTCTTAATTGAATATTTAAATCTCTTTTTAATCGAGATTTTCTTAATTAATTTTATTTTAACATGAAGTTTAAAGTTAAAGATCAAAAGTTTTTTATAAAAATTATTAAATAATTATTAATTATTATAAATTAATAATTATCAATAATTATTTTTAAAAAACTTAAGATTCTTAAATTATCCTATAAATTACTAAGTAAATTTTTAATTTACAAAGGAGAAAACCAAATTTTTTTAGAAATTTATTTTATTTTTATTTTTATTTTTAATTAATAATTATTATTAGATGTTAAGGTTTTAAATTATTAAGTAAATTTTTTTTTTAAATTTTCAAAGAGATGTCAAAAGTGTTAACAATTAAAAGTTAATTAGTTATTTTAATACTAGATAATTAATTGTTAGAGTTAATATTCTTAATATGTGGGTTGGTGTTCTTTAGATGGCATATTATCGGGCGCCAACACTTACTGAGTTTCAGGCCATCATCCCTATTCAAATTCACTCGCACCTTCTCTATCTCTATGGCCTCCCTTATTTTTCTCTTTTTGTAATGTTCCTCTCTAGCGATAAGCTTTGCATCTTCAATACGTATGTGGTGGTGTGAGTGGTGGGCATGGCCGACCAAAGCTGACTTTTGATGACGATCATGAGTGATGTCTACACAATGTTCTTTGAGCCTAACCTGGATGGAGCGCCGCATTTCCCCAATATAGGGTATCTCACATGAGCAGGGAATATCGTAGACACCTTTCTGTTTCAAAAGATCTATCGTGTCTTTGGAGGAGTCTAACATTCTGCCTATTGAGTTTGGAGGAGAGAAGGTAACCCTAATGTCCCTTTTTCAGAGGATCCTAGCTAAGATATCTATTGTTCCTTTGATATAAGGTAGAGTGACCTTGGTTCCTTCAATGTTTTTGTTTTGTTTTGGGTATTTTTTAAGCACTTTCTGGATGACCTTCTTAATTTGTTCTATGTTGTACCCATTATTTTGGAAGACATTAGTCAAGTGGTTTAGTTCTTGTTCTAAGTGGTCTTCATCTGAGATTCTAATAGCCCTTATTACAAGGGTGTTTAGCACCCCTATCTTTTGGGTAGGCATATGGTGAGAGTCCGCATGTAGATACCTATCGGTATGGTTTTTTTTTCTATAAACCTGATGACCTGTTGGAATATTGTTATTATTTATTTATAGAATATATTCTTTTATATATATAGTTATGCATAAGTGGGCTACTACATTATTAAATATTATTAATAATGTAATAATATTTAGGTTGAAATATAATTATTGTTATTATTATTATTATGAAAAGATTAAAGTTAAAATCACTTATAGTTAAAACAAGTGAGAAGTCCTAGTTCAAGAAGACAGAATATTTTAGTAAATAATATCTTTTAAATATTAAATAATTTAATTTAAAGAAACTAATTATTCCAACAACCATAATTCAAGACTCCCCTACATAAAAAAGGCAGATCCTAAGATTGGGTATTTTATCTTTTTCATTATCATTCCCTGGTGGTAATTAGAGAGAATTCTCTACTCCAAGAACTGAAGCAGCCCCATACAATTTTTCCAGATCTGAACCAGCAGTGAACCTAGGGCCTCTATCTCTTATTGCATGTTCGAACCAGCTTGGGGGGATCCAGTAAGAACCAGGAACGGTCTAGGGGTCATGGTTGGGAGGAACATGGTAGCCCCATAGTTATCCAACTAAGAAATCATCCTAACACGTTAGCTAATCTCAAAATTTTTTGCGTTAATTATTGTTTGAGTGTGCAGGCTTTTACAGCAAAGGATCAAGTTCCAAAGCAACCAAATATGTAGTGTTAACTTTCCCATTTCTAGTTATAGTGGATGTTAGGATTTTAGACTTGAAGTAATGGTTCAACATTGTTTAATTCTTAACACAAATATTCTCAACTTAGAGGTTTGGCCTAGAAACCACTATAGGGTCTAGCAGGTCTAACCTAGCTAGCCTGTGCTAGACATCACACCATCAGAAAAAACTTAGGAACTCTCTCATTGTTTTTCGAAGTATTTTTATCATTGTGCTTTCCTCCTTTTGTTTCTATATTGTTTTCTAAGTTGAGGTTCATGTTCTATGGATTATTGCTCGATCCATCTAGATCGATGCCAAATGCGATGAATTTTAGCGCTTGATTCATTTAGATCAATGCTGAATGTTGTGAATCATAACGCTCGATCCATATAGATCAATGCTGAATGTTGTGAAGCATAGTGCTCGATCCATATAGATCGATTATGAGTGCAGACGATCGTCCCTGTGTAAGCATCCATTTTTTGGAATGGTGATTGATCTCTATAGATCATTGCCGGAATGGCTACGATGTTGATATTCAACTCATTCCAGCTAATGGTGATTGATCCCAATGAATCAATGCCGAAAGGCTGAGTGAATTTATTACTTCTGCATAAATTTGAAATGATCAATGGTTGATCTCTGGGGATCAACGACCCAACGAATGGGAGAAATTCCATCTCTTTTTATTAATTTTAAAAGAATAGAGATTGATCCCTATAGGTCAATGAACGATGATTGTGTGAACCCTTACCTTTGCATATTGTTTCTGTGATCGGTGATTGATCTCTATAGATCAATGTCGGAAGACCGTGTAGTTTTATTATCGTGGCACAATGGTGAGCAAAGTGGTGATTGATCTGTGGATCAATGCGAGGTAGCTCGCGTGAATCCCTTTAACCTTGTTCATATGATTATTAGTCTTGGTCAATCCACCAAGGAGTTCATGACCAACCCTTGTAGATTGAGGTCAAGGTCAAACCGATCCCTATTATCTGCACCATGTTTGATATGGATGCGATCCTCTATGGATCGATAGCATTTCTGCACTTTTAGAATTACATTTTATTTCACATTACGCATGGCTTGGTATGAAAATGATCCAAGGATCGATTCCATACATTGGCATGTCATGTTCCATGTACCACCTATTACGGTATGGAATTAATTCCTACGAACTCGGCGTGATCAGTGTGAGGATATGGGTGTGGGTTTACTCTCCATAATCTTCATGCAAACTCTAACTTGTTCGAACAGTCCCATAGAATGATCACTTATGTTATGTAATGGGTTTGAGCTTATATCCTTGCTTCTAGAGTAACTCCAACATTAACCACCAATTGCGTTATGTATTTTGAACTTACATCGTAGATAATCGGGTCACAACCCTTGAATTGGGAGCTCAATATTAGTATCTCCTCGTGAACCCTTGCAAGTTGGAGATAACTGCTCGAAGAAGACACATTCTTACGTCTTGGATAACGAACAAGAGATTTGCAAGTAAAAGTAAAAGTAAACTATAGCAAGGATAAAATTTGTCAATAACTGCTCGAAGGAGACACATTCTTCGTGTATTTTATAATTGATTGTTAATGAACAAGAGATTTGCAAGTAAAATTCAACTAGATCAAGGATAAATTTGTCGATAAATTGAATCGAAATAGATTCTTAGGAGAAATGAGCTATTGTTAAGAATTCCTTAATTTAAATGAATTATTGATTACGTTGTGATGTGGTTTAGACTAGGGTTTGATTAGAGAAATGAGTAATTGTTTTCAACTAGGGTAAATTATTGTCACCTTAATTTATGATTCTCTGAGGAGAAGTGAACCTCTTATATGTATTCAGAATGAAAATTGACACTTTACTTATCTATCAAAAAAAAATTTCTAACCTAGCCGGACCCTACAATGATGATGATATGAGGCAAGTGTGCTAAACTGAAAGGACGAATCATATGATGCATAGCAGGTCACATATTGACTGAAATATTATGGCTCTAAAACTGAATGGACACATCTTAGTAAGTGCGCAGTTCCAACAGATACTGATTCATAATTTCATAACAACAAGCTATCAATTGAAGAACAATATTAAGTCAGTTGTACAACATAAAAACAACATATGAATCTTGATGTGAACTGTAGGGTCAACTGAATTAGCACATAGGAAATGAAGTGAATCATTAGTAGAAGTGAAGAATTGAGCTGTATGAGAATTCAAGTGATGTATGTAACACAATGACATTGAATCGTCTACATACAGAGAGTACGCATAGAAGAAAAAACATTAGAAGATCGGAAGTGTGCACATGTTGGAATTTCAATAAGGAAACATATTATTTTGTATATATGGGCGACACGATGGGACACGGAACAAGGGGTTGTAGCCTCCTTCCAGTTGGTACTAGAGAACACAGGGAGTTGGTGATTACTTCAAGTTGGTGCCTGTAAAACAAGGGGGTGGTGCCTTCTTCCAGTTGGTGTTGGTAAACATAGGTATTCAGTGCTTCCTTGAATGTATTATTTTCATTACAAAAGAGAATTACGTGGTTTTCTCCCATTTGGGTTTCCACGTTAAAATTTTGTGTGTTATGTGTTCTCTGTCTTGGTGCAAATGTGGATGTATGTTTTATTTATGTTGATGCATAATTGAAGATCATCATTAAGTTAAGACTAATTTGTTAAAGACAGTAAAAATTTGTCAGAACTATGCTAATATTGATTCACCCCCCCTCTCAGTATTAAATCTATTCTAACATGGAGTCACAAATAGAGTTAGGAATAAAAATGTCAAAATTGTGGACATATTTGGCAAGTTATTCGAAGATTCTCGAAGGAAATGTGTGGAATTAATAAAGAATGAATATATTTTCTTTGATTGAAATGGGAGATGGATTCTAGCACATCCTTGTGAGTTATAATTTGACAAGGACAAGACATTAGTGATAAATAATGAGCATAGAGAAAGAATTGACTAGCCAACTGAAAGATGAGATTAGTTATTGGTAAAACCCAAAACTTAGGAAATATGAAAGTCTGAACCCATTGACCACAACTTACAAAATATATTAGTGTACAATGACTCAACATAATAGATTTAAAATACTAATGATCGAAATGAGAATATCATTATCTACCATCTCATGTGCCAAACAAAATATAAATGAGGAAGACATTCTTCAAATAGAAATAGTTAAGTATCCAAAATACAAAATATTAGACCCAAGTGAAAAATACATTATGTCATATCTTATTATGGTAGATAAGATCCAAGTTCCAAGAAAATAAGAAAGCAAGTCTAAAGTTCCACTAGAAACCATGACAAGTAAATCATGACCTAAGACCCTAAATCTTGGAGAAGTCATGAAATATAGAACTACAAGGATATGGATTTCAATAGTAGACACAATTCTATAGACATATTTGTTTCTAAACAATAAATCCCTTTTGTGTACCCCACAAAGGACCTCATAGTTATGGTTGTTGATGGGCAAGAGGTCAAGGATGTATTAATATGTCATAAAGTATAATTTCAAATAAAAGAACTAGAATTACAAATAGGACTCTATGCTCTACCACTCAAGGAAATTGACATGGTACTAGGTCAAAATGGTTGATGCAGTTGGGAACATATTCCACCAACCTTTAAGAATAGTTCCTAGAATTTAATAGGAAAATTCAACATTATAAATTATATGGTGTTGAATGGTTGACTCTCAATAAAGGTGAATTAAAAATAAAGAAATGTAATGCCCCTAGACTGATTGTAGACTTTGAGGGAACTTGTCACGTGACCGAGCTAAATAATTCTTAATAAAAAAGATCAAATGAGTACTAGTTGAAATAAATATATTAAATGATGAAGAAACATATGATGATCTATTACGCTGTGACAGTATGCTAAATAAAAATGATCAAATATATGATGCTTATGAACAAATGGATATTTTTCCTAATGTTTATATACGAATGCATGTTGCTCTTAACGACTAGCAGATTTATGAAATATGAGATGCTTAGGAACAAAATACATGTTTCGCTTAATGACTAGCATATTTATGAAATAAATGAGGATTATGATTATGGACTAATTTAGATGATATGTATAGATGAATTATGATGATGAACAATAATACTAATGGGTACTCTGAGTATGTGTGTAACAACGCGTAACGTTGTTACCAACCGGTTCACAAAGGAATAAAATGGGCCGTAGAGTACGGCAAAACACACACGGAAGGACGACGACGAAGCCGATTTCCGAAAGTATCTACGCATGAGTTGAAATTCCTTCCAACTTTACTCGGGTGAGTGTGAATTCGTACGAGGAATACCATAATGGAGCTGTCACGTACGAGGTTGAGGGGCGCGTAGTAAGAATGGACTTTCTCCTCAGCGCCATTAGTCTCCAATAGAGTGTAGCCGGATGATTAAAGGTAATGAATCCTAAATCACTACATGAAATTCCCGTAAATGAGATGAAAGAGAAAGTATTGCCAGAAGGACCCAACGATGTGGTACCTTGATTGTAAAGACCCGACGACGCGGGTACCTATGGCCATAAAGAGAACAGATGACAAACATTTATGTATTTAGCATATAGTATTGCATTAATCTATTTTGTCCATAAAATGACTTTTAGTAATTAAATAATGAGAAATAATTATTTGAGGAGCAAATAATAGTCTAGGCATCATCATCTAGTCAACTCCACTTTCACCCACAAAAATAGAGATTAAGATTTAAGCATCAGGTTATATCTAAGAGAAAATTGAGGAATGTATGTGCACTCAAATGGGAGAGCGACACATGGCTCAGTGAGAAAATTATAATTAATTAATTAGAAATAAAATATATTTTGCATGAAGCGACGGGAATTTTCCTGTTAAAGGAATACAAGAAGAAAGGTAAAGGACACTATTGTTGGATGGCAACCTTAATGGTAATTAATTGCTGATTTGCTTCTATTGTGAGTTTGGCAAGAATTCCGGTGGGGAGGAATTATCATTTCTGGATTCTTAGTGTATGTTTATGTTCTCTATGGTCCCGTTGCTCGGGGTTCTCCGAGGAAGAAGAATACTCCCATAATTGATATGGAGGTCGACCAAGGGGTCTGTTGGTTAATTTGATCGAACGCGACAAGGAATCGCCGCTACGATAACTACTAAGCTCCAAGCTATGATCTACGACATAGGAGCTCAATATTTAAACATCGGAATCAGGTTCGAAGTTGTTTATATTTTTATGATGAATGCTAACTCTATTTTTATTTATGCTATTATGAAATTATCAAAGGTTAATATTGAAATCGATTTTGTCGAAGGTAAATATTTTCTTTTATAGATTTTTCAAGGTCTACATTTACATAGCTATGTTACTGGTATTTTTACATGTTAGAAATGAATATATTGTAGATTGTTCAAAACCCGGTCCAAAGTAATTTGATGTTACTATGCCTCCGAGTATAGACCCGGGAGTGATGCTCGTGACGAGTAAGTTGCTTAAACCCTCTCTTACCACGCAGTTGGTATTGGACGACTTACTTACAACGTGATACAATTACAATGGTGAACTGTATGCGAGAATGCTTCGTCTCTCCCTTATTAAGAAGTTAGTCTCTCGCTTATTATGAATGGTGAATATACATTTGCAGCGAGATGCGAATCATATACTCCGTCCCTCTGGATTTATGCGATTGGAGTATGTCTAGGCGTATTTATGTTGACCTTCCACATCGAAATCAAACTACCTAGATGTTATCTATATCCATCGTTTCTGCCTTGTTAGCATAGTGGATAGTGCACCTCGATCTGGACAAGAACCTTCCACGCTGGCTACCTAGATGTTATATTAAAATTAAATACTTTGTCTTTAGTTGTGTTAGTTGATCTAACACTCAATTTGTTTAATTTATCATTGGAAATTAAGAAATTCTTATAGACCATGGATAATTAATGAATGCATTTTTGTAGAAAACCATATTTGTCGAATTTAACTCTCAACAAATAAAGTAATCTATATGGGAAACAAATGGATTCAAGGACTCAGCATTACATTCGTTACACTTCCACTTTTCCTCGATCGACACACTATACTTTTTATTTGCTAAAATTTATTTAGTTGCTCAATCAAACTTTTACACAGTCTATTCTTGGTTTTTATGAGGATTTCCTTCAATATTTATTGTATAATGTGGAATGTTCTAAAGCATATTCCTCAATTGCACCTTTGAAGCATAAATGAATTGCATATGCACTTTCATCCTCAAATATTGTAACTTCTTAATATTTTTAATACTCTGAGAAACTGATGCATATGACAACCAATGATGATATTTCCCTAACAATCATTTCAATCATTCATACAAGATTAGACGGAACTTTGCCAAAATTATCTCATGTATTTATTCAAATAGATAAATAGATACCTCTACTTGTATCTTTCCACTTCCAACCCTAAAAACGCATTGTATTGACATGAAATTACATAGATATAAGCATCAAACTAGCTTGAAGATCAAATGTTGTCATCATCCACCAGATTTACATATATAATTTACATGTATCAACATTAGGTATGTCCCTAGTAATAAAACCATTTTTTAACACATTTTGAGACTAAGGTCCTCAAATTTATCTAACAAATGCCTAGTCTAGTCTAGTTATATCAACATTTTCAACTATCTAAAGGAAATAGGTCTCACCCAAGGCATGTTGATGTTTTAATTAAGTGTAGTGCAAAGAAGTACAAAGTTTGGTGATCATAAAATCAATTGCATGGTTTCTTAGTAATGGCTAACTCCAAAAGAAAAAGGTACAACAAATCAACATAATGCAAAAGTAACACAACCACATTATCCATGTTGCAAAAGGAGGAAAACATATATGAAGAAAAAATGTGAGTCTCCATTATATTGTTACAACACTATGTGCATTTGTTACAAGAGGGAACATGGCCTTACATCACATGAATAAAGTGATTACATCAACATAAAAAATACATATCTCTCTCACACACAACCTTGAGAAAGTTAAAAAATATTCTATATTTATTTCAATATCATCCAATAATTTTTCTAGAATTTGTTCCTTCAGTCTCCTTCTACATATTTCTCAAGGCCAGTGCCTCTACGACATATCTCTCTCACACACAACCTTGAGAAAGTTAAAAAATATTCTATATTTATTTCAATATCATCCAATAATTTTTCTATAATTTGTTCCTTCAGTCTCCTTCTACATATTTCTCAAGGCCAGTGCCTCTATGATGAGGTTTTATTGTACAAATTTTGGGGGAGATCCACATACTCAAGGTTTCACAGATTTGTTTCAAACTTGCTCTATTGTCTATTTGCATATATTGCATTAGTGGTTATGAAAAATGTACAAAAATATCCACAACATAGGTCATAGGTCCTAAGGCAACTTATAATGTTTGACCACCTATTGATTGTTTCTCAATTTCTCAAGGCTTAGTTAAATTAAGGACCATGAGTGTAATATTTGCATTGAACACCATCAATTTTAATTGCACATAATGTATAAAATATATCAAGTTAATTCTTAATCGAGTATCATGGTCTAGGAGAGATAGTGGGAAGATTCCATTTTACACGACACAACATTATTGTATGGATATGACAGACAACTAACACCCATTGAAAGAAGAATAATGACATTACTGAGGAGATGGACTAAATTTTAAGGATGATATAATCTATCTCTTTTTATGAGAAATTATAATATAGATAAGACAAAATTAAACATTTTCTCGAAATGAAGGAAAGAGGAGCTAAAATATGTTATGACCTCCACTAGCTAATGATGTGAAACATACATGCCAAGGTTTTTCAAATCCTAGACCTCTGAAGACGTGCGTGGGTAAAAAAAATACCTTAGGAAAATAAAAGGAAGTATAAAAGATCATGCCAATATTAGAAAATAATTCCTTAAACATTATCAAAATAGTTTTCTAAACTCGGGGAATACTGAGTGATGAAAGGAGGGTCGCCATGCAAATTTGTATTATGATAATCCCACAAATGATCAAAAATGATAAATAAAGAGCACGTGAACAATGGATGATATTAAATGACTTAAGGATTTATCTAATAAAATTATTACTGATAAGTTTCTTAACCTTCATGGCTACAACTACTCATGTGAATTTTACAAATTCATATGGTATTTTTAAATTCTATTTGCTCCAGGCATATAAAGAAGATATTCCATCTGAAATGTTTGGCAGCCACATCAATAGGTAACTAGTAAAATTCATTCATTTCAAAGATGCGTGATCTTGATTATATCACTGCATGACATCCAATAAATCTTGGTTATGTGTATTATAAAATTTGGTCTAATTTCCTATTCTTGAGGAAAAATCATATCCTAAGAAAAGCTCTGAATACTTAGAAACAATACTTTACCAAAGGAATATTAGTTTTGGGTAAGGAAATTGTGGTTTGGGAAGGAATGGAGTGGGAGAGGAACCCCACTTTATTTAATGCATAGAGACTCTAGAGGCACTAATTGAATTTGAAAAAAAACATGATAGGGTAGAGTGTCCTTTTGTTATTTCCATGTTCAAAGTCCAAGAGATTGACTTTTGTTTTTCAAAGCCATACAAATTTTATTTGAAAGATACTATGTGCCTCTATGTTAATGATGGAAAGTTTCAATATAAAATATTTTTTAAGTCAATCAAGAAAAGATGTTGCCTAGAATCCTCCCTCTATGTAATGGAAACAAAATATTTTGGTTACTTGTTGCAGAACATGTTGGATGAAATTGTTGTATCACTCTCCCTATCCATGATGGTGGACAACTAATCAATTTTTTTTTTTTGTAGATGTCTCTTCTTTACCATTATAGCGTAGAACAAAATTAGGGATAACATCATGTAGTACATAGCAAATTTATGTAAGGCCTTGGGTTTACAATGCAAATGACCAAGAATTAGTGCTTCTAGGTGCTAGACTAGTTGATGGGGAAAGGTTGGGTCTAAATTCAATCTTGCCAAGTATTCAAGTTTTTGGAAAACTCCTTTACCTCTCATTTCTCCGCCAAGAAGTTTAACATGTAGTATTGAAAAGAGTGGTGAAGAATATTGATGAAGGAATTGTGAAGCCTATTTCTATTGCTACTAAATTTCAAATATACATTAAAGTTTGAATTGCCACACATGTGCACTAATAGACTTTTGTTGGGTTTCTTTAGGCTAAGCTTACTCTTAGCTAGAAAATCCTCTAAGAATTTTTTTATTTATTTAACTCTAGGGGAGATAAGGTGTTCCATATTTAGTAGATTGGATCGTGTGTCGTACATTAAGAGGTAGAGGAGGATTGGGAGTTTTCACTACTAGATCACTATCTTAGACACTATATCACATGGATAAATCGAGTTATTAAGGAATGTAGCTTAGAAAATATTTGTGAGAAATTGTATCTCATCGAAAGCCCCTTTTGGTAGGAAGTTGTGTGAAAATATAAACCTGTGAACTCTCTTAGTTACCTTGACATTTTTCAAGGAGAACGATTTTGTTTTTAAGAGCATTTGATGGACTTGGGAGGATATTAACTACACTTGTTATGGAAAAGTGGATATCTAAAAACATGACATTCTTGAAGTGATGATGGTATATGGTGGTCACTAATGGTTTTGCAGGATGGAAATCCTTATCTAAGACTTTTTAGATCTTCGCAAAGAGAATATTAAAAAAAGAGTCCATGTCATTGGAGACTCTAAAAAGGGTGTTCAAGCTTATCATGACTAATGGCATAAAACATTATATCATAAAGGTGTAGTGCTTAATTCTAGAAAAATGTGTTTTGTTTAATTCGAGACAATTATTCTTTCAAGCTTTTCCTATCAAGGTGGAAATCCTGTTAAATGGAGTTGATTTTTCCAACATTAGTTATATGTTCTCCAATATCAATCCCAATATTATCATGAGATATTGGTTAGCATCCCTTGTTAAAGGATTATAATAGAAATGTATAACCCTACTAACGGATATCAGTGGTCACCATTTAGTGTTGTCATGGATGTCAAATCAATTAATTCCTTAAGGATTATGTCAAAAGATAAAACATGGCATTATCTATTAAAATACATTTAGAGAATGTAGGTCTCGAACCCAAAATATATATTTTTTCTTGGTATTTAATCCATGGAGGCCTTCCCATTGCATAGCACCTGAAATACACAAGGGTAACCTATCCCAAGTTTCCTATTTGTGGAAAAAACAAAAGCTTAAAGCATCACATTTGGTTCTTTGAATACATTTAGTCTTCTTGCGATTAGTTATAAGATTTTCCATCAATTACTCCCATTGAATATCCCCTGAAAGAATATTTTTTTTAAGGAGAGTCTCTCACATGGCTTATTGTATTTCATACAACATGGAAATGTATTAAAATTGATATTTTATATCATCTTTAAATTACAAGGAATGAAAATGTTTTCATAAATGCATAACATGACATATTTTTTACCCAACATGATGGCTCCCTAATTTATTCCCATTTGTATCTAAATAGTTTCATACATAGAAGGTGGAAATTGAGGAAGTGTATTCAAGCATGAGTTGATTAATTATTGGACTAATTCACCATGTACCATATGCATAGTTCCTCCTTATTGACATTCACCTTCTCACTCTATGCTTCTATAATTGGAGGAAATCATTAACCTCAACATAAAGCACGTTAAGTAGTAAGGGATCTCTATGAAAGGAAAAGAAGTTGTCCTATTTCCAAGGCCTTGGAGCTGTCCTAGTTTGATAAGTTTTCGAATGGATATGTTTGGCCATAGTTGAACCATAGTGGCTAGAATATCCAATGCACAAAAACAATAGATGGGAGTGTTGAACACACACTTATACTAAGAGGGGGGTGAATTAGTATAAGATCATTTTTATTTATTTTTAACATTTATCAACCATAAGAAAAAAATCACATATGAAAACATGGAACATAAGATTTACATGGAAACCATTTCGAAAGAAAACCACAAAATTTTTATGTATAATGTTTTATACAAACCAACTTGTTGTTACAACGATTTGTAGGAACCAACCTACTGAAGACACCAATCCCCATAGGTATATACCCTTGTAGGCACCGACCTACTATTACAAATATTTGTCGGCACCGACCTAATAGAGATACCAATCCCCACTGGTCTGAACCTTGGTAGGCACCAACCTAGTCTTACATATCTTTTTAAACACCAATTTACTGAAGACACCAATCCCCACTGCTAAAAACCAACTTAGCAAGAGATACCAATCGCTTTCTTTGAGGGAAACCATCCTTCAAGTTTCATTTTTTCTTTAGTACAAAAGACTCATCACACAGTGTTCTTTCTACTTCTTCCTTCATCAGGTATGACTACAATTCGAATTTCCAAATGGTAACTTTCCCAAAGCTTGCAGTTTTGGCCTCTTCCCAAGTATAGACTTGTACATCTTGCCAAGTATCCAATTTTGCAAATATGACTCTAAAATATTTACTTGGGGTAATTTTGTATGTCTTTTGGGATCCCTAAAGGTTTCACAGTTTGAAATTTCTCAATGAAGAAGTTAGATATAAAGTGCCAATATGACCTATTTGAAACTGATTTTAGGACCATTCAGAAGGCCCAACTTTCACAATGCGTTTATCAGAAATTTTAGCGAATCAAAGTCTAAAAATTGTAGCATACATAATTTTGTATCTCTTATGAGCTCCTTGTAAGGTTCATAGTTTGAAAGTTTCTAGGAAAAAATTATTGTGAATATGCCAAACTCACATGTTTTAAGACCAGCCATAAACCGTAACATTCACAGGGAATGTCTCTCAATGTATAGCAAACCAAGGTCTAAAACTTGTACCAAAAGTATTTTGATATCTGTCGTGTCTCATAACATTTTCACAGTTTAAAACGTCCCCAAAAAAATTTATAGTGAAAATTCAAAGATAACTTGAAATTGATTTTGCAATTTTATCCACTTTTTCAAATGCTACTGCATTTTTTTTGCACACACATGTGCACTTTTTCTCAATACTTTGTTTTTTATACTTTTTCAAAACCCTTCATGAAGGAATATGTTTATTCAAAAACACATTGCACCCCTTAATTAAATAATCAATTTCCTTTTTTTATTTTACTTTCCTAAATACCATGGGCTTCCGACCCTTTCCAAATATCATGCCCCCTCCCCCCCCCTTTTTTTTATTGAATACTTTTCCAAGTACCATGTGGGAAAATACTGTGGACTTCCAACCCTTTCCAAATATTTATTTCACTTTTCCAAGTACCATGGGAAAATACTATGAGCTTCCAACTCTTTCCAAATATCACGAGCTTCCAAATCCATGGGCTTGGAACCACCATTTCATATTATACTTGTTCATGTGAAGCATTTTTTTAATACACTTGTAAACCTAAATATAAATCAATATGGAGATGCTCTCATTTCATTGCAAATACTTTTACATAACATTAATAACATGTTCAATGTAATGTCTTAATATGACATCAATGTCGACATTAATCCTTTGACATCAATGACAATAATTCCAACACCAAACCCATTACAAATAGAGGTTACTTAAAGAAGACAAAAAAAACCCCACCCGTGCAATAGTAGACTTGGTTATATCAATGGCCCATGGCATGTTTACTAATGTTTTTTTTTCTACTTTTTACACTATAGAATATTATAACTATTTAATCATTATTTTCATATTTCATAATTCTTATCAAATATATTTGATTTCATTATCTATCTTAATAAAACTTGAAATATTTATAAAAAATCAAATTATCTAAAATTTCACATCCATAAATTTTGGTAAAACATTAAGAAAATAGTCACATAATTACTTTTAATAAAATATTTAAATAAAATATTAAATAAAATAAAATTAAACTATTAAAAATTTCACATCCATAATAAAATATTTAAATTTTTTTATTAAATAAGATAAAATCAAAGTATCAAAAATTTTGCATCCATAAATGTGGGGTAAAACAATAAGAGGAGGGCCACTTAGTTACAATAGGATATTTGAATATATTTCATTTTGTATATAAAGAAAATAAAAACCTTTAAAAATATTTAAATAATGTGATAACATGCCCATTAAATGGAGTTGATTGCTCCCATATATTTAAATAATGTGATAACCTGCGGGTTAAATGGAGTTAGTTTCTCCCATATATTTAAATAATATAATAACCTACCCGTTAAATAGGGTTCATTTCTCCATATATATTCATATCCACATCTATAAATAAGACCACTCAGAAATCCTTCCGTGAGAGAATTAAGAACTCCTTCCGTGAGAGAACTAAATTTTATTTTTTCAACCCAGGAGGTTAGAAATTCGAAAGATTTGGGTGGTGCTTCTGAAACCATTGGATAAATATGGCAGAGAAAACCAAAGGAGCACAAGAGAGCATGAATTTGGCCAAGGAGCGTGAGGGAGATTCCAGGACGATATCTGCCAGCTTTCGCTCATTTGTAGAGCAGCCTGAAGAGCGAAGGATTGAGAACTTGACCAGTCGGCGGAGGGCACAGAAGCGAAGGCGGGAGCGGAGGAATGAGAACTTGGCCAGGGAGCGAGAGCGAGAGCGAGATTCCACGCCGATATCTACTAGTATTGAGAACTTGGCCAGAGAGCGGGAGCGAGATTCCACGGAGCCTGAAGAGGAGCCTGAAGAGCGAAGGATTGAGAACTTGACAAGTGGGCGGAGGGCGCAGAAGCGAAGGCGGGAGCGGGATTCCACACCTATATCTACTAGATTTCGCTCATTTGTAGAGGATCCTGAAGAGCGACGGATTGAGAACTTGTCCAGGGAGCGAGATTCCACGCGTATGTCTTCTAGGTTTCGCTCATTCATGGATGAGTTTGAAGACCGACGGATGGAGCTCACACAGAGAATGCGGGATCCCCACAGGCGAGTACATAGCCTTCACCTTCGTAGTAAGGAAGATCCAGAAAAAATGATATATGAGAGTTTATCCGAGAGATCCAGACAGATATTGGATCAAACGGCGGTCGCATTGGATGTTTCATTCTTCCTCAGGGAGGAGGGAGAGATATGTTGTATTTGTCGTGAGCAGTTTAAATCCAATGGCGCACCAATCGCACAATGGCCTGCAGAATGTGCGCACGTATTCCATTTGGATTGCCTTCTTCCCTGGCTTTCTGAACATCGCTCCTGCCCTCTCTGCCGGGCAACGTTTTAGTTTTAGCTTCAATGCGTCACGGGTTATTCAGCTCAAAGAAAATATATCGTAGATATTAATCTTTCTGTAGGGGTACCGCATTTAGGGTTTGTTGGACTGTTTATTTAAGTCACTGTGTTTGGTTGTAATTGGCTTTTAGGATTTGCTGGATTGCTTATTTCTCTTCATAGAACTGGTTTTGAAAGTCACTGTGTTCTTGTAATTGGCTTTTAGGATTTGTTGGATTGCATATTTCTCTTCATAGAACTGGTTTTGAAAGTCACTCTGATAGCTTTTGATTATTTCTGGATTATATTTTTTTGGTGTTTCGGTTTGTTGAAAAAGCTAATAATAATTATTGATTCCAGTTTTGAGATGTAACTTTATTGTTGGGAGTCACGGTTTATATAGGCTTGTTGAAGATCTCAAATTCTAGCATTTTTTGGAAGTTTTCTTTTAGTAGAAAGATGACCTCACTTCTTTGTATACTTGGATTTGGGTTTTGTATTTTCCAGGTAAAAATAAGCATCACTTTTTAATCTGAATATATCATTATAATAACTTCTTATCCATTGATTTTTTTTTTTTAAATAAAATTTTTTACAATTGGAAATTCGAAATAGCTTAATGGATTAGTTTTTATATTACAGCAATTTATTTTTAAAAAGGTATCTTATATTAAGGAAAGTATGATGTATGGCAATGTAAAAGAAACTTTTAATGTATGTTATATAAAATTTTAGTATTTAAATTGAAAAATTACAGAGCCGTTTGTAGATATCAATTTATATATATATTTGAAAACCTGGATGTTTAGAATAAATTAGGCATTATATAGACCATTTGAATGTTTTGAAAGTGGTGAACTATGTGGAAGTAATGATTATGTAAAATTTGTGAAAAAGTGAATTATAATATTCAATTTATTATAACTCTTTGTTATTATAAATTATAAAACTGTTATTATTTTATAATAATGCTATGTTGAAAACATAATGTGTATTTTTTATTATGGTTTATAAGTAATCAAGGTAATAGCTATGCCTTAAGCAAATTTATGTTTGTGTGTGTGTGTGTGCACAGACACAAATTGGTAAATAAGATAATGTTTACAATACAATTCGAGTCCATTTAAATAATGCATTCGGTGCCCTTACATTGAAGATATGTACCCTTTGGCTCTTAATTTAATTGTTAATTAATTATTATAATATTATATTTATTTTATTATTTATTTATTAATTTTTAATGTTATAATGGTTATGTATTTGTAAATATAACATTGCCCTTCCCTTAAACTTTATCTCTTTTCCTCAATAGCAATTATAGCTTCTAGCTCTAAGATAATTTGTCCATCATCATCCGACATAGGAAGCATTGTTTGTGCTTTCTAATGTGGTACTAGGTACATATTTTTGAATGCCCACATTCATTCCTTTCCAAAAAAAATGATGGTCTTGTGTTATAATAGGCTTTGAACCCAAAGCCTATTTCCTTCGTCATCAACAATGAAAGGAAATAGTTAGCTCATAAAATGATTTCAACATCAAGTCCATAAAGTATCAACAGCTACTTAAGAAAGCATGAATGATATAAGATGCATGATTTCTAGGTAACAACATCCAACGATAGTATACTTTAGCTATAAAAACATCACGCATATTCCGTAACACATTATGCAAACATAATCGACATAACGTGTCTAAATACACTGTGACGTCTAGTTACACAAAACGACATTTATTATACTTCCGCACGATAATTATAGTAATTAATGTTTCTCTAAAAATTTTTAAATATTTGTGATTTTTCGAGATGTTACATGTGGTATCAGAGCGCGAGTTCAAACTCTAGGCTTGAAATAGGCTCACACTTGCAAAACAAAAAATGAAAAAAGAAATTTTAGTTGCTAACTTTTATTTCAATTTGTTTTTGTACAGAACATCTTGACATTTAATTTGCAGGTACGGACATACCAGAGGCATCAGCAAAGGATAGATCTCCTCATAATGAACGTAATAATAATGACCATGAAAATATTAATGAAGAAATCTACGTAGAACTAAATGACCAATCATCTGAATTGTTACGTACTATTAAGGATTTAAAAATTGAAATAAGAAGTGTTAAGGAATAAAACGAAAGAATTTTAAGAGCATGGGAGGAATTAAATCAGATTCTACTAGAAAAGTACCATCAAGATGAAAAAGATAAGAGAACAGAAGTAAAATCTGAATCTGGAACAATGTCCTACAAACACGGAGATAAGAAAACGAAGTACTATAAAACTAAAAGTAACTCTTCTTCTTCTGAATCAGATGATAAAACTTATCGCAGAAAATATAATTATGATCATGATAGTAGTGACAGTGACTATGGTCCTAAGAAAAGACGTAAAAATTATGAACAAATTTCACGAGAGTTTAAAAAGATAAAACCTCCAACTTTTAATGCCGAAAATGAAAAGGGAGAGGTAGTTGAAGCATGGTTGTCTAGAATGAAGAAGTATTTTCAGATTTATAACTACTCATCTCAATTAAAAGCTAAGATGGCCATATACAATCTGACTGGAAGGACAGACATTTGGTGGCAAGATATCAAAAGAGTTAAAAGTCTTAAGGATAAGAACATAAAATGGAGTATATTTAAGAAAATCTTTAATAAAAAGTTTTATCCGAACAGTATTACGACGATAAGTCAAAGGAATTTTATGATTTAATGTAATATCCTGAATTTTGGACTAACTATATCTATTGTTATATTGGGCCACAACCCCAATACATATGTTTTATTTGGAGTATTGGGCATGATCCCTAGCACCCATGATTTATTCTTTTATATATTGACATACTAGGAATGGACCCTGACTGACTTCTTTATTGAGTGTATACTGGGCAAGGAGGCCCTAATGTTGTGGTTATGTTCTTTAGCATATGATGTGGGTACAAACCCTAATATACGGAGATGATCTTTTGTTACTTACTATGCAGAGCTATGATTTTACATGATTGACTTATGAGTGTGTTGAGTGTGGACTTAGAAACACGCATATAACCTACGCATTCGGCATAAGCCCTGATGTACCTAGAGGAATGTTTATGTACTGGGAGTAAGCCCTGAGGTACATTGAATGTTGGTCATAAGCCCTGGAGCACTCCAAGCTTGATAAATGAATACCAGATCTGAGGCCACTTCAATATTCTAGATGTGCCTCACA
Source organism: Larix kaempferi (assembly GCA_027924585.1). Taxonomy (NCBI): domain Eukaryota; kingdom Viridiplantae; phylum Streptophyta; class Pinopsida; order Pinales; family Pinaceae; genus Larix; species Larix kaempferi. Next base: position 47,875 of record BSBM01000883.1, read on the forward strand.
ACCACATTCTAGCACTAGTGTTGAGCAGGAAGCTCTGTAATTGCACTAGTGTAAAGCCCATGTGAAAGTGTTGAGTTAAAAGGCTCTGAAGAGCACTCGAGGTTACTAAATATCAAAGTGTTGAGTCGAAAAGACTCTGAATAACACTTCTACTTTCATCACATTTATTTAATTGGTTAAATGATTCATCTTTTATCTATCATCAACTACTGCGGGAACTACCATGTTAAACGAGGGAATCTGACATGCAAGAGAGAGACTAGAGGTGCCTATCCAAGCTTACCGAAAAACTGTCCAAAGAATTGGACCATATCCTCAAGTCTAAATATTATTATTAAGAGATTTAATAATAATATTGTTATTATTTATTTATAGAATATATTCTTTTATATATATAGTTATGCATAAGTGGGCTGCCACATTATTAAATATTATTAATAATGTATTAATATTTAGGTTGAAATATAATTATTGTTATTATTATTATTATGAAAAGATTAAAGTTAAAATCACTTATAGTTAGAACAAGTGAGAAGTCCTAGTTCAAGAGGACAAAATATTTTAGTAAATAATATTTTTTAAATATTAAATTATTTGATTTAAAGAAACTAATTATTCCAACAGCCATAATTCAAGACTCCCCTACATAAAGAAGGAAGATCCCAAGATTGGGGATCTTATCTTTTTCATTATCATTCCCTTATGGTAATTAGAGAGAATTCTCTGCTCCAAGAACTGAAGCAGCCCCATACAATTTTTCCAGATCTGAACCAGCAGTGAACCTAGGGCCTCTATGTTTTATTGCATGTTGAAACCAGCTCTGGGGGATCCAGTAAGAACCAGGAACGGTCTAGGGGTCATGGTTGGGAGGAACATGGTAGCCCCAAAGTTATCCAGCTAAGAAATCATCCTAACAGGTCAACTAAGCTCAAAATTTTCTGCATTAATTATTGTTTGAGTGTGCAGGATTCTACAGGAAAGGATCAAGTTCCAAAGCAACCAGGTATGTAGTGTTAACTTTCTCATTGCCAGTTATAGTCGATGTTAGGCTTTTAGAATAGAAGTAATGGTTCAACATTGTTTAATTCTTAACACAAATATTATCAACTTAGAGGTTTGGCCCAAAAACCAGTGGAGGGTCTAGTAGGTATAGCCTAGCTAGCCTGTGCTAGACATCACAACATCAGAAAACTTAGGAACTCTCTCATTGCTTTTCGAAGGATTTTTATCACTGTGCTTTCCTCCTTTTGTTTCTATATTGTTTTCTAAGTTTGGTTTCATGTTCTATGGATTATTTCTCGATCCATTTAGATCGATGCCTAATGCAGTGAATTTTAGCGCTCAATCCATTTAGATCAATGCCGAATGTTGTGAATCATAATGCTCGATCCATACAGATCGATGCCGAATGTTGTGAAGCATAATGTTCGATCCATATAGATCGATTATGAGTGCATACGATTGTCCCTGTGTAAGCATCCAGTTTTTGGAATGGTGATTGATCTCTATAGATCAATGCCAGAATGGCTGCGACGTTGATATTCAACTCGTTCCAGCTAATGGTGATTGATCCCAATGAATCAATGCCGAAAGGCTAAGTGAATTTATTACTTCTGCATAAATTTTAAATGATCGATGGTTGATCTTTGGGGATCAACGACCCAACGAATGGGAGAAATTCCATCTCTTTTTATTAATTTTAAACAAATAGTGATTGATCCCTACAGGTCAATGAACGACGACTGTGTGAACCCTTACCTCTGCATATTGTTTCCGTGATCGGTGATTGATCTCTATAAATCAATGTCGGAAGACTGTGTAGTTTTATTATCTTGGCACGATGGTGAGCAAAGTGGTGATTAAGCTCAGTGGATCAATGCGAGGTAGCTCGCATGAATCCCTTTAACCTTGTTCATATGATTATAAATCTTGGTCGATCCACCAAGGAGTTGGTGACCGACCCTTGTAGATCGAGGTCAAGGTCAAACCAATACCTATTATCTGCACCATGTTTGATATGGATGCGATCCTCTATGGATCGATAGCATGTCTGCACTTTTAGAATTACATTTTATTTCACATTATGCATGGCTTGGTATGGAAATGATCCAAGGATCGATTCCATGCATTGGCATGTCATGTTCCATGTACCACCTATTACGGTATGGAATTAATTCCTACGAACTCGGCATGATCAATGTGAGGATATGGGAGTGGGTTCACCTCCATAATCCTCATGCGAACTCTAACTTGTTCGAATAGTCCCACAGAATGATCACTTATGTTATGTAATGGGTTCAAGCTGAGATCCTTGCTTCCAGAGTAATTCCAACATTAACCACCAATTACATTATGTATTTTGAACTTACATCATAGATAATCGGGTCATAACCCTTGAATTGGGAGCTCGATATTGGTATCTCCTCGTAAACCCTTGCGAGTTGGAGATAACTGCTCGAAGAAGACACATTCTTACATCTTGGATAATGAACAAGAGATTTGCAAGTAAAAGTAAACTAGATCAAGGATAAACTTTGTCGATAACTGCTCGAAGGAGACACATTCTTCGTGTATTTTATAATTGATTGTTAATGAAGAAGATATTTGTAAGTAAAAGTAAAGTAGATCAAGGATAAATTTGTCGATAAATTGAATCAAAATAGATTCTTAGGAGAAATGAGCTATTGTTAAGAATTCCTTAATTTAAATGAATTATTGATTACGTTGTGATGTGGTTTAGACTAGGGTTTGATTAGAGAAATGAGTAATTGTTTTCAACTATGGTAAATTATTGTCACCTTAATTTATGATTCTCTGAGGAGAAGTGAACCTCTTATATGTATTCAGAATAAAAATTGACGCATTACTTATCTATAAAAAAAAAAAATTATAACCTAGCCGGATCCTACAATGATGATGATATGAGGCAAGTGTGCTAAACTGAAAGGACGAATCATATGATGCATAGCATGTCACAGATTGACTGAAATATTATGGCTCTTAAACCAAATGGACACATCTCAGTAAGTGCGTAGTTCCAACAGATACTGATTCATAATTTCATAACAACAAGCTATCAATTGAAGAACAATATTAAGTCAGCTGTGCAACATAAAAACAACAGATGAATCTTGACGTGAACTGTAGGGTCAACTGAATTAACGCATAGTTAATGAAGTGAGTCATCAGTAGAAGTGAAGAATTGAATTGTATGAGAATTCAAGTGATGTATGCAACACAATGACATTGAATCGTCTACATACAGAGAGTACACATAGAAGAAAAAACATCAGAAGATCGGAAGTGTGCACGTGTTGGAATTTCAGTAAGGAAACATATTATTTTGTATATATGGGCGACATGATGGGACAAGGAACAGGGTGTTGTAGCCTCCTTCTAGTTGGTACTGGAGAACACAGGGAGTTGGTGATTCCTTCAAGTTGGTGCCTTTAAAACAAGGGGGTGGTGCCTTTTTCCAGTTGGTGTTGGTAAACATAGGAATTCAATGCTTCCATGAATGTATTATTTTCATTACAAAAGAGAATTACGTGGTTTTCTCCCGTGTGGGTTTCCACGTTAAAATTTTGTGTGTTATGTGTTCTATGTCTTGGTGCAAATGTGGATGTATGTTTTATTTATGTTGATTCACAATTGAAGATCATGATTAAGTTAAGACTAATCTATTAAAGACGGTAAAAAATTGTTAGAACTACGCTAATATTGATTCACCCCCCCTCTCAGTATTAAATCTATTCTAACATGGAGTCGCAAATAGAGTTAGGGATAAAAATGTCAAAATTGTTGACATATTTGGCAAGTTATTTGAATATTCTCAAAGGAAATGTGTGGAATTAATAAAGAATGAATATATTTTCTTTGATTGCAATGGGAGATGGATTCTACGACATCCTTGTAAGTTATAATTTGACAAGGACAAGACATTAGTGATAAATAATGAGCATAGAGAAAGAATTGACTAGCCAACTCAAAGATGAGATTAGTCATTGGTAAAACCCAAAACTTAGGAAATATGAAAGTCTGAACCCATTGACCACAACTTACAAAATATATTAGTGTACAACGACTCAACATAATAGATTTAAAATACTAATGATCGAAATGAGAATATCATTATCTACCATCTTGTGTTCCAAACAAAATAGAAATGAAGAAGACATTCTTCAAATAGAAATAGTTAAGTATCCAAAATACAAAATATTAGACCCAAGTGAAAAATACATTATGTCATATCTTATTATGGTAGATAAGATCCAAGTTCCAAGAAAATAAGAAAGCAAGTCTAAAGTTCCACTAGAAACCATGACAAGTAAATCATGACCTAAGACCCTAAATCTTGGAGAAGTCATGAAATGTAGAACTGCAAGGATATGGATTTCGGTAGTACACACAATTCTATAGACATATTTTTTTGTAAACAATAAAGCCCTTTTGTGTACCCCACAAAGGACCTCATAGTTATGGTTGTTGATGGACAAGAGGTCAAGGATGTATTAATATGTCATAAAGTATAATTTCAAATAAAAGAACTAGAATTACAAATAGGACTCTATGCTCTACCACTCGAGGAAATTGACATGGTACTAGGTCAAAATGGTTGATGCAGTTGGGCACATATTCCACCAACCTTTAAGAATAGTTCCTAGAATTTAATAGGAAAATTCAACATTATAAATTATATGGTGTTGAATGGTTGACTCTCAATAAAGGTGAATTAAAAATAAAGAAATGTAATGCCCGTAGACTGATTGTAGACTTTGAGGGAACTTGTCACTTGACCGAACTAAATAATTCTTAATAAAAAAGATCAAATGAGTACTAGTTGAAATAAATATATTTAATTGATGAAGAAACTTATGATGGTCTATTACATTGTGACAGTATGCTAAATAAAAATGATCAAATATATGATGTTTATGAACAAATGGATATTTTTCCTAATGTTTATATACGAATGCTTAGGAACAAAATACATGTTTTGCTTAATGACTAGCAGATTTATGAAATAAATGAGGATTATGATTATGGACTAATTTACATGATATGTATAGTTGAATTATGATGATGAACAGTACTACTAATGGGTACTCTGAGTATGTGTAACAGTACTACAATTACAATGGTGAACTGTATGCGAGAATGCTTCGTCTCTCCCTTACTAAGAAGTTAGTATCGAATATACATTTGCAGCGAGATGCGAATCATATACTCCGTCCCTCTGGATTTATGCGATTGGAGTATGTCTAACCGTATTTATGTTGACCTTCCACATCGAAATCAAACTACCTAAATGTTATCTATATCCACCGTTTCTGCCTTGTTAGCATAGTGGATAGTGCACCTCGATCTGGACAAGAACCTTCCACGCTGGCCTGGAAGAGCTCGATCGGATCCATGTTCCTTTGATCGTCTTATAGAACCATTCCTTGGGTGGATATCTATCAATAGAACCCGTAGTGCAACCCTGGGTAGAACTGTAACGCCATTGAACTGTGGTATAATTAGAGTAGCATATGGTGAAATCGGTTCCAACCTGCGAAGTCTAGGCCCGACCTCTCTCTGGTTCAACCACATGAGATTGTAAAAGTAAGCAACATGATGATCACTATCATTCCTATACATTAGTTTTGTTATTAAAATGGTTTAAAATTTATAAATGTCCCAAGTGAATTTGTGGTAATATCTATATATAATTCTAATGAATAAGATCCTCACCGCCGATCCCATAATTTATTTCGGTATTAAGTTGCATTTAAAACTAATGAATATCCAATCGATTTGGTGATAAGAACTTTATAAAATCGATCAGACTAAGTATTTGTACATCGATTGTCATGTCGAACTAAGGAATTGACTTTCTAGTATTAGGAATTGAAATTATATTTAGTCTATCGAGTTAGGTAGGAAACTTGAAGAGAATCAATGGTAATGGCTCGAGGTCGAATTAATTATGTCATTACCGACATTTGAATTTAACTATTATACATTAAATGATTGTTATTTAACTAATGTTATTTCTATAATATCACTAACGAAATTGTTAGGTGAACGGAAACCCTAAAAGATTTAACAAATTTAAAAAAAAAAATAGTGTATGCATTCTAGTAGAGTGAGGTCTTTACAAGAAAAAGGTGAATAAAATTATATAAGTATACAACAGTGGAAGCAAGTCAAGTATGTACCAAGAATCATCATAGAATGATAAATAACATAGTGAATGATTTCATCGTATTATACATGTTTTACAAATATTTCCAATACATAAATGAAGGATCAATTCAAACCCCTAAATCTAGACAAAGACAAGGATGTTGTTGTCAAATAAACATGTTCAACTAGAGAAAATCCACTTTATTATGTTTTGAGGACAAAACATTCCTTAAGGAGACATCAATGTAACATTTACATAAATATAAATATCAAAATAATAATAAAAGTAAATAATAATATTTACTATGCAAAATAAGAATTCAGTGCATACAAGTATAATGCCACAAAGCCCACTAAAAGATATCATGTTATTCAATTCATATCAATTATTTATTTTCACTATATTTTCTTATCTAGTGTAAAAGAAACAATGACTACTTCCTACAACATCCTTAGTCATGTTATAGATGAACTTGGAGTTATTTACAACACATTCCATAACTTGCATATGTCATTAGTGGTCCATGGTTTTGCTAAGATAACTATAATAAATAGTTTCAAACCATTTCCAATGAGAAATTGAAACAATTCATTTCCAATTTGGTTGTAGTTGAGAACCAATTTAGTTGTACTTGAGAAGGAAACGAGTTAAAAGTGTTGATAGAAGAAGAAGGATCCTAAAATTGAAACCAAAATAAAATTGTGTCTTCAACTTGTGAATCTTAAAATTGTGTCTTCAACTTGAGAATATTTGTTGATAAAAGTATTATTTTATCATGGACCACACATGCTTGTGGAGGATGGTCTCAATTTTTTTTATTTTGTGATAGTTTTACATATGTAGCCCAAGCAATGATTTTAGGAAAGTTGGAAAATATGATATCATTAATTCCATAATGCATGAGAATATTAGAAGTGGTAAGATTCTTATGATTCAATTTTTCATCATGACTTTGGAAATATGTAACCATTGCCTCCTCTATTGGTTATTAATTTAACATAATAAGTTTTCATTGTTTTTTGCATTAGTTGGGTGGTTTGGTGGAATACATAACCAAAAGTTCCATACAATAACTTTTAGTGACATTACCAATTTATTTAGTGGTTAGTCCCTTAAAGGGGTGGAGTAAATTAACTGTCCAATTGCTTAGATTGTTTGTCTTGTATTTCTCATATTTGGTTTTCTAAGGGAACAATTCAATGTCCTCTTTGGTAACAACAAAAAACTTTATCTCATTTATCCCAGGTTGGATTATAAATATATAAAGGATTATTTTTATCAACAAATTTTGTAAATAGACAATTAACAAAGAAGCCAACATATCATCATCAACCTGTTATTGAAAAGAATAAATATAAACCAATCAACCATTGCAAATTCATTGTAAATATGAAAATATGTAAGTTATATTATCAACCTATAATAGACATGATATTTCATCATGCCCATTAACTTATGTTATATTAAAATTAAATACTTTGTCTTTAGTTGTGTTAGTTGATCTAACACTCAATTTGTTTAATTTATCATTGGAAATTAAGAAATTCATATAGACCATGGATAATTAATGAATGCATTTTTGTAGAAAACCATATTTGTGGAATTTAACTCTCAACAAATAAAGTAATCTATATGGGAAACAAATGGATTCAAGGACTCAGCATTACATTCGTTACACTTCCACTTTTCCTCGATCGACACACTATACTTTTTATTTGCTAAAATTTATTTAGTTGCTCAATCAAACTTTTACAGAGTCTATTCTTGGTTTTTCTAAGGATTTCCTTCAATATTTATTGTATAATGTGGAATGTTTAGTGAAGAATTCGGGGATAATGCAGTACCCATTGTGAAAAGTCGACGTTTCGAACCTTAATCACGATTCATCATCAAGACAATGAGTCCTGATGATGAATGTTCTAAAGCATATTCCTCAATTGCACCTTTGAAGCATAAATGAATTGCATATGCACTTTCATCCTAAAATATTGTAACTTCTTAATATTTTTAATATTTTGAGAAACTGATGCATATGACAACCAATGATGATATTTCCCTGACAATCATTTCAATCATTCATACAAGATTAGACGGAACTTTGCCAAAATTATCTCATGTATTTATTCAAATAGATAAATAGATACCTCTACTTGTATCTTTCCACTTCCAACCCTAAAAACACATTGTATTGACATGAAATTACATAGATATAAGCATCAAACTAGCTTGAAGATCAAATGTTGTCATCATCAACCAGATTTACATATATAATTTACATTTATCAACATTAGGTACGTCCCTAGGAATAAAACCATTTTTTAACACATTTTGAGACTAGGGTCCTCAAATCTATCTAACAAATGCCTAGTCTAGTCTAGTTATATCAACATTTTCAACTATATAAAGGAAATAGTTCTCACCCAAGGCATGTTGATGTTTTAATTAAGTGTAGTGCAAAGAAGTACAAAGTTTGGTGATCATAAAATCAATTGCATGGTTTCTTAGTAATGGCTCACTCCAAAAGAAAAAGGTACAACAAATCAACATAATGCAAAAGTAACACAACCACATTATCCATGTTGCAAAAGGAGGAAAACATATATGAAGAAAAAATGCGAGTCTCCATTATATTGTTACAACACTATGTGCATTTGTTACAAGAGGGAACATGGCCTTACATCACATGAATAAAGTGATTACATCAACATAAAAAATACATATCTCTCTCACACACAACCTTGAGAAAGTTAAAAAATATTCTATATTTATTTCAATATCATCCAATAATTTTTCTAGAATTTGTTCCTTGAGTCTCCTTCTACATATTTCTAAAGGCCAGTGCCTCTACGATGAGGTTTTATTGTACAAATTTTGGGGGAGATCCACATACTCAAGGTTTCACATATTTGTTTCAAACTTTCTCTATTGTCTATTTGCATATATTGCATTAGTGGCTGTGGAAAATGTACAAAAATATCCACAACATAGGTCATAGGTCATAGGTCCTAAGGCAGCTTATAATGTTTGACCACCTATTGATTTTAATCTCAATTTCTCAAGGCTGAGTTAAATTAAGGACCATGAGTGTAATATTTGCATTGAACACCATCAATTTTAATTGCACATAATGTATAAAATATATCAAGTTAATTCTTAATCGAGTATCATGGTCCAGGAGAGATAGTGGGAAGATTCCATTTTACACGACACAACATTATTGTATGGATATGACAGACAACTAACACCCATTGAAAGAAGAATAATGACATTACTGAGGAGATGGACTAAATTTTAAGGATGATATAATCTATCTCTTTTTATGAGAAATTATAATATAGATAAGACAAAATTAAACATTTTCCCGAAATGAAGGAAAGAGGAGCTAAAATATGTTATGACCTCCACTAGCTAATGATGTGAAACATACATGCCAAGGTTTTTCAAATCCTGGACCTCTGAAGACGTGCCTCTGGGTAAAAAAAATACCTTAGGAAAGTAAAAGGAAGTATAAAAGATCATGCCAATATTAGAAAATAATTCCTTAAACATTATCAAAATAGTTTTCTAAACTCGGGGAATATTGAGTGATGAAAGGAGGGTCGCCATGCAAACTTGTATTATGATAATCCCACAAATGATAAAAAATGATAAATAAAGCGTGAACAATGGATGATATTAAATGACTTAAGGATTTATCTAATAAAATTATTAATGATAAGTTTCTTAACCTTCATGGCTACAACTACTCATGTGAATTTTACAAATTCATATGGTATTTTTAAATTCTATTTGCTCCAGGCATATAAAGAAGATATTCCATCTGAAATGTTTGGCAGCCACATCAATAGGTAACTAGTAAAATTCATTCATTTCAAAGATGCCTGATCTTGATTATATCACCGCATGACATCCAATAAATCTTGTTTATGTGTATTATAAAATTTGGTCTAATTTCCTATTCTTGAGGAAAAATCATATCCTAAGAAAAGCTCTGAATACTTAGAAACAATACTTTACCAAAGGAATATTAGTTTTGGGTAAGGAAATTGTGGTTTGGGAAGGAATGGAGTGGGAGAGGAACCCCACTTTATTTAATGCATAGAGACTCTAGAGGCACTAATTGAATTTGAAAAAAAATATGATAGGGTAGAGTGTCCTTTTGTTATTTCCATGTTCAAAGTCCAAGATATTGACTTTTGTTTTTCAAAGCCATACAAATTTTATTTGAAAGATACTATGTGCCTCTATGTTAATGATGGAAAGTTTCAATATAAAATATTTTTTAAGTCAATCAAGAAAATATGTTGCCTAGAATCCTCCCTCTATGTAATGGAAACAAAATATTTTGGTTACTTGTTGCAGAACATGTTGGATGAAATTGGTGTATCACTCTCCCTGTCCATGATGGTGGACAACTAATGAACATTTTTTTTTGTAGATGTCTCTTCTTTACCATTATAGCATAGAACAAAATTAGGGATAACATCATGTAGTACATAGCAATTTTATGTAAGGCCTTGGGTTTACAATGCAAATGACCAAGAATTAGTGCTTCTAGGTGCTAGACTAGTTGATGGGGAAAGGTTGGATCTAAATTCAATCTTGCAAAGTATTCAAGTTTTTGGAAAACTCCTTTACCTCTCATTTCTCCCCCAAGAAGTTTAACATGTAGTATTGAAAAGAGTGGTGAAGAATATTGATGAAGGAATTGTGAAGCCTATTTCTATTGCTACTAAATTTCAAATATACATTAAAGTTTGAATTGCCACACATGTGCACTAATAGACTTTTGTTGGGTTTCTTTAGGCTAAGATTACTCTTAGCTAGAAAATCCTCTAAGAATTTTTTTTTAATTTAACTCTAGGGGAGATAAGGTGTTCCATATTTAGTAGATTGGATCGTGTGTCGTACATTAAGAGGTAGAGGAGGATTGGGAGTTTTCACTACTAGATCACTATCTTAGACACTATATCACATGGATAAATCGAGTTATTAAGGAATGTAGCTTAGAAAATATTTGTGAGAAATTGTATCTCATCGAAAGCCCCTTTTGGTAGGAAGTTGTGTGAAAATATAAACCTGTGAACTCTCTTAGTTACCTTGACATTTTTCAAGGAGAAGGATTTTGTTTTTAAGAGCATTTGATGGACTTGGGAGGATATTAACTACACTTGTTATGGAAAAGTGGATATCTAAAAACATGACATTCTTGAAGTGATGATGGTATATGGTGGTCACTAATGGTTTTGCAGGATGGAAATCCTTATCTAAGACTTTTTAGATCTTCGCAAAGAGAATATTAAAAAAAGAGTCCATTTCATTGGAGACTCTAAAAAGGGTGTTCAAGCTATCATGACTAATGGCATAAAACATTATATCATAAAGGTGTAGTGCTTAATTCTAGAAAAATGTGTTTTGTTTAATTCGAGACAATTATTCTTTCAAGCTTTTCCTATCAAGGTGGAAATCCTGTTAAATGGAGTTGATTTCTCCAACATTAGTTATATGTTCTCCAATATCAATCCCAATATATTCATGAGATATTGGTTAGCATCCCTTTTTAAAGGATTAGAATAGAAATGTATAACCCTACTAAGGGATATCAGTGGTCACCATTTAGTGTTGTCATGGATGTCAAATTAATTAATTCCTTAAGGATTATGTCAAAAGATAAAACATGGCATTATCTATTAAAATACATTTAGAGAATGTAGGTCTCGAACCCAAAATATATATTTTGTCTTGGTATTTAATCCATGGAGGCCTTCCCATTGCATAGCACCTGAAATACACAGGGGTAACCTATCCCAAGTTTCCTATTTGTGGAAAAAACAAAAGCTTAAAGCATCACATTTGGTTCTTTGAATACATTTAATCTTCTTGCGATTATTTATAAGCTTTTCCATCAATTACTCCCATTGAATATCGCCTGAAAGAATTTTTTTTTAAGGAGAGTCTCTCACATGGCTTATTGTATTTCATACAACATGGAAATGTATTAAAATTGATATTTTATATCATCTTTAAATTACAAGGAATGAAAATGTTTTCATAAATGCATAACATGACATATTTTTTACCCAACACGATGGCTTCTAATTTATTCCCATTTGTATCTAAATAGTTTCATACATAGAAGGTGGAAATTGAGGAAGTGCATTCAAGCATGAGTTGATTAATTATTGGACTAATTCACCATGTACCATATGCATAGTTCCTCCTTATTGACATTCACCTTCTCACTCTATGCTTCTATAATTGGAGGAAATCATTAACCTCAACATAAAGCATGTTAAGTAGTAAGGGATCTCTATGAAAGGAAAAGAAGTTGTCCTATTTCCAAGGCCTTGGAGCTATCCCAGTTTGATAAGTTTTCGAATGGATATGTTTGGCCATAGTTGAACCATAGTGGCTAGAATATCCAATGCACAAAAACAATAGATGGGAGTGTTGAACACACACTTATACTAAGAGGGGGGGAATTAGTATAAGATAATTTTTATTTATTTTTAACATTTATCAACCATAAGAAAACAATCACATATGAAAACATGGAACATAAGATTTACATGGAAACCATTTCAAAAGAAAACCACAAAAATTTTCTGTATAATGTTTTATACAAACCAACTTGTTGTTGCAACGATTTGTAGGAACCAACCTACTGAAGACACCAATCCCCATAGGTATATACCCTTGCAGGCACCGAACTACTATTACAAATATTTGTCAGCACCGACCTAATAGAGATACCAATCCCCACTGGTCTGAACCTTGGTAGGAACCAATCTAGTCTTACATATCTTTGTAAACACCAATTTACTGAAGACACCAATCCCCACTGCTAAAAACCAACTTAGCAAGAGATACCAATTGCTTTGTTTGAGGGACACCATCCTTCAAGTTTCAATTTTTCTTTAGTACAAAAGACTCATCACTGAGTGTTCTTTCTACTTCTTCCTTCATCAGGTATGACTACAATTTGAATTTCCAAATGGTAACTTTCCCAAAGCTTGCAGTTTTGGCCTCTTCCCAAGTATAGAATTGTACATCTTGCCAAGTATCCAATTTTGCAAATATGACTCTGAAATATTTACTTGGGGTAATTTTGTATGTCTTCTGGGATCCCTAAAGGTTTCACAATTTGAAATTTCTCAATAAAGAAGTTAGAGATAAAGTGCCAATATGACCTATTTAAAACTGATTTTAGGACCATTCAAAAGGCCCAACTTTCACAATGCATTTATCAGAAATTTTAGCGAATCAAAGTCTAAAACTTGTAGCACACATAATTTTGTATCTCTTATGAGCTCCTTGTAAGGTTCATAGTTTGAAAGTTTCTAGGAAAAAATTATTGTGAATATGCCAAACTCACATGTTTTAAGACCATCCATAAACCGTAACATTCAGAGGGAATGTCTCTCAATGTATAGCAAACCAAGGTCTAAAACTTGTACCAAATGTATTTTGATATCTGTCGTGTCTCATAACATTTTCACAGTTTAAAACATCCCCAAAAAAATTTATAGTGAAAATTCGAAGATAACTTGAAACTGATTTTGCAATTTTATCCACTTTTTCAAATGCTACTGCATTTTTTTTGCACACACATGTGCACTTTTTCTCAATACTTTGTTTTTTATACTTTTTCAAAACCCTTCATGAAGGAATATGTTTATTCAAAAACACATTGCACCCCTTAATTAAATAATCAATTCCTTTTTTTTTATTTTACTTTCCTAAATACCATGGGCTTCTGACCCTTTCCAAATATCATGCCCCCTCCCCCCCCCTTTTTTTATTGAACACTTTTCCAAGTACCATGTGGGAAAATACTGTGGACTTCCAACCCTTTCCAAATATTTATTTCACTTTTCCAAGTACCATGGGAAAATACTATGAGCTTCCAACTCTTTTCAAATATCACAAGCTTCCAAATCCATGGGCTTGGAACCACCATTTCATATTATACTTGTTCATGTGAAGCATTTTTTTAATACACTTGTAAACCTAAATATAAATCAATATGGAGATGCTCTCATTTCATTGCAAATACTTTTACATAACATTAATAGCATGTTCAATGTAATGTCTTAATATGACATCAATGTCGACATTAATCCTTTGACATCAATGACAATAATTCCAACACCAAACCCATTACAAATAGAGGTTACTTAAAGAAGGCAAAAAAACCCCACCCGTGCAATAGTAGGCTTGGTTATATCAATGGCCCATGGCATGTTTACTAATGTTTTTTTTTCTACTTTTTACACTATGGAATATTATAACTATTTAATCATTATTTTCATATTTCATAATTCTTATCAAATATATTTGATTTCATTATCTATCTTAATAAAACTTGAAATATTTTAAAAAATCAAATTATCTAAAATTTCACATCCATAAATTTTGGTAAAACATTAAGAAAATAACCACATAATTACTTTTAAAAAATATTAAATAAGATAAAATTAAACTATTAAAAATTTCACATCCATAATAAAATATTTAAATTTTTTTATTAAATAAGATCAAATCAAAGTATCAAAAATTTTGCATCCATAAATGTGGGGTAAAACAATAAGAGGAGGGCCACTTAGTTACAATAGGATATTTGAATATATTTCATTTTGTACATAAAGAAAATAAAAACCTTTAAAAATATTTAAATAATGTGATAACATGCCCATTAAATGGAGTTGATTTCTCCCACATATTTAAATAATGTGATAACCTGCCGGTTAAATGGAGTTAGTTTCTCCCATATATTTAAATAATATAATAACCTACCCTTTCTCCCATATATTTAAATAATATAATAACCTACCGGTTAAATAGGGTTCATTTCTCCATATATATTCATTTCCACATCTATAAATAAGACCACTCAGAAATCCTTCCGTGAGAGAATTAAGAACTCCTTCCGTGAGAGAACTAAATTTTATTTTTTCAACCCAGGAGGTTAGAAATTCGAAAGATTTGGGTGGTGCTTCTGAAACCATTGGATAAATATGGCAGAGAAAACCAAAGGAGCACAAGAGAGCATGAACTTGGCCAAGGAGCGTGAGGGAGATTCCAGGACGATATCTGCGCCTGAAGAGCGAAGGATTGAGAACTTGACCAGTGGGCGGAGGGCACAGAAGCGAAGGCGGGAGCGGAGGAATGAGAACTTGGCCAGGGAGCGAGAGCGAGAGCGAGATTCCACGCCGATATCTACTAGTATTGAGAACTTGGCCAGAGAGCGGGAGCGAGATTCCACGGAGCCTGAAGAGGAGCCTGAAGAGCGAAGGATTGAGAACTTGACAAGTGGACGGAGGGCGCAGAAGCGAAGGCGGGAGCGGGATTCCACACCTATATCTACTAGATTTCGCTCATTTGTAGAGGATCCTGAAGAGCGACGGATTGAGAACTTGTCCAGGGAGCGAGATTCCACGCGTATGTCTGCTAGGTTTCGCTCATTCATGGATGAGTTTGAAGACCGACGGATGGAGCTCACACAGAGAATGCGGGATCCCCACAGGCGAGTACATAGCCTTCACCTTCGTAGTAAGGAAGATCCAGAAAAAATGATATATGAGAGTTTAACCGAGAGATCCAGACAGATATTGGATCAAACGGCGGTCGCATTGGATGTTTCATTCTTCCTCAGGGAGGAGGGAGAGATATGTTGTATTTGTCGTGAGCAGTTTAAATCCAATGGCGCAGCAATCGCACAATGGCCTGCAGAATGTGCGCACGTATTCCATTTGGATTGCCTTCTTCCCTGGCTTTCTGAACATCGCTCCTGCCCTCTCTGCCGGGCAACGTTTTAGTTTTAGCTTCAATGCGTCACGGGTTATTCAGCTCAAAGAAAATATATCGTAGATATTAATCTTTCTGTAGGGGTACCGCATTTAGGGTTTGTTGGACTGTTTATTTAAGTCACTGTGTTGGTTGTAATTGGCTTTTAGGATTTGCTTGATTGCTTATTTCTCTTCATAGAACTGGTTTTGAAAGTCACTGTGTTCTTGTAATTGGCTTTTAGGATTTGTTGGATTGCATATTTCTCTTCATAGAACTGGTTTTGAAAGTCACTCTGATAGCTTTTGATTATTTCTGGATTATATTTTTTTGGTGTTTCCGTTTGTTGAAAAAGCTGATAATAATTAGTGATTCCAGTTTTGAGATGTAACTTTATTGTTGGGAGTCACAGTTTATATAGGCTTGTTGAAGATCTCAAATTCTAGCACTTTTTTTGAAGTTTTCTTTGAGTAGAAAGATGAACTCAGTTCTTTGTATACTTGGATTTGGGCTTTGTATTTTCCAGGTAAAAATAAGCATCACTTTTTAATCTGAATATATCATTATAATAACTTCTTATCCATTGATTTTTTTTTTTAAATCAAAATTTTTACAATTGGAAATTTGAAATAGCTTAATGGATTAGTTTTTATATTACAGCAATCTATTTTTAAAAAGGTATTTTATATTAAGGAAAGTATGATGTATGGTAATGTAAAAGAAACTTTTAATGTATGTTATATAAAATCCCAGTATTTAAATTGAAAAATTACAGAGCAGTTTGTAGATATCAATTTATATATATATATATTTGAAAACCTGGATGTTTAGAATAAGTTAGGTATTATATAGATCATTTGAATGTTTTGAAAGTGGTGAACTATGTGGAAGTAATGATTATGTAAAATTTGTGAAAAAGTGAATTATAATATTCAATTTATTATAACTCTTTGTTATTATAAATTATAAAATTGTTATTATTTTATAATAATGCTATGTTGAAAACATAATGTGTATTTTTTATTATGGTTTATAAGTAATCAAGGTAATAGCTATGCCTTAAGCAAATTTATGTTTGTGTGTGTGTGTGCACACACACACAAATTGGTAAATAAGATAATGTTTACAATACAATTCGAGTCCATTTAAATAATGCATTCGGTGCCTTTACATTGAAGATATGTACCCTTTGGCTCTTAATTTAATTGCTAATTAATTATTATAATATTATATTTATTTTATTATTTATTTATTAATTTTTAATGTTATAATGGTTATGTATTTGTAAATATAACATTGCCCTTCCCTTAAACTTTATCTCTTTTCCTCAATAGCAATTATAGCTTCTAGCTCTAAGATAATTTGTCCATCATCATCCGACATAGGAAGCATTGTTTGTGCTTTCTAATGTGGTACTAGGTACATATTTTTGAATGCCCACATTCATTCCTTTCCAAAAAAAATATGGTCTTGTGTTATAATAGGTTTTGAACCCCAAGCTCTTCTCAATAATAAATATTTCACATTACCTACATAACTATCATAATTAATAAGAACTTGATAATAATAGTAAACTTAAAAGAAAGAAAAGAAAAATAATTCAAAACAAGTCGTGCGTAGTCTTCTTTTCATAGATGCCAACAATTTATTATTGAAATTAATAGAAGCCCTTTTGAGTTTAGGTGATGTGTTAATGACTAATTCCATATCTTAGGTAACATCTTCCTCATCAAGGTTTAATATTAAAACCTCTACATTATCATTTATTTGATTCTCCTTACAAATTCGTATGAATTAAATTTGGAATTGACTCCTTTTGCGTGTTGAGTGATAATCAATAACCTTGAATAGTGGCATACAAACAAGCACAAAACTCGTACCAGAATAAGTTTTGGATGCCAAAAGAAAATTTAGGGTTACGTTTCATTTGCGCAAAAAATAATATAGATAACCACAAACCTTAGTCCTCATGTTTGATTATCTTCTGAGTACAAGACTTTCTAGACTAAGAATCAATTTATCATCGTAAAAATCGTATTTAATACCTTAAAAATAGTAAATTATATATATTTTACATTTATTTATTCTAATTATTAAATTAAAGTAAAAGAGAATATTTTTATTGGTAAATGTATTAAATTATGGTGAAATGTAGCACCAAGATAATGTAATATAGTTGGGAAATGAGCAATTTTAGGGGGGCCATCAAATAGCGTGAAGGTTGAATGATCATATTGTAGACAACATGCAGATAGTCACAATTGGTTTGGAAGTTAGAAGCACAGAGACAAAACTGAAGTATATCAGAAGATGCACAGAAGTTTAGCTGATGCATGAATGTTCAAGTGAAGTGTGCGAAGTAGAAAAAGTTCATCTGAAGCATGACGATAGAGCAATAGAAGAATCCAATATGCATGTCATGATCATGATGAATGTTGAAGTGAAGTGTGCGAAGTAGAAAAAGTTCATCTGAAGCACACCGATAGAGCAATAGAAGAATCCAATATGCATGTCATGATCATGATGATGATCTCAGGGAAGCACACTAAATCGAAAGGATAAATCATATGATGCACAACATATCACAAATTTTCTAAAAGACTGTGGCATGCAAACTAAATGGACACATCTCAATAAGTGTGCGGTTCCAATTGGTACTGATGCATACTTTTAGAACAACAAGCTACCAATTGAAGCACAGTATTAAGTGCAGTTGGGCAGAAGCAACAACAGAGTGAATCTTGATGTGGACTACGTGAAGTATCACATGGTACATGAAATGAGTCATTAGCAGAAGTGAAGAATATAGTGGTATGAGAAGTCAAGTGATGTATGGAACATAGTGATAGTGAATGTCTGCATACAAAGAGTGCACACAGCAGAAAAAACCATCAGAAGGTCAGAAGTGTGCACGTGTTGGAATTTCAATAAGGAAACATGTTATTTTGTAAATATGGACACAAGGACAAGGAAATGAATAGGGGGTTTAGACTCCTTCCAGTTGGTGCTGGATAAAAAATGGATTTCGTGCTTCCTTCAGGTCAGTTCCTCTAAAACTTGTGAGAATTTAGATTGCCTAGATCTAGATTCAATAAGACAACTTCACTTAGAATATTTATGAGAATATGAGAAGAATAATAGAGAAGATATCTTGAGAAAATCACAATGTATATTATTCGTCAATATGTACAATATATAATACATCCTCAAGAGAGAAAATAGAATTCCTTGAAGGAAATTTGTAAAGCACAAAAAGGAAGGCTTACTAAAAGCTAGAAAAAACCCCTAGGTGTCAAAAGCACCTTCCAAATAAGTCAAGAGGCACACGGATTAGATGAATATGGTATGGAAGATAATGAGTGATGAAAATGAAATGTGATGATAGATTTTTGAGAGAATAAAGAGGTGGATATCGAATTGGCGAAGTGGAAATGGTTTCCTAGTCAAACTAGCTTTACCTTATCCACTAGAAAGCAGAAAAAAACATGATAAAGCTGTCTAAAGCAGGAAGGAACCTTTCTAACTCAGGAATGGAAAGAAATTAGATAGACTCTAAGGAAATATTATCCAGAATCTCCTCAAGTATGCCCTAGTGGCTCAGAATGGCATGTTGTTCCACAAAATACAAAACTAGGCCAAATTAGCTAGTCAACACTTAGGAAATTAATAAAAAATTATTAATACATTGCATCCTAAGTCTAAAGTTGTATGAATGGGTTTTTAATACTCCAACACCCCCCCTTAAGCCTGAATTTATGTGGTAGATATCGTAAATATAGGTCCCAAGCAACAAGGCTTATGGTCACCCCAATACAAAAATTTATTAGTCCATGTAAAATGAGGAAACAGGGAAAACCTTATATGGGAAAAAACCCTCCCTCAAAAATGGATGTGTCAAAATGTCTTCATACTGTCTTGTTCTTCATTTGGATGAGTTGAATGAACTCCTTCTGAGTAACAAACTTGGTGAAGAGGTTGTGGATGTCATGATCATGCATCAATGCATAATGTAGTGTAGGAAAAAACCATGTGTAGAGGCCCCATGAAACTCTTCATCTGATGATGGAGGAGCATCATATGAATGATTTTTAGTTTTAAAACATACATGATCTGATTTGGATACATAATCAATGATGGAAAAGAGATATGTGCAAACTCCTTCCAAAAGAGTATCAACAGACTCAATAGGATCAACTTCTTGTGCAACTACAATATGGTGAGTCAAACCTTGTACCTTCTTCTCAAATTGAAGTAGAACCTTTTTTATATTATAAAGGATCTCATGCATATATGAAATATCATAATATGAGTCATATGGATAAGGAGTTGTGGATGTCATGATCATGCATCAATGCATCAATGTAGTGTAGGAAAAAACCATGTGTAAAGGACCCATGAAGCTCATCGTCTGATGATGGAAGAGCATCATATGAATTCTTCTTGCCATTTAAATATACATGATCTGATATGGATACATAATCAATGATGGAAAATAGATATTTGTAGACTCCTTCCCAAAGAGTATCAACGGACTCAACAGGATCAACTTCTTGTGCAACTACAATATGTTGAATAAAACCTTGTACCTTCTTCTCAAACTGATGTAGAACCTTTTTGATATTGTAAAGGATATCATGCATCTTTGAAATATTAGAATATGATTCATATGGATAATAATAAAAAAGGTGTAGTGTCCATGATGGATATGGTTTCAATAGGAAAAGAGTGAGAAACTAGATCATCCTAACAGTTGAGCGAGTCTGGAGTATTTGAGGACTTGAAATTTGAGCCATGAGTGATAGGATTAGGTCCATACACGTGGAACAAAAGTCCAATGATGGAAAAATACATATTTTTCCAACCAATGAAATATATGGCAGACATAAGAACAACATAGACAAGTGACACAATGTAAAAAAAACTATGGAATTGTGTGGCTTCTTAACTAGAGAACTTGGGGGGTGTAGGGTCTTTTGTGCATCCAATGGTTGAGAAAATCGTGTAGAAGGTGTCATGAAATGCATATCAGATAGTATATCATCTACAAAATCAGAATATGAAATATTTGAATTGAGTTGGAAGGACCTTCTAGAAGATAAGTCAGAAACTCGTGAAAAATAACTAGCTTTGGGAGAAGACTTTGGTGAACTGATTAGAGATCGCTGTAAGGAAGAGGTGAAGCTTTCTAATTCTAATATATCAAAATGTGAATCAAAATTAGAGATATGAGAAATAGCTTTTTCTCTAGCACTCAAACCATAAAGATGAATACCTTTGTGAGTATCTTGGAGACATTGTTCTTGTTCTACAAAAAGATTGCATTTTTCTTTTCTTGCAAAATCAAGAATGTCAATATTATGTTCTTCAAGCATCTTGTCCATGATGTCCAATTTATTCTTGAAACAATATTTCTCATAATGGGTACCTTTGCATCAATAAGAACACTTGTATTTCTCTTTCTTATTCTTCATCTTCTAGGCTTTGTAATCTTGATTAGAGTTCTCTTCATCTAACATCATCTTTTGTTTTCCTTTGGATTTGACATTCTTGGGACTCTTTTCTCCATGAGCAGCAAGTGCAATGTCCTTGGAGGGTATTAGAGCCCTCATTTGAACTAGTTTGTCCTTCTTTGAGTTGGGAACTGCAAGTTATGCATCACAAAATGTAGACACAAACACTAAGTAATCAAGACTCAGTTTTGACAAAATGGTAAGGATTAGCTGCTCATCCTTCTTATTTATGCCACACTGCTTGAGTTGAAGCACTAGGTTCTAGAATCTTGAGATGAATTCTTACATTGAATTGAAATTTCTTGGACTAAGTGAGATCAAGTCAATTTCCAATAGATATCCTCTAAGCTCATCTTGCTTTCCAAAGAGAGACTCTAGATTTGTCCATATATGATTTGGAGTGGTTAGAGTATCAATATGGAATAGAATATCTGGAGAGACGCAGAGACAAAGAAAACCATAAGCTTCATCAAGCCTATTGAACCATTTAGATTTTAGTGCAATAGCTCCTAGCTTAGTTTCAAGTCCCATAGTGACTCTATAAAGTCCTTTACTTCGAAGATGGATGATCATATGCACCTTCCAATCAAAGTAGTTGAAGGGAGTGATAATAATATATTTATATTTATTTTGATCCATGTTGGTGCACTCCCAGTGATGATAATATCCTGCATAAAACACTAGAAATTTCTACGAATCACACTAGCTCTGATACCATGTGATAATTTAGCTTGCCTGGATCTATATTCAATAAGATCTAGATCTAGATTCAATAAGTCCTAGTGACTCGGGATGGCATGTGGTCCCATAAATGACAAAACTAGGTCAAATTACGTAGTTAGGAAATTAATAAAAAATGATTAATAAATTATATCTTAAGTCTAAAGTGGTATGAATGGGTTTTTAATAATCCAACGAAACTAGGGGGTCAGTGCCTCCTTCCAGTTGATGCTGGTAAACATAGTAAGTCGGTGCTTCCTTGAATGTATTCTTTTCATTACAAAAGAACATTTTGTGGTTTTCTCCCATTTGGGTTTCCATGTTAAAATTATGTTTGTTTTGTGTTCTTTGTCTTGGTGCAATGTGGATGTATGTTTTATTTATGTTGAGGCATAACTAAATATCATGATTAAGTTAAGACTAATCTGTTAAAGGAGGTAAAAAATGGTCAGAATTGTGCTAATAGTGATTCACCCCCCCTCTCAATATTAAATCAATTCCAACAATTGTATTAGGGTGGGTGTCGTCAGTAATGGCTTAACATCCAAAAGATAGATCTGTTTGCAGTTATGGGAAAGGAATTCTTTCAAAGTGAAGGACCATGGTTATATGAAGATGTAAGTCTAGAAAAACTCTTTGTCGCAAAATCAAGGAATATTATTCGCACACGGAGAAAAATGATAAAATAAGTAAAAAGGATAACAACCAAAACTACGAACATCTTGAAAAGGAAGGAAACAGACTCAAAGGAATTGGCAGTAGCTTTCACCAGCCAGTTACATGAGATGAATGATATTTGTCAGAACGTAATACTAAGGAATGACACCTTGGAAAGAAATCTAAAGAAATCAGTTGTAGAAAATTAGAAACTTGAAAAGGAGATCTCTCTATTGAAGAAAAAACTCAAAGAAGCTACAGAGGAAAAGAAAGATGTCCTGGCACTAAATGAACGGCTTCAAAAGCAATGTGATGATCAAATTCAAGCAAGACAACTGGAGTTCATCAAAATAAATTCAGAGTATGAAACGATGCTTGATGAACAGACGATCCAACTACAAGAAAAGGAAATGTAAATTGAAATGATGCAGAATCAATTTAGAACAAATGAAATATTTGTCAAAATATCGGAAGTATTGGATGAGATTATCAGCAAGCAAAGGTCACCTCTCAACAAAGCTATTGTAGGCTATAAAGATTACTTCAAGAATATTGACCAATGAAAATGGATGGTTGCACATGTAACATCCCAAAAATTCACAAAAATTTAAAATTTTCTATGTAGCATTAAATGCATACATTCGTTATGCGGAAATATAATAAATACCAGTTTGCTTAATTTAACTATAGCCTAGTTTTGTATTACGACGACACTTTCTTTAATTTGTCGTCAAAGTTAAAAACATGTATGTCACGTACCAAAAAAATTTCTCATAATCCCCTTTTTGTTTACGAATGATTAAAAGTATGTATATATGCTTGCTATTTACTGCTGGATGTTTTAATACCACTTTTGTTTCCTGAATATTTATGGTTACTTCTTTGAATGCATAAGCCTCGTCAAATATCTTTAGTATTGTTTTAATCACGTGTACTAACTGTTTGATTGTCTTGATGATGAAGGGGTTTTATGGGCACCCCGAGACTTACTTAGCTATTTGGCTAATGCTCTTAAACTCCTATCGCATATCACATCTAAGATCGAGACTTATTTCCGTAGTACTAATGATGTATGTAAAAAGGACTTGTTTAAAACTTCAAATAGCTTCCGATGTTTTAAAATTATAAAGGACTTGACTTGTCCAAGGGTGAGATCTACTTAGCTTCGATCATCCGTTTTGCAGGTTTATTCAATACAATGTCACCTATATTATTGTATAGTTGGAAAGGCATAATAATTACGTAATTCATTTTCATCTTATAACATTTAAACTTCCTACTCAAAATTCATGTTTAAACCATTATATTTTATTTGTATCAAGTCATGGCGTAAAGTGATCAAAATTCCATTATGACCAAACCCTACACTAAGGGTTTTATACCATGTGCTAACCTCTATGTTAGACTGATTTATAACTATAAGTTTATATACTAATGCTTATGCATCTATACTATCGCTTGATATTATAAACTATATGCACAAACCTTATGCTTTATGCATAGTATGCACGGGGGGTTCACTAGTGAGGCAATATCATATCACGTTTGTTCATATGGGGGTTTGAATACTCTTAAAAACCTCAAAAATATATTGCTTTGTATTAAGGGGTGAAGGGGGGGGTTTTTAATTTGACATAGTAATATAAATATTGGGGCTTATTTTATTTGGGTGGGATGAGGAATAACCTCCAAATCATGGGATGGATTCATAATTCCAAATCATGGTCTCAATTCATACCCACCCAAAACTTATATACCCTCCATTTTTATTTGATATTGCTTATGATCCTAAGTTTTGCATAAATATGATAATAGTGTACAAATCATAATATCAATGGAAGTCTCTTTGGATTACTATCCTTGAGAAATCCTCATTTAATAGCTTATTTAGGCTTGGTTTGATTGATGTTATAGTGTTTTTCATTTAAGTTATGATATGTAAGTAATGAGGAGTTCTAGAGTTGAACAATTGTATTTTATTTATGTAGGAATTCGAGTAAAAGATATAACTCTTCATTTTTTAGGTTGCGGTTTAGGTGAGTATTGAGATTCAGTCAAATCTTGCTCCACGACAACCAAGAAAAGTGAGATCAATATTTCTTGGCTCACTGGAACTACAATGTTTGTTTTGATAGGAAGGTAGGGGAGTCCATAAATGAAAGGGTTTCATTTTTGCATTTTTATGGAGTTTAATTATTAATCTTAGAGAAAACATGAGCTATCTATGGCTATACATCTATTTACATGATATTAAATTGGTAGATTGGCCAGTTGTGCTATGAAACATTTGCAATTCTGGTCTTCTCTAACCATTGCACTAAGTGGACTATCAATCTTTTACATTCTTTGTTATGTTGATCTCTTGAATGGGTTTCCTTTTACACATTTTTCCTTCTCCAGTAATATTTCATTGGGTGTTCCACTATCCAATGCTACAAATTGATCAATCACCCTTGCAATCCTGGTGGGATCATTATTAGTATTATACTATTATTTTATTTAGCGTCTTGTTTGATTATACTAAGATGTTTAGGGTTCTTGTTTGTTACAAATTGATAATATGATATAAAGGGGGTATTAAAAATGGATTGATAAAAATGGATATCTACAATATTTGGTGAAACTAGGGGTTTTCTTAATTGGAAAGGAATATTGGGAGGGGGGTTCAACAATACAATTTTAGTAGGCATTTTCCAATATTTAGTGAAATTAGGGATATTCTTTAATATCATGCGAATGATCGTGCTATGAAAAAAGTTCACTGAGTGAACCCCCCGTGATAGTATGACATCTTCGAATTACCATGAGTAGAAACTATACATTAAAAACTTGACTATATGCATAACATATTATTTTGTCTATTCAAATTAATCTAAGTAGGAACTATATATTATGAGTTTGGTTGTATGCATAACATATTATACATTGAAGAAAAAGTGGAGACTATAACTAAAGTCTTGGTGGATCATGTGTTGGAAAGCACACGTAACCGGTAGCTATGGCATTTAAGGTTTATTAAATACGTTTTGGTGGAATGCCTATTTGCATCCCTCATGGCAGGGCTCCATGTGAAGTTTCTTGGTCTTTGTGTTTAAACCCTAGCTGGGTTTTGACTACACAACGAGGCCACAACCTGGAGCATTCATTTTTTCAAAGAATAAGGGTGGAGAGGCCGACAAGCCCTCGGGTTCTTAGGGTTTGTAAAAACGGTTTGTAGGCATCTCTCTCGGGGTTCGATGTTGAGACCTGTAACATTCATTTGTTTTTACAAGCAGGCTATATGAGCCAAGCCATTACAGAACTGTTACCTTACTGCATTTGATGGTGAACCATGCAACTCCAAAGTTGATGTTGTAAGCTTAAAATGTTCCAAATGTGTTCAGGCATGCTGCGAGGGTTGCAGGTAATGTCATGGTCAACCACTATGTTTCATTAAGTGTTTAATATTATCATTGTTTAAGATTTAATGTCTGAGCCAGTCAAGGTTTTAACCACTTATTCGTTTGATGGTTTGGCAAGTTCTTCCTCGGTATTGGTTTCAGGTTTAGCCAGATAGGAAAAGAGCTTGAATGCCTCGGTAAGCCTCGGTGACTCCCTTGTGGGCATCTATTGTACTCAGAATATTTGTGGTGAAACTTTGGCACAAGGCCGATCTTCGTTTGGTTCGGCCGAGAATTCAGTTTTTATTTTAAACTTTGGTGTTTACCATCGTTGTAAATATTTAAGCTGTATGGCATTTTAAGTACACGGAGGTTTGAACCCTCAACAGGTCCTTCGTTGGTTTCTCAACGCTTATGTGAACACCGAAATTGACCCCCAAGGATGAAAGAGGGTAATTCTTGGTAACCACTAACCAATCTTTGGCCTGTGCTACTGACCCAACATAGACAGAGAGGGCTCTCTCTAAAATATCATGAAAAGACTGGAATAATCAATATTGTCAATAATGAAAAAGAAACACCAGCATTCATGGCCAAGATATTTAATTATAACAATTATACAAAAGATCAGATTTATGTTTGGGACAAAAATGATTCAAGCACTGTTTGGTTGAAAACATATGAATTTCCTTTGGGCAATGGAGTCATATTTAACAAACTCTGAAACATAATTCACAAAAGGTTCTGCAAACACATTGACAAGGGCAAGGTAGCAAGCAGCTAGTATTCAAAGAGATTTAATTTGTGGAATAGAAGAGGAAAGAAACATTCCAAAAAAGGAAGACATACCAAGATGAATCCTACATCAACTTTAGTAGAATATGTTGGTGAAATACATGGAAAAAGCGAAGTAGAGCATAACTTCTATGAATTCCACTTAACCGTTACCTTGATCCAAGCATGAAAGAAATAACACAAAATGGGATAACAAAGAGAGAAACACAATTTCACATGGGAAGAAAGAAAATACAGACTACCATACCAATTACACAGGAATCCTTGTCAAAACACAGGCTTCGGCTCTGTAAACTTTATTAAACAGCTCAAAAAATGTCTTACAGACTAATCCTCAAAATATCAAAATCTTTCGAATAATACTTTCAACCCTTTCATCATTCTATTACATCGCATATATAGATGCCAGTAGCCCTTTTCCCGACTCATCTAAACCAAAAATGTTTTACAACAAAATGACACCTCATCAAAAATTGTTTGCCATAACTGCTTCGAAGCAAAAACAAGCAGAGCTGGCATAACTATTTCTTACATTTGCCGGTATTATCACTGAATGAGATTAACCTTACAGTAAAAACAAACATAGTAAAGATAAAAGTTCCGGCTGGCTATCCATTTAGCTGCCTCAAAAAATATTACAAATTATATCAAAAATTGAAAATGTCTTATGTATATGCGGACCTTTCAAACAATATTTAACAACTCATAATAATTAGACAGCTACTATAGCTGGCGGAGAGTATTTCTCATATTTGCATATCCATTTACAACAGCCCAGTGCTCAGCTGAAGGGAGGTCGTAATCTGTCATCTCTTTCACCATCACTCGGATTTCAATATGGTCAAAATAGGAGGCTGGCGAAAGCCTTTCGCTAATGACAATCAATCTGTTCAGGACTTCAAAGTCGTCTTTGATATTTTCCATTAAAGTTTTTCCTATGAGCAGTTGTTCCATATGTTTGAACTTCGAGTGATCCATTCTTATAGCCCAGATCTTCTTTTTGTAAATGCTTTTAGATATTAGCTCTAGATTATTATCCCAAAAGGACAGTAGTCCCATTTCATTTAACTTACCAAATGAT
Organism: Larix kaempferi; assembly: GCA_027924585.1. Classification (NCBI taxonomy): domain Eukaryota; kingdom Viridiplantae; phylum Streptophyta; class Pinopsida; order Pinales; family Pinaceae; genus Larix; species Larix kaempferi. The sequence goes on from BSBM01000883.1 coordinate 75,973, forward strand.
CTTCTGAAGTCTGCTGCCTGCCTTTTCATATCTTCTGCTTTGGCCTCCACGCTTTCCACCTGAGCATACTTTACCAAAACTCTCCGAGCCGCAGCGATTTTCACGATCTGGTTCCCAATGCTTAACCTGATCCTCTCTTCTTCTGACAAATCATTTAAAAAGTCAATAGCACTTAATGTTGTTTGTTTTGGTTTTCGGGCCAAAGTCTCTCTCGTGGCTACACATCCTGACAAAGCATCACTGATTGTCTTCTCCTTGACTCTTCTGAACTCCAAGTATGGCCAAAAACCTTCAGCCTCTTTAAATATCCTATCCCACACCAAATGTCTACACCCCTGCATAGGATCCTTCCCTGCAACTTAGCGAGTGAGTTTTTTATTCTGCTCAATCGATTCCCTCTGCTTTTCCCAGAGGCCATTTTTCTCCTCCTGCGTCTTATTTTCTTCTTCTAGTTTTCGCACTCTTTCCCTTAGCTCCCTGATCTCACTGTCTCTCAGGATGACATGTGACATAGCCTGTGCCAGATTATTGGTACTGTCTTCATCACCACCTTGACTCACATTTATAGGCCGCATGTCTAGACTGGACAAGTTACTTCTTCGATCTTCAAGTTTCTTTTCTAGGCTTATTTTCTCCTTTTTCCAATTATCTTTTTCTCCAACAAGCTTCAGTATTTCTGCTTTACAGTCATCCAATTCCTTAGATAAATCCTCCCTTTGTATTTGAAATTGTGCTTCCTCGGGGGCCTGGATTAGCTGGATGTTAGGGACTTTTGTCTTTTTCTGTTGGTTTGAAATTAGCTTTTCTTTGTCAGCTAGTAGCTGCTTCATGGCTTTTCTGTCAAGATTTAATATGCTAAGACAAAAAATAGCAGCATTACATTCCATTTCACAACAATAGCATATACAGGATCACTGAAGAAACAACAAGCATAGCATAAACACAAGAGACACAGATTTATCCTGGGAAACCCTCATGGGGTAGAAAACCCAGTAAAGCTTCCTCAATATAGATGACCAACAATATAAAAAGATGTAACCCTGAGCATAAGCTCCTCCTTCTCCATAGCAGACCTCTCCTCCACAAATGCGCCACTCTCAAGTGAGTGAGTGTGTCAAATGAGGAACACACCTCCTCTATTTATACACTACTCCAACTTTTCTTTTACACAAGACATGTAGGCTCGTATTTAACCATTGGGTTAAATACCCCATTACAACTAACTGGGTTGACCCCTCTAGGGTGGTCTAATAACCCTTTGACACACATAACACATACAGGGCCGACCCCCACTAGGGAAGTCTAATAACACAAGTTATCACATTCCGACGGAGGAATAAACATCTCCGAATATACAATAAGATCTTCATGGAGGAATGAATCATCTCCGGAATAATAAAGTACAAATATAATATTCTTTGAAGTTACAATATCTCAACACTCCCCCTTAACGAGAAGGATATTATAACAGCATCTGCACGAGCAAGGAGTCATCAACATGATACATCTATAAATCATTGGAAGCTTTCTCAACATCATCAGTAACTCAACCAGTTACTGGAACATCTTCAATACTAGAACATCAACATCTTCAGTACTGAGCCTTTATCTTCTGCAGCACTCAAACAGCTACAGCAACATCAATATCTGAATCCTCACGATCGTCAGCGTCGTCATCACACGATCATCAGCATCGTCATCACACAATCATCAACATCGTTATCACACGATCATCAGCATCGTCATCACACGATCATCAGCATCGTCATCACACGATCATCAACATCGTCATCACACGATCATCAGCATCGTCACATCATCTCAATCTACAGCATCTGGTTTATCACGATCTACAGCATATGGATTATCTCGATCTACAGCATCTGGATCATCTTGATCTACATGATTAGAATCATCGTCATCTAGATCAACACAATCAGCAGCATCATCATCTAGATCAACACGATCAACAACATCATCATCTAGATCAATACGATCAGCAGCATCGTCATCTAGATCAATAGTATTAGTATCCACACCAATACAAGTATACACATCATCAATACAAGTATCCACACAATACAAGTATACACATCATCAAGTATCCACACAATACAAGTATACACATTATCAATACAAGTATCTGCACAATACAAGTATACACATCATCAATACAAGTATCTACACAATACAAGTATACACATTATCAATACAAGTATCTACACAATACAAGTATACACATCATCAATACAAGTATCTACACAATACAAGTATACACATCATCAATACAAGTATTCACACAATACAAGTATACCTTGCAACACACACGATCATATTACAGGATGATCAATCCTACTCTCTTTAGGACATAGGTCCATGGATGTTGCAATCCTGTCATGTACCTTTTGAACCGAGGTCCAAGGATGATCCAGTCCTACCATGTACCTTTTGAACCGAGGTCCAGGGACGATCCAGTCCTATCATGTACCTTTTGAACCGAAGTCCAGGGACGATCCGGTCCTATCATGTACCTTTTGAACCGAGGTCTAGGGACGATCCAGTCCTATCATGTACCTTTTGAACTGAAGTCCAGGGATGATCGAGTCCTATCATGTACCTTTTGAACCGAAGTCCAGGGACGATCCAGTCCTATCATGTACCTTTTGAACCGAGGTCCACGGATGATCCAGTCCTATCATGTACCTTTTGAACCGATGTCCAGGGATGATCCAGTCCTATCATGTACCTTTTGAACCAAAGTCCAGGGACGATCCAGTCCTATCATGTACCTTTTGAACCGAGGTCCAGGGATGATCCAGTCCTATCATTCAATTCTCGGAGACCTTAAGTCTACGGCTCAATTCATAGGACCAAAGTCCGAGGAAAATCCAATCCCCTTACCTATTCATTCAGGATTTTATTCTCAGAGACATATTGTCTATGGCTCAATTCAGAGGACCAAAGTCCGAGGACGATCCAATCCCCTTACCTGTTCATTCAGGATTTTATTCTCGGAGACATCTTGTCTACGGCTCAATTCACAGGACCAAAGTCCGAGGACGATCCAATCCCCTTACTTGTTCATTCAAGATTTTATTCTCAGAGACATCTTGTCTACGGCTCAATTCATAGGACCAAAGTCCGAGGACGATCCAATCCCCTTACCTGTTCATTCAGGATTTTATTCTCGGAGACATCTTGTCTACGGCTCAATTCACAGGACCAAAGTCTGAGGACGATCCAATCCCCTTTCCTGTTCATTCAGGACTTTATTCTCGAAGACATACGTCTACGGCTCAATTCACAGGACAAAAGTCCGAGGACGATCCAATCCCCTTGCCTGTTCATTCAGGACTTTATTCTCGAAGACATACGTCTACGGCTCTCTTTAGGACTGAAGTTCAAGGATGATCCAATCCTCACATGTCCACCAAGGACTTCATTCTCGAATACATATGTCTACGGATCCTTTTAGAACGTATGTTCAAGGATGATGGAATCCCTCTTCTTTCTCGGAGACATCTGTCTATGGATCCTTTTAGAACATATGTTCAAGGATGATGCAATCCCCTCTTCTTTCTCGGAGACATCTATCTACGGATCCTTTTAGAACATATGTTCAAGGATGATGCAATCCCCTCTTCTTTCTCGGAGACATCTGTCTACGGATCTTTTTAGAACATATGTTCAAGGATGATGCAATCCCCTTGTCAACTTAGACCTTGTCTAAGGACCATACACCAACCTCTCTATTGGTATTACTAATATAGGTATCCTCATCATCGACCTTACTGTCGATGCAAGCAATCTCATCATGAGTGATCACATCACTCCCCCTTTCGAGGAGGGTCCTTCTGAACTATATTAAGTTTGTCTCAAAAAAATTTACTTGAGGTAGAGGTTTGGTTAGTACATTGGATCGGTAGAGGTTTGTTTAGTTCATCGGCAACTTGTTCACTTGAGGTAGAGGTTTGGTTAGAACATCGGCAGCTTGTTCACTTGAGGTAGAGGTTTGGTTAGTACATCGGTAACCTGTTACAAATTTGACCTTTATAGTTCCTTTCTGCACCATATCTTGGAACACTATATTCTCTACCATCTTAATACAACTCTGTTTGTCACATAGTATCACAGTTGGGTCTATCTCTAAGTCAAACAATCCTGTAGCCATACTGCTTCACAACTAGCAGAGCAAGCAGCCATATATTCCACTTGTGCTGAGAGCCATACTGGACTGCTTCCTACTAAACCACAAGATCATGGTTGATCCCAGACAATAACATCCTCTCGATGTGCTCTACCTATCTGATACACTTTCTGCTCAATCAACATCTGTGTAGCCATCTGAAGTCATGATCTCCAAAATAGCATAGATCAAAATCTATCATATCCTTTAGGTACCTCATCACATGCTTTGCAACTATCAGGTGAACACATCTAGTTTCCACTAGATACTGACTCAAGGTGTTCACAGCAAAGCTTATATCTGACCTGGTATTTGTTAGATACATCAATGACCTAATAGTTTGTCTGTACAAAGTTATATACACTAACAGCTTCAATTTGGAACATATCAAGTCCTTTTAATATTTCTCGGCATACTTTCCCTGGTTGAGAAATATTCCTTCTGATCCTTTCCATACTTCCAGACCTAGGAAGTAATAAATCAATCTGAGATCTTTCATTTTCATTTCTGCAGCCATCTTCTTCTTTCCTTTCATGATCTGTTTCTCATTCCTTGTCAGAAAGAGATCATCCTCATACAATAATAGTATGATCCATAACCTTAAGGTAAAGGTTAGGATCAGCTTTACTTCTGGTAAAGCCCAAGCTTGTTAGGAGACTGTCAATTCTCCCTCTATGACTGAACATCATTCACACTCTACATTGAGTGATCTTCTTCATATCTATCTGTGCCATCTCTCGTCAGATGGGTCTACTGATATGAGCCTCAATATCATTTGAACTCTGTGGTGAGTTCCTTCTTGCATCCATTTCATCTTGTGTATAGAAACCATATTCAACCTTGTAGCAAAGGTTGTGATCCACATCACCCATGATGATCATTAAGCTCATTAATTGACTATCCATCCTGGGTACCCATACAGAACCTGATTCACACTTCTTCTTTAATTACACCATTAAGAGAATGGTCTTATCTAGCCACTTGGAGCAAACATCTCGTCATGATTCTCTTCCTCTTTCTAAGAGAATATTCTAGCCACGAGCCTTCTATATTTTGTTTGATTTGTAAATCTTCTTGTTGAACATCCATCATTTGTTTGGTGTTCATAATTCTTCATGATCTTTCCTACAAATCAAAATTAAGTATATGATTAGTAATGCTTCATAATCATGAAATCATGTTGACATGACAACCTATTATGCATACAGATATCATTTACATAGTTATGCAACTATCTTGACCAATACTTTGGCACAACACTTTTCCATATCCTGTATGCATACAGTGGCTATCTAGATGCCTTCCATCTCTACCAGAACATACTATTGAGAGTGTGCACAGCTCTCAGCATGTCAACAAAGAGGTTTCATTCTAGACAAGCAACAATGGAATGTTTGTCCAACTTACCAATCATATTCATATTAGTAGTATACTGTTCAATGCTCTATAAATATTTACACTCAGCATGATATATTATAGGAATTCAAATATGCATACAACCTATTACAGGCAATATCATTTACTATTTCAAATAACAACTCAAATACTTATCTTTTATGTTTGTGTGGTTGCCTCCCGCTTGATCTTCTGTATGTCTTTTGAACTTCTATTCATTCTATACCACTGTGCATGCTCAAGTGTCATCCTCATGATCTCATACACAAACATACACTCATTAGTATATTCTAAATGTTATCAAAAAATTATAGTTCTAAATAATCTTGAAAATGTATAGTCATGATTATAGATAATAAACATTAGTCTTCAAGATTTCAAGGAAGTCTTCTTTTACTCATGCATATTATCAATCAAGATAAAAGACATAATATGCATAATCCCTTGATTACTAACTTTATGAATAAGCATATCTAATCATATCAAGTTTACTTATATAAGGGATCTAACACAAGGTAAGATTCATAGGAAACATACCTAGGTTAGTATATCTGATTAACATACCTAATCAATATCTTCGTTGTTCTCTTCAATGATTTAGAGATCCTGTGTTGGAACCTACATATCTCATAGGTTAAGCATAATAGAACAAACTCATACATACCTCGTAAGTAGAACCTCTATGTGATCAAAGATTACGGAGGAGTCTTTGTCTTCATGTTGTCATGGTCATGGAACTTGATTTGTACCTATATCTTGTTAGCAGACAACATCAACCTCATACAATACCACAGTGCATTAGTACAATCATATAGCCCTAAACAATGAATGTCTTCTACCATTCACATGCATTCATACTGTTACTAGGGTGATAAGACAATTCTAACATTAATCGAGATTGTACTAACCTGAATAATATGAGGACAAACATATTATGAACTTAATCAAGAATCAGATTTCAAGACATACCTGAACCTCCTTAAGTCATACCTGTCAAAACTTCTTGTAGTCTTCTTATGTAAGGCCTTAGCCTCAACTCCCCCTGAAACTTGATCTGGAGCTTGATTAGGGTTTGCTAGAGAAACCCTAAAAATTCAATCTTTGACTATCACACCTTTGAATGGATGGAAGGATGTGTCTTGCTGAGCTGATCAAACTAGCATACTTCAATTTTGAAATCTTCAAAATTTGACCCCTAAAATTTGCCTTCAAAACTTCTAGATCTTCTTGACAAGATCCCGAACTAGGGTTTGATGAAGCCCACCCTTCTGTCCAATCAAAAGGTTCGATCCAAGGCTCTAAAATCTTATTTTTCTGAGGAGCTTCCAGCCATGGTTACAGACTTCAAAAATTCCAACTTTTGTTGAAGCCCTAATTTTCCATCTTTCTAATCAAAATCCCGAACTAGGGTTTGATCAAGCCCGGTCTTCTACCCAACCAAAAAATTTGATCTTGGTCTCTAAATTTCGATTTTCTTGAGTAGCATTCATCCGTGGACTCCAATTCCAAAAATTCCAACTTTCTCCGAAACCCTAAATTCTGGAAGCCATGAATGAATGTACTCAAAACATAATTCTATTTTGACAGAAATATGTACCTGATTGTTTCTACTGTAACTCTGAATTTTTAGAACCACAGGGTCTGAAAACGTTTCCTGAGATATCCTGACCTGTTATATTTCCATCCTGACAGGTCTGACCTCAATTGGATTCTCTGAGAGAGAGTTATGCTAAATGTTGCAACGTGACCTGTTTATGGTATAAAACAGGAGAGCGAACTTGTACGGCGTGCCACATGTCACTGTTTGAACTTCGGCCTCTGAAAAATTTTCCTGAGATATCTCGCCCTGTTATATTTCCATCTTGATAGGTCTGACCTCAGTTGGACTCTCTGAGAGAGATTTATTCCAAGTGTCGCAACGTGACCTGTTTATGGGATAAACTAGGAGAGGGAAATTGTACGACATTCCACGTGTCACTGGTTTAGTTTCGGCCTCTGCAAATGTTTCCTGAGATAGTACATTCTGTGTACTACCTTTCGCTTTTTACGAAATTTCATTTGGAGCTTCCTAGCCCAAGTTATGACCTTTTTTCCTAGGTCACCTGATTTTGACTGAGATCTGGAAGAGGCAGAAACCCTAACTTGTACTAATCATAACTCACAAAGTACAATGAATCTGAGGGTGCCCTTTGGACACAAGGTACCTGGGGATGTTATCTACGCCCTGTAAATGTTTCAGATCCTGAAACTTTGCATAAATGTATTTATAGCAAAAGTTCCACGATGACTTGTTTTTGCTATATAAAACCCTAACCTTCAAATTGTCGCAAGAGAAGCAAGTGTCGTAAGTGCCATAGATTGCCTTCCTTCAGGTTAGCTCTGATACCATTTCAAGATTTAATATGCTAAGACAGAAAATAGCAGAATTACATTCCATTTCACAACAATAGCATATACAGGATCACTGAAGAAACAACAAGCATATCATAAACACAAGAGACACAGATTTATCCTGGGAAACCCTCATGGGGTAGAAAACCCAGTAAAGCTTCCTCAATATAGATGACCAGAAATATACAAAGATGTAACCCTGAGCATAAGCTCCTCCTTCTCCATAGCAGACCTCTCCTCCACAAATGCGCCACTCTCAAGTGAGTGAGTGTGTTAAATGAGGAACACACCTCCTCTATTTATACACTACTCCGACTTTTCTTTTACACAAGACATGTAGGCTCGTATTTAACCATTGGGTTAAATACCCCATTACAACTAACTGGGCCGACCCCTCTAGGGTGGTCTAATAACCCTTTGACCCACATAACACATACAGGGCCGACCCCCACTAGGGAAGTCTAATAACCCAAGTTATCACATTCCAACGGAGGAATAAACATCTTTGAATATACAATAAGATCTTCATGGAGGAATGAATCATCTCCGGAATAATAAAGTACAAATATAATATTCTTTGAAGTTACAATATCTCAACATTTTCCTCCCCCGTCAACTCCAACCAGTTCAATTTGTAACATTTTTACAAGTTACTGAAGGGCTCGATTTTCACTCTTTTCCTGTTTTAGTTGATTCTCTAATTTCCCCACAGTAACTTCCAAGTTATCACCTCTCAATGCCTCTTTCACAAAATCAACATGGATAAGATCACCAATCTATTTGTGAAAATGGATCTTGTCAGGTACTGGTATCGTATCCCATCTGAGCTTCATATCTGTTACTTCGGCTTCTATCAATACTACTAAATTTAAAGTGTTATCCTTCTCATATCTATTGGTTACTAAGGAAGTCTTAGTTTTGGACAACTTACTGGCTCTCGACATTAGGTCAAAAAGCTTCTGGGCCGAGGCCTGTCTATTATGTTTAGATTGCTCGCACAGATCAACTTTAGACCAGAATCTACTGCTATTCTCACCTTCTTTAACATCCTGAAATGTGTATTCTCTTATTTGAACTTTAGGGGCTGGAGACCCCTCATTATCTTCTTTTTCATTATCCATCCAGACAGTCAAATCTTCCTGGGGTGTCCCACCAACCAATTCTTCTTTAGCAAGGGAAATAAATGACTCGACCTGAGTATTTTCACCAAACACCTCAACTTGTGTTATCATCCTAGGTCGTTTGTCTTCACCCCCCATTTTAGTATCCATATCCCTAATTTCCTCCAAATCTCTCTTCCAGCCCACTTCCCCAGTGTTCGGCACCTGTTCGATATTGATTACAGCATCAGACATTACAGGGTCTAATTCCTACAAACTTGGAACTTCTTCTACCTCGGGCTCCCATTGTAGCAGGTTCCGTCCCCTGAGTGCCCTTTCTGGCTCCTTGTGTTCGAAAGCCCTTAGGTTACACTCCTTCCTTCTTCTAGAAATAACATGCAAGGGGTCGTATTCAATAGCTATGTCTTTTTTGAACACTAGAAGTCTCATTAATTCCTCTATCTCCAGTAAAGCCTCCCTGCTCTTCACAATGAAAGAACCTACCTTCCAAGGGTATTTTATATCAGTGCCCTTTTTAAACTGCAGCAACAATGCCTCTTCCAAGCGTAGTTTCTGCCTGATAAATTCCAGGGTAAAGATTCTTAATGTCAGAAAGGAAGGAAAAACATATGGTTCCTTTACAAAACCATACAGCCTGATGACTGTAGCATCTTTCAAAAGGAACCGGTCTCCGATGGCCACTTCATCCTTTAATTGCATCATTGACTTCATCTCAGGAAAAACTCTCGGCAGTCCCTCCCCAAAAATGAATTTATACATAGGGGGTAAAATAGTGTTGAAATAATCAAACACATTGTCTAGCAAAGAATTTGTCTCAAGTAAAGGAAGAAAATGCGGGCTTTCCGCATTACTATACAGGATCATCTTCATAAGCTGTGTCTGGTATCTGAAAAATCTAGTATTCGAGAATTTTCCCAACTGTACATGCATTCTTTTTGCTAAAAATTCATCAAACCTAAGAGGTGGGATGAGTCTAGTGTCAGACCTTGCTAAAAAAATACTAATAATACATATTTCATTAAATTTGGAATTAAACAGTGGATCTAGAATCACAAAATAACTGTAAAACTCAATTTTGCTAATGTCCTTGGAATAAAATGTTTCCAATTTTATTGAAATATGTGTTTAATCGTGAAAAGTAGACTCAACTGGACCTCCGTTACCCATTGGTCAGTATCTAAACCTAAGAATTGAGCCAGTAGTGAGAATACCAACTGGGAATCGTCATCAAAAAGGTTGACGTCCAAGGGGTAATGCTTTTCTGCAACTTTGGAGTGAGGTTTCAGACATGTGGCTAAGAATGTTCAACGGATTTCTGGGGTGATTTGAGGGAACAGGGAAATCACAGACTCTTCTGACTCCTAGTACTGCGACTTGGGGACAAAAAATGAATTCTTTACAACTGACGCATCTAAAACACAGACAACTTTAGACCTGGGGGCATCCATGATTACCCTTGTGGACTCAGAGTAATTCACGGAGCACCATGTTACAAACTCGGTGAAAGAAGGTACTTGGTCTAGGAAAAAGAAAATAAAAGACGACCTAAAAACCCTATGTATGTCGAGACCCTGTTCATGTAGAGCATCTAACTTTGTTTTAATTTCAGAGACAGAGAGCCGAATGCATGGGTCAAACACATCCGATTCCCTATCTTCCAAGGCCACCCTACCTTTATAGCTGGTAGAAGCCTATTCATCTATCATCTTATGACTGAAGATTCAACTTTTTAAGAGAAAGGATGGTTACAAGGCCCTACCTGTCGGTTTAGAAGCTCTGAACAAGCTACTGGAGGTTCTGTCGCCTTCGTCGTCTGTCACATGCTGAGAGACCTCCTGAATTCGATAATCTTCGAGAACAAATGTCAACCCTCATGGTTGTTTCTTATATATATAACCGTGCTAACATAACTCCCTCCCTTCTTTACATGCTATCCTTTAATATCCACCATCGGTTTCTCAAATGCCTATTCCCTACCGTCAGATCGACTGCTTCTTTATCCTTTGATTTGACAACCTACTCTTTATTACCGTCAGATCTAATTTTAACTTTCCATCTACACCATTCATCTTGTCCACACTTCTCCATAAGGCGGCCTTGCATGTACCCAAGTCGTCCCTACTATGATTTCTTCCTCTGCATGATGGGGTCTGAGGCTAACATTTGGCAGGCAGGAAAGGTTCATTGCATCCGCTATTTCGCTATCCAGCGCGCTACTTCTTCATGCGATCAGCTATGAGAGCCGTTGATATACCCCCCCGTCTCCATCCAAGACGTGGATCTTTCCACCTGTTCATACCATCGCATGCGCCCGATCTTATATATGGCCTTCTATCAATTCTTTTTGCGACATGATCTGCTGCTGACACCTGGCTGGCGAGAAAGGCTCATCACATCCGCCCTTTTCCTATCCTCCTCGCAACTTGGTTGTGCGGTATTCCATACAGGGTCGTGGATCCTACCCCCGCACCTAATCTACGATGTAGATTGGTGTGATGTCTAGTATCTCTTTATTGGACTGGCGGACTATAGGTTATAAAGTGTGATTATCGCCTATTAATACCCACAATTCAACATTTTCCCATCTTTTGCACATTTGGTTCTTCTTAGACCCCCTAGTCTTTCCCCTTAGCACTTAGCTATGGAGCATGGAGGATATCTTGGGTTCTCTACTAGGTACATTTTGACCCTCCATCCCTTCCATTCAACTACATATTGTAGAAAAATATATGGGTGTTAACAACTAGCTCCAACGAGGATGCTATCCTCCCTGCGAGGTAGCAAAGAAATCCGTAGATTAAGTGCCTGATCCATTGGGAGGATCCTTCAAACCCTAGACTGAGACTTCTTTCCAATAACTGAGGACCATACTTTCCGCATATCTAGGTTGAACATTCAAAAATAAAATCTTGGCTTCTCTTTCCCGACCTTAGGGCCTTCACTTTCGGGCTTCAAGGTTCTCCGGTTTCTCCCTAAAACAAAAACTTCATAACAACTGTAAAACTAAAAATATATATATATATACAATTTATGGTACATGGGTCGTCTGGCGCCTCTAGGATAGATAGTGCTTTAGGAACCTTCCATTGACCGGCCCTCCAAACCAGGCGGATCCATCCCGATTTTCTAGGATAAAAGAATTTAACCCTCGATTTGCTGTGATAACGCATGGCCCCATCCACATATGGTCAAATTTCCCGTGTTTATCTTCTCTCGGGGCGTCCCATTTCAGGACCAAATCGTTCACCTGGAATTCATCTTCTTTGGCTTTCTTGTCGAAAGCTTCCTTCATCTTTTCCTGGTGTCCCTGCACCTTGTCATAGGCTTTCGTCCTTACCTCATTTGGCTCGATTATCTGGCTTATTCTCCTCTACATACGGTTCATCTCTTCTTCTATTCCCTGCAGCAACTTCATAATCGGCAACCCCAGAGATGCTGGAAACACCACCTCGGCTCCATATACCAACTAAAAAGGGGACATCCCAATGGCTCTTTTCGTGCTTATTCTATCAGCCCATAGAGCATATCTCAGTTTTGTATGCCAAGCCCTTTTATTCTCTTCCAACAATTTCTTTATGATTCTTACTAAGCTTTTGTTGGAGAACTCTGCTAGTCCATTTCCCTACGGGTAGTATGTTGTAGAGTGGTTCAGACTGATATGGTATTTGTGACAAAAATTAATCATCTTCTTAGAACAAAAGGCAGGAGCATTATCAGTCACAATTCTTTTGGGGCATCCAAACCTAGATAGGATTTTATCCTCCAGAAAGTCCATAATAAAATTTTATGTTTCATTCCTGGTAGGTATAGCTTCTATCCATTTGGTAAAGTAATCAGTAGCTGTCAATATCCACCTATGCTGCCCATAAGAGTTAGGGTTTATTTCCCCAATCAAATCTAGTGCCCATTGGTTAAAAGGAGCTTCTACTATGACTGGGTGAAGGGGAAATGAGACAACTTTCCTCTTTCCTTCAAATATTTGACATTGGTGACAAGCAACGATTTCCTTATACACATCTGTGAACATGGTCGGCCAATAGAAACCGGCCCTTAAGATCTTATTCACCGTTACTTTCCAAGAATGATGTCTGCCACAATCTCCCTTATGAAATTCTTTCTTAGTATGCTTAGCTTCTTCCTCAAGTAGGAAATTTAGCAACACACCTCCGGGGTCTTTCTAGTACAAGAACTGATTCATAATACAGTATTTTGCAACCTTTAATTTCACAGCCCTAGACCTACTCTTGCTTAATCATGGAGGAGCTTGTAAATTTTGTAACACATAAACACTGTCAGCATACCAAGGGGATGCAAAAAATTCTGGACTTATCTGTACTTCAGTGTCTAGCTGCCACGAGTATTCTTCTAAAAAATTCATCTTCAAGGAATCACAATCGACCTTGGTCATGAATTTTGCTAATCCCTGCCCTTTCACCAGTTTTGTAGGCCTTATTTCTAAGCCATATTCTAGTAATACAGCAATCCATTTTGCCCTTCTACCTTCAGGATCTGCTTGGGTAAGAATACCTTTCACAACACTATTTGGTACATGGGCGATGATGTGTAAGTGATGTAAATCCTGAAATCCTTTAGTGATTTTTCCAAGGCATAAGCATGTTTCTCCATGATGTCATATTTCGACTCTGCATCTCTCAGCACCTTACTGAAAAAAGCAATTGGTCATTCTGCATTCTGGTCATTCTTTTGTAGCAGCACTCCTTCCACTGTATGCTCCGAAGCATAAGAAAAAATCAAAAAATATTTAGAAAAATCGGGGCTGGCTAATATAGGGGCCTTAGTGATAGCACTCTTTCTTCCCCTGAAAGAATCTCTAGCTTCCTCCGTCCATTTTATTTGACTTTCCTTTCTTAGCATATTAGTGATACTCATCATAATTTCAACGAAACTAGGAATGAACCTTCTCAGAAAAACAACTTGTCCAATGAAAGATTGCACCTCTCTTTTCCTCCTCGGCTCTACAACTTTTTGGATGGCACTAACCCTCTCAGGGTCAATTTTGATACCTCCCTTGGATATGATATGCCCCAGGAGTTTATCTTCTTCTAAAGAAAAATGAGATTTCTTTGGGTTGAGGGAGATACCATATTTTATGCATTTCTTAAAGACTTGTTCTAGGTGTTTTAGATGCTCATCATTAGACTTTGAATATACCGTTATGTCATCCATGTACACCACTACGAAATTATCCTTTTCTTCAGCAAAGGCAATGTCCATTTCTCTCTGGAAAGTAGCTCCAGCATTCATCAATCCAAAAGGCATCTTAGCATACATGAAAGTCCCCCATGGAGTTGTAAAAGCAGTCTTTTCTTGATCTTCTGGACTAACTTTGATCTGATTATACCCAGAGAAAGCATCCATCGTAGAAATCCTTTCTGCTCCTACTACCTTCTGCAAGATGTGTTCCATTTTTGGCAGTGGGTAATTATCTTTTAAAGAAGCTCTGTTCAAGTTCCTGAAGTTTGTATAGATTCGAATCTCTCCATTCTTTTTTCTTACAGGAACTAGGTTTTCTACCCATTGAGAGAATCTCAAAGTGACAATAATATTTGCGTCAAACAACCTCTTGATATCTTTTTCTATTACTGGTACCAACTTAGGATTCATTCTCCTCAACTTATGTTTGAAAGGTTTTTCCCCAGGCCAGATTGGGATAGAATGTTGGATTATTGAGGCATCATACTCCTTTAACTCTTCATAGCTCCAGGAGAAGGAAGCGGCATATTTTTTCATCAAATCGACATACTGCTTTTTCCTCCTAGTCTACAACTTTTTAGACAGCTTCACCATCCAAGGTTCTCCAACAGAACCCAAATTACGATGTTCTACAGTATCCTTGGGAGGTTCGAATTTGGGATTCTTTGCCACATCGTTTTGATCAAATAGCTTTTCTAGGGGTATTAATCCTTTGGGGATATAGTTTCTTTTTAGCTAGACAATGTCTTTTCCTCCCAAAGTACTCTTCCAATCCTTATTTTCATTCTCTTCGCTTTCTGAATGTTCTTGGTCCATCAAACCTTCTACATTCTCATTTTCTGTATCAATCTGAACATTAAAAAACTCATGAGATTGTTCTAAAAATATTTTAATTTGTAAATCATCTTCAAACACTTTCCAATACTTGGAATTGTCTTGGATGGAGGGTCTGTTTATTACTTCGACCTCGTATTTTTCTTGGGAAAAAATGGGAGTTTTAAAACCACCAGCAATAGTGGCCAAGGAGTTTGCTATTTGATTTTCACACCTCAGAATTGCCCAGATCTTATGTTCGTTGAAAAAATTTCCAAACATGTCCCAAACTTCATTTCTATAAGCTCTCATCATGGGGTGTTTTGCCTGATAACTATCATTTACCTAGTTCACCACCAGCTCTGAATATCCAAATACATGTACTCTTTTGTCTCCCAGATCTTTCAAAGCTCTCAGTCCTAAAAGTAGAGCTTCATACTCAGCTACATTGTTTGTACATTCAAAAGTCAATTTATATGATAGGGCTCTAGATTCTTGGTCTAGAGGTATGATCCAAACCCCAACCCCAAATCCATTTTTACTTAGTGACCCATCAAAGTAAATCTTCCACAGTCCTTCTTCATTTTTTTGCCTCTTTGATGCCTCATGCCTTGCTACAAATTCCTTGTCCTCCTCGACTTCGTCGAAAAATGTGGGTATAGGATCAGTATGTGGACCATCATTGAAGAGGATGGAGGAACCTATGTCTGTATCCACAGTGAATATAGGGTGATTTTCAGGTTTGTCGTCACTGTTGACCACATAAGCCATCCTTTTCCTTTTATATGACTTCCTATTGCTCCTGAAAAGTGGTATAGTAGCATAAGATAAGTCCATCTGCATGGTTCCTTTTAGCTTTTTTACCCAGGATCTTGATAACAACATCCCAAACTTAGCAGGAAAATCAGCCACTACTATATCCATCATGACGCTCTTCACTAGAATCTAGGCAAGGGTCACTACCACATCTTTAATCAGACCTAAACAGGGTACCTTTCTGGAATCAAAAGAATATAGGTCTTTGTAGGTTCTAGTGACTTCTAACCCCAACTGGTCCATCACTGACTTTGGCATCAAGTTGTGTGAAGCTCCAGAATCTATCAGGCCGTTGTGTAATAACTTATCATGGATATTCAAACTCAAATAAAAGGGAGGGACTTCTTCATCATCTAGCTCCTCCAGTTTGGAACCAAAGTTTATAGTGGGGGCATCATTTGTCACTTCCAACATGTCTTATGTATTTCCTGCCTGCCCCTTTACTAGGCTATTTATCTCTTCCCTGTATTCATTGTTTCTTAACAGCTCATTCAAGGGGATAGAGATCTTTACCTTAGACAGTTCAGCCTTCAAGCTGAATATTGAAGTTGACTTCCCTACTTCAGTGACTTTTGGTTGCCTACCTTCTTTAGAATGTTGCCTCTTATCTTCTGATATTTTCTGTGCATGATCCTCTGGTTGTTTTTCTCTTAGCTTATCTATATTCTGTTGAGTCTTAGGGGGATGAATCTAAGCAAAATTCCCTTGAGTTATTGGTATTTATCTTTTTCTCAACCTCATCTTTCTCTGGATATCATCCACAGCATTCATGTAGGCCATCTGGTACTATTCAGAATTGAATTCTGCAGCTTTATCAGCATTTCCCTTGGTGAAAAAATCATGCTCCTTTTCAGTCAAATGAACTTCGTGTTCTAGGGTGTCGAAGAGATGTATCTGGTCAGCCGCAGGGTTTTCAGGTCCCTCTTCATCTATCAAATTCTCAGGGAAAGGAGGCCTTTTTTGGTGATCTTCTTGGTTTCCGGGATTTCTTGGAGGAGGTGGCCTTCTAAAGTTAGGTTTCCTTATCTAATTTTCCAGCTGTTCCCTAACAAGAGGCTTATTTTCCATGGCTAACCTATCCATCAATATTTCCATAGTTTTCATCATGGTATCAAATTTAGCATCACTATAAGAGGATTGGGTTTCTTGCTTCTTCCTATCTACTTCAGTTTTGCCTTTTATTTTCCCAGAAGCCATCATGTTGGCTTCAACCTCCATGGCATCTTTCAGCATAGCAGGCAGGGAGGCAGCTTTTCTTTGTCTTAATGTGCATGAGAAATCTCCATCAAAGGTATATGCATAGTGGAGCTTTGCAGCGCCTACCGAGGGTTTTAGATCATTGGGAATAGAATTATAGGCCTTCATGAATCTGGCAAAAAACTCATGGATTGATTCAAATCCGCCTTTCTTTAAGTGATTATACTGGGATAAGACTATGACAGGATTGCCCATTGTTTCCCATTTTTCTAGAAACAATATTTTAAAAGCTGAAAAATCTGCTATGGAAGCATTGGGTGGCTGTCTGAAGCATTTCTTGGGTTCCCCAAACAGGCTTTGGGAAAACAATCTCATTTTAGTGTCATCGTGGTCCACTTCCTCCAGGTCTATAAAATCTTCAAATCTATCAACATGTTGTTTGAATGACCAGTCTCCCTCTCCATTATAAAAGACAATTCTCTGAGCGTAGTTCTGAGGGAGGTCATGCAAAGCAGCAGGCAGGACCAAAGGTGCAAATCTGGAAGCCATGGGTCTAGGTGGATTTTGTGCTTGTGGGGAAATATTCTGAGCAAGATCATTGGCTAGGATTGTAGTGTGGGCTTGGGGGGCCTGAGAACTGGGTTTATTGCCTTCAACTTTGGAAATATTTTTAGAATCAAACCATACAGGATCTGAAAGATATGATTCAAAGTTATTCAGAGCTTCTTGACCTAGGCTTAGGTATGATTCATATTTTTTCTTGACAAAGGTTTGCTAATATCAATCTCTAGATCCAATTCCTGAAAAACAAATGCATCTTCTGAAAAAGAAATAGTCTCATGATAGGAGCACTAGCCCGATCTTTCACGGTTCTTTGTCTGAGTAAACTTTCAGGATTATCTACTCCTAGCAGGATTTTGGGGAAAGGATTACCTCTCGTATGGATCTTTCTTGAGGCCAGGATGCCTTTGGAATTTCTTCAGTAGTATGTTTTGGCGTACTGATCTTTCTCCAGTGGAGTCTTCCTAAATTGTCTTATCTTTGTAGGTGGAGTTGCCAAGGAAAAATTCTTCAACTTTATTGAAAATGCGGAAACCTCTGTTTGCCCACAAGGATCTCTCATGTTCTTTGAAATTCGGATGTATATGTCATTCTCCCAGGGTTGATAAAACAATCGTATTCCCCGGAAATGGCGCCAATTTGTTAACACCGAAATTGACCACCAAGGCTGAAAGAGGGTAATTATGGGTAACCACTAACCAACCTTTGGCCTGTGCTACTGACCCAAAACAGACAGAGGGGGCTCTCTCTAAAATCTCATGAAAATACTGGAATAATCAAGATTGTCAATAATGAAAAAGAAACACTAGCATTCACGGTCAAGATATTCAATTATAACAATTATACAGAAGATCAGATTTCTGTTTGGAACAAAAATGATTCAAGCACTGTTTGGTTGAAAACATATGAATTTTGTTTGGGAAATGGAGTCATATTTAACAAACTATGAAACATCATTCACAAAAGGTTCTGCAAACGCATTGACAAGGGCAAGGTAGTAAGCAACTAGTAGTCAAAGAGATTTAATTTGTGGAACATAAGAGGAAAGAAATAGTCCATCAATGTAAGGCATACCAAGATGAATCCTACATCAACTTTAGTAGAATATGTTGGTGAAATACTTGGAAAAATATAAGCAGAGCATAACTTCTATGGATTCCACTTAACCGTTACCCTAATCCAAGCATGAAAGAAATAACACAAAATGGGATAACAAAGAGATAAACACAATTTCACATGGGAAGAAAAAAAATACAAACTACAAGACCAATTACACAGGAATCCCTATCAAAACACAAGCTTCAGCTCTGCAAACTTTATTAAACAACTCAAAAAATGTCTTACAGACTAATCCTCAAAATATCAAAAGATTTCGAATAAGATTTTCAACCCTTTCATCATTCTATTACATCGCATATATAGATGCTGGGAGCCCTTCGCTCGACTCATCTAAACCAAAAATGTTTTCCAACAAAATGACACCTCATCAAAATTTGTTTGCCATAACTGCTTTGAAACAAAAATAGGCAGAGCTAGCCTAACTATTTCTTGCATTTGCCGGTATTATCACTGAATGAGATTAAACTTACAGTAAAAACAAACATAGTAAAGATAAAAGTTCTAGTTGGCTATCCATTTAGCCGCCTCAAAAGATATTACAAATTATATCAAAAATTGAAAATGTCTTATGTATTTTCGGACCTTTCAAACAATATTTAACAACTCATAAAAATTAGACAGCTACTGTAGTTGGCGGAGAGTATATCTTATATTTGCATATCCATTTACAGCACCTAGTGCTCAGCTGAAGGGAGGTCGTAATCTGTCATCTCTGTCACCATCACTCAGATTTCAATATGGTCAGAATAGGAGGCTGGTGGAAGCCTTTCGCCAATGACAATCAATCTGTTCAGGACTTCAAAGTCGTCTTCGATCTTTTCCATTAAATTTTTTCCTATGAGTAGTTGTTCGATATGTTTGAACTTCGAGTGATCCATTCTTCTAGCCCAGATCTTCTTTTTGTAAACAATTTTAGAGATTAGATCTAGATTATTATCCCAAAAGGACGGTAGTCCCATTTCATTTATCTTACCAAATGATCTTCTGAAGTCTACTACCTGCCTTTTCATATCTTCTGCTTTGGCCTCCATGCTTTCCACCTGAGCATACTTTCCCAAAACTCTCTGAGCCATAGCGATTGTCACAATCTTGTTCCCAATGTTTAACCTGATCCTTTCTTCTTCTGACAAATCATTTAAAAATGCAACAACACTTAATGCTGTTTCTTTGGGTTTTCAGGCCAAAGTCTCTCTCGTGGCTACACATCCTGACAAAGCATCATTGATTGTCTTCTCCTTGACTCTTATGAACTCCAAGTATGGCCAAAAACCTTCAGCCTCTTTAAATTTCTTATCCCACATCAAATGTCTACACCCCTTCATAGCAGCCTACCCTGCAACTTGGCGAGTGAGTTTTTTATTCTGCTCAATCGATTCCCTTTGCTTTTCCTGGAGGCCATTTGTCTCCTCCTCCTACTTCTTATTTTATTCTTCTATTTTCTGCACTCTTTCCCTTAGCTCCCTGATCTCACTGTCTCTCAGGATGACATGTGACATAGCCTGTGCTAGATTATTGGTACTATCTTCATCACCACCTTGACTCACATTTGTAGGCCGCATGTCCAGACTGGACAAGTTACTTCTTAGATCTTCAAGTTGCTTTTCTAGACTTATTTTCTCCTTTTTCCAATTATCTTTTTCTCCAGCAAGCTTCAGTATTTCTGCTTTACAATCATCCAATTCCTTAGATAAAACCTCCCTTTGTATTTCAAATTGTGTTTCCTCGAGGGCCTGGATCAGCTAGATGTTAGGGACTTTTTCCTTTTTTCTGCAAGTTTGAAATTATCTTTTCTTTATCATCTAGAAGCTACTTCATGGCTTTTCCTCCCCCGTCAACTCCAACCAGTTCAATTTGTAACTTTTTTACAAGTTGTTGAAGGGCTCGGTTTTCACTCTTTTCCTATTTTAGCTGATTCTCTAATTTCCCTACAGTAACTTCCAAGTTATCACCTCTCAATGCCACTTTCACAAAATCAACATGCATAAGATCACCAATCTGTTTGTGAAAATGGATCTTGTCAGGTACTAGTATCGTATCCCATCTGAGCTTCATCTCTGTTACTTCAGCTTCTATCGATACTGGTAAATTTAAAGTGTTATCCTTCTCATCTCTACTGGTTACTAAGGAAGTCTTAGTTTTGGACAAATTAATGGCTCTTGGCATTAGGTCAAAAATCTTCTGGGCCGAGGCCTATCTATTCTATTTATATTGCTCGCACAGATCAGATTTAGACCGGAATCTACTGTTATTCTAACCTTCTTTAACATCATGAAACTTGTATTCTCTTATTTGAACTTCAGGGGCTGGAAACCCCTCATTATCTTCTTTTCATTATCCATCCAAATAGTCAAATCTTCCTGGGGTGTCCCACCAACCAATTCTTCTTCAGCAAGGGAAATAAATGACTCGACCTGAGTATTTCACCAAACACCTCAACTTGTGTTATCATCCTAGGTCGTTTGTCTTCACCCCCCATTTCAGTATCCATATCATGAATTTCCTCCAGATCTCTCTTTTGGCCCACTTCCCCAGTGTTCGGCACCTGTTCAATATTCATTACAGCATCAGACATTACAGGGTCTCTTTCCTACAAACTTGGAACTTCTTTTGCCTCGAGCTCCCATTGTAGCAGGTTCCATCCGCTGAGTGCCCTTTCTGGCTCCTTGTGTTCGAAATCCCTTGGGTTACACTTCTTCCTTCTTCTAGAAATAACATGCAGGGGGTCGTATTCAACAACTACGTCTTTTTTGAACCCTATAAGTCTCATAAATTCCTCTATCTCCGGTAAAGCCTCCTTGCTCTTCACAATGAAAGGACCTACCTTCCAAGGGTATTTTATATTAGTGCCCTTTTTAAACTGCAGGAACAGTGCCTCTTCCAAGCTCAGTTTCTGCCTGATAAATTCCACGGCAAAGATTCTTAATGTCAGAAAGGAAGGAAAAACATAGGTTTCACTTACAAAACCATACAGCCTAATGACTGTATCATCTTTCAAAAGGAATCAGTCTCCGACGGCCACTTCATCGTTTAATTGCATCATTGACTTCATCTCGGGCAACACTCTTGTCACTCCCTCCCCAAAAATGACTTTATACACAGGGGGTAAAACACAGTTGAAATAATCAAACACATTGTCCAGCAAAGCATTTGTCTTAAGTAAAGGATGAAAATGTGGGCTTTCCATGTTACTATACAGGATCATCTTCATAAGCTGTGTCTAGTATCTAAAAAATCTAGTATTCGGGAATTTTCCCAACTGTACATGCATTCTTTCTGCTAAAAATTCATCAATCCTAAGAGGCGGGATGAGTCCAGTGTCAGACCTTGCTAAACAAATACTAATGCTAAAAAGTAGAATCAGCTGGACCTCCATTACCCATTGGTCAGTATCTAAACCTAAGAATTTAACCAGCAGTGAGAAGACCAACTAGGAATCATCATCAAAAAGCTTGACATCCAAGGGGTAAAAATTTTCTACAACTTCTGAGTGGGTTTTCAGACATGTGGCTAGGAAAGTTCGACATCTTTCTGGGGCAATTTGACGGAACAGGGAAACCACAAACTCTTCTGAAAAGCTTTCTGACTCCTGGTACTGTGACTCGGGGACAAAAAATGAATTCTTTACAACTGACGAATCTAAAACACAGACAACTTTAGACCTGGGGGCATCCATGATTACCCTTGTGGACTCAGAGTAATTCACATAGCACCATGTTACGAACTCGGGGAAAGAAGGTACTTGGTCTAGGCAAAAGAAAATAAAAGACGACCTAAAGACCCCATGTATGTCCAGACCTTGTTCATGCAGAGCATCTAACTTTGTTTTAATTTCAGGGACAGAGATTCGAATGCATGGGTCAAACACATCCACGTCCCTATCTTCCAGGGCCACCCTAGCTTTATAGCTGGTAGAAGCCTTCTCATCTCCCATCTTATGACTAAAGATTCAACTTTGTAAGAGAAGGGACGGTTACAAGGCCCTACCTGTCGGTTTAGAAGCTCTGAACAAGCTACTGGAGGTTCTGTCGCCTTCGTCATCTGCCACACACCGAGGGACCTCCTGACTTCAACAATATTTGAGAACAAATGTCAACCCTCACGGTTGTTTCTTATATATATAACCGTGCTAACATAACTCCCACCCTTCATTACATGCCGTCCTTTAATCTCCACCATCGGTTTCTCACATGCCTATTCCCTACCGTCAGATCGGCTGCTTCTTTATCCTTTGATTTGGCAGCCTACTCTTCTTTACCGTCAGATCTAATTTTAACTTTCCATCTACGTCGTTCATCTTGTCCACACTTCTCCATAAGGCGGCCTCGCATGTACCCAAGTGGTCCCTACTACATTTTCTTCCTCTGCACGACGGGCTCTGAGGCTAACTTCTAACAGGCGGGAAAGGTTCATCGCATCCGCTATTTCACTATCCAACGCGCTACTTCTTCATGCGATTATCTACGAGAGCCGTTGATGTACCCCTACTTCACCATCCGCGCCATGGATCTTTCCACCTGTTCATACCATCGCATGCGCCCGATCTTATATATGGCCTTCTATCAATTCTTCTTGCGACATCATCTGCTGCTGACACCTGGCTAGCGGGAAAGGATCATCGCATCCTCCCTTTTCCTATCCTCCTTGCAACCTGGCTGTGCGGTATTCCATACAGGGTCATGGATCCTACCCCCGCACCTAATCTACAACGTAGTTTGGTGTCATGTCTAGTCTCTCATTATTGGACCGACAGACTATAGGTTATAAAGTGTGATGCTTTCCTATTAATACCTACACTTCAACATTATCCCATCTTTTGCACATTTGGTTCTTCTTAGACCCCCTAGTCTTTCCCCTTAGCACTTAGTTCTGGAGCATGGAGGATATCTCTAGTTCTCTACTAGGTACATTTTGACCCTCCATCCCTTCCATTCAACTGCATATTGTATAAAAATATATGGGTGTTAACAGCTTACTTTACAAATTTTTAATGATAATTATATATGGTTTTAGCTTTGAAAATCATTCAAAAGGTTTACTCTCGACATTTTGATAATTTTGGAAAATGAAATGTTTTGATAACACTTCTTAGTGATTAGGGTTTTTTTTAGGCCTCGGGGGTGCAAGGTAATTGCATGGTGCTGGAATGGATTCCATGGCTCCCAACAGAGTCTGAGAACCCAGACTGAAAGGCTTCGAAAGACCCTATGCAAGGGCAGTTCTATCCCCAGCCTGTTTGGTATGGAAATCTCCCACGGATATTCGGCCTCCACCGGCACTCTATGAGTTGGTGTTTCGATCAATAGATCGGTTTTCCACTTAAGGAAAACGAAAGTATGGAACTTAGTACATTCTAAATTAACTTAACCTACTTAAGACAAAAGGATCTACTCTAGGTTAGCTCTATTCTAAAGAAAAGCTTGTTGTTGTGCAGATCAATCTTGATGTGAGATGGATAAGTATATTTGTCAACTTCAACAGAAATGTTAAAAGATGCATTTACTTATTCACTTAGACCACAATCAATTAAAGAAAAATTAAGTGACAATAATATAAGCATGTAAACATGTTCAAGATTAACATGTAATCACTTTGTTAATTGAAACATTAACATTGATTAAATCGAATGTTAATCATTTGCATAAATCAATAAAGAAAATATCTAAATTGACGAAAATTCAATAAAATATTTTCATACATAGATCAACTATAAAGAGAAATCAATATCACAAATCTTTATGTAATTTCATGCTTGCAAAAAATCACACGCTGTAGATGACAATTTGAAGTAAGAAATGAGACAGTTCCAAAGAAATTTGAACAATAAACAAGAGATGATTCAAAGGAATTACTTTACTGTATTACTAAAGTTTATAAACAAAATTACAAATCTCTACTAGGACAGAGTATCTCCAGTCGTCTCCTGCTAATTTCTAACCCAAAAATTATCAACCCCTAACATCGAGAGGCATTGTTCCTTAAATAAGAATTACAACCAAGTACAAGTGGAAATTCCCAAAAGATAGGGATTACAAAGTTTGGATTAGGCTATCGATCTAGAAAATACTGCGACAATAATCTAAACAATTTCAGCTCAAATGATTCCCTTCAGTCCTACGACAAAGTTTGAAATAAGGGTCATTTTCTAATTTCGGGAAAAATACCGTAACAAAATTGTGGAATTCAACAATGGCCCACTAGATATCGATAACATGCAACAAATGGTCCAGCAAATCTTCCTGTTGAATCACCATGGAATCTTCCTGTTGATCCATAACGTTTTCGAAAACATAGAAATCAGACAACGGGTCTTGCTTCACGGGAGCTAGTGGAGTAGCAAGTTCCTTATTGATTATAAAATCATGGATAATGGAGTCATCTCAATCACATGGTTGTTCCTTGATTCTCTCTTCGTTCTTCTGAGGGAGTATTGTCCAAACGAGCAGAGTTTCAGAATATTCCTCTTCGCTATCACTATTGTTATCAGGAACACCCGCGTCAAAGGGTGGTGACATAGGTTATTGAAAGAGAAAAGGCTGAATTTCTTCTTGCATATAACATCCATCAAAGGAGTCATAACCTGTGTCCATGTTACTCACACCAGATCATCAGAATGAAATATTTCAAAATAAAACACAAAACTTTTCTAACAAATACAGACAACGAACTATGTTCTTCATACTTGAGACTATATTTAAGAAGAGTTAAAGAAAATCATCATGATTGAATATGATGAGCTGCTATTATTAAAATAATACGAATTTGGAACTGCAATCATTTGAACTGTAATGAAACAACGTCGCAGCATGTGTTAATCCAAATTGGATCATAACAAAGTACAATTTTAACAGAATCACGCACGATTCAAAGTTGCATATGAAAACTTTCATTACAAGCCAATCTAATCAAGCAATTATATCTTCAGAGGTGATCATGAGGTGAGAATTATAGTCAAAAACCTAGTCGTAAGAACAACGAAAAACAAGGCATTAAAACGTAAGTTCAAACGATAGAATTTCATCCACTGGATCAAATGAATCGACGATGAAGATTAACCAATGCAGGATGCGGGATCAGGTCTTGGAAATTTATTCACAAGTTTATCCATGATTCCCGAAAGCCACAACTCAAAACTTGCAGGTTTCGGGATTGCAAACTGAACCAAAACGCATAAACGGGTTTTTGAAAGCCGCAACCCAAAATTTGAGGGTGGCGGGTTTCGCAAACAGAAACAATCTGTAAAAATGAAAAAAACTTTTCCCGCATCCCACAACACGAAATTTTGGGTTGCGGGTTTTGGGGACACACAACACAACTAAAAGGTAAAACGAATTCCCAAAATTCGAATGTTGCGATTGCGGGTTTCGGGATGAAAAATTCCCAAAAATATTAGCAAAGGGGTTTCCGCAACGTGCACCTTTTGGGTTTCCCAAAATCAAACAACTCAAAATTAATTCCTACAACTCGCACCTATCGGGTTGCGGGTCTTCAAGTTGTCGGATTATCGGGTTTCAAGTTGGCAGAGATAAAGGATAAAACGCTTAAAAAATTAAGGCTTCTAGGAAACCCAAAACACTTAGAAAATTCCAAGAGAAAAATGACTATGAAAGAAAACAAAGGTACAGGTACAAGATTATAGAAACAGAGTTCAAAACCTCATGTTCACGAGAACACCTACCAAAATACCTTTGTGTTTATTTAAAAAAAAAGGGGGGCTCCCATGCTCAGCTGAAGCATGTGATCTACTGTGGCCACAACAAATGGCGACTTGCTGGGAAGAACCAGTTATCTCTGCAAACAAACTTCAGTTAGAGAAAGTATATCAGTTAGCTACGTTTTCCATCCTGAAATTTTAGAAAATATTTATAAAGGGGACAACCAATAAACATAAAACCTGAGATTGATATATTCCCATCGATGATCATATTAAAAATAATGCAAATCTGATAAGGAGAATTAAGGAACAACAGAAATCCTTTACCATTATGTAATCAATGACCTCCTTGTTGTGTTGAACTTGGGACTAGCCTAAGAATGCTTATGGATGTCCAAATTACATATCACCTTGGTTTATTAATTGGTTTTATATAGAACAGTTCTTTTGGCTATATACACCTTTTTTTTTTTGAAAAAAATGAACAGTTTTACAAAAGACCTTGTTGATACAATACCACTACCCTAACTTGGTAATCAGATATCAGCAGTGCCATTCACAGGCTTGATCCAAAAACTAGTTAAACTAGCTCAATAAGAGACCCCTTGTCCTTCAGTTGTGGTACTAAAGGAAACTATCGTGGCTTGGTGACCACATGATGATAGCTTCAGTCCAAATTAAACCCATGAGCATGGCAGGGATGGCTTGTAATAAGATCCCCCTGTCCTTATACACAACAAGTATCTTATAAAAGAAAATACAGATTTTATTCAAATAGTAGACTACAAGGCACTGCCAAGGCTTGGTAACCTCATGACAGCAGCATTACTCACCAGTGTTTTGCAGATCATGAATGGACTGACCTATTATAGGATCTTCCATCTCTCAACAAAAACTCAAAGTCATCTTCCAAGTGTGGTGGCTTGATGTGAAGATGTCATTCCACTAAACACCAATGAACCTAAAGGGCTGGCTTAAGATAAGACCCCCCTCCTTGTAATCTATAATTATTTAAGAAAATTATTATCATGGTGATTGTAAAAGGATCTAGAGCATATAAAGCTAATTAGGTTATTATGATATGCTGTGACAATGAGAGATAAGAATATTTCAATCGTTACCCATATCTCAATTAAACAGACAATACATGTGAAAGATAATGACCAAGGTGGAAAGGTATCAATCAAGGTTCTGCATCTATTGGTTGTATGCTCTTTACAAATCAAATTCTGATATCAGCGGAAAAAACTGAGAATTAACATACTATTCTACAACTTCAGTTAAAATTATCTTTGAGCAAAATTAGTTTTAAACCATTACCAAATGCATGGAGTCTGTTATCAATCAAATGAGAGAAAACAAATCAAAACAAAGAAAATAGAAAGCACACCCCAAACCTATGTACAAAAGCACCAAGTTGTTCAAAGGAGTACTTTTTGAGCAGTGAAACATTCACTGGGTAGGTGTCCATGACTTCCTCCAGTGTTTGTAATCGGACAATACTCGGACCCAAATTTTCTGTAATAATGAAAGGTCCCATCCAAAGGTGTTGGAATTTGGTATACTGGTTTTTATCTTTACGTTGTTTGTCACATCTTAGTACCAAATCCCCAATTGATAATTCCCTGTCAGATGAAGATTTCTCATCAAACCATTTCTTCACCATCTGCTGATGTTGATGGAGTTTATTCTTTTCCTTCTCCCTATCTTCCTCCAGTTTAAGCAGTGTATCAATTCTTTGCTGAAGGGGAGAAGAGTCATCTCCTTGGGTAGACTGGGCTAACTTTAACGAAGGGATGGTGAGATTAGCAGGAAGGACAACTTCCTTTCCATATACTAAACAATAGGGAGAATTTCCAATTGCTGCCTTTGGGGTGATTCGATCTGCCCAAAGAACATTATAGAGCTATTTGTGCCAATATTTATGATGAGAGGCTACAGTCTTCTTGAGAATATTTATCATATTTTTGTTTGAAGACTCAACCAACCCATTACCTTGTGGGTAATAATTGGCAGCAAATTTTAACTTAATCCCTTTTTCAAGGGCATATTGTGTCAAGTCGATCGAAGAAAAGTAGGATGCATTATCAAAAACTAAATACTCTGGGGCACCAAACCTTGTAACTATCTGGCTATTGAGGAAGGAAATTACTTGGTTTGCATTACATTGCCTAAGTGGGATTGCTTCTGTCCATCTGGTGAATTAATTAGTTGCTGTGAGGATGTATCTATGTTGCACGGATGAGGTAGGGTTTATTGGTCCAATAAAGTCCAGTCCCCACTGCTAAAATGGGAACTGAATTGTGACTGGATGCAGTGGGAAAGCATGTTTCTTGAACTTCCCTGTACATTTCTGACATGCTTCATACTTTCTTACATAGGCATATGCATCTTTAAATAATGTAGGCCAATAATACCCTGCTCTAAGAATTTTATGAACTGTGTTAGAAAAACAGGATCGCAGAGCAATAACAATAAACAGAAATGCAAATATAATGACACATACACATTACAAGAGAGACCCATATATATCGTGGTTCACCCAGCTTGGGCTATGTCCACACTGAAGTTGCAAGTCCATATTATTATATTGTCCAACAAAGTGAAGGGATACAATGTGCAGCACAACCGCTGCACTTCCTCTTCATTGTCTCACAGTCCCTCTTCCGATCTCACAGCTATTTACAATGCATAATACCTAATGCATCAACCCTAGCCGTGTTACAGTGTCTTTATTTTATAATGGAAATACAATGGGAAATACCACGGGTGACCCAAAACTATGGGCCCGAAAACTGTTGGTGAAAACAGCCCCAAATTTTTTTTCTCGGGGGTTCCGCCACCAAACCCCCATTTTCTCGGGGGATTTGGCCCCCAACCCCTATAACTTGGGGGCATTTCCCCCAAACCCCCTTTCTCGGGGGCACTGCCCCTGAACCTCCAACCAAGTGAGGTAGGAATAGCTCCAATCAGATCAAATAGATCTTGAAACTTGAACTTCTTATCAGTGGAAATTAAATCAGCTCCAAGATTTGACAAA
Source organism: Larix kaempferi (assembly GCA_027924585.1). Taxonomy (NCBI): domain Eukaryota; kingdom Viridiplantae; phylum Streptophyta; class Pinopsida; order Pinales; family Pinaceae; genus Larix; species Larix kaempferi. The sequence goes on from BSBM01000883.1 coordinate 105,477, forward strand.
TGGTTTCTTGAGATCTCCTTTCAACCAACAGGGGTGAGATCAAAACCAAAATCAGCAAAAATTGCATGAGAATTGAACTCAAACAAATGGTGGTGCTCTTCATCTTCAATTGTTGAGGCCGAGACATAATCAAAGAGAACACATAAGGAGATCTCACTGGGCTTGTTCTCCAAAAAGCTAGCATGATCCTCTTCTTCCTGCTTTCCAAATTCTCTATTGATTTGGGCCCATAGATCTCTTGGATTGTCAGCAGTAGTACTGAGGTAGCTCATACATGGAGACATAGCAAGACACATTTTTCCAAGAGCTCTATCACAATCATTAAGCCAATCATTCTTCTCTTCAGCGGAATCAAAATCTCTTTTATTACCAATGCACATATCAAAGAGACATTGTCTCTTCAAGAATGCAATCATATTTGGTTTCAATTCATCATAGTTGAATGGAATAAGAAAATTTTGTGAAAAATAAGTCTCCATATCTACAATAGAGAATGCAAATGGAGGAAGTAAGAACCTGCAAATCACAAACAAACAAACACTATGTTTTCAGCAATAGCTACAATTGCAGAAAACTACTGCAAAGTGAGCAAAAATTGCTCAATCTTCATGAATAATCCCTGCAGAAAATAAGTCTTGTACCTGCCGTGTACCTGCCATGGCTCTGATACCATGTAAAATTAGTCATAATAGATCTCTTGAACAAGTAAATCAATCACAATGATGTAAAACAAATTGTAATAAAAAACTGTTCAAGAGAGATGCATCAGTGCTCTATAACTCAGAATAGTAGAATTACAATACAATACTGTCACAATGAGTGATCAATTCAAATTAGCCATGAAGGTTATGCGAATATACTGTATGGTGTATCTTGGCTCCAACTAGGATTCCTCATCATTAGATTAGTGGAGTCATCAATTCACATGTAACGGTCAACCAGGTGTCAAACTGAGTCTAACTGAGTGTGGTAGGTGTAACTGCCACATGTAGGCACTAAGTGAATGAAGGAGGCTCAGCGGAGGGAACATGAGGAGCTAACTGGAGTCAGAATAGGAAGTATAGTCTCACTGGAGGTCCAACGGAGTGATACAAGCAGTTAGGAGTCAATCTAGCCTTAAATCAAGGAAAGACAACTAGCTAACTGAAGTGAACTGAGTGAACTGAGTGGTAGGTGAGAGAGGGCGCCTTTCACGAGTGGTAGGTGCATGCAAGGCGCACTAAGCACTAGGAGGGATAAAACTGAGTGGAAAGAAGCTCCCAGGTGCAGGCAGAATGGGGACAAGGTGATGGAGGCATCAAACTGGTGACTGGGATGCATGCATGCATGCAAAATGGATGCAAAGTACATATCTGAATGATGAGATATCCTAACAAAAACAACATCAATAAGTAACTAGTAAAATTCATTCATTTCAAAGATTCCCGATCTTGACTTTATCACCACATGAAATCCAATATATCGTGTTTACGTGTATTACAAAATTTGGTCTAAGGTCCTATTCTTAAGGAAAAAGCATATCCTAAGAAAAGCTCTGAATACTTAGAAATAATACTTTACCAAAGGAATATTATTTTTGGGTAAGCAAATTGTGGTTTGGGAAGGAATGGAGTGGGAGAGGAACCACTCTTTCTTTAATGCATAGAGGCTCTAGAGCCCCTAATTGAATTTGAAAAAATGTATATGATAAGGTAGAGTGTCCTTTTGTTATTTCCATGTTCAAAGTCAAAGGGATTGACTTTTGTTTTTCAAAGCCATAGAAATATCTTACGTGAAAGATATTGTGTGCCTCTATGTTAATGATGGAAATTTTGAATATAATTTTTTTTTTAAGTCAATCAAGAAAATATGCCGCTTGGAATCCTCCCTCTATGTAATGGAAACAAAATATTTTGGTTACTTGTTGCAAAACCTGATGGATGAAATTGGTGTATCACTCTCCTTTTCCATGATGGTGGACAACTAATGAATAATTTTTTTGTAGATGTCTCTTCTTTACCATTTTAGCATATAACAAAATTAGGGATAACATCATGTAGTACTTAAAATTTTTATCTAAGGCCTTGGTTGTACAATGCAAATGGACAAGAATTAGTGCTAAGGTGCTAGACTAGTTGATGGGTAAAGGTTGGGCCTAAATTCAATCTTTCCAAGTATTCAAGTTTTTGAAAATATCCTTTACCTATGATTTCTCCCCCAAGAAGTTTAACATGTAGTATTGAAAAGAGTGGCGAAGAATATAGATGAAGGAATTGTGAAGCCTATTTCTATTGCTACAAAATTTCAAATATACATTAAACTTTAAATTGCCACACATGTGCACTACTAGACTTTTGTTGGGTTCCTTTAGGATAATATTACTCCTAGCTAGAAAATCCTCTAAGAAATTTTTTTGGTTTAACTCTAGGGGAGATAAAGTGTTCCATAAAGTAGATTGGATCTTGTGTCGTACACTAAGAGGTAGAGGAGGATTGGGAATTTTCAGTACTAGAGCACTATCTTATACACTATATCAGATGGATAAATAGAATTATTAAGGAATTTAGCTTATAAAATATTTGTGAGAAATTGTATCTCATCGAAATCCCCATTTGGTAGGAAGTTGTGTGAAAATATAAATCACCTATGAATTCTCTTAGTTACCTTGAAATTTGTCAAGGCGGGCATTCGGTGGGCCTAGGAGGAGATGAACCACACTAGTTATGGAAAAGTGTTATCTAAGAACATGACATTCTTGAAGTGATGATTGTATATGGTGGTCACTAATGGTTTTGTAGGATGGAAATACTTTAGCTAAGACTTTCTAGATCTTCGCAAAGAGACTATTAAAAAAAGTGTAAGCACAAAGGAATCATACAAGTTCATGAAGATTATTATGCATGACTTCATATGGTGTTGACATCAATGCCAAAGGGGGAGATTGTTTAACTTTGGTTGTCATTGATGTCAACTAATGTCAAAGAGGATGTCAAATGATTATGTTTGATTCATTGATGTCAATTGAATTCAAGTGGTTTCAAGTGTTCCCATGCCATCTTGAAGAAGTATTGAAAAGCCACGTTGAAGAAATATATTCACAAGCAAGTTGGTAAAGCATATGGATGCAAGTGTAATATCCCAAATTTTGACTAACTGTTTCTGATGTTATATATTGGGATTAAAGCCCCAACACATATGATTTGTCTTGATTATTGGGCATAAGCCCTAGTGCACATGATTTGTTCTTTTACAGACTCACATGTTGGGCATGGACCATGGCTGACTTCATTATTGTTATATGTTGAGAAAGAAAGCCCTAATGGATTGATTATGTCTTCTTATGAGAATTGGGTACAAAACCCTAATATACTAAAATGACCTTTTGCTACGTACTGTGCAGAGTTATGATTTACATGATTGACTTATATGGTGTGTTGAGCGTGGACTCCAGAACACACAGATGACCTATGTACTCGGCATATGCCCCGATGTACCTAGAGGATTTTATTATGTACTGGGTGTAAGCCCCGATGTACATTGAGTGTTGGGTAGGAGCCCTGGAGCACTCCAAGTGATAAATGAATACTGGATCCGAGGCCATTATACATTCTAGATGTGCTTCACAACCACATTCTAGTACTAGTGTTGAGGAGGACGCTCTGGAATTGCACTAGTGTAACGCCCATGTGAAGAGTTTGAGTTAAGGCTTTGAAGAGCACTTGGGGTTACTTGATATTAAAAGTGTTGAGTTGAGGAAACTCTGAATAGCACTTCTATTTCATCACATTTATTTAATTTGGTTAAATGAATCATTTTTTATCTATCATCAAGTACCGCGGGAACTACCATGTTAAATGAGGGAATCTGACATGCAAGAGAGAGACCTAGAGGTGCCTATCCAAGCCTACCAAAAGACCGTCCAAAGAGTTGGACCTTCTCCTTAATTTTAAAAAGAAGTATCATGAAAGATATAGAAATAAATAAAAAGGAAATTACCATAACTTAAGTATGGAATGTTTAGGAATAAGTGTTATATGAATAACATGCATAAAGGTCTCAAAGTTAAATATTATTATTTATTTATAAAATATGTATATTACATAGAGTTTATGCATAAAAAGGCTATCACATTACCATAATAGTATTATTAATTGTGTTGATTAATATTAGTAATAATATAATTATTATTACTATTTAATAAATTTATTATTATTTCTATTTTAAGAAATAATTTAAGTTACAGCAAGTAAAGGTCCCAGTTACACAAGAGTAGATATTTAAGTAAATATCTTTTAAAATATTATATTTCAAATTTAAGTAAGAAACTAAAATTTATATTACAGTAGCAATATTCCAAAACCAAGACTCACCTATATAAAGGAGAGCAGATCCCAAAAAGAGGGACATCTTTTCATTATCGTTCTCTTATGGTGATAGAAGAGAATTTGTGCTCCAAGAACTGAAGCAGTCCCACATAAATTTCCAGATCTGATTTAACAGTTCAACCTAGGGCCTCTACTTCTCTCATTGCATGTTGTAACCAGCTCAGGGGGATCCAGCTAGAACCAGGAATGGTCTAAGGGTCATGGTTGGGAGGAATATGGTAGTCCCAAAGTTATCCAGTCAAAAGATCATTCTATAGGTCAGTTAAGTCCATAAGCTTTCTGCATTAATTACTGTTTGAGTGTGTAGGTTCTGTCAAAGGGATCAAGCTTCAAAGTAACCATGTATGAACTACAAACCCTCCATTTCAATTCACAAACTAAGGACATTAAAATAGGGTTTATATTACAACATTTTTTTTCCCAAATCTTTATAATGTTAATTCTTTCTTAGAGAAAGGTTCATTGAGGATGGGCTCTCGGGTTCACAATAAAGAACTAAAACCAGTAGAAGGTCTGGCAGAGCTAGACTAGCTATCCTTTGCTAGACATCCATGTCAGCAGAAAACTTAGAATCCAATGTTACGTAAATTAATGACTGAGTTCTGGAAAGACTAATATTTAAATTCACTTTTTCATTTCTGAAATTTATACTGTGCTTTCAAATTTATTTATAGCTAGGGTTAAATTCTTTTTCTTACAGCCATTAAATTTCCTTTTGAAGACATAGTTTTATTTTCCCAATATAAAGACCCAAACGAAATCGAAACTTAGTCAACCCCATAGCTTTAAACACAGGTTGAAAAAAATGACGCAAATCCCAATACCATCATTTCCTTAAAACACATAATTGTAGATATGAACACATAGACATAGATAGAGACGTTCCTTGTTCAAACCACATTTTCGTAAAACCATGAATAGCCACTAGATACATTTCAAAGACAAGCAAAATGGAAATACGATTTCTCCTTGTTCTTATATTCCATAAACCTAACTCATTCATCAAATATAAAAATTAATTATCTGCATAAAATGATAGATGCCCAGAAACAAGACGAAAGGCAAACAAAAATGTAGGCTCAGATGGCCACCATTGTGGACATTGTTTCGCTGAGTCCTCAAACCCCTGTCTAAGTAACATTCTGAGTATACCAACCCCAAGTCTACAATCACTTACACATTACATCAAACCCTGGCGGACATTAATTTTCCAACAGAAATCCAACCCAAATAAAAAGAAAACAACAATGATACATTATCTGCTACAAAGGAATAATCACATAGGACAAAGTTAAAAATGCAGGTTGGGTTATTGAATATCCTTAAGCAATGCCTAGACATTACACATATAAAACCCTAGCATGACAGAGCTACGCTTTCGGCTTCCCATATAAACATCACAATCGAGTTTCTTCATACCATAGCAACACTAAGCAAACGCAGATCCATTTGGCATCATTTGAACACCCATATCTTTCTCAGATAGACATTTAAACCAAAACATATCCCATCAAAGATTACAACAACCTAACATAGGATTAAATGAAAATGAAAATGCAGAGGTTTGGGTACATCTAATTCCTCTAAGGTTAAATACAACAACCTAGCTACCATCCAGTAATATGAATCATTCCCTGGAGAAAGCATATAAACGAACTGACAGAGGCACCATTTTCAATAAAGGGCAAAATATTTGGTTATGCTAACAAGAAACCCGTGTCCAACAGTCCTTTCCATTTCTGATTTATATAAAACTTAAATAACACTTCCACACATAAGTTTACAAGGTTTCACAGATTCATTAGACCACCATTGTAGAAAAATTAGACCCTCATGGTTTATCCCCATCAACAAAAACATAATAGATACATCAGGTACATACCAGTCCAACCAAAAGGCGACCCAAGGAAACCCCAAAATATTACAGTGAGCCAAAGGCCTCACAAGGATCCATGTACAACAATAGTTAAGTACTCTTCCCCATAGCTGTGACAGGAAGGAGCAAAAATGGGTTTCGAAACCTAGACTTACCATGTGAATGCTAGAACCAATATTTTCCCACCGATAGCAATAAACGTCGAGCACCTACGGATCATACCTTCCAAGAACACAACGAGGAGCCACGGTTTAAAATTATAGTCAAAACAAACATGTACAGAATACTTACAAAAGGAATCTCATGAGGGTCTCGTTTACCATTACCCGACTGAAGTCGTAGATGCCTCCATTGCTTTACATAGAAAGTTCTTTGACCATGAGAAAAGCTCAGGTCAAGAGCATCAATGAGCCAATGCAGTAGAAAAACCTCACATCCAAACCCACTACGAAAGAAATGGTAACACATAGGTGAAAACCGAGACATTAACCCCTCATTTAGCTAGCTACCAAAGCCACATGACCACCACATGCAGTATTTAAGACTACAACCACCCACTTTACACATTGCAATATTTTGAGCCAGTGCTATAGTTTGAATTCGTATTTGATGTTAGGACCATTAGTTTTGCAACTATATTCATTGGAATATTCATTCCAATGTTTTAAACCTTGTGAACATTCTTCACACTAAAACATTCAAATACTTTTTCCATAGTAATGGACTTGGGTAGCTTAAGAGACATCAACACTTGCATACCTAAAAAGAAAATTATAAAACCAGGCATTAGCAAATTTCTAAGTAAGCCAGGAAGTCCCATCATTCGCCCTTACCTCTCGGCAACTCTCCCAGTGGTGCGTGGATCAAAATCCAGTTTCCAAGGTGTTTCAACTGTCCTCAACAAGTCCATCATGCCTGAAGGAACCACTTAAACAATTTACAAACTCAATATGCAACGGAATCTTAAAGGAAATAAAAATAGGAGTTCAAGTATTACGCTAGAAATTGTAAAACATGCCATAAGGAGTCATCAACCACTTTACTACATCGCTTCCGCAGGAAAACAAGAATGATAAAACTATCTTAATGTTTTCAAACAAAGTGCTAATGCAACTTCCCAGTACTGAAGTTAATTTATAATGCATCATCTGTTTTAGGCATCTTAATAGTAGGTGTAACATCCTGAAAAATCATAAAAAATTTAAAATTTTTTCAACGTAGCATTAATTGCTATACTGGCTCTGTGGAAATGTATTAAATGGTTGTTTGTTCTTTTAAAGACATGCTGGAATAAAATGTTGTTACGATCGTGCATGCGTACTTTTTTTACAGTGTGTATGAAATGTAATTAAATCTACATTAAGATGCTAATGGATATTTTCTTGACTCAGTTTGTGCATCCTGGATTACTTATGAATCATGGTCAATGCTCTATATATTTATTTGTTATTCTATATGCACTAACTGTTTATTCATTTTTTTGATGATGAAGGGGTCCTATGGGCACCCCAAGGCTTACTTAGCTAATTCAACTAAACCATTTGAACGTTCTTTTCACATATCACAGGTAAGAGAAAGTTAGTATTTCGAAAGTGACATACGTAGGTCCTAAATGTCATCAGTTAGCTTTCAAGTTTTTAAAAGAGAAAAGTAGAATAGCTTGGAAAACAATTAAGGGTGAGATTTTCTTTGATCGTTGTTTCAGCTATACACTGTATCAACTTGGTTTATATGATTTTCATTGTAGTAGACTCTACTCTCAACATTTATGTTATTTTAATTACTCAGGTGTTAGTCCAAAATGAGCATCGAAACAACATTTAAGTATTTCAAATCCTACTTGACGGAATTATAATAAGTATTAAATGTCTATAGTAATAGGATCTTATCCTAAGCGCTAAGGTAATTTTAATCCTATACTTTGGTCCTATGCAATATATTTATACCCCGAATGCGATGCTATAATGGTTTCATTCTGTCAAAATGTCTATAGTTATGACTTTCTTCTTTATGTAATTTCTCTAAATTGTGTGATAGCTATTTTAATACTTAGGATATTGCAATAGTTCCTATAGTTATAACTATTGCCATTTTTATTACTCTTGTAATTTTATGCCATTGTAAATGAATTTGATAGAGCTTTGTAACTATGTTACAATACATGTTTTTGGTCTTTAAATACCACACAAGGTTTTGTTTTAATATAGTTCTACATAATACAAAGGATAATGTTGTATGACTCTATAGACCTAAGTTCTTAAACCTTCCATATCTATGGTCGAGGTCTTACCTTGGTTATTTAAACGATGGTGTGCACTTTGGATTATATGATTATGTTTGACCTCGGTCCATTGGTGACCTTGCTATATTAACAATGCAATGTTTAACTATAGGTGATTGATCCACCATCGTGTTGCATGATCGAGCTGTCAATCCTTTGTACTTTTGGTAGCTGTGTTAATAAAGTGCATTAAAGGTTTGTATAGTGGAATGCCTAATGGAATCCTCCATGGAAAGTTATCACGTGGTCTCCTCAATCATGATGTTAACCCTAACTTCATTTGGACTTACCTTGATGTTGGCACAATTTCGGCATTCATTTTGCAGTGGGTGGTGTGTTGGAGAGGCCAACAGGCCTACCAGGTTTTAGGGTTTTGTTTAGCAGGGTGTGAGGGCACTTCCCAGGTTTCGATATCATGACCTATGGCTGTGTAACTTGATTCTCAGAGCCAAACCCTTTAATAGTGATGTCTTGCTATAGTTATTGGTAGTTTGAGTAGCTCCAGGGTTCAAAGTAGTCTTGAGAGTATTCATAGCAGAGGCAAGTTTCTTTGTAAATAAGTGGTAGTTCTCATCATTGTATATTTTCTTCGCTGAACTTGCTTGGTAGGGTTTTGTCTCTGGTTCTCGTCAAATGTGGGCGTCTCTGTTTCAGGGGTAAAGTGCTAACGTTAAGGTTTCGAATCTATAACTATTATTGTCACTTATAAATCATTTTCAAAACTCTATGATGCATCTTTAAGCATCAAATGTATTGATGGCAGGTACTCCTCGTCTACAGTTTTCTACGTTGAAGCTAAGTAGTGGTTTTTCTTAACGATCAGTAAGCCTCGGTGGTTTTCCTGTAGGTTACTCTTGGCAACTGTTGTCCATTTTTTGGGTGTTAGCCAAAACTATGGTTTTCTTGTTTGGCTGAAGGTGTCGTCGTTGTTGTAATGTTTTATGAGCCAAAAGATGAATGTAGGGAGGATGGGATCCTCGACCTACTTGGAGCATTTCACTGTAAAATTATTTGTTGAAATGTAACATCTGTTGAAGGGTTTAACCCTCAGTCGTTTAATGGAATGAGAAGGTTATGGTACTTGTATCTTAATGTTGTTGTATTCATCGTGTCTGAGAGTAGTGCTCCAGGACCTGTGTTATTGTTTTTCAATGCTTAGTTTATGAATTGTTTTGCATTGTTAAAGGCCGAGAGAAAAAGGCTAAATCCCTTGTGTTGAAGTTGCAAACCCTGAACTTGTTTTTTTCTCAAGAATTACTTTGACAGGTTTAAGAAATCGAATTAAATTTGGAGACCCAATCTCGTTTAACTAACTTCATTTTGATGTATGGATTTTTTCAACTATTTAAGGCCTTGGGCCCTTCGTTCTATGCGTGACTAGGATGTTGAATAATTTTTTCTAGGGTTGTGAGTCGAATGGCTTGGCTCCTGGAATCTGTGGTTTCACATTCAGTTTTGTTTATATAAGAGAATTTTATCGTTATGTTGTTGATTTTTCTTAAATTGACAATTACAGAAATAAAATTAGAACTACTTAGGAACTGAAATCAAAAGTAGAACCTGCAACTATAGATAGGGTGGACAAACACCCAAATAGGCCTGTTCCTCCCAACCTTCTCCAGAAGAAGCAACCAATATTACTTGCTCCTTTAGGATCCCCGAGCCTTTTTACTGAACCACTAGGTAGAAGACTCTGTGTAGAATCAAGGCACTCAGCTTGTACTACCAAAAATCAATGGAGACTTGCAATACACCTCAAAACCTCTTCTCTAAGAAGGAAATAACTCTGCATCTAGCAAAAATGGAACAGTGTAATACTTCAATTTTGACCCTTGTGATTTATTGGCTTTTATGTAAATATTGTATACATGCGATGTATATTTCCCTAGTGTGGAGCTAAAGTCAAGGCCCCACTAGTATATGTTCATATTTTATTTTAAATGGACAAGCATTTGACATTTTGTTTTCCATCTGCTATTAAGCCATGGAATATTGTAAATTGATGTAAATATTTAATATTGCAATAAAATACCAAAAACTGGCTATGGGATCAACGAATGAGAAGGGGCCATGTGTATCCACTAGGGAGTGGTGAGGGGGTTGTGGGGATGAACCATATGCTTCCAAATGTCATTGTGAGAACCCATTTGACTTTCCTTGATGACATTTATTTCTGTTGTAAGGAAGTAGTTGAAGATTTCAATCCATGGCTTCAATGGAGCATGGGCAGCCCAAAAATTTGTATGGCAGAGTATGGGCTCTTTTTTCTTGTACCAAAAGTCACTCTACCTCATGGGAGTTGCTTCTTCCTCATTCCCATTCTACGGTGGAAGAACCCAACTTCATTTTCCATCCAAAAACGAATGCCCAGCAGTGAGAAAAACCAGAAATTGCAACTTTGCAAGAACCCACATTTTAAAGAGCAAAAAATGCCCAGATTTGGTATTTGACAGTTAAATCCAATGGGAGATCCATAGATATGAACCTTGGGGCGAATTTGAGAGTATTAGATACCCCGAAATCCATTGGAAAAACCAGTTTTTATAGCCCAGAAAACAAGTGACGGGATTGAGTTATTTGATGAACAAAATTGTGAGAAATCCAATTGTGAATGACTGAGTAGAGGTTGGGTTTGCTTGATAAACCCAGTGAAGGCTAGAATCTCAAGAATTAGTAGGTAGACCTTTCTATACCCATCCTGAAGAGCACTGGAGGGAAGGGACGCCTGAGGGACCGTGCAACAGAGAAGGGGACCTTCCTTGTGTTAGGTGTGGTAGGTAATGTGGGTGCCTTGACTGTTCAATTCCTTTGAGGTGCCTCTAGCTCTGTGGATGAGCTCACAGGCTTAGCATTTCCCTCCTTTGTCTGTTGTATGCTTGATAAACCTAACTATGAGTTTCCTTAGCATAGTTGTCGAGTGAAGCCATGGCTGTGAGTGAGCCTGTCTAGTTCCTCCTTAGTGGATACACAACCCAACTCGAGGGTGATCTCTCAGCTAAAAGAATACAAACTGGACAGAGATCTATGGTTGGGTGGAATGTTGCTCTCACATAGCCAGTTGTTTGGACAGCTTCATCTCCAAGATAAGTGTTTTCTGTGATTTACATTATATGCATTATGTTTTTTGCAGTGTGTTAATTCTTAATGTTAATTTCCCATGTTAATGAAACGAAATGATTGTCTTAATGAAATCGACATGAACTCTGTGCATTGCATGAGTACGAGATTCAATTCTCTGCATAATGGACCATCATATGCTTGTGTTAGATATGATGATGCATTATTGTTTGTGTGTATTAACACCGAAATTGACCCCCTAGGCTGAAAGAGGGTAATTCTGGGTACCTACTAACCAATCTTTGGCCTGTGCTACTGACCCAACACAGACAGAGAGGGCTCTCTCTAAAATCTCATGAAAAGACTGGAATAAACAAGATTGTCAATAATGAAAAAGAAACACCATAATTCACGGCCAATATATTCAATTACAACAATTGAACAGAAGATCAGTTTTCTGTTTGGAACAAAATGATTCAAGCACTGTTTGGTTGAAAAACATATGAATTTCGCCTGGGCAATGGAGTCACATTTAACAAACTCTGAAACATCATTCACACATATTTTTCAAACGCATTTACAAGGGCAAGATAGCAAGCAGCTAGTAGTCAAAGAGATTTAATTTGTGGAACATAAGAGAAAAGAAACAGTCCATCAAAGTAAGGCATACCAAGATGAATCCTACATCAACTTTAGTAGAATATGTTGGTGAAATGCTTGGAAAAAACTAAGCGGAGCTTAACTTCCATGAATTCCACTTAATCATTACCCTGATCCAAGCATGAAGGAAATAACACATAACGGAATAACAAAGAGAGAAACACAATTTTACAGGGGAAGAGAAAAAATACGGACTACCAGACCAATTACATAGGAATCCCCCATCAAAACGCAGGCTTCGGCTCTGCAAACGTTATTAAAACAGCTCAAAAATGCCTTACCGACTAATCCTCAAAATACCAAAAGCTTTCAAATAAGATTTCCAACCCCTTTCTTCATTCTATTACATCGCATATATATATGCCTGGAGTCTTCTTGCTCCACTAGCCTACCACCCAAAAAGAAGGACACCTCATTTAACCCAAAAATTCAGAAATATTACATACATGTCATGCTCCAAACAGACTGATTAAGACAAGGAATGGAATATCATAGACAGAGGGTTGTCCTAACCATGGGTTAACAAATGACCTTGTGAGTCAAAGAAATCTTCTACTTTCAATGAGCTGCCAGTCTGCGATGCGTCATCTGGAAGGATAGGTGTCGCTTCTTCAGTAGAGATTACAAAATCGTGAACCATTTCTACATCCAGTTGGCCACCTCACTTGATTTCGAGGGTCTCCTTCTTCCTTCATCGTCTGGTTCCTTTGGATGCTTGTCATCTATCAGGCTTATCGTCTTCACTGGCAGAGCTGGATTCTATGAGGTAAAATACCACAAGAGATGGAGGGATAAGTTATTCCTCTACCTCAGCCCACGCTTGTTCTGGCATGAACACCACTTCGGACTCCTGCCCTTTCTCCATGAGCCAATCCTAATAGAAAAGATGGTCGAACTGCAAGGTATACCATCCTTCCCATATACCAACTTCAAATAAAGGACATGAAAGCCATATCCATAACTGCTGTGATGATGACAGCGGCTACATGTGGTTATAATTTCCATGATAGCTCGATCGGATTCCTCAATCAAGTAACCATGATGCCCAAGGCTTGAGATGACCTTCAACATGCTCAACAACATTTTCTGAGATAGACAGCATAGCCAATGATGATGCAAAGGTACCTTCCATCATACCGGTAATCCTCCGGGATAACATTCAGAGACATGCTTTACTGGTATGTCCTTCTGACATCCCTCACGTGACAATACTTAACCTCATGCTTCTCACAGGATTCGAAAGACATGGGTCATCTCATCTTCGGAACCACTTGGGTCGCATGTCATTCTGCAGAAGTGATTTTCCTTTTTACCCCCCCCTTTGCCGGCTTCTCCGGCTTTTACATGTTTACCAACCTCTCGATCATAAGCATCCACCACCTTTAGGATGATTATAATCCTCTGAAAACTTCTTCCTTCATCCTAGTATGGCTGGGGTCGACGTCTTCTTCTCCTGCTTGTTCCAATCTCTTCCCTTTATCCGGAGTCTGGGCCAGAAGTCACTAGTACTAGGGGAAACTGTTACCCGTGGGTGGATACCTTTGGTCAGAAACTCTCCCATATCGAGGTTTGGTATTGACCCACCTGCACTTTCAGACAGACCAGCCGCTACTTTGGACGCTCAGCAGGTCGTGGGAACTATCTCTAATGTCCAGGTCAGGCTCAAGGCGGGAAACTATAAAGGTCCAACGACCTTTGGATGGATTTTGGTGAAACAAGGAAACCACTTTCATTTCTGGGGAGACCTCCAGGCCTAAAAGGTCGATGTCCTGAAGGATAGCTTCTTCGCAGACCATTCTGGACCTGGTCGAACCTGATACAAGATCTCCGAGGCCCTCCCTCTAGGGCGCGACTGCAAGACTTTCACGCTTCGACCCAATTGCTTGGCGACTAGCCATCAAGCTCCTGTACTGGAGCTAGAACCTTATTCTCTAGAAAAAACCCTTTCTGCTCAGATAGGTTTCAGAAAGAATAGAAATGTAAAATTTGACGGGTGTTTTCACATATATAACCGCGCCTCCGTAACCTCTGGTTCTCTTAGCCGACTGTCCCTTGATCTCAACCATCGATCTCCCATGTGCTTGTTTTCCTTCATCCGATCTGCTGCTTCTTTATCCCTTGATTTGACAGCCTAATTCTTCTTTACCGTCGGATCTGATTTAACTTTCCATCTATGCCGTCATCTTGTCTGCATTTCTCGATAAGGCGGCCTCGCATGTACCCTAGTGGGCCCTACTACGATTTCCATCCTCTATGCGACGGGCTCTGAGGCTGACATCTGGAAAGTAAGAAAGTTTCATCGCATCTACTATTACGCTATCCAGCACGCTACTTCTTCATGCGATCAGCTACGAGAGCCGTTGATGTACCCCCCTTTCGTCGTCTGAGCCGTGGATCTTTCCACCTGTTTCATACCATCGCATGCACCCGATCCTATATATGGCCTTCTACCAATCCTTCTTGCGACATCATTTGCTGCTGACACCTGGCTCACGGGAAAGGCTCATCGCATTCGCCCTTTTCTTATCCTCCTCGCAACTTGGCTGTGCGGTATTCCATATAGGGTCATGGATCTAATCCCTGCGCCAAATCTGCGGCATAGATCGGTGTGATGTTTAGTCTCCCATTATTTGACCAGTGGGCTATAGGTTGTAAAGGGTGATTCTCACCTATTAATACCCACACTTCAACGTTTTCCCCTCTTTTGCAAATTTGGTTCTTGTTAGACCCCTTAGTCTTCCCCATTAGCGCTTAGCTCTGGAGCATGGAGGATATCTCAGGTTCTCTACCAGGTACAATTTCCTCCTCCATCCCTTCCATTCAACTGCATATTGTAGAAAAATATATGGGTGTTAACAACTGGCTCCAAAGGGGATGCTATCCTCCCTGCGAGGTAGCAAAGAACTCCGTAGATTAAGTGCCTGATCCATTGGGTCAATTTTCCAAACCCTGACCACTATAAGCAGCACCCTGTAGCCGACCTTTCATCCAAAAGCTGCAACTGAATAGCCGGAGCTAAACACATAAACATACTGGAACTATCTAAAAAATGATGAACACATAAACTGCTAACTGAAATAAATGCAACTACTTGACCTGCAAGCTTATTTATATATAAGTGTTCCTACCCTACTCGTTGGGCACAAAGGGCAACTCAGGTAATCTCACACTTCCAATGAAGCCAATCAAGCAAATGGCTTGCTGACTGAATTTTCCATTCCAGTCCTCCCACCGCGGGAGAAAACCCAGTAAATGATAGCTCCAAATGAAGATATCGTTTAATTCTTGTCTCCCTGAACAATATAAACCCTATCGTCTCCTACTTTTCCAAGAAATTAGCAAAAGGGTCTATCACAAAATGAAGAACTCTTATTTCTCTAAGACCAGTCCTGTAATAGGTTCTTCCCGACCGTCCTCCTGTTCTACTAGATCATATGACAACCGACACTACTGAAAAAAATTCTCATCCCACTTAGGAGAAGGGATACGAAGGTCATCGCCACTTTCATCCGAAACTTCAGCGCTTAGGGCTTGATTTTCATCGTCGGATGCAGCAGAAATAGCCTCAACGCTTTCGTTAACATCAAGTGAAATGGACTCCCTTTGATAAACTTCTGCTTCTTGGGGTTGATTACACGTTCGTTCTTTCTCTTTATCATCAATCTCGAAAAAAATTATGAAGTTTTTCAAGCAATCCCCTTCATATTCGTCATATTTAGGTGGACTGAATTCCTCTTCAAAAACGTTACTGACAGGAATTTTATCAAGCGGATCACAATTTACATAAAACCCATCATGATTATCCTCTTCTAGCACTTCCTTGGTTTGGTCATCTCCCTGTGCATCTAGGGAAAAGCAGGGACACAGAGCAACTTCTCCTTGCTCGTTCCCTTCTTCAAACTTTTTTTTTCTTCAATCTTTTCATCCTTACCTTTGCTTGATAATTTTCCAGACATCCTAATATTGTCTTCGACTTCCAAAGCATCAATGAGCATACGCTGCAAATTTGGAGACCTTCTTTCCAACACGAGCAAAGAAAGATCACAGGGGAAAATAGATGCATAGTGTAGCTTATCAGCATTCTCTAGGGGCTGAATTTCCCTTGGCATATCATAACAGAACTTTGAAAACCTTATGTTAAAGTTGGATATGGCCTCTCCTTCTTGCATTCTCATGGAGTAAAACTCTGAAAGAATTAGGTCCCATGACTGTCTCTTACCCCAAAATTCTAAGAAAACATCAGAAAACCGTTGCCAAGTATCTATAGATCTAGGATGCAAATGGCTAAACCATTTCTTCACATCTCCTTGGAAGAATTGGGAAAAATCCCTCATACAAATGTCATCATGCTCCACCTCAAAAATATCCAAAAAATGTTCCAATCCATGGAGATGCTTCTCAGGAGTGAGGTTCTCGGTTTCTCTGTCAAATCTAGGAAGGTACTTATGGTATTTGGGAGGATAGTCATGAAGAATAGGAGGCAGTTTCAAAGGGCCATATCTCGGCTAAGACCTGGGAGGGAAAGGAGTATGTACAGGGAGAGCTTTCTCAGCCTCACTCTCCTAGGATTCGCAAATCTTGGTATGAATCCTATGAGGTTCAGAAGAAGAGATGGGGGCGTCTTTAGGGGTGAAAGGAAGATATACATTCGTAAGGTCCAGAGAGGGATATACAAAGGCGGGTCTCTCTTTCCCTAGAGATCTTCGGTGAAACAATTTTTTTTATATATATATACATAGAGGTAAAATGAGACCGATACAAAAGAACAAGATTTCTTTGAAGAGATTAATGTTTTGATACCTGAATCTTAAGTCTTCCATGTCTAAGGAAAATGCATTCATTCTCCGGTGGAGTCGCCATGAGAATATTTCAATATCTCAATTCTGATACAAGATTGCAGATCTCCCCAGCGGAGTCGCCAGGGGACCTTCAACATCTCAAACTCTGATATGGAGTCACTGATCCTCCCAGTGAAGTCACCTTTGCACTGGAAATTTTCTGAGTGGAGTTTCCAGGTGAATGATACAACCTTCTTGATGTCTAACTGTTGTTCACGATCAGCATTCAGATCTGAACTTTGTCATTCTCCTAGGGATTGTGAAACAATCTCTTCCCCTACAATGGTGCGAATTTGTTAACACCGAAATTGACCCCCAAGGATGAAAGAGGGTAATTCTAGGTAACTACTAACCAATCTTTGGCCTGTGTTACTGACCCAACACAGACAGAGAGGGCTCTCTCTAAAATCTCATGAAAAGACTAGAATAATCAAGATTGTCAATAATGAAAAAGAAACACCAGCATTCATAACCAAGATATTCAATTACAACGATTGTACAAAAGATCAGTTTTATGTTTGGAACAAAATGATTCAAGCACTGTTTGGTTGAAAAACATATGAATTTCGTCTGGGCAATGGAGTCACATTTAACAAAATCTGAAACATCATTCACAAAGATTCTACAAACGCATTTACAAGGGCAAGGTAGCAAGTAGCTAGTAGTCAAAGAGATTTAATTTGTGGAACAGAAGAGAAAAGAAATAGTCCATCAATGTAAGGCATACCAAGATGAATCCTACATCAACTTTAGTAGAATATGTTGGTGAAATGCTTGGAAAAAACTAACCCGAGAATAACTTCTATGAATTCCACTTAATCATTACCCTAATCCAAGCATGAAGGAAATAACACAGAACATAATAACAAAGAGAGAAACACAATTTTAAATCGGAAGAGAGAAAATATGGACTACCAGACCAATTACACAGGAATCCCTGTCAAAACGCAGGCTTCCGCTCTGCAAACTTTATTAAAACAACTCAAAAATGTCTTACAGACTAATCCTCAAAATACCAAAAACTTTCAAATAAGATTTCCAACCCCTTTTTTCATTCTATTACATCGCATATATATATGCCTGGAGTCTTCTTACTCCACTAGCCTACCACCCAAAAAGAAGGACACCTCATTTAACCCAAAAATTCAAAAATATTACATACGTGTCATGCTCCAAACAGACTGATTAAGACAAGGAACATAATATCATAGACATAGGGTTGTCCTAACACTGGGTTCACAAATGACCTTGCGAGTCAAAGAAATCTTCCATTTTCAATGAGCTTTCAGTCTGCGATGCGTCATCTGGAAGGATAGGTGTCCCTTCTTCAGTAGAGATTACAAAATCGTGAACCATTTCTGCATCTAGTTGGTCGCCTCGCTTGATTTCGAGGGTCTCCTTCTTCCTCCGTCATCTGGTTCCTTTGGAATCTTGTCATCTATCAAGCTTCTCATCTTCGCTGGCAGAGCTGGATTCTATGAGGTCAAATACCATAAGAGATGGAGGGATAAGTTTTTCCTCTACCTTAGCCCACGCTTGTTCTGGCATGAACACCACTTCGGACTCCCACCCTTTCTCCATGAGCCAATCCTAATAGAAAAGATGGTCGAACAACGAGGTATACCACCCTTTCGATATACCAACTTCAGATAAAGGATGTGAAAACCATATCCATAACTGCTGTGATGATGACAATGGCTACATGTGGTTATAATTGCCATGATAGCTCAATCAGTTTCCTCAATCAAGTAACCATGATGCCCAAGTCTTGAGATGACCTCCAGCATACTCAGCAACTTTTTCTCAGATAGACAGCATAGCCAATGATGATGCAAAGGTACCTTCCATCATACTGGTAATCCTCCGGGATAACATTCAGAGACCCCCTTTGCTGGTCTGTCCTTCTGACATCTCTCACATGAAAATACTTAACCTCACGCTTCTCGCATGATTCGAAATACATGAGTCATCTCATCTTCAAAACCACTTGAGTCGCATGTCATTCTGCACAAGTGATTTTCCTTTTCACCCCCGCTTTGACGGGTTCTCCAGCTTTTACATGTTTACCAACCTCTCAATCATAAGCATCCACCACCTTTAGGATGCATATAATCCTCTGAAATTTTTTTCCTTCATCCTAGTATGGCTAGGGTCGACGTCTTCTTCGCCTACTTGTTCCAATCTCTTCCCTTTATACGGAGTTTGGGCCAGAAGTCACTAGTACCAGGGGAAACTGTTACCCGTGGGTGGATACCTTTGGTCAGAAACTCTCCCATATTGGGGTTTGGTATTGACCCACCTGCGCTTTCAGACAAACCAAACACTACTTTGGATGCTCAGCAGGTCGTGGGAACTATCTCCAATGTCCAGGTCAGGCCCGAGGCGAGCAGCTAAAAAGCTCCAACGACCTTTGGACAGATTTTGGCGAAACAAGGAAACCATTGTCATTTCTGGGGAGACCTCTAGGCCTAAAAGGCCGAGGTCCTGAAGGATAGCTTCTTCGCAGACCATTTTGGCCTGGGTCGAACCTGATACAGGATCTCTGGCTGGCGGGAAAGGCTCATTGCATCCACCTTTTTCTTATCCTCCTCGCAACTTGGCTGTGCGGTATTCCATATAGGGCCGTGGATCTGATCCCCACGCCTAATCTATGACGTAGATCAGTGTGATGTTTAGTCTCCCATTATTTGACCAGCGGACTATAGGTTATAAAGGGTGATTCTCTCCTATTAATACCCACACTTCAACATTTTCCCCTCTTTTGCAAATTTGGTTCTTGTTAGACCCCTTAGTCTTCCTCATTAGCGCTTAGCTCTGGAGCATGGAGGATATCTCGGGTTCTCTACTAGGTACAATTTCCTCCTCCATCCCTTCCAATCAATTGCATATTGTAGAAAAATATATGGGTGTTAACAATGTGTTTGCAAATATGTTTATTTTCGTTGTGTTTATATTGAGTATGAGTCTGCACAAAAAAGATTTTAATTGTTATGAATTTATGAGTAATGTATGGGGATGAGATTGTCAAATAAGTCCGGTATGTCAGTCATGTTTCCCTCCCTTGCACCGGATTGATGGAAGGGGACATTACAAACAAACTTACACTACAACTCAAAACATAGCTTCCCCTCATCGAATCTCTTGTGTGCATACAGCAGAACCACAAGGTAAATTTTCTCTTTAGAAAAAGTGTGAGCCTCTACTCAATTCAATGGCTTTATAAACATGTCTAGGTATTTAGTGGTCAGTTTCCAAATAAATGAGCCTCAATCTCCAATCCCATCTTTTAGGGAACTATGAACACAATTCAAGGGAGTTGTCCCATAACAATAGCTAGTTACTGAGTTCATGATGCTGCCACTTGTCCATTGCCTTCTACCCCAGATTCCATTCCACCTAATGGGTCAGTAAACACTCTTTCAACAATCTCTTTGGGTGAGTGTCTCCTATTTTATTTTATTAAATAATAATATTGCGCAATTATAGTCATCCTTGGCCACTTGTCCAATTGTAAAACCTTACAATAAAAGTCAAGATAATGTTTTCTTCAAACATAAAATGTTTCAGCAAAAAAGTGGTATGTTACAAACACCCCCACTTAAGCTCAACATCGTCCTCAATGTTGATTATTCTTCATCAGATTCTCCCTGGAATAGAACTGGATATGCTGCCCGCATGTTACTTTCCAGTTCCCATGTAGCTTCATCAAGGCTAAGGTTCTTCCATTGCACCTTTACCTTCCCTATGGTATGATTCCAAATCATAATTTCCCTACCGTCGAGAATACAGTTCGGTTCCACCTGTATGTCATTGCAATTCAGCACATGAGTAGCATCGTGCACATACTTCTTTAAAACATAAATGTGAAAAACATTATGGATTCTTAAATTAGATGGTAGAGCCAACTCATATGCAACAGGTCCAATCCTTGATAAGACTTCAAATGGTTCACAGTAGCCTGGTGCTAGTTTAGCACAACTCCCAAGCTTAAAAGAACTTTTCTTAGGTTTTACCTTTACAAAGACATGATCTCCAATTTAAAATTCTCTTTCAGTGCGTTTCAAGTCTGCATAACTTTTTTGTGTATCTTGTGCAACTTTTAAGTTGCCTTGTACCTATTTCACGGTTAGCTCCATCTCTTTTAACAAATCTGGTCCTAACATTAATCTGTCAACAGGGTTATCCCAAGAAATAGGAGTACAGCATTTCCTTCCATACAGAATCTCGAATGGACTAAGTTTAGAAAATGCTTGATAATGATTATTGTACGCAAATTCAACTAAATGCAAATCCCACTTATTTGGATGATCTTTAACATACATTCTTTAAATTTCTTCTAAAATCTGATTAACCCTTTCAGTCTGTTCATCAGTTTGTGGATGGAAAGAAGTACTGAAATTTAATTTAGTATTTAAACCCTTAAACAATCCTGTCTAGAAATTTTTAGTAAAATTGGAGTCTCGGTAAAAAATAATTACCTTTGGAATCCCATGTGGTCATTTTAAAAGCTCTAAGTGGAGAAATTATAAGAAACATTGATAGCAAAATTCTAGTAAGATTGTGCCCCTTTGCAATGGGAGATTATGTTATATATGGTCCATGGTTGGGCAGGGTTGATGATGTAGTACAAAATGTAACGGTGATGTTTGATGACAATGAAAAGTGCAAGATAAAGAGGTATGATCCTGGATTCCTAATCCCTTTATGTCATAATCTAGTAGAATATTAGAATTATCCTTATTATCTAGGTCAACATGTTCATGGAAGTTCATCTACAGTTTTCAAGAATGCTCAATGGTTGCAAGGAACACACAAATCAGGCTATGTAGAAGGTACAATAAGTAATGTGGAAGTCGGATCTCTATATGTCAACTAGATTTCTGCAACTGTTCCAGGTGGTGGTTCCCAATCACCAGCTGCACCTGCAGAGTAGCAGCACCCTAATAAATTGACACTCTTGTCTTGTTTCTCTCATGCTAATTGGAAAATTGGTGGTTGGTGTTTGGTTCCCACCTATGCAAAATTTTCCACATTAGTGACTACTAATATGGAATACATTGCATCAGATGGAGACATAAAAATAGTTAAAGAGAATGACAATTTGAAAGCAAATTCTGGAAACACTAGTGATGATGCTTTAAGTCACAAGAAAATTTACAAAAACATTGTGAAACATGATCAACAAGGATGCATGGAGGATGTTACTAAACAAGCTCTCTTTGTACTCAAGACAAAGACTAAGGTGGATGTGTTTTGGCAGGATGGCACGCAGTTTGTTTGTTTCTATTCATGGACCTTGTTTCCTGTTGATAATCTGGGAGATCATGATTTTTGGCTTTGACAGTATGTTATGGAGAAATGTTAAGATGAGGATGGATTGGATTTTAATTCCAAATGAGTAGGAGTTGTGAAAAGTTTGGATTCTAAGGAGTGGACAGTAAGGGTGAAATGGCTGAAGCTTGTGCAATGTCCAGGATATCCTCAAGAATTTGACAGGGAGGAGGTGGTAAGTGTCTATGAACTAGCCAAACATCCAGATTACAATTACTATATTGAGGATATTATTATTTGGCTGTCCTCTGTTCAAAAGAATTCAATGGTTCCTGATGTTGCTAATCAACTTGGTGAACAAAAAGAATGTCGGAACAAATTAAATCTAGCTAAGGATGACAAAACCCTGGAGCCAATTTATGGGGAGAGATATTTGAGGACAAGGAAGAATATTGATGGTCAGGGTAGCTTTGAGGAATCAAATTTGTCCAATATTGGAAATATTATTGGCCTTAAAGATGGGGACATCGAGGTAGCATGGGAAGATGAGATGGTATCAAAGGTGTGCAACCTTTCTCTTAACTGCTTTGACTATTGCTAAGTAAATATAGTCAATATTTGGCATGCAGAGAACTAAGTGCATCAGGATGCATTAATGAAGATGCCTAATTTTGTTTCTCTACTGAATGGTGCAAGGACGTAGTTTTGTGAGTTAGTTTCAATTATTTTTGTGAGTTAGTTCCATAGACAAGAAATAATACTCACTATCCAGTTCCACAGAAGACAGAAAGAATTTGATTGGGACCACTAAGCTGATCGTGTTAAGGTACACATAGGTCATCTCCATTGTAAGGCTAATATTTGAAGCTTTATGACATTATTGGATTTTAAGTTTATTTTGGATTTGGTTGTAAAAATGGATTTTGGTTTGCTTTGGCCCTTTCTTTTTCAATTTGGAAGACATGAAAACTCTCTTAATTTGACTGATGATAAAAAGGCTATATGTGGTAGTTCATGATTGGAAATATGAATATTGGAAACGAGGCTTCTAATTGCTATCATCTTAGTTTAGTTGAAGGGTTTCTGTACTATTATTCAACTTGTGAAGATATTAATAATGTGAGATAATGGGAGGGTGCAGATATTTATATGTACAGAAGCAGTAATGTGGTGTTTTTATTATAATTATAATTTTATTATCTTTTAAACTAACATGAGGTATTTTTCATGGTACATTATACAGGTTCAAGAAGCTATCCACAACATGCAAGCAAATGCTCATCTTTCAAGCTCCTATGTTCTAGTCATCCAACTTAAGGTAGAGATATTGATCTATGCATGATTCACATTCTTTTCTTTCTGTTTCCATCAAGGATATGAGATTTGAGATCTGTTTGTTTCGTTCATCAATAAATAATCTTACCAAATTTGTTTGTGACAGAGATTTGAGGACATGTATGGTGGAAAAATAGATCACAACATTATTTTTGAGCTTTCTGGCCATATGTGCAAAGACAGTCAGGTATGATGTTTGTTGAAGCCTTTTCTATTTATTTCTCATGTATAATTCGAGGCATACACATCCAGTCAGTAATTTTTACTGAAAAAAATGATTTGATATCTTGATTTGTATGTCTGCACTCTCCAACTTGAGTAGATTTCAGAGTGGGAACCCAATATCCTCAACACACAAGATTATATACAGAATGAACAATCCCCCATACTGATGGGATTGTGTTAAAATGTACAAATGCTAGCAACAATTTATTCCTCAAGAGCATATCAAGATTCAATCTAAAAAGATTATTTTAATCATTGAACTTTCAAGAAAAGGATTATATATTGAAAGTGGGATTGGAATTTCTTCCTGAATATTACAACCAAGAGAAACCTAGTTATCTTCAAATATGTCACACCTATAACTACCACATAATGATTTTAAATTTTTACAAATATCCCAATCACCATAAAAAAATCACTTGTATACTTGGTCTCCTGCATCCCTACTTTCCAAAGCTAACCTGCACATCATGAAAGGTGCTAAAAATTTATTTTCACTCCCATGGGAAACAATTAGTTCAAGGAGCTATACTGGAGAATGTTTGACCAAATCATGATGATTGGACTTTGGACTGTCAAATTTGGAGTCATTCCATCAAAAATATTACCAAGGACTTCTTGTAATGTGTCATTCTGTAAATTGGATATTGAAACATGGCCAAAACATTTCTTAATAGAGACCAAAACATGAGTCCCCCCCCTTAGGATGAAAGGAGCGTGTTGTAACTTCAACATATTTTCCACAAAAAGCATCAAAGCATAAAATCACATGTATATGCACATGAATCTGCTCTAGATCAGCAGTTGTTTGGATCAGGCCATCAGCATTGTTATTGTAGACTATGCCAGCACCTGTTCCATCTTTCCCTCTTCTGCTATAGTAGTTTTTGGGGGATGGGCTACCCTAGTCATGAAATTGTTCATGAACATTAGAATAGCTAACACCTATGCCCCCGAAACTTCCTCTCCCATTCATATGACTCCTTCCTCAACCAACTCCTCCATAGCCCATACTTGATCCACCTCTCTAAATTTGATTGCTTCCCAACATTCCCCCATTTCATGCATATTGTTGCTGCTTCCAGGAGAGCTGCATATGTTGTGGATGTTGTTGATCATGCTTCTGCTACCAAGAGAGATGCATATTTTGTGGCTAGTTCTGCTCATGCTGTTGCATTTCTTGTGTTAATTTTTAAATAGAAGGAAATTGCGGATGTTGAGACTCATTTTGTTCCAGTTCATCATTAAGAATTGGAGGAATTGGTTTGGCATCAGTCTATAAAATGCAAAAACTAGTGGCTTGTAAAAAGGAAGGAAACCTATAAAAGAGGAAAATAATAACTCCATCCCTTTTCTTCAAGTATACCAAGCTACTTGAAAGCAAACACACCATAAGCAATTCTAGAAGTGCATGGGGCCATCTAGATGTCATATTCATGATTGCTAGTTTGTGTGGGCATGAAATAAACAGTCTCTTACCTTTTGAGAAGCATATCAATAGATTTGGGCAAGTAAACCAGCATGGGAGCATCATTTTCCATCAGAAGTACCACATTACTCTATCACGCAATTAAAGTCATCCCCAGGAAGACAAGGTGTAAGAACATCAACTAGAATTTGTTGTCACTAGCCCATCCTTCTTGCTGGATGTATTGTTGAGCAGAGACTATATGAAAGGTCGTGCCCTATTATGGTTGGAAAGTTTTTCCAAATGATAAAGACCTAGTCGAACTTGATATGTAGGCTCAATTATGTCCTTTGGGCATTTTCCTTTGTTTTGTAGGTCCATAACCCACTTTCGAATTTACACTTCCCCTTCTTGAAGGGTTACCTCATTTGAGTTGTGCATAGATACATAATGCAATAGATACACAACTCGAGATCTTCCTACCATTTGTATCATCTCATCTTATTAACTTCCTGATCTGAAATAAGAAGAGTTCTGAAATAAGAAGCGTTATAATCCTAATGACACTTAATTTTGGCGTTCTCTTATGATCGACATTTTTCTCTTAGGCACACTTGTGCTTGGATTTTGCACTTTTTCTCTAGTGCACTTGTGAGGAGGTTATTTCAGAATTTGGGTGAGATTTTGTTTCCTTTTGGCCATTGATAAGAAGTAGAAACAAAATAAGTAAAATAAATACTATAGCCGACATAATAAATAGAAAAAATAGAAGGGATTTGAAGGGAAAAGATCCCGAGGTGCAAACCTCTCCTCGAAAAGCTCCTTGAGTGCAATACCTGAGAAGAGGTTTGCACCTCGGGAGATTTGATCCCTCTGGGCGCTTGATAGAGCCTAGGATTTGGATCTAGGCTGGTATGGTCAAAATGCCTCATGACGGCCCGTCAAATTCCATCACTGGTGGGGATGAAGTGATATGACAAGGTTTTAGTGAGAGTTCTTTGCGGCTCAATTATTTCAAACTTGGGAGCTTTAGTTAGGGTAGGCAAGACACACGACTGGATTTTTACACAAAAATATGAAAATTAGGGGTGGGGCTGCCGCATGAAAGATTTTTCCACGCTCGTCATGATAGTTGCAGATCTCTAGCAAAAGAGGACTAAGCCGGCTGCTATTTTTACTTGCTTCTTCTCCAAATTTATCTTTTCCTTTGTTTCTTCAAATCAATCTACTGGAGGTACAAGCCAACATAATGGTGGTATGTATTCAAACCATTACTCTAATCATCACAAGTTTTCCTTTTCTAATGAAGGTATCAGTGGGTTTCTTCTTCATGGGTTGGTCTATTTTAGCCCTTCGTATAGATATTTCTCTTTTTCAGGGTCACGCACAATCTTGAGGCAGGCTCGTAATCCGGCCATGTTGATAGAAGAACTGGAAAATGCCCTCGATGAACAGAGAATCGAAGATGCCATGAAGGGCTATGATCATTACAAGCAACTCGAAGGTTTTCCAAGTAAGTCTCTTGTTAACAGGCTGATTAGTGTATTAGCGCACACTGGAGATTCAAAATGGCTCGAGAACGCTTATGCTGTGGTGCTTTTAATCTTGGAGGAAAATAAGCAGAGACAACTATTGGACCGATAAGTTCTGACCCAATTGTGCTTGAGGCTCGCAACAACACAAATGCCTGTCCCTGCTTCCACAATTCTGAGAACAATGGTGGACATGGAGGCAGTCAAATGCAGAGCAATGATTGACATTGTGATTTAGATGAAAATAAAGAAAACCTGGGAAGACATGACATGCCCAATAGAGTGTGAATGAATGCAGACACTAAGCACAAAGATAATTGTAATCCCAGTGGGATTTTCACACTCTCATATGAATTTCCAAGGAAGACAACTGAAGCAACCATCAACAGTATGAGTGCAGGAGACAAATATATTGCACCCTAGGTGATGCCGTCTTTGAGTAGTGTAAGCAGAGCATGAGAAGAACATAATGAATTTTGTTGCCTAAAGGATTTTGGCAGGCATGTTTACATAAAGATAAGATAATTTTATTAATGTTGAACAAGTGACCATAAAAGTAGGTCAATGGGATTAAATGAGAAATTTGTCCCCAAGAGGATTTAATACTCAAGTGAAATGTTTAATTAAGTCACTTTATGTAAAGTTAGTGGTTAGATGAGGTAGGTATCATTAAATATAGTTGTTAGATGAATTAGGTAGGTATCATAAACCAATCTAATACTACATAATATAAGGTGATATACCACATTGTATGAAATGATTGAAATTCCACTGCCTCCCATGTAGATGTAGTTTGTGCATTAATTAAACATTCTTGACTCAGTGGTGGATGGGGACCTTTTTTTTTCAGCTCAACGAAGGCAATACTTGTGGGAGATGCAAGGAAAATCCATTTTCTGCAAGCTGCTAGCTAATGAAGAAATACAAATCTGCAACTTATTTTTCAGCTGATCTATGTTCCTTGTCATATTTTCTTTGAGATATTCCGAATAGTTATGTCATCAGGGAAATCGAAAGTTTTGTAGCATCTGGGTTGATAGCACCATCTTATTTTGATATTTTATTGTAGGAAACATGTTATCATTTTTAGTCGGCTCAAAGCAGGCCTTTGAAGTATCTTTAGAAGATGTGTCACAAGCACAACTCCAAGGTAGAAATGATGTCATCCTATATGTTTGTGGAGTACAGTGCTGACCCACACGGTTAAAACATATAATGGTTCCTGTTTAGCTTCACAGATAGTGATTGAGATGTGTTATTTCTTCAAAGATGGAAGGGTGGATCCGAGGAAGAGGAGCAATCGACCATTGCTTTCAATGAAGCCCAATACTGAAGCTTTCAATGTTTCCCTCAATGGTTCTTTGGCCTTTGGGATGACTAGAAAGGCAGAGGAACTCTTGGAGCTTATGACTAGAGTAGGGGTGAAGGCTGATGCTACCTCAATTGCTCTAATGGCCCAATTATTGCGCCGAGAGGTGCTCTACAGCCTAGTATGAGGGAGATCTTGTAACGTTTGTAATATTGTCGGTTTGTAATAATAAAAGTAATAAATGTTATGTCGGCCATTAATAATAAAAAGTAATAATAATGTTAGAGGTGCAAACCTCTCATCGAAAATCTCCTTGAGTGCATTACCTGAGAAGAGGTTTGCACCTCGAAAGATTTGATCCCTCTTGGTGCTTGATAAAGCCTAGGATTTGGATCTAGGCTGGTATGAGAGCAATGGAAGGAGAGAAGAATTGAAGAAACTAAAGAGGAATATTGATGAAAGACCTGGAATGCTTGATTACCATTATCAACAATTTTACAACAGCTTACTGATAACCCATCTGAAGTTTGGTGATCTGGTTGCAGCCTCAGAGCTTATATTGGATATGGTAAAGTGTGTGAAAGCAGCTCGGAGCTCACTTGTGGCAGCAAAGTCGGTACTGGCCACCGTCGCTAAGGGTTCACAAGGAAATGCTACATCAATGGATTATGGAGAGAAGCACAATTGTTCTGCCACGCCTTTCAAGGCTGAGAAGTTACAAGCACTATCCCTAGTTGAAGTCAGCAGTCATGGAGAGCTGGTAAGTTTTGAAAACCGCATACTTATTCCAATTCAGAAGGCTTATGCTAGATTGGTAAAGGGATACTTAGAAGGAAATAGATTTATTGATTTAGCAGATTTTCTGGTAAAGGTGCATAGAGAGGAAGGTCATGTCTCAATGGAAAATTCGATTAGTGCTCATGTAATTGATGCTTGTGTTGCAATGGGTTGGCTAGACAAGGCTCATGATATTATTGATGAGATGAATGCAACCGAGATTCCAGTTGGAATTGAGGCGTACTCTTCACTCTTGAAAGCTTATTGTAAAGCCCAGTGACCCATAGAGGTTACTACACTTCTCAAGGAGGTCAGGAAAGCAGGTCTTCAGCTCGATGGGAGCTGTTATGATGCTCTTATTGAGTCACGTTTTGCAAATAGAGATTTGCATGGTGCACTAGACCTCTTGGACCTCTTCAAAGAGATGAGAGAGGCAAAGGTCTCTTCCATTACAAATAGCTATCAACCACAGATGAATGGATTTGCAAAGGAAAGTAAGCCGAATTTGATGGCCCGTTTGTTAAAAGAAATTAATGACAACCAGCAGGTTGCTGTTGGGACACATGATTGGAATTCGGTCATCCACTTCTTTTGCAAGGCACACCTAATGAATGATGCACATAAAGCTTTTAAGAAGATGACAGCCTTCGGATATCATCCTAATACACATACATTTCATTCTTTGATACATGGATATTATACTTCAGGAGGCATGTATCAGGAGATAACAATGTTGTGGGCAGATATGGGAAGGATGGCAGTTGCATTTCCAGAGAGTGGATTTAATCCCATAAACTTTGACCAGCAGCTACTTGACACTGTCATGTACAATTTTGTTAGAGGGGCTTATTTTGCAAGAGCTCTTGAGGTGATTTCTATGATGGAAGAGAAGAAAATTTTTATTGACAAATTTAAATACAGAAAGGTATACTTAAAACATCATAGAAACCTTTATAAAAATAAAAAAGCTCGTAAAGCAGAAACTGAAGCACAATTAACAAGAAGAGAACATGTAATGGATTTTAAAAGATGGACAGGTTTAGATTGAACTATCTGTGTTATTTATCTTCTTGAAATCTTACATTATTGCAAGCCTGGTGACTACTACATAAATATGATTGCGTCGAAAAGGTGCATTTCTATAGCCCGGGTGGGGGAGAAATGTCCATCTGTCCCATAAAAAAAAAAAAAAAAAAGAATGCATGCATCAACATGTTGTAGCATAATGGAGCCTAGGTGGGGGGAAGTGTCCATTTGTCCCATAAAAATTAAAAATAAAAATGCATGAGTGGTGAGAAGGATGTGTGTTTTAGTTTAGTTGTGAAAGATTTGCAGATTTGATTCCTCTCCGCTCTTTGTAGAACCATAGTTAGATGGGTCTATACTGGTTGATACAAAAGAGAGAATATTTTATCTATGGGAAGAAATGTTTCTTCTTTTATGCACAGCCCTATCCAGTTACCTTACTCTGGCAATACTAATGCATAGTTGGATCTGGATCTTTCTCATTAACTACATTTCCCAAGCACTGAGAGCTTACGTGTTACCTAAGCATGCTAGACTATCAAAGGATATTTAAATTTAGTTTTTTCTGTCAAAATAGTTGGATTCAGTGTCTGCAGGTGTTCTATGCCCTTGGGATTTGGACAGAACTAATTAGGCTTTTCTAGCTAGCCACAAACCCCATTTTAAGGGACTTCATCTTTAGGTGTACCTATTTCCACCAGTACTATTTTCATAATGAAATGGAAACTGTCTATATAGGGGGCACAGGTTTGGATTCTAAATGCATGTGATCTTGGTCCTAGTCCGGAAAAGTGCAACACTAGTTACTAGTGTCTGCCATGTAAAGACTGCATCATTTTGTATTATTATTACCAGTAATTGAACCACTTTTCAGAAAAATATGTTGATATAGAGTCTATTGTTTTTTTGCAGTTTTCTAGAAAATGTATATTTATTTTGTATTTAAGTTGTATCATGCAAAAAGTTTGCATGGATCAGAGTCCAACATCTTTTCCTTTGGAAGATGATCAAATTTTGTCCCAGATTCAGCATGCTCCAATATGTAATTACAAAGACCCTTTAGAATGACTAAATTCCAAACATTAAAGTCATAGAAACAAAAATGGCATTGCAGGAACTGCCCTGTACTCTCAGTTTGTGAGTAGGAGAGAAATATATCGCCAATACTTTCACACTTGTGTGGAGAAATTTTTTGAGTTTTGGCTCCAGGTTTGAAGTCTTCAGACTTCTTACGAGAATATTTGAATTGATTACGTTGAATTTGAAAATAATTTATAAGCAACATTGGAGAGTGAGTTACAGATTGATTCTGAGCTTTGAAGGTAGAAGATCAACATCTAGGTTCTGAAGTGTTTGTTTTGTTTTCATCTATTTCAACCTGATTTACTAGTTTTATGTTTTGGTTTTCATTGAGATTTTTGTTTTGTCTTCCTATAATTTTTGTGAATCCAACTATAATTTTAATATTATATTTTGGTTGAAATTTTTTATCTAAGCAGAATTTTCCATGTGCATCTTTGTCTTGAATTACATGTAGTTGGACTCACTCAGCTAATCAAAATCTTCATTTAGAGCAGTTTCTCAAACTTTATCATGCATTCAGTATGAGAAAGAATGGGAGGCAATTTTGAGAAGAACTATTGAGTCTGAGACACATAGCAGATCATTGATTTTGGTCCAGTAAAACTTTCCTCCAGCATTTTTCTGATCCTCTGCAAAATGTAGACATTCTATTATCTTTACATGGAATATGTGTAAATTTCTTAAATTTTGTGAATAAAAAGTAATAAGTAATAATATGAAGGAGATCTTGTAACATTTTGTGTGGCCATTAATAAAATATAATAAAAAGTAAAAAGTAATAAGTATTTTGTCGGCCATTGATAAGAAGTAGAAACAAAAGAAGTAAAATAAATACTATAGCCGACATAAGAAATAGAAAAAATAGAAGGGATTTGAAGGGAAAAGCTCCTGAGGTGCAAACCTCTCTTCGAAATGCTCCTTGAGTGCAATACCTGAGAAGATGTTTGCACCTCTGAAGATTTGATTCCTCTCGGTGCTTGATAGAGCCTAGGATTTGGATCTAGATTGGTTTATAAGTTGGTTTCAATTTTCAGTCCATACATCCTGTTGAAGATCAGAAATATTTGCTTGAGTAGTTAGCCTCTAATATGGTTTATCCAAGCATCGAATCAGTCCTTTGTACACCTAGTAAATCCTCCATGGTTTGGAGTGTGTTTATAAAATGACAAGAATCTAGGGATCACAAATTGCATGACAATATCCTCAATATGTTGTCCATATGGATCCCAATCAACTTCCATAATGTTTTTATCTTTGTAGTCAAAATAAGACAATCAAATCCTTTGGTTCCCAAACTGTTTCTAAAATGCAGATGCATTTTGAGGAGTAACAAGAACATGACAGTATGATTTCACCTTCAACATCGTTATTTTTACATATGGAAACATGGTAATTAAATCCTTCAAAATTGCTCCAGGCCCCTCTTTACCCTATTAAAGAGTGCTCCAATATTTTTTGTTTGATCCCCTTTATAGGTACCTTGATACTAGAAAAAGTAACTCTAATATGCAAAGTGCATCCAAAAGAAGGTGCCCCTGTATCTTGAAATAAACCTGAGTTCTATGCAACTTCCTAGTTGTCATTCATATGAAAATCTAGAAAATGACAGAAAATGACTATAAACTTCAGATGGAAACTTTCTGATGCCATGTGAAATTGAAGAGTTTCCATATGAAACAAATGAAGAGTTGCCTTTGAATATTATTGTCTTTTCTTAGAATTACAAATGATGCAATATTGGTGTTCATACTCTCCTCTCCCCAATTCTGAAAGGGTTCTAGCTCAATAGAAGAGTGCCTGCCTTAGAAGTAGGAGGTTGGTGGTTCGATTCCTCCATGCCCTATTGATATTGCAATATTGGTATTTTTAATAAAATATATTTTATTATGATTTATTATGGCTATAGCTAGGGTTTCAAACCATCTTTGTATGTTTCTACGAAGGGGGTTCTAAATTGCCTTCATATGTCACTACGAGGGGGGTTCAAACTGTCTCTGTAGGCCTCTATGAGGGGGTTTCCAAACCGCCCCTATAGGAATCTATGAGGGGTTTCCAAAACACCCCTATAGGACTCTACGAGGGGGGTTTCAAACTGCCTCTATAGGCCTCTACGAGGAGGGTTCAAAACCGCCCCTATAAGCCTCTACAAGGGGGGTTCTAAACTACCTCTATAGGCCTCTACAAGGGGGGTTCCAAACCGCCCTTATAGGACTATACGAGTGGGGTTCACAACTGCCCCTATAGGCCTCTACGAGGGGGGTTTGAAACTGCCCCTATAGTCCTCTACAAGGGGGGTTCCAAACCACCCCTGTATGTTTGTATGAGGGGGATTATGAGGGGGTTTCACAACCGCCGTCGTAGGTATCTATGAAGGGGGTTCAAAAATGCCCTCGTAGGTCTCTATGAAGCGGTCTATGAAAGGGTTTTAAAACCGCCTTCGTAGACCTCTATGAGGGGGGTCACAAACTGCCCCCAAAAGTCACTTTTGGGGGCGGTTCCAATCTCGTCAAAAACTTCCCTTAAAGGGTGAAACTTTTAACATCGGTGCCTTTAGGGGCAATTTTTCCAAAACCGCCCCCAAAGCCAAAACCCCCCCGTAGGTCACTTTTTCGAGCGGAAGACAACCCCCCTAAAGGCCAAAAATGTAGTAGTGGCCTTGTTGGTTTTTTACCCATCTTTGGATTTAGCCTTGTTGGTTTTTTCCTTTTGAGCTCATTCCTTTGGCTGAGTCTTATTGTTTGGTGTCTGTCGAGTTGTCTTAATGATCTCCTTGGCATATCAGTGACTAGATAGTAGGATTTTGCTTGCATTTTTCATTTCTTTATATTGAAAAATACAAAAAAAATATATACATATAGTTTTGCATTTTCCTTTTGCTTATAAGAGAAAATACAAAAAAAAATTTACTTTCATGTACTACATCTTGCATTGAGTGCTTGCTGCCTTCATTTAGGTTCTGCTTGTGCATCAAAAATTATAAAAGATTGCATTTTTTCAAAACCCTTGGGTTGATTTTGCATGTTAGTGACATTGTTTTATTGGATAGATGAGTCTAGGATTTGATGATTTTGCATACTATTGAGTCATACACATCACTAGTTTCATGACCATATCCCATGAGTAACCACAACCACTAAAATTAACGCTTAATCTTAAAATTGATTAGACCGATTTTATTTATAGGTTACATCAACTAGCATAGGTTTAGAGTCTTCGAATAAATCATTGTGAGTTAACAATTACTAGACGAAACATTACGTGTCTGACTAGGGAGTGGAGGAATCCATGGTATATATTGGTGTTCTCAGGAAGCTCTACTCAAACCAGAGTTAAGCACGAGGTCACGGAAGGTTGGTTGAGGAGATATCCCTCTGATACCGGTTGAATGTGGGAGATATTTCCAGGATTTGTTCGTATCTTGGGACTCTTGGGGGATTTGACCCTCATTGAGTTTTGAGCTTAGCTAACCTGCCCATACGACGGATCCCACCTGCAACTGTCCCCTTTAGCATTGGTTATATTGCGGTGACCATAGTTTCCTTGCCTAGGTATCACATAGGGTACTTGCAGTGCTTATGCTGTTTGTGTCCTAAGTCAGATAGGGATTGGACATCATAGTTGTTTGTTGCTGAGGGTTACGGCCATTTGCACACAGTGAAGCCTGGGTGTCTGTATAACTGATTCTGTTACCTCTGGCTATAGTTTGGGAGTCTCAAGCCTCTCCTAGGCGAGACATACCGGCTCTAGTGTCAGTATCTCATTTAGCCACTCTGTTTGTCTGCTGTTGGCTATAGTTTCTTTAGGTGTGTGCTTTTGATTTACTATTTTTGATCGATAGTTGGCCTTTAGGGGATGTTTTGATTTTATATTCTCTCTGGAGATATCGTGGTGCGGAGCCCTTCTCTCTGCTAATCGCGTCGGTTGGTTGGTTTGCATCCCACCAAAATTTCATGTCGCGTTGCTAAAGGATGCCAGAGGGCTTCCTCTGAGTCTTCAGATTCTTACGAGACATATGTCCAAGACGTCATGACCACCGCACAATCTGACACGGGAGAAATCCCTACTAGTCCATTGGGTAGAGTTGAGCACACTTCAGACACCCCTACTCCTCGTGAGGCATGGGGAGGTGATTCACCTGAGACCCAACCTAGTTTTTTTGGTTCGGATCCACCCGAGGATGACCCATTCGATCCTTCATATCCACATAATTATTTATATGGGATGCTAGAGGTCCATGATGATACAGGCCCTACGGTCAAACCTACCGCATTCTCATATGGTATGATGGATTACACCATAGTTGATTCTCCCACTACTTTTGGTAGCCATGCTGGAACCGTTCATGGTGTTAACAACACTACACCCACTGGGGGAAATACCCTCACCGGGGGAACCACATTCTCCACTCACACATATAGTATGGGGACCGATCACGTTCCTCATAACAATGCTAATGTTGGAAGATGACCGCCTCCTACGGCTATCCAACCTAATCGGAACATTGTTCAAAACACAACTCTCCATCCACCACCTAACACACATATAACTACCCATCAACCTAGGACCACTTTTGCGAATGTTAATGCTCCTCCTAACCACGAGGGTCGACATATACCACACACTTTTGCGTCCACCACCGCTACTAGTAATACTAATGTAGGAGGTGGGAATATATCTTATCTTCATGGTCATAACGCCACCATTCCTGCTACTAGTAACACCAACGTTGGGGTTGGGAATACTTCTCATACTTTGAGCCACTGCATGACTGCTCATGCTAATCTTAATGCTGGGGGTGGTAACATACCTCACCATTAAGGTCATTACAACTCGGTTCCCACTACGAATAGTACGTATATGCCCCATACTTACGGTGGCAACCCTTACTACAACACAGTGGGTGCTGACCACTAGTTTAACCCACCTCAATATGGTACCCAAAATACTTATATACCTACTTACTCTCAAATGGGTTAGATCAGAGGAGGTTATCAACCTTATGGCCATGGTCAAGCTTAAGGTCCGCCAAGTCCTCATTATCAGTAGTTTAATACTCATGGTCAATATTTTGGTCCACATTAAATTCGGTTCTGTTCAACCAACCTTTTATGGGAGCTTATAATCAAGCTTTCCATCCACAGCTCCCGTTCCTTACACGCTTGAATCTTTCGGATCTTTCGAATCTCACAAATGATCCGGTGTGTCACGACCCTAATTGGCCTCCGGTCCCCACCAATCTCCCTTCGGACATTCCTAAGTTTGAGGGGAAAGGTGGTGAGGATCCGGGTGATCATGTCACAATGTTTCACCTTTGGTGCTCCTCCAACTTGTTGAATCACGATTCCGTTAGATTACAACTATTTCAACGCACCCTCATGGGGGCAGCTGCAAAGTGGTATGTTGAGTTGCTTGGGAACACTTATAGGGGATTCAATGAGATCGCTTTGGTTTTCTTGGACCATTTCCATTTTCCGGTTCGCTATGATACTGGTACTTAACCTTTTTCTACCTTCCGTCAGAATGAAGCCACACATATTTCTGACCACGTTCAAGAGTGGCGTCGGTGGAAGAGATTAGTGAAAGCCAACATTCCTCCAGAATTTCTGTTGGAATGGTTCCTCAAGTCCTTACTCCCATATATTGCCAACGATGTTTCAATGTCCGTCGTTGTGACTAAGGAACAAGCCATATTGAAAGTCCAGTAGTTAGACCTTCTATACTCTCAGTCTGGCATTTTATATGACATTATTCCTGATGCACTGAGAACACGCCATGAGCCCAAGTCAGTTCTTGGACCGCATGCCTTTGGAATCATGGGATGCGCAAGCACTCGCCCTGTAGATTTGGTGGCTAATCAAATGCAAAATTTGTCGCTGAACCATCTACTCATGGACAGGTTCACACCTTGTCCACTTCCACCCCATCGTATAATGTACATAATGTGCAATCAACGAAACCGTCAGGTAACCAGCAACCTGGTGGTACGAAAAAGGGGAGAAACAACCATAGGGGTGGAAACAATGGGAATAACAATAATAGCAATCGCAATACCCCTTGTAAAGAGAATTCCAACCCTCCTCGAGAAGGAGGAAATGCTGGAGAGGACCATAAACCTAGGTGTAAGGTGAAGTTTCCTTGTAAGCTCTGTGGGGAAGACCATCTTACTCACTTATGTCCTCGAATTGAAGAAGCATTGAAGCATTTGCAATAGAGCCCAGCTGTGTTAAAAGATCCCCTTCCTCATCATCAAAACATGGCTTCGCATGCTCCCACCATTGGATATGGACCTATTGAGATGGTAACGTCTTCTTCCAATACTAGTGGTTATGGATGTGTGAATATGGTTCAATCGGAGGTTAGTGTTGCCACTCGTCAACGCGATTATGGTGCACCACAACCTAATATGGGGAGTGAGCTTCCCCCTCCTCCTGAAAATTCCTTGCATATCGAGAATCCCTCTAATATGCTGCAGATATGAAAAGGTGTTCTTAAGTGCTCTATGCATAATCCTAATGCTCGAGACGCCAATAACTACTCAATTGTGGAAGATTTGGGCCAATCTCCGTGTGCCATGTCGGCTCTTGAATTCTTGTAGGCCTGCCCTTCTCAAAATCATGCCTTTTTGAGTGCATTAGGAGTTCAGGATGGGGGAAGTCTTGGTGTTATCAAGTTCGATACTACTGATGTTCAACCTCGCTTACCTTACCACGTGGATTTTCAAATCTAGGTGGCATGCCTTCAGAATTTTGTCAAACATACAATGGTTGATGAAGGTGATTCTGCATCAGTAATGTCATTAACTTATTGGAAATCTCTTCACTCTCCTCCTCTACTCACGTCTAGAACCACGCTCACTACATTCGACGGTCGGTCATTTAAGCCGCATGGAATTATCCCTTCCCTTGTTGTTTTCCTGGGAGGTAAGTCTGTTCCTATTGAAGTTGAGGTGGTTGATGCACCCATCGACTACAACCTTTTACTGGGTCAGAATTGGATGTACGCTATGAAGGCTGTTGCGTCCACTGTATTGAGAGTTATCTACTTTTCTCATGAAGGCAAGATTGTGACCATCGATCAACTGGATTTCATTAACACTCCTTCCACAGCATCCACGGGATCCATAGTCCCCCAAGTTACTGATTCTCAACCGGCAACTGGGAACATAGGTGTTGGTATGTACCCTTCATTGATGGGAACTTATAGCTTTCCTTTACCTGTGAACTTCATCGGAACCATTTTCGGTGATGTGTCTCCTCGTTTGCATAGTATGTCATTCCAGACTTCCTATTGTAATGATCCATGGACTTTACCGTCAACGAGTTCTACGTCTGGAGATATTACGCACATCGGGATGTCTATGCCACTATCTGTAGCTGAGCTTGCTTACCAGCATATTCAACAAGCCACTGTAGAACTGGATCTCTCTTCTTCTCAGACAGTCGAAGAAGATCCCATTACCCTGCCAGTTTGGGCAGCCAACTCATCTTGTTCCCACGACTGCCTTGATGATACTTTACCTTCTGATGAAGCCATTATGGAGGCCATGTGTGGTAGTGAGAGGCCCTGGGAGGATATGCACCATCTCTCTTATTTCCTTCCCAACCTCGAGCTCACTGAATGGGAATAGTTTAGGATGACTCTAGCAGAGATGGTTGGTCACCCTGTGACTCTTTTAGGGTCGCATGATATTTTTCGCGGAGGGGAATATAGCTAATATTTTCCCGACTATGTCGATCAACATCTCTCGTACTCGTAGAAAATTTGAGAATGTCTACATCGGTAATGATTGCACTCCCGACGAGATAGCTATTTACATCGATTTGTTTACAGAACTCTAGGAAGCTTTCTCCTGGTCATATGAGGAGATGCCAGGAATAGACCCCCACATTGTTGAACATGAGATTAGAACGTATCCTAATGCTAAACCGGTTCAACAATGCCTACGTACTGTGAACCCTAGGAAGGAAGTCGCTATCAAGGCAGAGGTGGAGAAACTGCTCAAAGCTGGTTTCATCTACCCCATTCCCCTTACCGAATGGGTGTCAAATCCCTTTCCTATGGATAAGAAGCAGGGAACGATCCGCGTATGCACTGATTTTAGAGATTTGAGCCATGCATGTCCGAAGGACAACTTCCCCACGCCATTCATTGATCAGATCTTGGATGATTGTGCAGGAAGTGGGATTTTTTCATTCATGGACGGCTTTTTAGGCTACAATCAGATTCAAATCAAACCCGAGGACCAACATAAGACAACTTTCATTTGTCCTTGGAGAACATTTGCATACCGGAAAATGCCCTTCAGCCTTAAAAAATCCGGAGCTACTTTTCAGCGTGCCATGACCTATGCCTTTCATGATCTTAAAAAGATTATGGAGGTTTTCTTGGATGATCTTGCCGGCCATTCTCACAAGAGAGTGGACCACCCCAAGCACCTCCGTCTGATTCTCGAACGATGTATACGCTACAAGATTCGATTGAATCCTAATAAATGCATCTTTGCTGTAAGGACTGGTCGCCTTTTGGGATTTATAGTTTCGAAAGAGGGTATTAGAGTCGATCCTCTCAAAGTTGAGGCAATACTTCGGTTTCCTCCTCCACACAACTTGTTACAAATTCAGAGCCTCCAAGGGAGAACTACTTTTCTGCGACGATTTGTAGTCAATTATACTAATCTTACCAAAGGTTTCGCGCACTTATTGAAGAAAGACATGCCTTTTATCTGGGATGAGCGAGCCAAGCAGTCTTTCGATGCCCTTAAGAAAGCTTTGGTATCGGCCCCTGTGCTTAGTCCACCAAACTTTGCACGAGATTTTATCCTTTATGAGGCATCGTCTCAAGAGACGATTGGCATGGTCTTCGTTCAGGATGATGACATGCTCATCGGGCATGTTATCCATTACCTTAGTCGAAATCTAGTATATGTTGAACTGAGATATACTCACATAGAAAAGCTGGCACTTGTGACTGTCCATGCAGTCTAGCGGTTACGACATTACATTTTGCTTAGAACTACCATAGTTTTAGCGCATATGAATTCGTTTCAGTTTGTCCTATCACGACGCCTTATAGGGGGGAAGTACAATAAACGGATTGTTATCCTTCAGGAGTTCGATCTCGATTTTTCTTTGACAAAATCGGTGAAATTGTTGGTGTTCACTGAGCTTATGTTGGACCTTCCGAGACTTGATGGGGATGTCATTCATGAATATTCCTTTGTGGATGAGAATTATTTGTTATCTCATCCGAAGACGCTTGGTATGGGGATGTCATTATATATCTCCAAACTTTGAAGTTTCCTCCCAACTATTCACGAGACAAGCGATGATGTGTGAAACATCACGCTAAATATTATACTACCATCGGTGACACTTTGTATTGTCGAGGAAAGGATTCCATTCTCTGTCGTTGCTTAACTCATGAAGAAGCGGAGCGGGTGCTGAATGATTGCCATGTAGGGGCATGTGGCGTTCACTTATCCGAGCTTGCTATATCCCAACGTATTATGCGAGTTGGTTACTTTTGGCCTTCAATATTTAAATATTGTATTAATGCTGTGAAGAGATGCCACCCTTGCCAGGTGTTCTCTTGGAATATACACTTGCATCTAGCGCCCCTTCATCTGGTCGTCACCATCGGTCCCTTCACTAAGTGGGGGGTGGATTTCATGGATTGCAAACCAGCTTCAGCTGGGGGGCATCACCATATTATAGTGGCCGTGGACTACTTTTTCAAATGGGTTGAGGCCATGCCTACCGTAAAAGCCGATGGTGCTACAAGAGCCCATTTTGTGTTCAATCAAATTATCACTCGGTTCGGTATTCCGAAAGAGATTGTCACTGACCATGGCAGTCACTTTCAGAACAAGATGATGGAGGATTTGTCTCTCAAGCTTGGGTTTCGTAAAGAACACTTGTCTTCTTATTATCCCCAAGCGAATGGTCAAGTTGAAGTAGTTGATAAGTCTTTGAAAACCATTCTCTAACGTACCATCCAACAAAGCAAGAACAACTGGCACATCATGTTATATCCTACTTTGTGGGCGTATCGAACCGCAGTTAAGACTGCCACCGGGTTCTCACCATTTCAATTAGTACATGGTGTAGAGTCGATTTTACCGATTGAATGCAAAATCCCTTTGCTTAAATTGGCCATAGATCTCCTCCTTGATATGACAGGTATTGAGCAATGTTTAATCCACCTTGAGCAACTTGACGAGCAACGTCGAGATGCCGCTGTGGCTATAGATGCCAACAAACGTCGTGTCAAGGTTTAGTATGATAGGTCTATCCGTCCCCGACAGTATGCTGAAGGTGACTTGGTCCTCTTATATGACCAAGCTAAAGAACCCCTGGGGGCAGGCAAGTTCAATCCCATGTGGCACGGTCCTTACATCGTGAGGCGTGTCATAGAAAAAGGAGCCGATGAGTTGGAAGACTATGAGGGGATTGTTTTGAAGGATCCTAGGAATGGGCTCTACCTCAAGTGGTATTATGCTTGAACCTTTGGTTCAGGCTAATACTTTTGTATACTACTATATAGTTACTTCTGTACATAGTTTAGCTTTCTTTTGGTTTTCGGGTCTGCTGATTCGATTTCGTTTTATTGACATATGTCAGCAGAATCTCCTATGTTCTTAGGGTTCGCGGATGGTGTTAGCCATCATATTCAGCAGCTTGCTTCTGCTACCTGGGTTATTTTCTCACCTGACCACCTAGTTATGTCTTCATGAGGTGCTTGTCTCGGTCCTACATCTAACAATGTGGCTGAGTATAGTACCATGATTGAGCTACTTCGGGATGCCATTTCACATGGTATCCAATCTTTAGAAGTCTGCCTGGATTCATAACCGGTTGTGTCTTAGTTGAATGGGCAGTACCACGTGCGAGATCCTACGTTACTACGAAAATTCCTAAGGGTAAGACTCTTGGAACGACATTTTGTTTCAATTACATACGTACATGTTCCGAGAAGTATTAATCATATATCTGATGCATACGCTAACTATGTATTAGATTGGCATTTGTCACATTCACTATGAAGCACACAAATAAAAGAGACATTCATACATTTGTGCATACACACATGTAGTAGAACTAGAAAACCAAATTTTTTTATAAATAATATGTCCAAAATGGTAGTATCATGATACAAAACTGGAGCCCGTAGCCCTAAAAAATATACATATCGATACAAAAATGAGATCCTGAGATATCTACTCCCTACGAGGAGGCCTAACTTCCACCCCGACAGGATGTGTCTCATAGAAGTACTGTACTGCATTTTCTATCCGCTGCAGCAGTCGTACCCAATTACCCGACACCCCCACTGGCCTTTGGCAGCGACACCACCTCTGCCTGTGGTACCGTGATATGTTGGACCACAGAG
Source organism: Larix kaempferi (assembly GCA_027924585.1). NCBI lineage: Eukaryota > Viridiplantae > Streptophyta > Pinopsida > Pinales > Pinaceae > Larix > Larix kaempferi. The sequence goes on from BSBM01000883.1 coordinate 147,907, forward strand.
TCTATAGTGTCTGCTTTGCTGCAACACCTGCCATCGCATCACCCCTGCCCCAGTGACGATGTCTCGGGAAGCCATTGGGTCTCACTGGGCCCTTGTCTACGAGCAAACAATCAAACATCAATACATGATACTACCCCCAAAAATATTTTTGCATTTACATTTATAATAAAAAATCCATAAAAACTCAATACACAAAAAACCTAAATAGAGCACTCACCGATATCTCCGAATGCTACATCTAGTGGGAGCGGCATGTCTCGGTCCTGCCGGAGGTCTATCCCTGCATAAGGGTAGTCATCTATCGCTATGACCTGTCGATCCCACCAATGAAAGAACTCCTCTGTATAAGGTGATGCCTGACGGCCACCACCCTGTCGTGTCAAGACCTCAGCCCAGCGGGTTATGGCTGGGTCACGGAGACTATGAGGAGGGACCTCAACCCTCGAACTAAGCCTCGAAACCCGCTCGAAAAAGAAGCTACACAAAATACTTCCATACCAAAAGTTTTTCGCATCCCCCTGCTTGCACTCTGTCAGCTGGGTCTTCATAGACCCCAGTAGCGTAGTACACCAGTCAAATATTATAGGTTGCATGCACTGTGATGCATAGAACATAACTGGCCTCGATGCCTGGTGAAGAGCTTTGGATCTAGTGATCCGCACTAAAGTTTCCACGACAACCTTCATACTCAGGTTGACTATGGCTCGGATGGGAACCTGGCTTCTCACTGCCCGAGTATTTGGAACACAATATCTCTCTATGTAGTCGGGGATGGTGATCCCACCACCCACAGCCCGAGATTGAAGGCTAGCCACCTCATCTCGATGGGACAAACCTGTGATGAAATAGATATCTTCCAACTCCAGTGAAAGTATTTTCTCGTCTAGGTTGAAGTTCTGTGCATCAACATCCCAATAGTCTCTCAAATAATGGAGCAATAGGTTTTGGACCCTCAAACCCCCTATGCTCCATAACTTGTAGAAACCACATGCTTGCAATGCTTGCAATGCTTGCTATGCACGCAGATCGTTACAAACAGCCTCATCTACTTGGTCATGTTCTCTCTCCCTCCACTCTAGAACCATCCTGGAGTAAGAAAAAACAAAGATTTTAGTCAAATTCCTTTACAAAATCAACTTCACGACCATACCCACAGGAAAATTTGCATACAGTTGCGGGTACCCACAGTCAACTTGTGCATTGACTACGAGTATGATTCCCTACCCGTGACCTGCATAGTAGTAGCCCGCGGGTAGTGCCGAAGCCATTTAGGGCTTGAATAAACTAAAAATCCAACCAATGAAATTTGAAATAAAAACATTGAAATGGAAGGTGGGGATGAGATTACCAACCTGCTCCTGATGGTTCGACGATCGGACACCTGTAGCTCTCGGAATCAATAACTGAACTTTGAGGTGAAAACTAACCACAAAACTCCAAATGGGTGAATAGTAAAAATGAATTGTAAATTGTAAATTTTTGTTACTATTTATAATTTTCAAGTCCCACTTGTCTATAGTTTTTGCCATTTAATTCTGTTATGGACTAATATAACGTCTTGGAGTAGCATTTTTTACCAAATCTCTTCGGCGGAAGTTGTTTCCGAGTATTTCACACCTACGGCAGGTACGTTTCACACCTGGAATATAGGTTGGATGTCATTTTCGCATTCATTATGCATTTCACCTTTTGACCACTTTCATAAACCCTAGGTGCGACTCCACTTCTTAACTGACACGGAACCTTCACACTGCTATAGAAGTGTCATTATGTGGCGGTAAGGCTTTCCCGAACATGGGTACCCTAGTTAGATCCCCTTTGTGCATTCTGATGCCCATGCCGTTGTTTGTCCTCGGGATTGGGAGTCCTTTGTAGTTACGCCATGACGTTGCGATAAAGACTCATACCCTACTTTGTCTTATGCTGGCCATCTCCCTTAAGGACTCTCCTCATTTATATCCTATTGTGATTGCATTGCATCATCCTGCTTGTCGCTTGAGCCTTGTGTCAGCTCCCGCTTACTTAGTTGTTAGCCTAGTGCCTGAACACTTTTCCCTATTGATCCTTGTAGAGATTCCATTTGTCCTTCACAATTTGATGACCTATTGACCCTGAGGGAACACACCCCCCGAGTGTCCACATCCTGCATGCACTTCCTTGCATTGATCATAGGTATGTTCCACTGCTTGGGACTAGTCTGCTCACTAGTTGACACTCGTTCCCTCACTTGTTGTACTATAAGCAATTTTATTGTTTTTCAAGCTTTTCCCAAATATGAAAAAGACCAAAAAAATCAAATATTCCAAAAAGTTGGAAAGGATTATGGTTACTACTTCTATTTGGCATTTGTTGTGTCGCCTTTGAACAGAGCATTCATTCCACTATGTACATTATGAGTCGGGACTATAGTTGGACCTTAGGAGCTGCACTTATTTCTCAGTTTACTCCATCGATTGGTTAACCTTCCAGTCATTATGGAGCCCTTTGTTGTGCCTCCTACATCACACAGTCTATATCGAGTCTATGATGCCTAATTCTATCCATCTACTCATGCTCTTGTTCAAAGGAAGTCCTGAAGCCAGAGTTAGCCACTCCTCAGATCTCTTGACTATTGCATGTCGCCCATCCTTATTGAGTCAGTCCGTTTCACTTGAGCTCTTCCAAATATTTTAGTGTAGCTAGTACCTCATGCTGGTTGATGGGGGATGCCTTAATGCCTTCCTTCCAGTGAGTCTCATTCCATCAACTTCAACCCATTTATTCCGGGATTTGAGGCTTAGAATTTGGTTGAGTACCTTGAGGCTTGCAGTCATTAGTGGCAGGTTCTCTCGCCATCGATAGTTTTGGGAATACATCAATGTCCCCTGATCGATGGATTCATCCTAGTGTTCGACTTCAACACATCTATGCACACTCCGATGATTGTGCTCTATTCCTTGATGCCCATTTTCATTATTGGTGGGTTATATCGCGTCTGTTAACGGTATACATCATTGACCGGTAATCAGACGATGTCACATCAGGTTCGACCCCAACTCCTTTATTCACTTGATGGGACTTGCACCGTCGAAGACTTGTGCAGAAGACCCCAGGCGATAGTGGAATCCAGTATGCTACTTATGACAATGACTTTACATCTGATATATCACCTCTCAGATATCAGCAGTTTGTACCTCCAGTTTGAACCAGTTGTTTCCTTTTCAATAGGAGACCATATCTTACTATAGAGGGATCATGGCTATGATCAGTTATGACATCTACTCATTATGTACTGCCTATTCATGGCCATTGTATCAGATTGTTGTACTATACCGACATGTATTCAGGGATACTATTGTATTACGACGAGTGAGCTGCTCCTTCCACTTGTGTCTCCATCACTCCACTTCTGAGATTTATAATGTATTTTGGCCATCAAAGTATCAGTCTCTGACCTCACACATTAGGGGGCATCTGTTACAATGTAATTTTCCACCTTGTGAGTATCAACATTCTTTGGCTTGCAAGATCCATTTCACTGATTTAGATCCACTCTATATCCTTTAGACACTATTTTTCCCTATTTTTCCCCCTGTACACTAGCTGCATCATTACAGTGAGCGTACCTACGAGTTGCATCACCATAGCCCGTGGGTAGCATGTAAAATGGTAAAAATCACTAGTTTATTACTTTTTACTCCCAAAAGTGGTTATTGGGTGACCTTTGACTCTCCATCTACCCAAGCAACGCCTTGATGTGTCCTTTCACTTACCTTGGAGAGGACTATATATTGAGCACATATGGCTTATGGACGGGAGGGAAAAAAAGAGCAAGAGAACTCTAGTGGATTTTTGCCATATCTTGAGTCTACACTCATTGATCCTTGTAGTTGTGAACCCCTTATGTTCACCTTCCAAACTCCTACCATATTTTGAGTTTTCCATTCATGGAGGATTGAAGTGGTGGAGGCACAAGTGGATTGATCCAGATCTTGGTTCAGATTGGTTGCCGGCAAGAGGTCATATCACATTGTACTTCTTCTTATTTATTAATAGAAATACTTATATTCTTGTCCATTAATGTTGTGAATGTTGTTTATTCTACATTGGGTTGCATTTACTTATAATAGCATGGACCTTTTCTATTGATGATGTTAATGTCGTTTATATATTATATGTACTTGTTGTATATTGGCTGTTAAGACTAATTTGCAGATTCAAGTGCACGGATTGAAAGCTCCAACAAGGATCTACATCAAACGTTTGGATCGAGGTTCGTTATAATCTTCATTATCTTAGCATTGTCATTTATATAGCATAGTACTGAGAATTGGGTTAATTTCAGGTAGTCAGCTATTTGTTGTGTTCTACCCCAAGCCATAGTGAGTTTTCTCTAATACAGTGAGTGTGGGTACCAAATGAGAGAGTGACTCTCTCTATTTATACTTTATGTGTGGGTGACCTAATTCCTCAATGGGGCCAACCTCACTTACCTAACTCAGCTGACCTCTCCTAGGGAGACTCAAAAATGCAATTTACATTTTACCTTTGGGGAACTATTTCCCCGACTTACAATGGAGGTTTTACCTCAATATTCTTGCATGACCAAATAGAATAATGACATCCCTGAACAGAGGAAAAACATCTCCGAAGGAGGTACAATACAAATACAATAATAATATAATAATAAAATACAAATGAATATCTTCATAAGTTACATTTACAACAAGAAGAAGCAACCACAAGAATTAATTTTCTAAGTAAGTAGAATCTCGACAAGACAGGACGCCTCAAAATTAGAAAGATCAGTGGAAAAAGTGTTTAGTTCGCTTCCAGGAAGTCAAGAAATTGAATACACTTCTCTAGAAAGAAAATTGATGAAAATAAGTGAAGTTATTCAAGGGCTACAAGCCATAATTGAAGAACTATCACAATCTATAGGAAATCCCCCAGAGGTCGGAGTAGAATTTGAAAGAACACTTGAAAAGGAAAATGTTTCATTTGAGAATATTAAGGTTCTAGATTTAAAGTGTGCAGAGCTGCATGAAGAAAGTGCTCAACTATGGACAAATCTAATAGAAGATGAGCAGCTAAATGAGGTAAACAAGAAGTTACATGCCGCAGAAGAAGTAGAGCAGAGGATTCATGAAAACTTGATTAATTTTCTAGCCATTGCAAAGAAGAGCAAAATGGATGAGTATAAAAAGCAACAACAGGAAATAAACAGGATTCGAAAAGAACACAGGAAATTAATGGATAGGCTTGGACCTCTACAAGAAGAATATTTTAGTCTAACAGAATCCTTTCCATGGCTACAAGAAAAAATCGAAGGAGCTTTTGGTGATTGCATAAAATCTTTTGAGTTAGTCTCTAAAGTCTGATCAAGTAGAAGCAAATATTGTTTCAAAATAAAAGGAGTCGAAAGAAAAAGTTGTAGTCGTAAAGACAAATATGCAAAGACTCAAGGATACAGTATATCCGGAATTTCAACAGAATAATGAAGCATGAATACAAAGGAAGTCATCCCTGTGAGTAATAAGTGAAGGTCGGCACAAAAAAAAAAAAAAAATCTAACATTGTGCAAGTAATGGCACCTCTTTTCCATTGATGTCAAAGGGGTAGAAAAGCATGAAGCTGAAATAACACGTAATGAAGTTGATTATACACATGACTTGAAGTTGAATGAAGTTGAGAAGATGCAGCATGAAGATGAAAATAAATGCAACCAAAGCAAGAAGATGTAGCAGCAAAGGAAGAACGTGATGCATTCGAGAATATTACATGGAAGCGGACGTGAAAGAGCATGTAGCAGACTATTGGAAAAATGGCATAAAAATGCAGTAGAACAGTAAAGATGATCACGATGCATGTGATTTGCACATAAGTAAAAGATGTAGTAACAACATAATGCACAAAAGAAGATGTCAAAGGTTCAAACTGGAAAAGAACTCAAGGGGAGCATATACACAGGGGGAGTATTGCAACAAGCACATATGAGACATACAAGTTCGCGAAGATGATTATGCATAGCTTCATATGGTGTTTACATGAATGCAAAAGGGGGGTATTGTTGAACTTTGCTTGTCATCGATGTCAACTAATATCAAAGAGGATGTCAACTAATTATGTTTGAGTCATTGATTTCAATTTAAGTCAAGTGGTTTCAAGTGTTCCCATGCCAGCTTGAAGAAGTATTGAATAGCCACATTGAAGAAATATATTCACAAGAAAGTTGGTGAAGCATATGGATGCAAGTGTGAGAAAGTATATCTAGAAACTACATCCAATATGAAGAAGTGTGTCTAGGGGTACATTATGAATATCCAGTTTGTAAAAGTACATAAGGCACATGTACTTGAGTAGGTCACAACTCCATCCAGTCATAGACCTTCAAGGTACACGCAATAGAGTTGGTTGGAAAGAAGGTTGAGGAATAGGCAAGCAATCCAAAAGAGATTCTAGTGTGTGCAAGAAAGACAAGTGGAGTGTGCAAGCAGTATGCAACAAGAAATGGTTATGCAGTTATGCAAATATTGAAAGTGCGCAAGTCATCACTAATCAGAAGAATATTTCAGTTGCGGGAACGTGCACAAGTTCCAAAAAGGATGCAGTGGTTGAAGTTAGTATATGAGTGAATTCCACAGCCAGTGCACAAGTTCCACAGATGATGGTACCACAAGCGTCAAAGTCCCACCAAGTTGAATATCGCGTATGTGAAATCTTAGCAAAGAATTAATTCATAAAATGCGGAAGTCCCACAAGTGATGGTACCGTAAGGGTGAAATTCCCACCAAGTCAAGGACCATGTATGCACAGAACCCATAAAGAAAGGACACATCAGTGATGCAGAACATGACATGTGGCAAAAGCAAGGAAGAAAAGATGCCACAACTAATTTGCGGAAATACAATCCATGCAGGCCATGTATAAATAGAGAATCAACTTGAAGATTTGAAGTAAGCTTGATGGCTATATCAAAGAGATTCTAAGTGGAAGATACAAATTTATATTCAGGGCATCAAGGGCTCAAGGTACAGAACAACATGATCTAATGAGGAGTCGAGTGCGCACATGCAAAAGAATGATGGTGCATGGAATGATGTTGTAGATTTTTTATGATTGCGCAAAGTCAAAAGCGAAGAAAGTAGGAGATGCACAAGAGCGTGAAGGTTGAATGATCATATTGCAGACATCATGTAGACACTCACAATTGGTTTGGAGTTAAGAAGCGCAGAGACATAACTTCAATGCACTAAATTTTAGCTGAATCATGAATGTTGAAGTGAAGTGTGCGAAGTAGAAAATTTTATCTGAAGCACAATGATAGAGCAATAATAGAATCCAATGTGCACATCATGATGATGATGATCTGAGGAAAGTGTGCTAAACCGAAAGCATGAATCATATAATGCATAGCATGTCAAAGATTTTCTGAAAGATTACGGATCTTAAACCGAGCGGACACATCTCAATAAGTGCACAGTTCCAACACATACTGATGCATAATTTCATAACAACAAGTTATCAAATGAAACACAATATTAAGTGCAGGTTTGCAACAGCAGAACAAAAGATTGACGTGAACTGCAGGGTCAGCTGAAGTAGCACATAGTACATGAAGTGAGCCATCAGAAGAAGTGAAGAATTGAGTGGTATGAGAAGTCAAGTGTTGTATGCAACAGAATGACCATGAATCGTCTGCATACAGAGAGTTGTCATAGAAGAAAAAACATCAGAAGATCATAACTGTACGTGTGTTAGAAGTTCAATAAGGAAACATCTTATTTTGTATATCTTGGTGACAAGATGGGGCAATGAACAGGGGGTTGTATCCTCTTTCCAGTTGGTGCTGGAGAATGTAGGGAGTTGGTGCTTCCTTCAAGTTGGTGCCTGTGAAACTAGGGGGGTGATTCCTCCTTCTAGTTGGTGCTGGTAAACATAGGAAGTCAGTGCTTCCTTGAATGTATTATTTTCATTACAAAATATCCTTATGTGGTTGTCTCCTGTTTGGGTTTCCACATAAAATTACATGTGTTCTGCATTCTTTGTATTGGTTCAAATGTGGATGTACGTTTTATTTATGTTGATGCATAATTGAAGATCATTATTAAGTTAATACTAATATGTTAAACAAGGTAAAAACTTGTCAGAACTATGCTAATATTGATTCATTGCCCCTATCAGTACTAAATCCATTCCAAGATGGAGTTTCAAGTAGAGTTAGGGATAAAAATGTCAAAATTGTGGACATATTTGGTAAGTTATTTGAAGATTCTCGAAGGAAATGTCTGGAATTAATAAAGAATGAATATATTTTCTTTGGTTGCAATGGAATATGGATTCTAAGAAATCCTTGTGAGTTATAATTTGACAAGGACAAGACATTAATGATAAATAATGAGCATATAGAAAGAATTGACTAGCCAACTAAAAGATGAGATTAGTTATTGATAAAACCAGAAACTTAGGAAATATGAAAGTTCAAACCCATTGAAAACAACTTACAAAGTATATTAGTGTACGACAACTCAACATAGTATATTTAAAATACTAATTATCTAAATGAAAAATATTATTATCTCACATCTCATGTGCCAAAAAATTAGAAATAAAGAATACATTCTTCAAATATAAATAGTTAAGTGCCAAAAATACAAAATACTAGACCCAAGTGCAAAATATATTATGCCATATCTTATTACGGTAGATAAGATCCAAGTTCCAAGAAAATAAAAAAGCAAGTCTAAAGTTCCACTACAAACCATGATGAGTAAATCACTACCTAAGACCCTAAATCTTGTCCAGAAATCATGAAATATAGAAATGCAACTATATGGATTTTGGTAGTACACATAATTATATAGACATCTTTGTTTCTAAACAAACAATCCCTTTTGTGTACCCCAAAAAGGACCTCATAGTTATGTTTCTTGATGGGCACGAGGTCAAGGAAGTAGTAATATGTCATAAAGTCTAATTTCAAATACAAGAACTATAATTACCAATAGGACTCTATGCTCTACCACTCGAGGAAATTGACATGGTACTAGGTCAAAATGGTTGATGCAGTTGGGCACATATTCCACCAACATTTAAGTATAGTTCCTGAAATTTAATAGGCAAATTAAACATTATAAATTATGGTGTTGAATGGTTGACTCTCAATAAAGGTTAATTGAAAATAAATAAAAAGGTGCACAACACCATATAATCATACAACCGTGGAAGCAAGTGAAGTATGTATCCAAGAAACATCATGTAATGATAAATAACCTAGTCAAATGATTCCATGGTATGATGCATATTTTACAAACCTTTTCAACACTCAAATGAAGGATCAATTCAAACCCCTAAATCTAGACAAAGATAAGGATGATGTTTTCAAAGAAACATGTTCAACTAGAGAAAATCCACTTTATTATGCTTTGAGGACAAAACATTCCTTAAAGGGACATCAATGTAACATTTACATAAATACAAAAATAATAAAAAAAGTAAATAATAATATTTACTATGCCAAATAAGAATTCAATGCATACAAGCATAACACCACAAAGCCTATTGTAACATATCCTGTTATTCAATTCATATCAATTATTTACTTTAACTAGATATTATTATCTAGCATAGAGGAAACCATGACTATTTCCTACAAGATCCTTAGTCATGTTATAGTTGAACTTGAAGTTATTTACAACACATTCCATAACTTGCATATGTCATTAGTGGTCCATGGTTTTGCTAAGATAACTATAATAAATACTTTCAAACCATTTCGAATGAGAAATTGTAACAATTCATTTCCAATTTAGTTGTAGTTGAGAAGCAAAAGAATTAAAAGTGTCGATGGGAGAAGACGGATCCCAAAATTGAAACCAAAATAAAATTGTGCCTTCAACTTGTGAATCTTTTTTGATAAAAGTATTAGTTTATCATGGACCACACATGCTTGTTGAGAATGGTCTCAATTTTTTTTTTTTTTTTGTGATATTTTTACATATGTATCCCAAGCAACGATTTTAGAAAAGTTGGAAAATATGATATCATTATTTCCATAATGCAAGAGAATATTATAAGTGGTAAGATTCTTATGATTCAATTTTTCATCATCACTTTGGAAGGATGTAACCATTGCCTCCTCTATTGGTTATTTTTTAACATAATAAGTTTTCATTTTTTTTGGTTCCAAAAGGTTTGGTGGAATAAATAACCAAAAGGTTCCATACAGTAAATTTTAGTGACACTACCAATTTATTTAGTGGTTAGTCCCTAAAAGGGGTGGAGTAAATTAACTGTCCAATTTCTTAGATTGTTCCTCTTGTATTTCACATCTTTGGTTGGCTAAGGGAACAATTCAATGTGAATATTTGGTAACCGCCAAACACTTTATCTCATTTATCCTAGGTAGGATTATAAATATATAAAGGATTATTTTCATCAACAAGGTTTGTAAATGGACCATTAACAAAGGAGCTCAACATATCATCATCAACCTGTTATTGAAAAGATTAAATATAAACCAATCAACCATTGCGAATTCATTGTAAATATGAAAACATGTGAGTTATATTATCAACCTAGATTAAAGACATGATATTTCATCATGCCTATTAGTATGTTATATTAAAATTACATAATTTGTCTTTAGTTGTGTTAGTTCATCTAACACTCTAATTTTTAATGTCAGTTAATAAATTCTTATAGAACATGGATAATTAATGAATGGAGTTTTGTAGAAAACCATATTTTTGGAATTTAACTATCAAGAAATAAAATAATCTATATGCGAAACAAATGGATCCGAGGACTAAGCATTACATTCATTACACTTCTACTTTTCCACAACATAGGTCATAGGGCCTAAGGTAGTGTTATCACATATATAGTAGCTTGGCTACCATACTTTATTTTTCAAATTCCACTACACTTTTCAGCCAATTCCCTTGCATTGAGATGCAAAGATGAGCATCTATTATGGATTACTATCAGATTATGGACAACATTTTTTTATTCCCCATGCTATGACTGAGTTTTAGGACACTCGGAGAGATGACCGATGTAGCCATTTAGCCATTTGTACAGAGCAGTCAGTAGTTCTCAAAGTTACATCAACAGTTTTAGAGGACAGATGATGGTTCAGGTGTTGTGCATTAAGGTATATGACTCAGCAGGTATATTATTGTGTTGTGGTTATTTTGCTTTTATATTCATTCTTGTGACATGTCTTAGCATTTAGTGTCATGATCTGGCGATCATATAGATATATGGACCTGGTTGTACTGTTATATTATATATACTTTTCCCTACTCAGACCTAGAAGTTCTTAACCTATACTCATCGGTTTTACCCTCTTTAGGGAGATTAGAAGTGATCATTCCCACCATACTTTGGCTTTCTAGTGTTGGTCTCGTTATTCACTATCTTCATCCATCCATTACCTACCCAATTTGTTATTTACCCTAACTTACTATTTGACTAGTGGCACAGAGGACCTTTCCCCATTGTAGCCTCTATATTGGATGAGCTTCCTTGTTTATTGTGTCTCGGCTCTGAGTTGGTGACAAAACTTACCTTTGGTGAGTTGGATTGTAGGCCTAAATCATTCTTATCGGTTGTCCCGATGTTTGGCACTAGCTCGAACTCCCCTTAGTCACTAAAGATGGTGTTGGCTAAACCTGAAACAGATAGTTGTTACACCTAAAATATTACCATCATGAGATTCAGTGTACACATCCCTAAAGTATCATTGGCTAAGTCATTAACTTGGAAGAGATGCCATTGAATTCATGCTCGGTTTTGAGAGGTCATCGCAGGCTGCACTCATGCAACCTGCGACGTCGCATGTTGCTCTCTTGCAAGGTGCGACGATGTCAGTTAATAGGAAAAAATAGCTTCTTCGAGCTCATTCTCGGAGCCTATTGACTTGGATCCTTATCCCTGACCTCTTGGGAGAGCTGGCACTCGGTTCCTAACCTCTTGGGAGGATCCCCTATCTCTCTCCTGTCACGTCCCCACTTTGACCATTGTAATATTTTGGGTTATAATGTAAATATTGTATGCATATTATGTATGGTTCCTAGTGTGGAGCTCAAGGCCAAGGCCCCGCTAGTGAACACTCGACGTTGAAGAGGAAAGAATTGGATATTATGTTGCCCATGTTCTAGAGAACCATGGGAATTGTAAATATGCATTTTAATATAAATACCCACAACTAGCTATGCAATGCAACAAGAGATGGGGGCATGATATTACAAGGAATTGGGAGGGAAATATTCAAACCCTTAAGCCAATGAAGTCAAGCCAAGTGCCAATAAGAAAACCCATCAACCATCAACTACCCATGTTGACTTTGGTGCTCAATCATTCATTTCTCCCAAGAGTTGGGTGAAGTAGTTAATTCCTTAGGGATTGGGGAGGTATGGCTATCCAAATTCGAATATGGGCAAGCCACCCTCATGGAAAATCATGTTTCTCCTTCTTGGGAAAGAAAACACCCACGAATTTCCTTCCCAAGCCATTATTCATGATAAGACTTCACTCTCTCACATTTTTGGAGCTTGCTGGACATTTCTCCCATGGAGTACACTATAAATTCACTGGTTTTCAAGCTGAGAAGAGTGTTTTGGTGATGGGTGGACTGTGGGGAAAGAGGAGAATCCATTGGGAAACTCAATAGATAAGTTTGATAGCTTGTTGTTTCCATTATTGTTGTAAAAACGTTTTTTGAATTTCCAGATTTGGTTTCATTTGTGGAAAAATCGTTTTTGTGCACCCTGTTGTCAGTTAATGACTGTGTGAAGGTCGTTTTGGCCCTTGAATGCCCAAGCCTTTTCGCTCTCACACAGTTTGAGCTAGATGGGGATTTTTCCATCATGTTTTTCATCTATCTCCTACATTTTCCATGCCTGGGAACTCATTTTTGTATTTCCCAATGGCTGGGAAGAGGGGAGCCACAAATTTGGGGTTTATGGAGGCCGTTTTTGTCCCTTAAGTGCCCACAAACGTTTTCTGGTAATGGTTTTGTTCTCCTAGGGTGATTCCCCAATTTCCATTTCATTTTTGGTTGCCCAACATTTTTCTTCATGCCCAGAAATTGTGATTTTTCTGTTATGTGTATCCATGCCCAGTTTATGAGTTTTCTGTGTGTAGGGGATTGTTGGGGTTGAAATGGAATTCCATTGTTTTGGCTGGAGCTTGAGTGGAAGCATCCACAAATGAAGAGGGTTCAGATTTAGCCTGATAAACCCAGCTGTGAACTTGCTTGGATTAAATGCAAATGATCATTTGGCTATGTATGAGCTTGAGAGTCCCCTTTTCCTTGTGGATATCATGCCTAGCTCGGGGGTGGTCTCCGAGTGCTGAAATAATACAGGCTGGGCAGAGACATACGATTGGGAGGAACATTGCAGTGACATAACTAGTTGTGTGGGACAATTGCACAACAAAGATAAGTGTTTTATATCTATGTGTTTTGCCTTTACAGTGTTTAAATTAAATGACTATTATTGATATATTGAATGCATATAAAATTATGTGTGTGGATGAGTTTATCTCCGCTGTGCATGTTTGTTGAATTTACATCTGCACACATGGGTTTTTAATTGTATGAATCTAATGAATGGGCTGAGTTTTCCTAAAAAACCCCATAGATTGGCATCATGTTCCCCTCGTTGCCTTGGATGGATGGGTTGGTCCGTGACAGATGGTATCAGAGATTAAGGTTCAACACTATGGCTGTTGGGCCCTTCATAGAGATATAAATCATTGTGTGTATATGCATGTAGTATTTGAAGTTAAATGAATTAGAGAAACCTGAAGATCTCATAGCTCCTATTTGATTAAGAGGGGAAATCATTTCTATGACTGTTTTGGGGATTCTTGCAAAATTGCTTGCATTGATTTCATGCTATGAAATTGAGGAAGAAGGGAGAAAATCCCTTTTCAGGTTGAATGCTTGCTTTAAATTCTCCCCAATACAGTAGCATTCAGTTTTGTATTTGTCTGTTTGCTTCCATGGAGGAGAGAAAGGAGGCGCAACCTCTGCCTTCTTATATTATTTTGTTGTTTTGTTGTTTTATTCTTGACATGAAAGAGGTGCAATATTTCTTGAAACACTTTTACTGTTTTATGCGAGTTTAATATATAAGTAGCTTACCTCTATAAAGAAACAAGGGACATATTTCAAGAAAAATTCTAACTGCTTTGAAAATTTTCTAAGTGTTTGCTGCTAAGGCTGCGGCAGCAGAATTAATGATAAGTTTTGCGCACGGTGGCGGCAATTTAACTTTAAAGTTGCGATGGAGGATTGAGAGCGGCGGCGACAATTTTAACTTTAAATTTGCGATGGAGGCTTGTCCGCGGTAGCGATTTTAGCCTTAAATCCTACGACGCAGTCGCGGTGATGAAGGCTTGTGGGCGTAGAAGTTAAGGTTAACTTTGTGACACAGTCGGTGGAGAAGTTGGTAATTCTGCGCTAAAAGGCAGAAAAAATCTCAAAAATTTCTGAGTGTTTTCGAATTTCTCCTAAGGGCAGTGGTGGCGGCGAAAAATAGGTTCACTTTTTGCGCAACACGGCGGCGAAAGTTAAGCCAACTTTCTGCGTGCGCGGTGGCGAAAGTTAGGCCGACTTTTGCGCGCGCGGCAGTGAAATGGCTGTTAAACTCTACGTCGAAGGGAAGCGGTTGACGGTCATAGGGTTGGTGGTCGGAGGTAACGATAATTTTGCGCAACGATCGGCGGAGATGTTGCTAATTCTGCGCTGAAAGGGAAGAGAAAGTTCAAATTTTTCTACGTGTTTCGAAATGTTTGTCTAAGGGGGCTGTGTCGGCGAAGTTAAAGTTAAAATTCTGAGACGTGCATGGTACGCGGTGGCAGATTTTGGCTTAAAATTATATGACGTGCGCGGTGGCATATTTTGGCTTAAAATTCCACGACATGGGTGGCACTTTTTAAGCTAAATTTCCGCGACAATGGCGGCCATTTTAGCCTTAATATTTGTGCCAAATGGGGAAAAGCAATGGGAGCAGTAAGGCAACGCTGATGAAAGGGAAATATCTCGCCCTAAATCATTTATGTTATAACATAATAATTGTATGCTTGGAAAATATCATGAATGAATGTTATACACGTGACTACATATATTGAATTTCTACTTTGTGAGAAGATCATAGCTAATCATTGCTTGTGTGCATGGTAGAGAGCCCATGAAATTGGATCAGCTATGATGTGGAAGAGGAAATTCCATGCTACAATGAGGATTTGGAAGGGAGAATTCCTCCACTACCCTCTTGATATTGTATTTATAATTCTGAAGTGGTTGTGCATATAAATTATGGCATAGGAATGTTGAAATGCAAGAGATTAGATAGATGATATGACTATGCATTAGTAGGCGTATTAAGAAACATTGCACAGTGCATGTGAGATGTTTGTGCATGAATAGGGCATTGCATATTGGTAAAATAGTGAGGTTTCACATATGCAATGAGCCAATTGAGATAATTAGTTGTGTCCGCATTGGTTGTAGGACAAATACAATCAAAACATGGCTAAAGAAGTTGATGACGTTGTTGCACGTGACCAACGACCTTATGAAGAGAGGATGGTGCAGCAAGTCCGTGATCACGATGTTGGCAAAAGGATCGAGTAGCCTTGGTAAGAGGCCAACTGATCAGGTAACATCAAGCGATGTTAATAACAGCCATGCAGGTAATGGTTAATTGTGCTTAACTGCATGAATATTGAAAGAGGATTTGGTGAGATACCTTCACTATGTTTAAACTATGTTGAATTGTTTGCATGTGGTATTGAGTTCTCGAATGGGAACGTTAACCTACCGAGTATGGTGAGGTGTGGATAAGTGAAGGAAATGATCCTTACACCCTATAATTTCTTAGAAATATCAATGCATTCATATGAAATTATATCATGCCATTTGCATATGTTGGTTGTGAGTTTAACAACCAAAGCACGTGATGACTTATGGTCCTGTGGTAGTGTATGCCATATGAGACAAGCATGGTTAGGCCATAATATGTTGGAATGCATAGTATTCCTGGATTAATGCAAGGTTGCATTGATGGGTTATGCATTAAGTGAATGTACATCAAAATATTATGTAAATGTTGTGGATGTGCATGCATATGTGCGGGTGCACATGTTGAGATGCATTGTGTGAATGCATGGTTGTGATATATATATATTTCAATGCAATTAGATGATAGATGAAATGGTGAACTATTGTTAGTACTAAGACCATTCCATGAGCTGCTGTGAATGCAGGAGAATAATTGCATGAAGAAGGTAGACATGTGATGGGATACCAGAGTGCTCTGTTGGAAGGACAGAATTGCATGGAATGTGAAGTAATGAGTATTTACAGTTTATTTAAATTGCATGGATAATGTGACTGTGTCTTGCAATTTTATTGTGACAATGATGCATATATAGGAATATATATATTTCATTGTATTTCAAATGTTAACAGTTGAAGGTATTTGAATTATTGATTGTTAAAATTATGAGATCACTTCAGTGACTGTTGTGGCAATGAAAGGATTATATGCATACATACTCACAACGTGTTTGGCTGAGTGAAGTTTCAGTTTTCAGGTAGAAAAGTCTTACGTATGGCAATGAGGATATGTCCATAGTAAAGACCGGGATCTACCATGTGCATAAGCCAAAAGCTATGAGAAGGTTCTGATGGTTTTAAAGTATGCATGAAACAAATCTGAAAATTTTATGGTTTAAATTTTTGAGAATGATCTCATGATTGCAAATCTAATTTCTATAGGAAAACAGATTTGTAGATTTCAGATTTGAGAATTTGCTTATAATTGCTAATCATTGTTTGGCTTATATAAATTGTGTCAGGAGGACATGTTGTAGGTGGATGTTCATGTATGGTAGCAAGTGTAAAACCATAATGGACAGAGTGATACCACTTACGAGAGCCAAACAATATGAGGATGGCCTCATGGTTAAACAAATCAATTTCTGTAGTAGACAGAGTTGCAAATTCATATTGAATTTAATTATTAATGACATTGATTGGTTATGAAACAATCATATTTGAAGTTATTGTTAAATGTTGCTGACTGTTTGGCTATTTGATAAGTGTGTCGGGATGACACATTGCAGGAAGACTATGTATGATGGCCTGCAGAAGCCAAACTAGATGGGAAGGATCCCATGCTTTGGAAATGGGTTTCGAGTGAAACGCCATTGTGAATTTTGATAATACCTCAGTTGCACTACATGTGAGTGAGATGGTAAGACTATGCCAAGAAGGCATGTGTGGGTTATGAAACGTGAAAAGATTAGGGTGGCAAACCAAAGGACTGTTGACTCAGAGAAGGGAGCCCCCATTTTTCGCAAATGAAGAAAAGATACATCCATCAAAACGAATGAGTATTCAATAACCCTAACTAAGAATATACATGTCTGGTTATTAGATTTAATATGCAGATCATGTTTTACTATTTCATTATTATTCCAGACTGCTTGAGTATGACTAAGGCCTATATGGCTCACATCGGACAGGGATGCATACCTTTTGGGTGATGGGTTATGTTAGGGTTTTCAATATTGACTACACCCTAAGGGAATGGACGCATTCCTAGTGTTTCAATACTTGATAGTGAATGTTATGAAATATGCTTACAATTTTAGAGAAACAATACTGATGAGCCTGCTTATCCTTCTTGCGCTATCAGCTTACACAGATGCACTCTGGTGTTGCACGTAAGAGGCAAAGTTAAGAAGGGTGCTCGAGAGGACTGTATGGGTAGTGGTAACCTTTATACGCTCACACTAAAGGACACTATAAGAGATGGATGGGCCTGAGGAGCTGTGTAACAGGAAAAGGGGCATCATCCTTGTGTAGTATGAGTAGGGTATTGTGGTGCCATGCTAGCCTGTAGTCAAGTAAGTCACCTATGGAGTTCCTGGAGGAAACCACTGGTTTGCATAAGAGAAGGATCCATGTAATCATATTGTGTGGTTCTTATTGCCTGATAAACCCAGAAGGTGTACTGGCTTGGCAATGGTCGTTGCATGGCTGATAAACCCAGTTGGTGTACTGGCTTGGCATTGGTTGTTTGCATGTTGTGGAGGTATTGGAGAATGGTGTTATTTCCTGACAAGCCCAGTCGAAGAACTGGCTTGAAAATGATCATTGTATGCTTGATAAACCCAGTCGACGTACTAGATTAGCATATTGATTTTTGAAATGCTTGATAAACCCAGTCGGCGTATTGGCTTAGCATACTGATTTTTGAAATGCTTGATAAACCCAGTCGGCGTACTGGCTTAGCATACTGATTTTTGAAATGCTTGATAAACCCAGTCGGTGTACTGGCTTAGCATACTGATTTTTGAAATGCTTGATAAACCCAGTCGGCATACTGGCTTAGCATCTTGGTTTTTGGGGATGCCTAATAAACCCAATCGGTGTAATGGCTTGGTATTTCCTATTCGGATGATGTGTGGAACAACATGTGTGTTGGCCAAGCATCCAAGTCCATAGGCGATCCCAAGGCTTGCAAAGAAAAGCAAGATCCTGTGGACCAGAGGGGAAATGCACAATACAGATAAGTATTCAGTTTCATTTATGTCTTGTTTGGAATAATGAAGAGTTCAGGTATAAGTCTTCTAACAATGAAGTTGATACACTAATGTTTCTTTGTTGGAAACCTTGGTCATTGCAGGAAAGCAAGACCCTGAAAGCACTATAAAATTACTGGTAAATCCAAAGATTAAATGAGTGGGCGATATGAAATTATTGATAAATCTAGAGAGTAACTGGTTGGGCATTCACTACATAATATTGTGAAACAGCGTGTATGCTGGCCCAATACACCTTAAAAAATTGATCAAACCAGTCAGCGTACTGGCCTGGCATTGCCTATTCGAATGATTGTGGAGTATCCTACATGCTGGCCCAACATTCATAATTGTGTCCACGAGAAATCTAAGGCTCGTAAAGCAAAGAAGGATCCCATGGAATAAAGTGAATACATCCAATACATATAAGTATTTGGTTATCTTGCAGCTTCTTGCTTATGAATATACATGTGTATATGATTTGGTTATGATTTCTCAAACTCTTGTTTAGAGAAAAATCTTATGAAATAAACTAAACATGTGAATCGATTCAATGTTTGAGTGTAGGAATTGTTGGAAGCAAAGACCAAGAAGGCATCATAGGGATGCATATGGACATATGACCATCCTAAAGAGCTCAATATGAGCAGTAATAAAAGATGGTGCTAGTGAACATGAGTGGCTCCTAGCAACCAGAGGTTCTGTAAGCAGAATGGGAAGGGGTACCCAAGTTGAAAATCATTAGACACACCTTAGACACTAAATGTCATAGCCAATAAAGGGCAATTCAAGTGTTCACATTAAAGTGAAAGAGGCTAAGGAGCATAGAACAATAGTGATGGAGTGGCTTCGGATTGGAACAAGAATAAGAGGGGGGAATTCTTACTCTTCTCTTTCCTTTTAACTGAAGCATCTTAGAAACTAAAAATTGTGGAATGCATGACATGACTGAAAGTCTATTGTGTTTAATTGCTTGCAACGAATTGTGAATGCTTAAATAGTTATTTCCATGTGATAGTATGAACATGGATGAGTTCATGTATATGTTGGGAAAGCATGAAATGTGTGGAAGTCTCATGAGTAAAGCATGGACGTTCCAAGTCAATTGGGAAAATAATTGACTAATGTTAATATTGTGTTATGCTTTTCCTAACAGGAATTGCCATGATGAGTCTCACAGGTGAGAAATTGAAATCCATTGGTTGTAGCTCTTGCTAGCCAAGTGTTGCTAGTAAGAAAAGTGAGAGCCAACATGCATCGTGATCATGGCAGCAGACCAAAAGCTGTTTGTTTTGGCTGGAAATCTTCCTCAGATAGTTTCCAAGACAGGGAGAAAGATAGCATCCATGAAATTCCAGACTTGTAGATCAGCTGGAAGGTAAATAAAGGGAAGGGATTGTTGTGGAGCAATGCCCACCTGCAGAGATGGAAGATTAAAGCCAGTAGGAGCAGCTTGTGGAAGCCAAAGTGCTTATTCGTGAAGGTTCAAAGTAAAAAGATGAAATGCAGAATAGACCTGCCATATTTTGTGAATTTTGGTCATGTATAAAGCATGTATGTATTCCTAAGTAATTGGAACACCGAGGACGGTGTTATTCCAAGGGGAGGGGATTGTCACGTCCCCACTTTGACCCTTGTAATATTTTGGGTTATAATGTAAATATTGTATGCATATTATGTATGGTTCCTAGCATGGAGCTCAAGGCCAAGGCCCCGCTAGTGAACACTCGACGTTGAAGAGGAAAGTATTGGATATTATGTTGCCCATGTGCTAGAGAACCATGGGAATTGTAAATATGCATTTTAATATAAATACCCCACAACTAGATATGAAATGCAACAAGAGATGGGGGCATGATATTACAAGGAATTGGGAAGGAAATATTCAAACCCTTGATCCAATGAAGTCAAGCCAAGTGTCAATGAGAAAACCCATCAACCATCAACTACCCATGTTTACTTTGGTGCCCAATCATTCATTTCTCCCAAGAGTTGGGTGAATTAGTTAATGCCTTGGGGATTGGGGAGGTATGGCTATCCAAATTTGGGTATGGGCAAGCCACCCTCATGGAAAATCGTGGTTCTCCTTCTTGGGCAAGAAAACACCCATGAATTTCCCTCCCAAGCCATTATTCATGATCAGACTTCACTCTCTCACGTTTTTGGAGCTTGTTGGGCATTTCTCTCATGGATTACACTGTAAATTCACTGGTTTTCAAGCTGAGAAGGGCGTTTTTGTGATGGTTGGACCGTGGGGAAAGAGGAGAATCCATTGGGAAGCTCAATAGATAAGTTTGATAGCTTGTTGTTTCCATTATTGTTGTAAAAACGTTTTTGAATTTCGAGATTTGGTTTCATTTGTGGAAAAATCGTTTTTGTGCACCCTCTTGCCAGTTAATGACTGTGTGAAGGTCGTTTTGGCCCTTGAATGCCCAAGCCTTTTCCCTCTCGTGCAGTCTAAGCTAGTTGGGGATTTTTCCATCATGTTTTTCATCTATCTCCTGCATTTTCCATGCCTGGGAACTCGTTTTTGTATTTCCCAATGGTTGGGAAGAAGGGAGCCATGAATTTAGGGTGTATGGAGGCCTTTTTTGTCCCTTGAGTGCCCACAAACATTTTCTGGTAATGGTTTTGTTCTCCCAGGGTGATTCCCCAATTTCCATTTCATTTTTGGTTGCCCAACGTTTTTCTTCATGCCCAGAAATTGTGATTTTTCTGTTATGTGTATCCATGCCTAGTTTATGAGTTTTCTGTGTGTAAGGGATTGTTGGGGTTGAAATGGGTTTCCATTGTTTTGGCTTGAGCTTGAGTGGAAGCATCCACAAATGAAGAGGGTTCAGATTTAGCCTGATAAACCCAGCTGTGAACTGGCTTGGCTTAAATGCAAATGATCATTTGGCTGTGTATGAGCTTGAGAGTCCCCTTTTCGTTGTGGATATCATGCCTAGCTTAGGGGTGGTCTCTGAGTGCTGAAATAATACAAGTTGGGAAGAGACCTACGGTTGGGAGGAACGTTGCAGCAACATAGCTAGTTGTGTGGGACAATTGCACAACAAAGATAAGTGTTTTCTATCTATGTGTTTTGCCTTTGCAGTGTTTAAATTAAATTACTATTATTGATATATTGAATGCATATAAAATTATGTGTGTGGATTCGTTTATCTCCGTTGTGCATGTTTGTTGAATTTACATATGCACACATGGGTTTTTAATTGTATGAATCTAATGAATGGGATGATTTTTCCTTAAAAACCCATAGATTGGCATCATGTTCCCTCCCTTGCCTTGGATGGATGGGTGGGTCAAGGAGGTCGAGGAGGTTATTTTCCTTCCGACGGTGGTGGTGTCCCACCACCCCCTCCTAGCGGAGGTGTTGGAGGCCCGTCCTATTCCAGTGGTGGTAGCGTACCACCACCTCCTCTCGGCAGAGGCGGTGGCGGTCCATCTTACCCTGGCGGTGGTGGTGGACCCCCACCATTTGAAGGTGGCCCACCCCCTCCCGATGATGGAGGTGGGTCCCCACCTTATGGAAATGGGCCACCTTATTATGGTAGTGGACCACCCTACTATGGCGGCGAACCTACATTTGGTCCGGGCGGCCCATACCCCTATCGCCAATTTCCTCCCGCAACACCCTATGGTCAGTTGATACTAGGTCCCATTGGTCCTTACACACCTTATCCATACTATGAGTACTTGCAGCCTAACCCACAACTTCCATTTTTGGCCACTTTGGACGTACCTAAACTGTATCACCTCACCAACGACCCCATCTACCACAGAACTAATTCGCCACCCATTCCAGTGAAACTTCCATCAGATATCTTGAAATTTGATGGTAAGCCAGGTGAGGATCCTAAAAACCATGTGATGAAATACCACTTATGGTGTTCATCCAAATCCTTGATGGACGACTCGATCCGTCTTTGGTTATTCCAACGGACTCTCACTGGCTCGGCTGCCAAGTGGTATATTGAACTACCACCTCATTCTTTCCTGATTTTGGTTCTCTTGCTATGAACTTTTTGACTCACTTCCAACTACCTATACGGTATGAAATTGGTATAGATCTTTTAACCTCACTCCATTAGAATAACGCTACTCATATCTCAGATCATATATAAGAATGGTGGAGGAGACGATGTTTCATTAAGGCTCCTATTCCAGATCAACTCCTAGCAGACTGGTTTACGAAGTCTCTCATTCCTACCATAGCACTGAATGTTTCCATGGGTGGCGCTATCACTGAGGAACAATCCATCGCTCCTGCCCATATGCTAGACTTAGTCTATGCTCAATCTGGCACGTTGTTTGATATTCTTCGTGACGTACCCCGCAACACTTACGACCCCACAAAACCACCCAAGGGACCCCAAGCCGATGGCATCATTGGATCCCTTCACACCCAGCCTTCCTCTCAAATTGTTGGTTCGTCGAACCCACAAGGATCTTCCCCATCACCAACACAGGCTCGTCACGGCACCACCAAATCATCCACTCTTGCTATCACCGAAGAAGTGAATTTTGTTTCATCAATTTCACCTCAAAAGTTCGGTGTTAAGAAGAAGAACAAAGGGAAATCTAAGAAATATTCCACCCAGCAGGAACAAAAGAGAACCCCTGATGATACCAAACAGAAAAGGAAGTTGAAGTATCCTTGCCTACTGTGTGGTGATGATCACTTTTCTAAAGAGTGGCCCCATAGAGACGAAGTTCAAAATTTTCTTAAGGGAAAACCCACACCCACAGTTCTGAATGTCCCTTCCTTGCTCAAAATTAGTAGTCGATCACTCACACTTCATCTTCCCAAGGAGAAGCATCCACCACCGCACATGTTCTCATGATGCATAGCAAAACTATCAACTTGAACACCTGTTCTCATTCATATGACTCCATTCCAGCCAAGGAACCCGTTGGAAGTAATACTGAAAAGGCTTCCACTCCAATGCCCGACATCACCGTACCGGCTACTCCTCTCACCATTGAGAAGCCCTCGTTTGAGTCAGTGTTGCATCCACCCAAGAGCACGATTAGAAAATCGGTTTTCAATCCTAGTGCTCAGGCTGCTCAAAACTACAACATTGTAGAAGACCTAGCACAAGCTCCCTGTGCTATGTGTGTTAAGTTTAAACCAAATAGACTAGCAAAATCACTGAAAGAAACATAATCACAATATAGACAAAGAATTTACCCTGGGAAACCCTCATGGGGTAGAAAACCTAGCAAAGCTTTCCTAAATAAGATGATCAACCAAAATACAAGATGTGCTCTCTCCTTCTCTTCCTCCTTAGCAGACCTCCCAGACAAGTGCGCTACTTTTTTGAGTTGTGCAAGTGTGTCTAATGAGGAGCTCACCTCCTCTATTTATATTAGATCCTGACTGACCAAAATCCCTAATGGGGCCGACCTCTCCTAGAGAAGTCTAATAACCCCTAAAATATAATATCAGGGCCGTCCCCCACATGGTGGGTCTAATAACCCTAGTTACCACACACCCTCGGAGGAATAATCATCTCCGGATAAATAATAGGGTTACCCCGGAGGGATGAAACATCTCCAGAATAATAATGTACAAATATAATATTCTTAGAAGTTACAATATTCAACACTCCCCCTTAACGAGAAGGATATTATAACAACATCTGCAGGAGCAAGGAGTCATTGACTACATCAGACATGATACATCTATATATCATCGGAATCTTTCTTCAATTTATCATCATCACACGATCATCAGCATCGCCATCACACGATCATCAGCATCGTCATCACACGATCATCAGCATCGTCATCATACGATCATCAGCATCGTCATCACATGATCATCAACATCGTTACAACATCATCAATACAAGTATACACATCAAGTATCCATACCAATACAAGTATACACATCATCAATACAAGTATCCATACCAATACAAGTATACACATCATCAATACAAGTATCCATACCAATACAAGTATACACATCATCAATACAAGTATCCATACCAATACAAGTATACACATCATCAATACAAGTATCCATACCAATACAAGTATCCTAAATAATAGCATACTCTACAAACCACATGATTCATTTAAGACACCATAACATGTCTAGGGACGATACAGTCCACTCGTCAACTTAGACAAAATCTAAGGACCACTTTCTCTGAGACATATGTCTACGGATCAATTCAGGGACCGAAGTTCGGGGATGATACAATCCCCTCTCGTCCACTAGGGACCACTTCTCGGAGACATCTGTCTACGGGTTAATTCAGGGACCGCAGTCCGGGGATGATACAATCCCCATCACGTACATTTTGAACTAGTGGTTCCGGGATGATGCAATCCCCATCACGTACATTTTGAACTAGTGGTTCCAGGATGATGCAATCCCCATCACTTCATTCTCGAAGACAATACGTCTACGGATCATTTCAGGGACCAAGGTCTGGGGATGATACAATCTCCATCACTTCATTCTCGAAGACCATACATCTACGGATCATTTCAGGGACCAGGGTCCGGGGATGATACAATCCCCATCATGTCCACTAAGGACTTTATTCTCGAAGACCATACGTCTACGAATCAATTCAGGGACCAAGGTCCGAGGATGATATAATCCCCATCTGTCCACTAAGGACCTTATTCTCGGAGACCATACGTCTACGGATCAATTCAAGGAACCAAATTCCAGGGATGATACAATCCCCATCTGTCCACTAAGGACTTCATTTTCGGAGACCATACGTCTACGGATCAATTCAAGGAACCAAAGTCCAGGGATGATACAATCCCTATCTGTCCACTAAGGACTTCATTTTTGGAGACCATACGTCTACAGATCAATTCAAGGAACCAAAGTCCAGGGATGATACAATCCCCATCTGTATCCTTATCAATACAGATGTCATCAAAACATGTATTCTTATCAATACATCAATAAAACATGTATCCTCATCAATACATTAGTAAGACATGTATCCTTACTGATACAACAATAAAACATCAATAAACTATGTATCCTCATCAATACATTTAGTAAGACATGTATCCTTACCGATACAACAATAAAACATCAATAAACTATGTATCCTCATCAATACATTTAGTAAGACATGTATCCTTACCGATACAACAATAAAACATCAATAAACTATGTATCCTCATCAATACATTTAGTAAGACATGTATCCTTACCGATACAACAATAAAACATCAATAAACTATGTATCCTCATCAATACATCAGTAAAGCAAAAGTAAGTGAGAGAAAATAAGTATTCTAAGTATAAGAGTCCTAATTCTAAGTATCTAAAACAGGTATCCACATCATCGACCTTCCTGTCGATGAGGCAATCTCATCATTAGAGGACACACTACTCCCCCTATTGAGGAGGGTCCTTTTGAACCACACCAAGTTTGTCTCGAAAGTCTTCAAATTTCACTCGAGACAGAGGTTTGGTCAAAATATCAGCAATTTGATCCTCAGTGCTCACATACTCGAGCTTAATAGCTCCTCTCTACACCATATCTCGTATATAAAAGTATCGGATCTCTATGTGTTTTGACTTATCGTGAAATACTGGATTTTCTGTAATCTTGATACAACTTTGATTGTCACACATAATCACAGTAGGATCCAATTCTAAGTCAAATACTCCAGATAGTAGTTTCTGAAGCCATACTGCTTCACAGCTAGCAGAGTAGGCAGCTATATATCCTGCTTCAGCAGTACTGAGAGCCACACTGGATTGTTTCTTGCTGAACCAAGAGATCATGGCAGATCCAAGTCCATAACATCCACCTGATGTACTCTTCCTGTCTGAGACACTTCCTGCCCAATCAGAATCTGAATAACCATGTAATCTAAGTTCATGATTTCTGAGGTAGTAAAGACCAAAATCTAATGTACCTTTTGTTAGTTTTGTACCTTGGTCGAGTTCCCCTAGTGATTTAGCCTAAGTCACTAAGAATGGGGTGGTGGGACCCTCACATTAATTGATTAATTAATGAGACCATAAAGTCACTTTTTGTCCTAAGTCTAAAAGTGAGTGAGTAATTATTAATTGAGTGATTTAATTAATGAGACTTTACTCACTTCTAATCTCAGCCATTGATTAGATCTAATCTCAACCATTGGCTTAAAGATTCCTTTTAGGGATGGATAAAAGGGAGGGAGGCAAAATACCTATTCATTATTCTGATGTGAATGAGGAGAAGCAGAGAGAGAGAAGTCGAGTTCGAGGACAGGGCACGAGCTCCAGGACAGGGCACGGGTTTCCAGGACACCAGCGAGCTTGCAACTCCAAGGGCACGAGTTCCAGGCATGGGTCTCCTGCTGTAGCTCAGATATCGAGGCTTTCAGTTGAAGGCATTTATTATCAGCATTGTAAACAGTAAGATCAGTTGTCATTCCAAGTACTGAAACCGTGGAGGTACCATACAGCAAGTCTGTTACTAGCACGCAGTTAGAGGTAAGGTTTGGGCTTATGTTTCATGGAAGCTTCACATTATTGAGGCTCAGATTATGTTACATTAATCCCTGACATCGTACATGTGATCATCTGTCACGCTGGGAGGAGATAGCAGCTGCACGGTTCTGTATGTGATGACTGGTACAGTGGTCCACACTGCAGTCACTCACAGCCACGTTTTTTAAGATTGACCTTTGCACTAATGTTGTGTTACAGCAGCAGCAGAATTTAGGGGTTCTCTTGACACTAAATCTGAAGAGGATATAGCACAGGTCACTACCAGTTATTTGCACAGAAACCAAGAATAATTTGCAGACATTTCTGGGCTACTGATGTGCACAGAAATCGAGACATCTGGAGTGCAGACACTGTAGAGATAAGTTGTGTTTTTTCCTTGTACTGCTGTCACAATTACTCTGCTGAAGAAATAATAAATACCTCTCTCTCTCAACTGGTTTTCCCCGTGGGGGTTTTTCCAGGGCTCGATTTGGCCAAAAACTACTGTGTCAAATTATGTGTGCATGTTGGTAGATTAGTTTGCAGCCTGTTTATTTGCTTTCAGTGTGTGTTCATTGTTTATCTAAAGTGCTTTAAGTAACCTACAGCCAATGTAAAACAGGGCTATAGGTGAAAACCACTTTTAACTTGGCATTAAACCAGCAGGCAGTGAAGGCGGAAAATCTACATGGTATCAGAGCACAGGGGGCAGAAATCAAACTGATTTGCAGACACACACAAAATTTGCAGATCTCAAAAAACTAAGTGTTCTTACCTTTTGTTATTGGGCAGCGTTCTTTTGGACTGATTTCCAGATGGCTACAGGGTTGAGGATAGAGGATAGATTGAGTGGGACGGAGAATTTTGTGCCTTGGAAGGCCAGAATTCTATTGCTGTTAGAGGAGAACGAGTTATGGGAAGAGGTGGTGAGGAACACCACCACAAACCCCATTACTATTCCAGATGGCTCAGATGTGACCGCTCTTTCAGTCTTCAACAAGAAATATTGTAAGGCTAGGAGAATCATTCTAGATGCAGTGAAGGACCACATCATCCCTCACATTTCGGGGAAGACCAAGGCACACGAGATGTGGAGTGCCTTGATCAGCTTGTATGAGAGCTCCAACGAGAACAGGAAGATGGTTCTCAAGGAGAAGCTCAAGAGTATCAAGATGACCGGAGGAGAGGGAGTCACAGCTTATCTCACCAGGATCTCAGCAGTTCGTGATGAACTAGCAGCAGTTGGTGAGGTGGTATCCCCTATAGAGTTAGTTTGCACCGCAGTCAATGGGGCTTCCAGGCCCTGGCATGCTTTTGTGCAGGCCATTGTGGGCAGGGAGAACCTTCCATCATGGGAGAGGTTGTGGGATGACTTTGTGCAGGAGGAGACCAGGAGGGGTCTCGTATAGGGCAGTACATCAGGTGGTATAGCAGATGAGGAGAATGTGGCTCTCACAGCCAAAGGGAAGAAGAAGAAGGGTCCCAAGAAGCATGGGGCCAAGGGACAGCAGCAGCAGCAGCAGCATCATACACAGGGTGGGCAGAAGAAGGACTTGAGTTAAATCAAGTGCTACTGTTGTCAGGCGTTTGGGCACTATGCATCTCAGTGTCCAAACAAGAAGAGGAAGAAGGGACCAGGTCAGCAGACAGCAGCCTCAGCAAAGATAGATGAGTTTGGTGACAGGTTTCAGAGGGATTTTTCCCTATATGCTGGACAGAGTGAGAGAGAGAGAGTTTCGTTAGCCACCAGCATTGACATGGATTCGGATATTGAGAACTCATTGTTGACAGGGCATCAGACAGGTCCTTCCACCACTGGTACGTGGTATATTGATAGCGGAGCTTCGAGGCACATGACAGGTACTCGGGAGTTCTTCTCCGAGTTATCACGGACAGATAGAGAGGTGGAGGTTGTGCTTGGAGACAACACCATTTTTAGAGCAGTGGGTCAGGGGACAGTCATATTTGAGAGGGAGTCCATGAGTCCCATGACTTTGAGGGATGTGTTGTACGTCCCTGGGCTGAAGAAGAACCTTGTTTCAGTTTCCACGATTGAGGACAGGGGTCTTGGGGTGTGCTTCTCAGATGGGAGAGTACAGATATATCCCAAGACCACAGGTGTATCTACTCCCATGGATATTGGAGTTAGATGTGGACGACTGTACAAGCTCTTGTTTCAGCCGCAGCATGCTCTAGCACACAGCAGCAACAGCAGTGAGCTGTGTGAGTTATGGCACAGGAGGATGGCCCATTTACATCACTCCGCTCTGGGAGTGTTGAGGAGCATGGTCACAGGTTTACCTGATTTTGACTCTGAGCAGAGTGAGGTATGCAGAGGGTGTGCTTTGGGAAAGTACACCAAGACCATGTTTCCTAGCAGTGACACGAGAACAGCAGGTGTGCTCGATCTGATTCATACCGACATATGTGGTCCTATGTCCTCAGTTTCCTTGAGTGGCCATGAGTACTATATCAACTTTATTGATGACTACTCCAGGAAGACCTGGATCTACTTCTTGCGGGGCAAGAAGTCCTCACTTGTATTGGATGTCTTCCAAGGGTTCAAAGCCCTTGTGGAGAAGCAGACGGGGAGGAAGATCAGGATGTTGAGGTCAGACAACGGGGGTGAGTATACCTCCACGGAGTTCAGTGCATTCTGCAGATAGGAGGGCATACAGCGTCAGTTGACAGTTCCCTACACTCCTGAGAAGAATGGTGTAGCAGAGAGGAAGAACAGGTCGATCCTTGGAGCAGCGAGGGCCATGCTTCATGATCAGGGGTTATCGTTCTTTCTGTGGGCTGAGGCCTGCAACACTGTAGTGTACCTGCAGAACAGGAGTCCCCACCGTGCCATGGGGAGCATGACTCCAGAGGAGATGTATTCAGGCAAGAAGCCTGAGGTGAGCCACTTTCGCATATTTGGCTCTTTGACTTACTCTCACGTCCCCTCGGAGAGGAGGACGAAGTTCGAGCCCACCGCAGAGAGAGGCATCTTTGTGGGTTATGACGAGACTTCGAAGGCATATCAGCTTTACATTCTTGGTCAGAGGCGAGTTGTAGTTAGGCGGGAAGTAAAGTTTGAGGAGGAGAGGGCCTTCAGGAAGTCCAGAGAGTTAGAGCAGGGGGAGACACCAGCTCCCACACCTCAGTTGGTACAGGCTTCTTCGATACAGGTTACAGGTCCACAGGTTTCTGGGGTGACTAGATCACTTGGCACAGGCACAAGTTCTACAGGGTCAGTGGTTCAGATTACAGGTACAGGGACAGGTACAGGGACTGCCACAGGTTCAGGATCACCAGTTTCTGGCTCACAGATTGCAGGGTCTTCTGGGACTAGTTCATCAGCTACAGGTCCTAGGGGTGGTAGACCTCGTGCTTCTGACTCGCCCTCAGAGGAGGGTACACCAGGTTCAGAGGAGCCTTCAAGGAAGAAGAAGCCCAAGTGGCTTCAGGACACCTTGAAGGAAGCAGAGGCATTTGGTAGACCTCAGGAGCAGATCAGGACTGTTTTTTAGCCAGATAGATATGGGTCAGCCCTTGTTGCGAGTCTTCGTGACTCAGCGCCTTCCACTTATGAGGAGGCTTCTCAGCATCAGGTGTGGAGAGATTCCATGATGGAAGAGTACCATTCCATCATGAAGAATGATGCTTGGGAGATTGTACCGAGGCCTGAGGGGAAGTCAGTTGTGACTTCCAAGTGGCTCTACAAGGTCAAGCATGCAGTTGATGGCAGTGTAGAGAAGTTCAAGGCTCGGTTTGTGGCTCGAGGGTTCTCACAGGTTGAGGGAGTCGACTATGATGAGACTTTTGCTCCAGTGGCTCGGTATTCCTCCATAAGGGCAGTGATATCGATTGCAGCAGAGATGGGTTGGAGGATCCACCAGATGGATGTGAAGACCGCATTTCTCAATGGTCTTCTGCAGGAGGAGGTGTACTTGGAGCAGCCACAGGGATTTGAGACACATGGGAGAGATTCACATGTTTGCAGGCTTAGGAAAGCCTTGTACGGTCTGAAGCAAGCTCCTAGAGCTTGGTACTCCAGGATAGATGCTTATTTGATTTCGATGGGGTTCCAGAAGAGTGAGGCAGATCCCAACCTATACTACATTGTGGTTGGTGGAGATCCACTCATTCTTCTGCTATACGTTGATGATTTATTTATCACTGGAGATGAGCGTCTTATTGCTCTGTGCAAGAGAGATCTTGCAGCTGAGTATGAGATGACAGATATTGGGCTGATGCATTACTATTTGGGGATGGAGGTATGGCAGGAGCCAGGAAATATTTTCCTTGGACAGGGGAAGTATGCTGCAGAGATCCTGAAGACTTTTCGGATGGACGACTGCAGGCCCATGTCTACACCTATGATCACCAACTTGAAGCAACTTCATGCTTCAGGTGGTAAGTTGGTGGATCCCACATTATATCGTTAGCTCATCGGATCGTTGATGTATCTGGTCAACACCAGGCCAGACTTGTGCTTTGCAGTCAACACTCTTAGCCAGTTCATGGTGCAACCTAGGAGTGTACATTGGAGTGCTGCAAAGCACATCTTGAGATACCTTGCAGGGACGGTGGATTATGGTCTGGACTACAGGGGTTCAGGTGGAGTTAGTTTGATTGGGTTCACAGATTCAGACTGGGCAGGTTGTGTGAGGGACCGGAAGAGCACTTCCGGTTGCTGTTTCAGCTTGGGCTCGGCAGCAGTGTCGTGGTTCAGCAGGAAACAGAAGTCCGTTGCATTGAGTTCTGCTGAGGCTGATTATATGGCAGCCAGTCAGGCGACTTGCGAAGCACTGTGGCTTCGTAACTTATTGGTAGATTTATTTGATCAGCAGCTGAGGCCTACTGTGATTTACTGCGACAATCAGAGTTGCATTCAGCTCTCTGATAATCCAGTTTTTCATGACAGGTCAAAGCATATTGAGATCAGATATCACTTCATCCGGGACTATGTGCAGAGAGGAGCAGTTGAGCTTCAGTATATATCCACTGATCAGCAGGTTGCAGATGTCCTAACGAAATCTTTGGGGAGGGGGAAGTTTGTCTTCTTCAGAGATAAGTTGGGAGTGGTGTGGAACTCCTTCCTCGGTAAGAGGGAGTGTTAGTTTTGTACCTTGGTCGAGTTCCCCTAGTGATTTATCCTAAGTCACTAAGAATGGGGTGGTGGGACCCTCACATTAATTGATTAATTAATGAGACCATAAAGTCACTTTTTGTCCTAAGTCTAAAAGTGAGTGAGTAATTATTAATTGAGTGATTTAATTAATGAGACTTTACTCACTTCTAATCTCAGCCATTGATTAGATCTAATCTCAACCATTGGCTTAAAGATTCCTTTTAGGGATGGATAAAAGGGAGGGAGGCAAAATACCTATTCATTATTCTGATGTGAATGAGGAGAAGCAGAGAGAGAGAAGTCGAGTTCGAGGACAGGGCACGGGTTTCCAGGACACCAGCGAGCTTGCAACT
Source organism: Larix kaempferi (assembly GCA_027924585.1). Classification (NCBI taxonomy): domain Eukaryota; kingdom Viridiplantae; phylum Streptophyta; class Pinopsida; order Pinales; family Pinaceae; genus Larix; species Larix kaempferi. The sequence continues at coordinate 180,431 of BSBM01000883.1, forward strand.
CCAAGGGCACGAGTTCCAGGCATGGGTCTCCTACTGTAGCTCAGATATCGAGGCTTTCAGTTGAAGGCATTTATTATCAGCATTGTAAACAGTAAGATCAGCTGTCATTCCAAGTACTGAAACCGTGGAGGTACCATACAGCAAGTCTGTTACTAGCACGCAGTTAGAGGTAAGGTTTGGGCTTATATTTCATGGAAGCTTCACATTATTGAGGCTCATATTATGTTACATTAATCCCTGACATCGTACCTGTGATCATCTGTCACGCTGGGAGGAGATAGCAGCTGCACGGTTCTGTATGTGATGACTGGTACAGTGGTCCACACTGCAGTCACTCACAGCCACGTTTTTTAAGATTGACCTTTGCACTAATGTTGTGTTATAGCAGCAGCAGAATTTAGGAGTTCTCTTGACATTAAATCTGAAGAGGATATAGCACAGGTCACTACCATTTATTTGCAGAGAAACCAAGAATAATTTGCAGACATTTCTGGGCAGCTGATGTGCACAGAAATCGAGACATATGGAGTGCAGACACTGTAGAGATAAGTTTTGTTTTTTCCTTGTACTGCTGTCACAATTACTCTGCTGAAGAAATAATAAATACCTCTCTCTCTCAACTGGTTTTCCCCGTGGGGGTTTTTCCAGGGCTCGATTTGGCCAAAAACTACTGTGTCAAATTATGTGTGCATGTTGGTAGATTAGTTTGCAGCCTATTTATTTGCTTTCAGTGTGTGTTCATTGTTTATCTAAAGTGCTTTAAGTAACCTACAGCCAATGCAAAACAGGGCTGTAGGTGAAAACCACTTTTAACTTGGCATTAAACCAGCAGGCAGTGAAGGCGGAAAATCTACACCTTTTAGATACCTCATTACATGCTTTGCAGCTATTAGGTGAACCTGCCTTGGTTCTACTAGATATTGACTCAGAGTATTTACAGCAAAGCATATATCTGGTCTGGTATTTGTCAAATACATCAATGACCCAATGATTTGTCTATATAGAGTTACATCCACTAATTCTGATGAGTCATCAACTAATAATTTCAAGTTGGAGTCCATGGGAGTAGCCATGGTCTTACACTCCAACATGTCAAATCTTTTCAAGATCTCCACAGCATACTTACCTTGATTTAGGAAGATTCCTTTTGGTTCTTGCCATACTTCTAGACCTAAGAAGTAGTGCATTAATCCTAGATCCTTCATTTCAAACTCGGAAGAAATCTTCTTCTTACATTCGATAATTTGGTTCTCATTTCCTGTTAGAAATAGATCATCCACATACACTAGTAATATAACAGGTTCATCATCCATAATTTTGAGATAGAGATTTGGATCATCTTTACTCTTGGTAAAGCCCATACTTGTTAAGAAACTGTCAATCCTTCCGTACCAAGCTCTGGGAGCTTGCTTCAATCCATACAAAGCCTTTTTCAGCTTGCATACATGAGTTCTTCTATCTTTAACCTCAAAACCTTGTGGTTGTTCCATGTACACTTCTTCTTCAATGACACCATTCAGGAAGGCTGTTTTAACATCCATCTGGTGTAATTTCCACTTCATCGTAGATGCAATTGCCATGATAGTTCTAATTGAAGTGTACCTAGCAACTGGTGCAAATGTTTCTTCATAGTCTATTCCCTCCTTTTGAGAGAACCCTCTGGCTACAAATCTTTCCTTATATTTTTCAATGCTACCATCTGCAGCATGTTTTATCTTGAAAATCCATTTGGAAGAAACCACACTTTTATCCTTTGGTTTGGAAACTATGTCCCAAACATCATTTTTCATTATTGACTGGTACTCTTATGTCATAGCTTCTACCCACTCCTTTTCTTGAGCTGCTTCCTCATAGCTGGTGGGTTGATGATCCACAAGATCACACATTAAGGCCACATAGTTGGATACAAACTTGGGCTTCTTCCTTTCTCTAGTGGAACCTTCAGGAGCTCCATATTTTTCAGCTCCTTGAATAATGTCTCTAGCCCATGCTGGTCTTCTTTTTCTAGATAGATTTGAAAGGGGGGGTTCTTGAGGTTCTATCATATCATGATCTTCTGGTGTATCATCTTTAGGAATGGGTACAGCTTTTGTAATTCTAGGAGGTGAATCTTCTTCATAGATTTATTCAAGTTGGCACTTCCTAGATTTCTTGATAGCCGCTTCTTCATCAAATGTTACATCTCTACTTATCTCCATATGATGAAAACCAAGTATGTAAATTCTAAAAGCTTTGGATGTTTCACAATATCCAACAAATATTCCTTTCTTACCAGAGGGATCCAACTTGGTTCTCTTTTCTTTTGGAATGTGAATATACACAGGACATCCAAATATTTTGAGATGACTTACTTCAGGCTTCTTTCCTGTGAATACTTCTTCTGGAGTCTTAAATTCAAGACCACTATGAGAAAGTCTATTTTGTACATAGACAGCTGTCCTGGCTGCTTCATCCCATAGATACATGGGAAGATCTTGATCATGTATCATAGTCTTTACAGCTTCCATGATAGTTCTATTCTTCCTTTCAGCAACCCCATTTTGTTGGGGATTGTAGGGAGTGGTTAGTTCCCTTTTGATTCCAGCTCCTTTACAAAAGTCTTCAAATTCCTTTGAAGTATATTCTCCGCCATTATCTGTTCTGAGAATCTTGATTTTCTTTTCTGAGAGATTTTCTATTAAGGCCTTAAACTCTTTGAATTTTCCAAAGACTTCATTCTTACCTTTTCGAAAGAATATCCAAGTTTTCCTTGAGTAGTCATCAATGAATGTGACATAGTATTCATATCCACTTAAAGATGTGGAGGGCATTGGTCCACATACATCAGAGTGTATTAACTCCAGGGTACTTTTATTCTTTGTTTCACTCCTGAGAAATGGGTTCTTGATATTCTTCCCTTTTGCACATCCTTTGCATGTGCCATCATGATTAGTATTTAAGTCTGGCAAACCTATAACTACCTTGCTTACATAGGGTAGTGCTTTGTAGTTAATGTGAGCAAGTCTCCTATGCCATAGTTCATTTGGGCTAATGGTTTCATGAACAAGAGCTGCTTCTGGAAGACCCTTAAGTTTGTATAAGCCTCCTTCTTCTTCACCAATGATAATTGCATCCTTGATAGATTTTCCTTTGGACCACATTAAGACTTGTCCATCAATGAATGCAATCCTATAGCCTTTCTTATCCAATGCTGAGATGGATAACAAGTTCTTCTTCAATCCTGGTACATACAATAATTCTTTCATTTTCATGGAGGTACCAGAATCAAGCTTGTAGCTTGCTTCACCAATTCCCTTGATGGGATATTGAAAGTCATCTCCTAGAGATACCTTTTGTGGAGAAGTATTTTCTTCAAGACTTGAGAGAGTCTTTTTCTGACCTATCATGTGCTTTGAAGCACCACTGTCAATAAGCCATGTATCTTCTCCAGGAGTTATAGATCCAGAGAGTGCAGAGAAAAGAACATATTCTTCTACATCTTCTTATTTATTTCTCCTAGATCTTCTTTTGAAGAAGGTCCTTTCTTCTTCTTCTTCTTCACTTCTAGGTCTTTTATTGTGAGGCCTTTCTTCCTCTTCTACTTCTTCTTCACTATCATCTTCTGCAAGATGTGCTTGATGTCTTTTGTAATGAGAACCCTTTTTCTTCTGTAGAGGGCAATCTCTAGCAAGGTGTCCTATTTTGTGACAAGAAAAACATTGGAAAGAGGAGTTATCTCTTCTTTGAATAGTTCCTCTTTTCTTTTGAAATCTATGTGGAGGATGGGACTCCTTGTGACTATTCTTCTTGGAGAAGGATTGATTCCTTCTTCTCTTGGTGTGGGTGGCCAAGGCTTGGTCATCTTCTTTGAGCAAGGCTTCTTGGTTTGCAACCCTAGCCTCCTCTTGTACACAATCCTCCCAAACTACATCAAACTTCATACTTTCTTTTCTGGCACACATAGTTTGTATGAATGACTCCCAAAGTCTAGTGAGACCATTTAGAGCTGTCATCACAAGTTCATCTTCATCAAGAGTATCACCAATGGCATCTAGTTGCTCCTTGATTTGGGAGACCCTGGAGAATTAGTCTTGAATGGATTCTCCTTTGTGCATCTTGGTGCTCTTCAACTGAGTCCTTAGGTTCATCTTCCTATTGATGTTCTTTCCTTCATACATTCTTCCTAGGGCATCATACATTTCCTTTGGAGTCTTCTTGGAGGCCACTTGGGGAATCAAGTGGTCTTTAATAGAATCAGCTATGATTCTCTTTGCCCTAATCAAATCCTTCCTATGCTTATCTTTGGATTCATCTCCTTCAGGTTCTGCAACTTCATCCTTGATATAATGAGCAAGGTCATTTTCTTCAAGAATGAGACCAATTCTGTATTTCCATGCTCGGAAATTTTCTATGCCTTCTAGCTTGTCTTCAAGCTTAGTGTTTGGAGCCATATTCTCTTGGGGGATTCCAAGAGGTAGAGTAGGACTTACCCGGAAATTTTAACCTTTTACTTTTCCAGATCTGCAACAGAAATTTCTGGTTTATCGCACTTTTGGTAAAACTAGGGTTTGACTTTCCCAGAGTTCTACTCAACCAAAAGGTTCGATCTAGGGCTCAAAAGATTGGTTTTGACAAGGGCTACCCAGCCATGTAATCAGAATTCAATAATACCAATTTTTTGCAGAAACCCTAACCTTCACTTGGAGAGAGAGAGAGAGATTCTTACCTTGTGAAAGATGTTCTATTCAACCTCGCTCTGATACCATGTTAAGTTTAAACCAAATAGACTAGCAAGATCACTGAAAGAAACATAATCACAAGATAGACACATAATTTACCCTGGGAAACCCTCATGGGGTAGAAAACCTAGCAAATCTTTCCTCAATAAGATGATCAACCAAAATACAAGATGTGCTCCCTCCTTCTCTTCCTCCTTAGCAGACCTCCTAGACAAGTGCGCTACTTTTCTGAGTTGTGTAAATGTTTCTAATGAGGAGCTCACCTCCTCTATTTATATTAGATCCCGACTGACCAAAATCCCTAATGGGGCCGACCTCTCCTGGAGAAGTCTAATAACCCCTAAAATATAATATCAGGACCGACCCCCACATGGTGGGTCTAATAACCCTAGTTACCACACACCCTCGGAGGAATAATCATCTCCGGATAAATAATAGGGTTACCCCGGAGGGATGAAACATCTCCGGAATAATAATGTACAAATATAATATTCTTAGAAGTTACAATATTCAACAATGTGGACACTCGAGGTCTTGCAAGACTGTCTGAATCAGCGCAAGACTCTCCTCGCTGCCATCGATGCAGTTCACTTGGATTCATCGAATACCATCATGTTTCGGATAGAATACTTCAACTGAAGCTCTCCCATGAACTGGAATTCCAAGTTGCTACAAACATTGCTAGGAAGACAATCCATCATACCATTTTTTATGAAGGAGCCTCTACGTCAGTCATGTCGATCGCATGTTGGATAGCCATTGGTTCTCCCGATTTGAACCATTCTCCTACCACTTTGAAAGCTTTCGACGGACGTGGATTTCAACCTCATGGGTTGTTACAAGATTTACCAGTCGAGCAGGGGGGCAGGACCGCAACCCTTAACATGGAAGTGGTCACGGCCCCATTAGATTATAACATTATGCTTGGTTGTAATTGGTTTTACACCATGAATGCGGTCGCATCATCTGTCTTCTGCATAGTACAATTCCCCCATCAAGGCCGAATTGTCACATTCGACCAACTGGATTTCTGCATACCAGACACCACTACTCACCCAGGCGATAACGTTCCTTCAATTGGACAATCTTCGGATCCCCCAAACCATGTTGCCACGGTGAACATGATCTTCTCACAGATTTCATCTATCCCTAACTCCATTTATTCATGGCTTGTACTTGATGAAGCCACCACACACCTAATTGGAGACACTATGCCTTTGTCACCCGCTGAACTCATGTATGAGGCTATCCAATTAGCACCAAAGGACCATTTAGTTGTGGCCTCCACCTCTTTTTCTCTACAATGGACATCATCCGATCCTCTGCTATGGACTTTTCATTCTCACAAGTCCATTATGGAAATCATGAATGCAGATGATCCTCCATGGGAATACCTCCACCATCGTTCATCTTTCCCTCCCTTGTTGGGAACTGTGGAGAACAGCATTCACACCATCTTCACACCGGACGTCTACTCTGGCTCTCAGTCCTCGATACTTGGAAGTCAAATGGACTCCAAAGGAAACTTAGCCAACATTGAGCCTACTACTTTGATAGACATTTCGGTTACTCCTGGTGTAGTGGAACACATTCAGTTAGGCAATAAGTGTTCCCCTGAAGAATTCATCGCCACCACAGCCTTATTCAAGTGATTCCAAGATGTGTTCACTTTGACCTACGAGAAGATTCCTGGGATAGACCCCTCCATTGTTTTACATGAAATTAAAACCTATCCCGACGTCAAACCCATCCGCCAAAAGTTACGACCGGTACACCCTCGGAAGACTACGACAATCAAGGCAGAGATTGAGAAACTCTTGAAGGACGAATTCATTTACCCTGTCCCGTTGACAGATTGGGTCTCAAACTTCGTCCCTATGAATAAAAAGCAGGGGACCATCCGTGTCTGTGTCAATTATCGGGATCTCAACAAATCTTGTCTCAAGGACAACTACCTGACTCCCTTCATCGACCAGATTATCGACAATTGTGCTGGAAGTGTCATCTTTTCATTCATGGATGGCTTTTTCGGATACAACCAAATTGAGATCCACCCCGCCGACCAACACAAGATTGCATTCATTTGTATTTTGGGAACGTTTGCATATCGCAAACTTCTGTTTGGTATTAAAAATGTTGGTGCCACATTCCAGTGGGCCATGTCGTATGCCTTCCATGATGTGAAGGACTTTGTGGAACCTTACTTGGATGACCTCCCTGCCCACTCAAAGCAGCGTTATTTCCACTTAGATCATCTGACAGTCGTTTTCCTTAGATGCAGGTGGTACAATATCCGTCTGAATCCTCTCAAGAGTATTTTTTGTGTCGAGTCCGGACGCCTCCTAGGATTTATCGTCTCGAAAGATGGGATCCGTATTTGTTGTATTCAAGCAGATAGTAAGCACACATAGAGATATAATCAAGATAAGAGAGATGATTCGAATGCATCCAACTGGTTATATTCATCTTGATAGGTATATTTATACATCATACATGTGGTTGGAGCGGTTTCACCCGCTCCAATGGATTCTTTAACTAGATTATTACATAGTAACTAATGACAATTAAGGATCCCGAAGGGTCCCCTCTAACATCTCCCCCACCTCAAAATCTTTCTTCGTCTCGAAGAAAACATTAATAGCCATGAACTACAATTCCTTTAGTCTCTGTCAGTAGTCTGGTAGTGGCCAACCGAACCTTCTCACCCCTTCCTACAGGATTCTCTTCCACGGTCCAGGAGCTTCTGGGCTTCGTCGCTCTGCCATTGCACTAACTCACCATCTGCCTGAAAAAAATTCTGAAATGACACTGAATAGATGTTGATGTGTGTCAACACTGGGGGGCTTGATCAATTTAAGTGTTCTTTTTTCATTATTAACGTGAAGCGCTTTCTCTATGCGGTATAGATGTCTTCTGCTTGAATACAATGTTTTCGTATACTCAGTTGTCGTGAGGCTTCCTGCAAGTTCTGAATGTGTCGTTGTTGCTTGTGGTCGATACCGACTGATATTGGTTGACTTGACTCTACTTGACTTGACATGACTTACTTGAATCGACATGACTGACACTGGTCGACAAGAAACCGACTAGATTTACAACTTTGATAAAGATACATGGTTCAAATAAGCTTTGAACATCCCTTTTTTCGACTTATTTTCAATGACCCGACACTTTTTACAATATCATGGACACTTTTAATACCAACCATTTACAACCGACCAATTACAGTTACAAGTCCAACCATGTTACATATGTTTGAATAAAATGACTCGACCATTATGCAATAGGTTAGCACTGACTAACTCTATGTGACCCTCGACCACTTCTTCTTTTCGACCATTACCCATTACATACCGACCAAACTTACATATCGACCTTATTTTTGGAAAATTACTCGTTCGACCAATTTAGAACATCAACCAAGAAAGCTTTACCTGACTAAAGCAATGACAACTCGACATAATACATTAATCCCAAAATTTACCATCGACTAAAAAATAAAAATTTTGCTCATCAACCAAAGTTATCAACTTCATCATGTTTTCAGTATTATATAATTACCATTCCATTAAGGCAATATGGATGTGATCGACGGTATCCATTTGATTGTCTTCAATCTTGGACTGGTCGATGGATTGCCCTCATTCTCTTAGCAGGTTATTGCAAGTCTTTTTCCATTGCTTGAGTATCAGGATGAAACAACACACTCCTTAAACTGTTGATTTTGTACAGCACATTTCCTCTTTCAAAATGCTAACGTCCCTCAACTGATGCATTGCTTTGTCAATGGTTCTCCATCAAATCAATAATTTTGACAATAATAGAATATGGGCACGACAGACTTTCTCTTGCATTTATCAAATGTGTGAAAGGTCGACAACTTGACAATGCGTGCCACTAGACAGCATATTCCGTGAAAATTTTGAAATAGCAGAAGACTTTTGATCACATAAGCGATATTTTAAATTGATTTCACCAACATGATTACTTCCTCGACAGGTTCCTCCATAGGTTCGGACTCCGTCTATTCACTGCAAGGGTTGACTGATCTTTTCTTGTCTACGTAATTTCTTATTAACAGCGGCACCAAGATTCATTGAGCATCAGCATCCATAGTCACCCTTCAGTTGACGGATAGGTCGGCTGTATTTTTCTTTTCATCGACGGAATAGGATGAAGTCTACTGAGGAATATCGCCGTGTCCAGTCGACAGATTTATTGAATCGGTACTCCCTCGTTATCTGCAACCTATTGGTCAATACTCTCGACAAGATAATGGAATCAATGTTCAGCATTCTCAACAATTGAACTGCTTGCATGGATATTCACTCTCTGATGGTTATCTTTCTTCTTGTAGATTGACGCATGCGCATGCAGTCTTGCAGGTTCTTCTCATCCTCTCGTAGTTTTTATGAAGTATCCTTCTATATCTCTTGCAGGTTTCTTCAATGAACATTTCAGATTTATCATGCAACATCATCATTTATGAGCATTTCTTCCAGGGTTCTTTTTCCTCACGATCTCCTTTAGGTTCAAACCACTCCTCTTTTGCTGCTACTATTACCCAGCCAAAAGAGAATGGAAATGGCACCAGATGTTGTATTCAAGCAAATAGTAAGCACACACAGAGAAATAATCAAGATAAGAGAGATAAGTCGAATGCATATAACTGGTTATATTCATCTTGATAGGTATATTTATACATCATACATGTGGTTGGAGCGGTTACACCCGCTCCAACGGCTTCTTTAACTAGATTATTACATAGTAACTAATGACAATTAAGGATCCTGAAGGGTCCCCTCTAACAGTATTGATCCCTCGAAGGTGGAATCCATCGTCATTCTTCCACCTCCAACCAACACTACGGAACTTCAGAGTCTGCAAGGAAGAGAAACTTATTTACGACGCTTCGTTTTTAATTTCATGCAAACGACGCAAGGATACATGAGATTGATGAAAAAGGATGTCCCATTCATTTGGAATGACCAAGCTCAATGATCTTTTGATAGTTTGAAACATGCCATTATGCATGCCCCTGTGATCCAACCGCCGAATCACTATCGAGATTACATTTTATATCTCGCTGCTTCCGACACCACTATCGCCATGGTTTTGGTACAGGAAGACCAGAACGCCCAAGAACATGTGATGTACTATGCCATTAAAGGTCTCATTAACACTAAAACTCGCTATTCACATGTTGAGAAGCTCGCTCTCATGGCATCCATAGCCGTGCAAAAGTTTTGATATTACATTTTCCTTTGCACCACCACCATCATCGTTGATTCGAACCCCATGTACCATGTTCTGACTCGTCAGGTACTTGAGGGCAAGTATTTACGCTAGATCGTGATACTAGAAGAATTTGATCTTCTTTTTGAAAAAGCCAAGTCAAAAAAGTCTTAGGTGTTTGCTGAGCTCATCTGCGACCTCCCCCATACCGATGTAGAATCTGAGCCCAATGACTCTTTTCCAGACGAGTCATTGTTTCTTATTAGTACGTCTAATCCATGGTATGGAGATATCACATTGTATCTTCAAACCCAACGTTTCATCCCCAAGTTGTCTCATGATGACCGTTGTAGCATACGCCACCATGCAAAGTCTTACTTTCATCAGTGATACTTTGTACCATCGTGGTATTGACTCTATTCTTCGACATTGTCTTACTCATGACGAGGATGAACACATTCTAAATGACTGTCACACTGGGGCATGTGGAGGTCACTTCTCTAGGATGGATACAGCCCAGAATATTTTGCGCGCAGGATATTATTGGCCATCTATCTTTATAGATTGCATCGAGGCCGTAAAAAAATGTCCTCTATGTCAACATTTTCATATGAAAAAACGCACCCATCCTGCCCCGTTACACCCGGTTATTACTGTTGGCCCCTTCGCTAAATGGGGCATCGATTTCATGCATTGTAATCCTACCTCAGCCAGGGGGCATAGTTACGTCATTGCAGCTGTGGACTACTTTACAAAGTGGGTTGAGGCAATGCCTACATACACGAACAATGGCAAGATCTCTGTACTCTTCATGTTTAATCATGTAATAGTGCGGTTTGGAGTTCCTCAAGCGATAGTTACTGACCATGGTTCTCACTTTATGAACCATATGGTTGACGAGTTGAGCGATAGATTGGGTTTTCTCCATGAAAACTCAACACCACACTACACACAGTCGAACGGATAGGTTGAGGCCATTAACAAGGTCTTGAAAACTATGGTCCAATGCATGGTGGGTACACACAAGGCCAATTGGAATAACATGCTCTTCTCCGCACTTTTAGCTTATCAAACCTCCGTTAAAACTGCCACTAGATTTACTCCCTTCCAACTAGTGTATGGATTGGAAGCTGTCCTTCTTATTGAGTGCGAGATTCCATCCCTCAAACTCGCAATCGAACTTCTCCCAAACACTACTGTCGAGGAAGAACACTTCTTCTACCTAGCTAAGCTCGACAAAACTCGCTAAGATGCCGCTCTTGCCAATGAGGCTCATAAGAAACACATCAACGCGCAGTACGACAAGTCAGTAGAACCTCGCACCTACAGTGACGGAGATTTGTTCCTCACATATGACCAAAAACATGATAAGCTAAGGGTAGGAAATTTTGAGTCCATGTGGCATGGACCTTACATAGTGAAACGCGTCTTTGAGAAGGGAGCTTATGAGCTTGAAGACTATGACGGGATATCTTTGGGTGAGCCCCGAAATGGGCTCTACCTGAAGAGGTACTATGCCTGAGTCTTTTCACGCATAAGTACTTTTGTATATACTGTACATGGTGTGTGTGTGTGTTTTTGTGTGGTGTGACGCTTTGATTTGTTGCGTGTTTAGATCTTGTTTCTTTTCTTATACCATGTTCTATCTACGTGTGCAGATGGCAACATGCTACGGATTCGCGGATGGAGCCAGCCGGCATACCAATAACCTCACTTCGGCATCCTAGGTACTCTATTCACCTACTAGCGAGCTCATCAACTCAGGGGGAATGTGTCTAGGTTTCACGACCAACAATGCTACAAAATATCAAGCAGTCATTGGAACCCTAACTGACACTATTTCTTTGGGTGTGGACCATGTTGTCATCCACTTGGATTCTCAACTGGTGGTCTCTCATCTTAACCGAGTATACGCCATCCGCAATCCCACCTTACTCTGTCTTCTGGAAAGGTCCTTTGAGTCCATTCAGTACCTGTACATTCCACGCGACGTTAACACAGTTGTCGACTCTTTGGCCAACTTTATCTTAGATTGGTACATTGCACACACATAAGCATATTTATGAATTGTTAAAAGTAGGCATAACATGTAAATAAATCATAAGAAAACACATAAAAAAGAACACACCATCCATCCATTTTAAACACATATATGTATAAACCGCTGGAATGTTTGTATATATCTATATCATCATAAAAAGTAATGCTGGTACAAAATCTGAAGAACGATGGCTTTCAGTGAGTCTCTATAAAATCTGAAGCCTCGTAGCTTTCAGTAAGTACAAAAATATGAGGCCTCTAAGCTCTCATTACATGATAAAAACATCAGGCCTAGCGCCTGGCATGTACACCTCTAGGTCTAACAGCTCTAGCCTGTTGAGTGTGGAAACAGTCAACTTCTCTCGCAACCCTGCGAAGCAGTGCGCAGATGCTCCAACCGTATACACCTGCATGGGCTTCGGTAACTCATCTACCATCGGCTCTGTGATGTCTAACATAAACCCACTCAGGTTCACGTAGACTCCATCCATCTCTGCGATGGAATCATGTACGGCTGGAGCCATGACTTCTCCCTCTCCTTTCTCTCTCCTCGCAAGAAGAGAGACTCCTACCGGTTGTACGAGGCCCATCTGCACACACATGTTGTTAACTTGTCAGCACTATAACAAAAAAAAAAATCATAAAAATACAAAACTAAAAGTACAAGGGTTATTGTTCTTACCCATATCTCCCCATACTACTCCCTCAGGTAGTACTAGGTCTGGGTCATCTCTATATTTCGTACCACTATACGGTTAATCCTCTACCATAAGCAACTGGCCCTCTAGCCAGCTAAAGAACTCAGTACCATATGAGATGATGGGGCCCCTACCGTGCCGAGCCATCAGCTCTGTCCATTTAGCCATGTGAGGATCCCTAGGATCCCTGTCATCCAACGGTACCTATGGGCACAAGAGGGGAACCCACTCCAAGAGAAACAAGATCACTATCGACCCGTAGCCGAACTGTTTGAGCTCTCCCTTCCGAAACTTGGTGAGATGAGCTTGAATGTTCGCAAGGATCCCCTCGCACCAATTGAAGATCTTTGGAGACATACAGTCCTCCGCATATAGCATCTGAGACCGAGTAGACAAGTGAGGAGCCTAACTCCTTTCTATCCTCGTAATGGTGAAAAGAATGGCACGCAAAGGACACTCTCGTACATCTTTTATGGGAATCTTCCCACTAGAAGCACGAGCGTGAGGATTGTAGTGTTGTAGGATCAAGTCCTCCATAGTCCGATCACTTCCCCATGATCCAATAAGAAGTACATTGTCCCCTCTTCGGGACAATCCAATTAGAAAATAGATGTCCTCAACATCTATAGTAAGCACGTGCTCACCGATCACAAAATACTGTTGAGTTGCGTCCCAACATCTAGGCATATGCATCAACAAGGGGATTTGGGATCTCATGCCATGGATCTCGAAGAACTTTAGAATAACACAGTTCCTCACTGTCGTCACACACAATGGATCGTTTTCAATTTGCATGTCATCTACCCCATGCTCCCATTCACGCCAGTCCAAGACCATTTTGGTTGCTTGTAACCTGCCAAAAGGAGAGTTTAAACATTGTTAATACTCACTTCAACCACTGAAAGTTCTTTTTTTGGGAAGGGTTTGTGTTTGGGGTTGGATGTTTCCGTCGTCGTACCCCATTATTGATAACAATGCGACATCATTGCAGTCCACCTTTACATGCTTTGCGACGACTCAGTCTCATCGTAGTTCTCGAAAGGGCGAACTGCGACAACCTGAGGACGCAATGGCCCTTCACAAACCAAGCTAAAACCCAAAAGAATGAACCAAAATAAAAAAATGTAAACCACTACAATTATGCTGGATGAATTTTAGAGTTACCTGCTCCGGACGATGGGTGAAATGGTTGCTTGTAGCTCCCGAAATCGACAAGTGAAGTTTTGGCTCCAAATGGCACTTCTCCTCCCAAATTTGGCAAATGAAACAGTGGTGACTCTATTTGATCCATTTTTCTATTTATAGGTTAAAGGAATATTCTTTTTTCAAATAGTTGATGCATTTAGGTCATTTTCTATAGTTTAAATAATTTTTTTATTGTGTTTGAATGCTTGGTTGATCATTTGACCTAGTTTTCAAGTGTACTGGAGTCATTAAGTGTCTTTTTACGCCACTTTCGCGTTGGAACGATCATCTTAGGTATGAACACCCCTTGTGTATCCGTTATCTTTTCATTCATTAGATTGTAATTATTTAATGATAATGAGATTACTCTTTTTTATTTCTCATGCTCTTGAAACTATGAGAATAAGTTATCGAGTTACGATTTATCACTTTTCTGGGCTCATTAAACTCCTACGGAAATGGAACCCCCCCGGAGTCTATCTTTAAGCTCTTTTCAGGCTCTCGAAATACGAACATATTGCCAAGCAAACTTGACTCGTTCACGCTTGTTAAAGAATTTGAATGGTTGTCTTTCTGGGGATAGTTTACCCCTTTTTTGGACCAAGGGGCACTACTTACGAAAAAGGTATACTCCAGCCAATCATGACTGGAAGAGTCCTCTCCCACATTGTTTTACGCTTTTTCGGGCGATGAGGATAACTTTACAAAAAATAACTGTTTGAGTCTTCTTTAGTTCTTTTCAAACTCTGTAAACATGAAATGACTATCAAGTTTACCTTCTATGGACTCGTTAAACTTTTACATTGAAGGGACCGCCATGGGATGAACCCCTCCTATCCCAGGTTTAGAAAATATTTGGGATTGGACTCATCTATGAGATGAGCTATACCGAGCATCTGGTTACCCTCATCAAGCTCGTAAAAAACACATGAGGCACTCATCATTCATGATGGGGAAAAAGGAAATATTTTATGTTACACCCTTTATCAGTGGTACTACCTAGTCATTTCTTGGTCATGGCACTCATTTGCATTTGCATACTACACTTGGATCATCTGTTTGTCCTCAAGTTACACCTATTTCCTAAGTATTGTTACTCCTTTGAGTCATTCAAAGAACACTTCCATCATCAGTTGCATTAGGAGTTGGTACCATAACTCGTCAAGTCAATACTGCCAAGTCATGCCATGCCCATGTTCAAGAATACTCTCACTATTCATTATCTACAGTCAGTACACCTTCCATCATGTCGGTCTACTCCGATTCAGTCTTGCATGTTACTGTACCATCCAATTTTCTCTACACATCCTTTGTCGTGTTTCGTGTCGATGATGGGGGATTTTTCATGGACCTCCTTCGACGGATTCATCCTTGTTGACTTCAACACATCATCCGAGGATCGAATATAGAAACCAACCAAGTACCTTGGCCCTGCATGTCTCAATGGAAGGTTACCTCGCTTTCAACATGAGTTTACATCATTGAATCTTGATTGAAAGATTTCATTTCGCATTCAACTTCAACTCATTTATTCATGCTTGATGTTATGTACGATGATACCTTGGGAATTGTTGACATCAATGGTGATTTCCCTCACACTTGTTAACGGTATACATCAATGACCAGTAATCAAGTGGTTTATACCATGTTCGACGTCAAGACATTTGTAATCACATGGATAGATTCGTGTCATTGCGGCTTCAGCTTGAAGACCCTAGGGAGTCATGTTTTACCCAGATTGTGATGGAGTTTGTATTTAGTCATATTACACGGATCCATATTTGCATTGGTCGTGGTTGTGTTATCATCTCATCATGGATCTACGCTTGTGTCTAGTACCCATGATTGTGTTCAGTCGGTCATTACAAACATGGATCTGCATTGTATTGGTCGGTAGCCATGTTGTACGTCATATGAGACTGTGTACTCAGAGTCAATTGTACTGCAGCAGCGTCCCTCGTCCAACAAGTTATTTCCATTCTTTCTGTCAAAGCATTTAACCTGTGCAAATTTAAAGAGCTTCATGCTTTGGGGGGCATTCTTTTACACCTAAAATCCTACCATCATGAGATTCATTGTATACATCCCTAAAGTATCATTGGCTAAGTCATTAACTTGGAAGCGATTCCATTGCATTCATGCTAGGTTTTGAGAGGTCATCGCAGGCTTCACTCATGCAACCTGTGACGTTGCATCTTACTCTCTTGCACGGTGCGACGATGTCAGTTAATAGGAAAAAATAGCTTCTTCGAGCTCATTCTCGAAGCCTGCTGACTTGGATCCTTATCCCTAACCTCTTGGGAGAGATGGCACTTGGTTCCTAACCTCTTGGGAGGATCCCCTATCTCTCTCCTAGCATATCTCAACCTATCCTATCCGTACCCTATCAACTTAGTCCTATATAAGTGAAGCTCTACCCCTCTCCAAAGGGAGGAAGTCTATAATGTCTACATGCTGGTGAAATCATCATTGAGAGATCTCTAACTCATCCATTGAGAGACTCACACTTCCTTGGGAAGATATGGCATTTGGCTTGGTTGGAGAAGGATTGCTACGTTCAGCCTAGGTTGTATTCATTCTTCTATGTACTTTCCTTATATTTACAGTAATATAAATGCTTTCGACCCGTATTGTTGTGTTGATAGTATTGTGTATTTTACCTTCTTAACTGTTTACTTAGATCTATTATTGTATAGATGCTATTTACTTGTTTGCATTGTTTTGGGTATCTTGACAGGTCTTGTAGCTAAGATCTGACGACCGCAAGGCGTGGAGCAACATCCAGGAGAAAGGACTTCAAGTATAAGGTAAGACATCTAGTGACTCGATCCTTAATTAGATCTAGGAAAGTGGTTTGTAGTTTTTACTATTTGTTCTAGACTCACATTGAGCTAGGGAGATCCGGCTTGCGTCCGCTCGAGCGGATTGTCCATCAAACAATAGTAATGCCATGAATACAAATTGTGAAAATGAAATGCTATATCTATTGTAAAAGCCAAATGAAACTAGAAAAGAAATATCAAATGTTATATCTATTGTGAAATGTAATACCCAGGTAACAAGATGTCTAAAGACGCACCTGGAAGTTCTCAGGTAAACAAGTGCCTTAAAAACACACCTGTAGCAAGAAGCCCGATATAAAATGTAAATATATGCAATGCGTTTATAAAGACCCATAGATCAAAGGCTATGGAAACTATAGGCCCAAAAATCAATGGAACTTAAATTCTATATAAAAAAGATTCCTAGCCTCATTTGTATTATGGATTGTGAGTATCTGCCAAGGTGAATAAACACTCTTTGAACAACTTACCCATTTGTGAGACACCACCATTCCCTGTGTTATTAGTCATTCAGTATATTCTATGGTGTGTATTCCATTTCCATTTCCAAAGTGTCACAGTGTTAAGTTAGTAAGTCATTCCCTCTAGCCTAGCCTTTGCAGTACAAAGCCTTCACCCTTCACGAGCAAATTGATCACAAGTATGAAGTGAGTATGGTCTCGAAAGTCTAGTCTGAGTAACAATAATAATTAATGACTTTATACATTTGGATTTAGAGTTCCTGTAATGATTGATTTTTTTTATAATTGCTAATTGAATGGATAGCAAAGCATATTTTAAGCTTTGAGACCTTGTAGCATTTTGATGATAGCCTGAGTTATATGTTGGTCATGTTGACTTGGTCAAACCCAGTTTGACCAAGGTCAACCACAGGGCATGAGGTGGTTAGACCTTATGATGATGCAAATAGATTGTATATGGTCTATGTAGAAGTACATGATGGATATATGCAGCAGATACATGTTTACGATGATGATTTGTGGTTTTTAGTATTATTTGATCATTTACAGATTATTATTATTTTATCTATCTGGGCATATTGGATATATTATATGATCATATAGAGATCCATATGGTGTATTAGTACAAATATTAGATGGATTTGGACCTTCTGATTCCAATGGGACAGTCTGTTTTCAGTTCCGGGTAATTACAGTGATTTTTAGCCTCAGTTGGCTACCATAATGCAGTTTTGGGCTATCAGAGGCCCTGTCAAAGCAGAGCAGAGATTTGTTTGGTTCACCTAGGGTGATGTGCATGGAGGGGGAGGTCCAGCCACTTGTTATTACCATATTATTCCCCTCCCAAAGAGCCTAGTGGCCTTACCTTGACAGTGCAGGCACTGTAGGAGGTAGTTTGGGCAGTTTCACACTTCCCAAGGCAGTTCAGAAATGGTAAAAATGGCTATTGAAGGATTCAATTTGGGCTACCGAGGAAAGTTTATGGCATGGGATGATGTTTAATGATGAGTGGGATGTCTTCCGCACTTTCTCTAGCAGTTTCAGCTTCTAGTGGGACCCACACCCATCACTTCCGACACTTTATGTTGATTTCTGGAGCCTCCTAAGGCTCACGACTTTCCCAGAGAGGCACAATTTGGTGTCTAGATGGATTAATTTATATTATTGTTCTATGGGGATTGACCAAGGGTGTTATAAATTACCCCATGGACCAACCACGAGCTATATCTTATGTTTTATCATTCAATTTTGGTGGGACACCCTCTCCTAGGGTGATTTGGTCCATTGAAGTATTATTTTATTAGTGATCCATTTATTGTATTGTTGAGCTCATCTCAACCATTGATTAGATCATTTGATATTTTAATCTTACCCACTCATTCAAAAAGTGGTTAGGATTTTGATGCCTCTCCTTCCTATTTAAAGGAGAGAGCTTCTCATTGTAAAGGGGTCTTTGGCGCTTGGAATCTTGATATAGAAAAAAAATTCTGTGGAAATTCTTGTGGTCTCCTTTGAATATGGTATTCTTTGATGGTGATTGTAAAGTTTATTGCATCCTAGAATTTGGGTATTTGTTGGTGTTGATGTATATGTAACTTCGGAATGTATTTCATCTATGTATTTCATATATATTTATTGTACCCTTATTAGAGATGTGTTATTCCTCTATAAGGAAGTGTCGTCATGTGGATTGACAAGTGTCGCAAGAGTGTGTACTTGCCAATGGGTTATTAGATCACCATGTGTGGGGTCAGCCCTAAAATATATATATTATAATGTGGATGTACCTAGCTAGACAAGTCGGCCCCATAAGGTCACTGGGAAAACATGTTAGTATAAATAGAGATCAGGGGATCTCTATTTAGATCATTCGGAAAGTTATATCTCTCTCACTTAGAAAGTAGCGCACTAGTGAGGAGGAGGATCATTTGCTACTAGGAGACTATCTCAGTGTATTTTGGTTGAGCCATTGCTCTCTCTATCTCTGAGGAAGTTGTGGGGTTTTTCACCTTAGGGTTTTCCCCACGGAAACTCTGTGTCTCTTGTCTCTCATGCTTTTGATTCTTGTGAGGCTTGTGATTGTTATGCATTGATATACTGTACATGTTATTCTCTCAGTGAAGATCCTAGAGTATTGTGAATTAATGCTCAAAATTTAACAGTTGGAAGATCTATTTTGTGGAAACTTTGTCTTGTCTACAGGAGGGTGAATTCGTCTTGGGCATTTTTGCAGGGCTTCCTCAACTCGCTTGGCTTGGCATTCGCTTGTATCAAGGGGTTATCATTAGTATCATTGTGATCTATGCTATCTTTCAGTTATTTCTTTTGTGTCATTAGTCTTTATCTCTTGATGCAATAAATCTGATATTGTTGACGTTTATTGTGCAGGAGGGAGGGCACATTGGCTTCCTTGGGCAAATCAATTTCATATAAAAATACTTCAAATCACTTCAAATTGATCGGGTTTTCATAGATCATCATCATCAAGGCATCTACAAGGTTGTCCAGGTAAGATCCACATGTTTGTTCTTGTTTTCTTGGTTCCAATCCATTAGCACAACACTTAGATGATAAAACACTTATTTTACATTTTCTTGGATCTACTTAGATCTAGCATGATTTTGGGTAAGATATTGAAAACCCACCTCTATAGCATCCACGACAATTCGGATCTATAGTTCGGTGTGGATTGGACTTGATTTGACCCCTTTCCCAAGGCACATTAGCCTCTCCAAGTGAGGTCTCACTCCTTGGATAGGGTAGTTTTCTATGTTCTAAGACATGTGTAGGTGAGATCCCACTTGATTTGAACCCTCCTCACTTGATTACCTACTCCTAGTGCTTCATCTTGCTGATTTTCACCTTGTGGGCCCCATTCCTCATTTTGAGGGTTGTGCCCCACTAGGGTCACTTGGTGTTGCACTTTAGATCTCATATCTACTGAGATATAGCCATTGTATGAGCTTGATCTTTGAAACCCACCTTGCTTTACACCTTGAAAACCGCGATCTGTATTTTGGTGGACATCCTGGCCCATTTCCCATGGCACTAATCTTCTCCAAGCCCATTCGACTTTGTTGGGTTGTCTATTTTCCCCTTGGGTTTATATTTGTATGGCTACTTGCACTCATAGATACTTTCATATCCTTTTGTGAAGCATATCTAGAAATCCTAAACTGTCAGATCTCTTATTTGGGACACTTTCCTTGTTTTAAGGGTCACATTTCCCAAGGGAATTGATTTTCACCATTTGAAACTAGTTGTGAATCCTGGAATCATTCTTAATCTTAGAATCACAATGTGTTGTCTTTCCTTGTCACATCACACCTTTCCTTAACCTCCACAGTGATCCCAATTCCTTAATTCTAGGGTTCCATACTTGTGACCTTACATACTTCATTAGATTGATTTGATCTGGTGATTGGGTTGATCTCTCCTATCGGGAGTAGATATGGGTCTCTGCCTTGCTATCTTGGCTTTGATAGCTAAAGCGAAGAGTTCCTTGGTTGGTGTGACAACCATCCATCTGGGAACCAAGGACCTCTTGGTTCACCACTTTAGTTTCCTATCCCCTCTACCATCCACCTTTGATCCACTTGTAGGGGCAACTACAATATTGGTGATAACATTTTGGCGTCGTTTCCAGGGAGGTAGAGGCTTACCTTCAGTGTCTGCTAGTGTCCGTGCATTAATCCATATATTATCACATCCGGTATTTTTCCTTGGTGATTGCAATCCTAATTCTATAATTATCTCAATCACCATCTTAATAACTCATCTCACCTCTCCGACGACATATTTCATTTCGGTGAATTACTTGTGTGGTTCACCTGGCGACTCCACCCCGCGACTCTACTAAGGAACGAATCCAACATATAAATCTTAAAATATTTAATCTTGACTCTGCTGGGAAGCGAACCCATGTATATACTCCACCAAGAATCTTAAAAATTCATAATGGACCAAAATCTTCTTCGAGATCTTAAACAAAAATTAAAAATTATAACAGAGATTAATGAAAGGTATGAGCATAATTATCAAAATAATTATGGTAATGAAACTCCATATCAAATATTTTTATGATACCCGATATTTGCCTCATCCATCTAATAATTTCTCCTAGAATATCCCAAGCGAACCAATTAGAAGATATCCGACTCAGTCGCGGCTTTTGGTAAGTGATTCTCTCCCAACTAAAGTAACTAGAACCTTTAGGAAACCCAAGCCATCTCGTTTTGATTTTTCAGAAATATATGGGGCACCTCATCTTATTCCAAATGGATACATTAGGGGGTTGCCTCATTTTGATCGAAATAATGGAACATATGTTGAAAGTCATTTGGATTCCCTCTGGGGCCATATGGAATTTCTGGCTGTTGATGGTGAGGATGTTTATATGCAGGCCCTTGGTGATTTCCTAGAAGGGGATGCCCAACTATGGTTCGATCATTTAGCCCCAGGATCCATCACTGGGTATGATATGTTCATGAATTTATTAATATATAAGTGGGGAGAAAACACTAGTGAGCTTATGGAAGAACAGTTAGATAATGAGTGTCTTGATGAAAATCAACTTGATGAAGATAATCAAGATACCAATAATGAATTAATTAATGATTGTCCTCATCAAATTGATTTCTCTTCTCCTGAGACAATTGAGTCTTGCGAGAAGGTCATGCATGACAGTGAGCAAATTTTAACTCCTCGGGATTATTGCATTAATATTGATATAAGAGGAGAACTTGTGAGAATCTTCTCATTATTACCTAAAGAAGTCTCAGATGAAGATGATAATTCCAATAATTTCCATTGGGAAGCATCCATGGTTGAATCTTCCATTAGTGAATCCTTTGAAAATATTCTTGAGATTCCTTTGCACAATCCTTATGTAATTAATGACATTTCTGATCATGATATTGAAGAAGAAGAAAATAGGGACAATAACCAAATTTCTCCTGACACAAATTCATTTGATCATTTCATTTTAAGAGACCAAACTTATGATAATGATCAAATGGTTGTTGATGCAATCCCTAATAGTTTGTCATCATGTGAAATTAATGATAAATCAATTAAAGATAATTCTCATGATGAGGATGGTTTAGTGAGTCAAATTAATTGAGAGCTTTCCTTAATAGAATCCTCAAACCAATATCTTAATGTTTATGGGAAGCTCAGAAACAATCTTTCACTTAACTCATCCAATATATATATATATATTTCTTCTAATTCAATATCTGATCAGGATTGTTTATTTCAATTTTTGGGGTTGGGTGCTCGCAATAATTTGTTTCCTTTTTTGAAAAGTTCAAGGTCAATTAATTTTCAATCCACCCTCCCATCCCATCTTTTTGAATCTTCTTTGAGTTTGTGGTCTGGTAAATCTTTTGAGATTTTTAATCAAGAATATAAATATTGTCACATGTATGGAGATAAAGTGCTTCATTTTCCCTTTTAGTCATCTTTGATGAATAACATTCTTCAATTTATTAATCCTTCTTCTTGGTGGCTGGAAGGGGTATATACAGATCAATTTCATCATTTCTCCATTCTCAAACAACAAGTGGGGATAATCTTGATCTTAATTCTATTTCACAATTCATCCCTACTTGGTTTATGCATCATTCTTGGAGTAGTCAGAATTGAGTGTCTTGGTCAGGTAGATGAGGAAAGTAGTTTGAAGCAAGGGGAGTTGAATTTTTTATCACATCTATTCCTTCCATGCATTTTGAAAAATAAGTTACATGCCTTTTATGATCCGATTAATACTATGATGGAGGATGTTTACATCAATCGAACTCCCCCTTTGCATGTTTTCATTCTGTACCATTCCAATACCTTCTCGAATTTTCAACAAGTCATAAATGTTTTGATTTTAAATCCACTAAGTTTTAACCTAATCCTGACTTGTTATGTTAAAGAACAGAAAGAAAGAATCATTAATCAATTTAATGAATGGTTTCATTGGATCTATGACTATACCTAGTTCTTGCTTGCCTAGGTAGGTTAGAGTAGGTAGGGGTCAGAATCAGCTTGCTTGGGAAATAGTTAGTCTTTTCAACCATTGAGCCTGGCACCTTTTTGTCTTTTCCAAGCTCCTTTGAAGCTCCTAGTTTAGCCGAGTACCTGCCATTTTCTTTTCCTGCAAAATAAAATTTAAATTATGTTAGTAGATTAGTTTTATTTTCTGCATTTATATTTCATGGATTTCAATTTTAGTATTGTTGATTATTTTTTGAGATTTATATATATATATGCATGCGTTGTTCTCACATTCGATCTATGAGTTTGGTATAGCTCTCGCCATTTTGCAGATATTAGGTGATATGCTGGTAGCAGTTGTAGTGATAGAGTATTGGATCGAGGATATGAGTAGAAGAGTTCGAGGACCAAAGATTCTAAGGTTCTCAAGCGCTCTTTTCAATAGAGCACTTGTCACACCGGGAACCATATGTTATCACATATATAGTAGTTGGGATACCATACTTTATTTTTCAGATTCCAGTACACTTTTCAGCCAGTTCGCTTGCATTGAGATGCAGAGATGAACATCTATTATGGATCACTATTAGATTATGAAGAGCAGTTTTGATTCCCCATGCTACGACTGAGTTTTAGGAGACTCAGAGAGATGACCGATGTATCCATTTATCCATTTGTATAGAGCAGTCTGTAGTGCCTAGAGTTAACAGCAACAGTTTCATAGGACAGATGATGGTTCAGATGTTGTGCATTCAAGTATATGACTCAGCAGGTATATTATTGTGTTGTGTTTATTTTTCTTTTATATTCATTTTTGTGACATGTCTTAGCATTTAGTGTCATGATCTAGCGATCATATAGATATATGGACCTGGTTGTACTGTTATATTATATACACTTGTCCCTACTCAGACCTAGAAGTTCTTGACCTATACTCATCTATTTTACCCTCATTAGGGAGATTAGAGGTGATCATTCCCTCCATACTTTTTCCTTCTAGTGTTGGTCTCATTATTCACTATCTTCATCAATCCATTACCTACCCATTTTGTTATTTACGTTGACTTACTACTTGACTAGTGGCATGGAGGACCTTTCCCCGTTGTAGCCTCTGTATTGGATGACCTTCCTTGTTTATTGTGTCTCGGCTCTGAGTTGGTGACAAAACTTACCTTTCGTGAGTTGGATTGTAGGCCTAAATCATTCCTGTCAGTTGTCTCGATGTTTGGCACTAGCTTGAACTCCCCTTAGTCACTAAAGATGTTGTTGGCTAAACCTGAAACAGATAGTACTGCCATGAATACAAATTATGAAAATGAAATTTTATATCTATTGTAAAGAGCCAAATGAAACTGGCAAAGAAATATCAAATGTTATATCTATTGTGAAATGTAATACCCAAGTAAACTAGATATCTAAAGACACACTTGGAAGTGCTCAGGTAAACAAGTGCCTTAAAAACACACCCGCAGCAAGAAGCCTCATATAAAATGTAAATCTTTGTAATGTGTTTATCAACACACATAGATCAAAGGCTATGGAAACTATAGACCCAAAAAGCAATGGAACTTAAATTCTATATCAAAAAGATTGTTGGCCTCATTTGTATTATGGATTGTGAGCATCTGCCAGGGTGAATAAACACTCTTTGAACAACTTACCCATTTGTGAGACACCACCATTCCCTGTGTTATTCCTCATTCAGTATATGCTATGGTGTATATTCCCTTTCCATTTCCAAAGTGTCACAGTGTTAAGTTAGTAAGTAATTCCCTCTAGCCTAGCCTTTGCAGTACAAAGCCTTCACCCTTCACTAGCAAATTGATCACAACTATGAAGTGAGTATGGTCTTGAAAGTCCAGTCCGAGTAATAATAATAATTAATGACTTTATCCATTTGGATTTAGATCGCCGGTAATGATTTATTTTTGTTATAATTGATATTTGAATGGATTGCAAAGCATATTTTAACCTTTGACACCTTGTAGCATTTTGATAATAGCCTGAGTTATATGTTGGTCATGTTCACTTGGTCAAACCTAGTTTGACAAAGGTCAACCATAAGACATGAGGTGGTTAGACCTTAAGATGATGCAGATAGATGGTGTATGGTCTATGTACAAGTACATGATGGTTCTATGCAGCAGATACAAGTTTATGATGCTAATTTGTGGTTTTCAGTATTATTTGATCATTTACAGATTATTATTATTTTATTTGTCCGGGAATATTTGATATATTATATGATCATCCAAAGATCCATATGGTGTATGAGTACACATCTTAGATGGATTTGGACCTTCAGAGTCCAATGGAACAGTTTGTTTTCAGTTCCGGGTCGTTACAGTGATTTTTAGCCTCAGTTGGCTATCCTAGTGCAGTTTTGGCCTATCAGAGGCCGTGTCAAAGTAAAGAAGCGATTTGTTTGGTTCACCTAGGGAGCTATGCATGGAAGGGGTGGTCTAGCGACTTATTATTACCATATTACACCCCTCCCAGAGAGCCTGGTGGCCTTACCTTGACAGAGCAGGCACTCCAAGAGGCAGTTTGGGCAGTTTCACACTTCCCAAGGCAGTCTAGAAATGGTGAAAATGGCTACTAAGGGATTCGATTTGGGATATTGAGGCAATTTTATGGCATGGGATGATGTTTGATGATGAGTGGGATGTCTTCCGGACTTTCTCCAACAGTTTCAGCTTCTAGTGGGACCCACACCCATCACTTCTAGCACTTTATGTTGATTTCTAGAGCTTCCTAAGGCTCACTACTTTCCCAGAGAGGCACGATTTTGTGTCTAGATGATTATTTTATATTCTTTTGCTATGGGGATTCACCAAGGGTGTTATAAATTACCCCTTCGAACCACCATGAGCTAAATTTTATGTTTTATCATTCACTTTTGGTGGGACCCCCTCTCCTAGGGCGATTTGCTCCATTGATGTATTATTTTATTAGTGATCCATGTATTGTATTGTTGAGCTCATATGAAACATTGATTAGATCATTTGATCTTTTAATCATAGCTACCCATTCAAAAATTGGTTAGGATTTTGATGCCTTTCCTTCCTATTTAAAGGAGAGAGCTTCTCATTGTAAAGGGGTCTTTGGCTCTTGGAATCTTGTTATAGAAACATTTTTCTGTGGAAATTATTGTGGTCTCCTTTGAATCTAGTGTTCTTCGACGGTGATTGTAGAGTCTATTGCATCCTAGCATTTGGGTATTTTTTGGAAGATCTATTTTGTGGAAACTTTGTCTTGTCTACAAGAGGGCGAATTCATCTTGGGCGTATTATCAGGGATTCCTCAACTCGCTTGGCTTGGCATTCGCTTATATCAGGGGTTATCATTAGTATCATTGTGATCTATGCTATCTTTCTGTTATTTCTTTTGTGGCATTAGTCTTTATCTCTTGATCCAATAAATCTGATATTGTTGACATTTATTGTGCAGGAGGGAGGGCGCATTGGCTTCCTTGGGAAAATCGATTTCATAGAAAACTACTTCAAATCACTTCAAATTGATCGGGTTAGCATAGATCATCATCATCAAGGCATCTACATGGTTATCCAGGTAAGATCCACAGGTTTGTTGTTCATTTCTTAGTTCCAATCCATTGGCACAACACTTAAATGATAAAACCCTCATGAGTTAAAACCCTCATTTTACATTTTCTCAGATCTAGTTAGATCTAGCATGATTTTGGGTAAGATATTGAAAACCCACCTCTATAGCATCCACACAAATTCAGATATATAGTTTGGTGTGGATTGGCCTTCATTTGACCCCTTTCCCAAGGCACATTGGCCTCTCCAAGTGAGGTCGCACTCCTTGGCTAGGTGAATTTTATAGGTTCTAAGACATCGGTAGGTGAGATCCCACTTGATTTGAACTCTCCTCACTTGATAACCTACCCCTAGTGCTTCATCTTGCTGATTTTCACCTTGTGGGCCCTATTTATCATTTTGAGGGTTGTGCCCCACTTGGGTCACTTGGTGATGCACTTTAGATCTGAGATCTACTGAGGTCTATCCATTAGATGAGCTTGATCTTTGAAACCCACCTTTCTTTACACCTTGAAAACCCCGATATGTATTTTGGTGGACTTCCGACTCCAATTGGCCCATTTCACGAGGCACTCATTTTAGCCAAGCCCATTCGACTTTGTTGGGTTGTCTATTTTCCCTTTGGGTTGATCTTTGTCTAGATGCTTGCACTCCTAGATATTGTCATATCCTTCTATCAAGCATAGATAGAAATCCTAAACTGTCAGATATCTGATTTGGGACACTTTCCCTGTTTTAAGGGTCACGTTTCCCAAGGAAACTGATTTTGACCATTTGAAACTAGTTGTTAATCTTGGAATCATTCTTAATATTAGAATCACTATGTGTTGCATTTCCTTGTCACTTCACACCTTTCCTTAACCTCCACAGTGATCCTAACTCCTTAATTCTAGGGTTCCATACCTGTCACCTTGCGTACTTCATTAGATTGATTTGATCAGGTGATTGGGTTTATCTCTCCTATCGAGAGTAGATTTGGGTCTCCCCCTTGCTATCTTGGCTTTGATACCTAAATCAAAGAGTGCTTTGGTTGGCATGACAACCATCCATCTGGTAACCAAGGCCCTCTTGGTTCACCACTTTAGTTGCATGTCCCCTCTACCATCCACCTTGGATCAACCTATAGGGGCGACTACAAGATTGGTGATAACATTTTGGCATCATTGTCGGGGAGGTAGAGGCTTACCTTCGGTGTCTGCAAGTGTCCGTGCATTAAGCCATATCTTATCGCATCCGGTATTATGCCTTGGTGATTGCAATCCTAATTCTATAATTATCTCAATCACCATCTTAATCACTCATCTCACCTCTTCTACAACATATTTCATTTCGATGAATTACTTGTGTGGTTCACCTGGAAACTCCACCCCGCGACTTTATTGAGGAACGAATCCAACATATAAATCTTAAAATATTTAATCATGACTCTGTTGGGAAGCGAACCCATGTATACACACCACCAAGAATTTTAACAATTCATAATGGACCAGGATCTTCTTCGAGATCTTGAACAAAATGTAAAAATTATAACAGAGATTAATGAAAGGTAGGATAATAATTATCAAAATAATTATGGGTATGAACCTCCATATAAATATTTTTATGATACCCGATATTTTACTCATCCATCTAATCATTTCTCCTCGAATATCCGAAGTGAACCAATTAGAAGATATTCAACTCCGTCGAGGCTTTTGGTAAATGATTCTCGCCCAACTCAAGTAACTAGAACCTTTAGGAAACCCAAGCCATCTCCTTTGATTTTTTAGAAATATATGGGTCACCTCACGTTATGCCAAATGGATACATTAGGGGGTTGCCTCATTTTGATGGAAATAATGGAACATTTGTTGAAATTCATTTTGATGCCCTCTGGGACCATATGGAATTTCTGGGTGCTGATGGTGAGGACGTTTATATGTGGGGCCTTGGTGCTTCCCTAGAAGGGGATGCCCGACTATGGTTCGATCATTTAACCCTAGGATCCATCACTGGGTATGATATGTTCACGGATTTATTAATAAATAAGTGGGGAGAAAACACTAGTGAGCCTATGGACGAAGAGTCAGACAATGAGTGTCTTGATGAAAATCAACTTGATGAAGATAATCAAGATACCAACAATGAATTAATTAATGATTGTCCTTATCAAATTGATTTCTCTTCTCCTGAGCCAATTGAGTCTTGCTAGAAGGTCATGAATGACATTGAGCAAATTTTAACTCCTCAGGATAATTGCATTAATATATATATATATAAGAGGAGAACTTATGAGAATCTTGTCATCATTACCTAAAGAAGTCCCAGATGAAGAGGATAATTCCAATAATTTCCATCAGGAAGCATCCATGGTTGAATCTTCCATTAGTGAATCCTTTGAAAATATTCTTGAGATTCCTTTGCACAATCCTTATGTAATTAATGACATTTCTGATCATGATATTGAAGAAGAAGAAAATAGGGACAATAACCAAATTTCTCCTGAAACAAATTCATCTGATCATTGCATTTTAAGAGATCAAACTTATGATAATGATCAAATGGTTGTTGATGCAATCCCTAATAGATTGTGATCATGTGAAATTAATGATAAATCAATTAAAGAGAAATCTCATGACGAGGATGGTTTAGTGAGTCAAATTAATTGAGAGATTTCCTTAATAGAATCCTCAAACCAATATCTTAATGTTTATGGGAAGCTCAGATACAATCTTTCACTTAACTCATCCAATATATATATTTTTTCTAATTCAATTTCTGATGAGGATTGTTTATTTCAATTTTTGGGGTTGGGTGCGCACAATAATTTCTTTCCTTTTTGGAAAAGTTCAAGGTCAAGAAGTTTTCAATCCACCCTCCCATCCCATCTTTTTGAATCTTCTTTGATTTTGTGGTCTGGTAAATATTTTGAGATTTTTAATCTAGAATATAAATATTGTCGGATGTATGGAGATAAAGTGCTTCATTTTCCCTTTCAGTCATCTTTCATGAATAAAATTATTCAATTTATTAATCCTTCTTCTTGGTGGTTGGAAGGGGTATATAAAGGTCAATTTTATCGTTTATCCATTCTCAAACAACAGGTGGGGCTAATCTCGATCTTAATTCTATTTCATAATTCATCCCTACTTGGTTTATGCATCATTCCTGGAGTAGTCAGAATTGAGTGTCCTAGTCAGGTAGATGAGGAAAGTAGTTTGAAACAAGGGGAGTTGAATTTTTTATCACATCTATTCCTTCCATGCATTTTGAAAAATAAATTACATACCTTTTATGATCCGATTAATATTATGATGGAGGATGTTTACATCAATCGAACTCCCCCTTTGCATGTTTTCGTTTTGCACCATTCCAATACCTTCTCGAATTTTCAACAAGTCAGAAATGTTTTGATTTTAAATTCGCTAAGTTTTAACCTAGTCCTGACTTGTTTTGTTAAAGAACATCAAGAAAGAATCATTAATCAATTTAATGAATGGTTGCATTGGATCTATGACTATACCTAGTTCTTGCTTGCCTAGGTAGGTTAGAGTAGGCAGGATTCTGAATAAGCCTTCTTGGGCAATAGTTATTCTTTTCAGCCATTGAGTCTTGCACCTTTTTGTCTTTTCCAAGCTCCTTTGAAGCTCCTAGTTTAGCCGAGTAACTGTCATTCTCTTTTCCTGCACAATAAAATTTAAATTATGTTAGTAGATTAGTTTTATTTTCTGCATTTATATTTCATGCATTTCAATTTCAGTATTGTTGATTATTTTCTGAGATTTATATATATATGCATGCGTTGTTCTGACATCCGGTCTGTGAGTTTGGTATATCTTTGGCCATTTTCCAGATAACAGGTGATATGTTGATAGCAGTTTTAGTGATAGAGTGTTGGATCGAGGATATGAGTAGTAGAGTTCGAGGATCAAATATTCTGAGGTTCTCAAACACTCTTTCCAGCAGAGCACTTGTCCCAGTTGGAGCCAAATGTTATCACATATATAGTAGGTGGGCTACTATACTTTATTTTTCAGATTCCATTACACTTTTCAGCCAGTTCCCTTGCATTGAGATGCAGAGATGAACATCTATTATGGATCACTATCAAATTATGGACAACAGTTTTGATTCCCCATGCTATGACTGAGTTTCAGGACACTCAGAGAGATGACTGATGTATCCATTTATCCATTTGTACAGAGTCGTCAGTAGTGCCCAGAGTTACAGCCAACAGTTTCAAAGGACAGATGATGGCTCAAGTGTTGTGCATTCAGGTTTATGACTCAGTAGGTATATAATTGTGTTGTGGTTATTTTGCTTTTATATTCATTCTTGTGACATGTCTTGGCATTTAGTGTCATGATCTGGCGATCATATAGATATATGGACCTGGTTTTATTGTTATATTATATATACTTGTCCCTAATCAGACCTAGAAATATCAAATGTTATATCTATTGTGAAATGTAATACTTAGGTAAACAAGATGTCTAAAGTCACACCTGGAAGTGCTCAGGTAAACAAGTGCCTTAAAAAAACACTTGCAGCAAGAAGCCTCATATAAAATGTAAGTCTATGCAATGTGTTCATAAACACACATAGATCAAAGGCTATGGAAACTATAGGCCCAAAAATCAATGGAACTTAAATTCTATATAAAAAAGATTGTTGGCCTCATTTGTATTATGGATTGTTAGCATATGCCAAGGTGAATAAACACTCTTTGAACAACTTACCCATTTATGAGACACCACCATTCCCTATGTTATTACTCATTCAGTATATTCTATGGTGTGTATTCCCTTTCCATTTCCAAAGTGTCACAGCGGTTAAGTTAGTAATTCATTCCCTATAGCCTAGCCTTTGCAGTACAAAGCCTTCACCCTTCACTAGCAAATTGATCACAACTATGAAGTGAGTATGGTCTTGAAAGTCTAGTCTGAGTAATAATAATAATTAATGACTTTATCCATTTGGATTTAGATCGCCGGTAATGATTTATTTTTGTTATAATTGATATTTGAATGGATTGCAAAGCATATTTTAACCTTTGACACCTTGCAACATTTTGATGATAGCCTGAGTTATATGTTGGTCATGTTTACTTGGTCAAACCCAGTTTGACCAAGGTCAACCACATAGCATGAGGTGCTTAGACCTTATGATGATGCAAATAGATGGTATATGGTCTATGTACAAGTACATGATGGTTCTATGCAGCAGAAATAGGTTTATGATGATGATTTGTGGTTTTCAGTATTATTTGATCATTTAAAGATTATTATTATTTTATCTGTCCGGGCATATTGGATATATTATATGATCATGCAGAGATCCATATGGTGTATGAGTACACATATTAGATGGATTTGGACCTTCTAAGTCCAATGGGATAGTCTATTTTCAGTTCTGGGTATTACAGTGATTTTTAGCCTTAGTGTAACATCCCAAAATTTATGAAAATTTAAAATTTTTCGATATAGCTTTTAATGCGTAATCTAACTATGTGGAAATATAATAAATGTTTAAATGTCGTCTTGCTATACTAAATGTTGTGTTGGTGAATGTTTGCGACAAGATAATTAATATCTTAATTTCAATGTTAAACTCACTCAAATGTACTTTCACAATTCTTTTGTTGTTGATCCAATGATATAAGTTTATATGTGTTAACTATTGTTCTTCTATTTGATGATGAAGGGGTCCTACAGATGCCCCGAGGCTTACTTAGCATTTATGCTAAAGCATTTGAATCGTCCTTTTTCGCAAATTATAGCTAAGAGATTTAGTGTTTACGACATGTGACCAAAGAGTTTCTAACCAGTTTCCGTGTCTCCAAAGTCTTAATGATTTAATAGACATAATGTCGAAAATTCTATTGGTGAGAAATTCAGTTAGCCGAGTTTGTAAAACAAAAGTATGTCAGTTGTAATATTCATAATCCCTGTGCTAACCTTTTATAAATTTGTTCAAACACATGAATAGGATCAATATATCATAATTTAACTCTATATATTGTTATTGTGAGTTTCTATTTGATGCAAATTATGAGAATAACCAATGTCTATATGCGATGGCTAAGTGCAAATAAAATGCAATATCTATATGCAATTCTTTTATATACTCTAGAGCCTAAGAATTACATGCAAGATTTATTTGAATTCTAACCTAGGAACTATTGCAATTTATAGTCAAATGCTAGCCGATGAACTATATACAAATTTCTATTTAATTTTTATACCATATTGAAATATATATATGCCAAGTCCTATACATAGTCCTATGAACAATAATTATATGGTATTGTGTGTGCATCTACGTGACCCTTTATGACATTATGGATTCCTAGCAATGAATCCGACACCACCTTGACTTACCACAAGGTGTTATTACATAACTGAGTTGTGCATTTTATCAACGAATCGATACATTATAAGAATGGGTGACATTAACACTATGAAGGTTTTGTGCTGACAGGAACTTTGGTTTCCCTTGGCATTTAATATTCCCATCTGCCGAGACAGTGGAATGTCTCTGTGGACATCGTCGTGGTGTTAGGCACGTGATGGTGTGGTGATGGTTCAAACCTCATGACAATCTCTAAGTGTTTTGGTTTGAATTTTAACTGAGCTATCCTCCTTGGTGGCTATGGTATTGATGGTGTCTTTAATATGGTTGTTGCTTGGGTTTACGTGAAAACCCTTTGGGTGATCTCCACTGTTGATCTAGCAAGGTTTTGGGATTTGGGATCTAACCCTAACCACCACTATGTTCTACAAAGTTATTGTTTCCTTGGCATTCGGTGTAGTGGCTCTGAGGAGAGGCCGACAGGACGAGATCCTTCAGGGTTTCATTAGAAGGTGTTTGTGGAGTGCCCACGGTTCAAAACCGTGACCTGTTTATAGCTTAAGAGCCGATACTCTCATGGTGTTTTACAATGACAGCTTGTAATCAAAGTTCTAGAATGAGCGTCAAATTCTTCATGGAAGTTGGTTCAATACTTGGCTTTTCTTGTCTGTTAGGTGATAGTTTTCAGAGTTGTTGTCCACCCTTCTTCGCATTTGATGATGGAGTAATGGGTACAGTTTACATTGTCTTGGTGTTCTACTCCGATGATAAAATTTTTAAAAGGTAATGGTTCTCGGTTCGAACCCAGTGTCTTCCATTTTGTTTTGAGAGTTTCAGTTATTGTTATTTCACCTATAATGACTTCTGTCAAACATTTTTTTTAGCCACACTCATGTTCAAATGGAAAGTATCTTCGTCGATGGCTTCCTAGCTTAGGTTTTGATAACTGGCAACTGCAAATAGACCGGTAAGCCTCAGTGGTTACCTTGTTACTCTGGTTAGATGACTATTGGGCCTTCATGTGTGTTTTGTTGAGACTTCATGTTTTCTTGGGCTCTGAGGATTGATCTTTGTCGAAAGCCTGTGAGTTGTTGGTAGCTTGGGGAGGATAAAATCCTCGACCCTTTCGTCATTGTTTTCAGTACTATTTGTTTTCCATTGTATAATCCGTAAAAGAAAATACTAAAGAGAGGGTTTTACCCTTCTACTGTTCTCGGTAAATGAAAGGATTTGTGTTTTCATTCGACCTGTGTTTGCATGGATGATACTATGAGCGTTGCTCTATTTTGTATAAAGAAAGCAAAGCTTATTGTTTGTAATCTACTATGTCTTTGATAATACAAGAGCTTTGTTTTCCTACGTTATCATATTTGTGTTTGAGTTTAAGAGCAAGGCTCCAGTTTGTATGCATTTGAAGTTTATCGTTTTGCCACTATTGTATTTTAAGAAATGTTCAGAAATTGAGAGTTTAACCATGTGCTTAAAATGGTCAAACCCTAAAGTGTGGTTCTTGGAAATGTTCCGCTGTTATGATAACAAATGTTTAGCTTCTGAAAGTAGATGTCTACAGCGAGCTAATCGTATGGTTTTACTTTTTATGGTTTTCAATTGAAATGTGATAATATAGTCTCATGTTGATGCAGATATGTTCTTATTTTTAGTCTTAAGGAATGTAAATGATAATCGTTTTTGTGCCTAAGCTTATGGTATTGAAAGTGTTACTCGTCGTTCATGTCTGTCGATTTTAAGTGTTGTCCAAGAGCCAATATTTTCTGTTCACAACTATGTAATGAGATTGTATCTAGATTCTTGTTCTGTTGTTAACTGATGGTGTTTGAACCTTAACTAAGCTCTAAATCTGAGAGATAGATGTTGATACTTCTAGGTTTTGATCAACGAAGTGTTACAATCATGTCATAAATTTTAAGTTTGTAAACGAAACTCTGTTTGGATAACATAATAGTTCTTTGTTTTAATAGTTGTGATAACTATGGAAAATGATGAAGCCACAAGCTAGGGTTTCTAATCCTATGTTGAATGTGAATGGGATTAACTGTAGTTTAAATAAATAAATAATGTAACAGAAAATGAATACCATGCATAAAGATTAGTGCTAAATAATTATGCATTGTTTGTAATAGAAAGAGTTATGTTTGTTTTTTAGAATATATATACTTGCTAGCAGCATTGGATAACAGTGCTGTGTACTTAGGAAAATAATTATTTTGCAGCTGTTATTTAAATAAAATTTTGTGAAATAAAAACACAGTGAACCTTAAACATTTAACTAATGAAAGGAATGATAAGAGAAAGACATAGAATTATATTATTTATTACAGAATATTAATGGTAAGAAAAAGTAATGAAATACAATAGTATTGATCTTCTCATTCATTTGGCAATCTTCCTATCAATTTATCTACCTTAATATCTTCTCTATACTAGAGTATGATGCAGAACCATTAGCATGGGGGAAAATGCAGAGAAATATTTTATTCAATTCATCTTACATAATCATTACTATACAGAATCCTAATTAGGTCAGAAAACTAAAATAAATGCATTTGTTTAATAATATTCTTGAAAACAGTAATTCAATAATTGCAGATAGAAATTTTAACTACTTAGAATTAGAAAGGACAAGTAGACCCTGTAAATGAAGATAGGGCCAACAAACACCCAAGGAGGATTGTTCCTCCCAACCTTTTCCAGAAGAAGCAGTCAAAACTACTTGCTTCCTTTGGACCCCCGAGCTTGATTACTGAACCACTAAGTAGATGGAATCTGTGTAGAAGCAAGGCACTCAATAATATAACTTCTGCACTCAGTAGTATAACTTCTGCACTCAAAATATTCCTTCTACACTCAGCAATGTAACTTCTGCACTCAGTATTATAATAGGCAAACTTACACCATGATCAAAAACTCAGCATATCCCCTCATCAAATCTCTTGGGTGCAAGCACAACAAAACCCCAAGGTAAATTTCCTCTTCACGAAAAGTGATCAACCTCAGTTCATAATTCGATGGCTCTTATATAGACTTCCTAGGTCTTTAGTGGTTAGTTTTGAATAAATGAGCCTCAAGCTCCAGTCCCACCTTCCAAGGCACTATGACCACATTTCAAGGGAGTTGTCCCATACCAACAGCTAGTTTGTTGCATCATGATGCTACCACTTGTCCATTGCCTTTTACCCTAGATTCCATTCCACCTAGTGGGTTAGTAAACACTCTTTCAACAGTCCCCTTAGGTGTTTGTCTCCTATTTAATTTATTAAATAATAAAATATTGTGCAATTACAGTCATACTTGGACACTTGTCCAATATAAAAATTTACAATAAAAGTTCACATAATGTTTCCAACATAAAATGTTTTTCAGCAAAAAGGGTATGTTACAAACACCCCCACTTAAGCTCAACATCGTCCTCGATGTTGCTTATTCATCATCCGATCCTTCCTGGAAGAGAACTAGATATGATGCCCGCATTTTACTTTCCAGTTCCCAAGTAGCTTCATCAGGGCTAAGGTGCTTCCATTGAAACTTTACCTTCCCTATGGTACGATTCCAAAGAATAATTTCCCTCCTGTCGAGAATACAGTCTGGTTCCAACTGAAAATCTCCTTCGGGCTCCACCTGTATGTCATTCCAATTCAGCACATGAGTAGCATCATGCACATACTTCTTTAAAATAGAAATGTGAAAAACATTATGGATTTTTAAATCAGATGGAAAAGCCAATTGATATGCAATAGCTCCAATCCTTGATAAGATTTCAAATGGTCCATAGTACCTTGGTGCTAGTTTAGCACAACTCCCAAGCTTCAAAGAACTTTTCTTGGGTTTTACCTTTATAAAAACATGGTCTCAAACCTGAAATTCTCTTTCAGTGCGTTTGAAATCTACATAACTTTTTTGCCGATCTTGGGCTACTTTTAAGTTACCTTGAACCTGTTTCACAATTAGCTCCATTTCTTTCAATAAATATGGTCCTAGCATTAATCTGTCTATAGGGTTATCCCAAGAAATAGGAGTACAACATTTTCTTCCATAAAAAATCTCAAATGGACTTAACTTAGCAGATGCTTGATAATGATTATTGTATGCAAATTCTGCTAAATGTAAATATAATCTTCCCACTTAGATGGCTGAGCTTTGACATACATTCTTAGCATGTCTTCTAAAATATAGTTTACCCTTTCTATTTGACCATCATTTTGTGAGTGGAAAGAAGTGCTGAAATTTAGTTTAGTATTTAAACCTTTAAACAACGCTGTCCAAAAATTTCTAGAAATGGTAAAAATGGCTACCGAGGGATTCGATTTGGGATACTGAGGAAATTTTATGGCATGGGATGATGTCTGATGATGAATGGGATGTCTTCCACACTTTCTCTAGCAGTTTCAACCTCTAGTGGGACCCACACCCATCACTTCTGATTTCCTAGAGAGGCACGATTTGGTATCTAGATAGATTATTTTAAATTATTGTGCTATGGTGATTGACCAAGGATGTTATAAATTACCCAATGGACCCACCATGAGCTAGATCTTATGTTGCATCATTCACTTTTGGTGGGACCCCCTCTCCTAGGGCGATTTGGTCCATTGATGTATTATTTTATTAGTGATCCATGTATTGTATTGTTGATCTCATCTCAACCATTGATTAGATCATTTGATCTTTTAATCTTAGCCACTCATTCAAAAAGTGGTTAGGATTTTGATTCCTCTCCTTCCTATTTAAAGGAGAGAGCTTCTCATTGTAAAGGGGTCTTTGGCTCTTGGAATCTTGGTATAGAAAAAAAATTCTGTGGAAATTCTTGTGGTCTCCTTTGAATCTAGTGTTCTTCGATGGTGATTGTAAAGTCTATTGCATCCTAGCATTTGGGTATTTGTTGGAAGATCTATTTTGTGAAAACTGTCTTGTCTACAGGAGGGCGAATTCATCTTGGGCATTTTTTAAGGGCTTCCTCAACTCGCTTGGCTTGGCATTCGCTTGTATCAGGGGGTTATCATTAGTATCATTGTGATCTATATTATCTTTATGTTATTTCTTTTGTGGCATTAGTATTTATCTCTTGATGCAATAAATCCGATATTGTTGACATTTATTGTGCAGGAGGGAGGGCACTTTGGCTTCCTTGGGAAAATCGATTTCATAGAAAACTACTTCAAATCACTTCAAAGTGATCGGGGTTGCATAAATCATCATCATCAAGGAATCTACAAGGTTATCCAGGTAGGATCCACAGGTTTGTTCTTCTTTTCTTGGTTCTAATCCATTAGCACAACACTTAAATTATAAAACCCTCATAAGTTAAAAC
Organism: Larix kaempferi; assembly: GCA_027924585.1. Classification (NCBI taxonomy): domain Eukaryota; kingdom Viridiplantae; phylum Streptophyta; class Pinopsida; order Pinales; family Pinaceae; genus Larix; species Larix kaempferi. Next base: position 218,812 of record BSBM01000883.1, read on the forward strand.
CCTCATTTTACATTTTCTTAGATCTACTTAGATCTAGCATGCTTTTGGGTAACATATTGAAAACCCACCTCTATAGCATCCATGATAATTCGGATCTATAGTTTGGTGTGGATTGGCCTTCATTTGACCCCTTTCCCAAGGCACATTAGCCTCTCCAAGTGAGGTCGCACTCCTTGGCTTGGTGAGTTTGCTAGGTTTTAAGACATGGGTAGGTGAGATCCCACTTGATTTGAACTCTCCTCACTTGATAACCTACCCCTAGTGCTTCATCTTGCTGATTTTCACCTTGTGGGCCCCATTCCTCATTTTGAGGGTTGTGTCCCACTTGGGTCACTTGGTGATGCACTTTAGGTCTCATATCTATTGATATCTAGCCATTGGATGAGCTTGATCTTTGAAACCCACCTTGCTTTACACCTTGACAACCCCGATCTTTATTTTGGTGGACATCCTAGCCCATTTCTCGAGGCACTGATCTTCTCCAAGCCCATTCAACTTTGCTAGGTTGTCTATTTTCCCCTTGGGTTGATCTTTGTCTAGCTGCTTGCACTCCTAAATACTATCATATCCTTCTATAAAGCATAGCTAGAAATCCTAAAGTGTCAGATCTCTTATTTGGGACACTTTCCTTGTTTTAAGGGTCATGTTTCCCAAGGCAGTTGATTTTGACCATTTGAAACTAGCTGTGAATCCTGGAATAATTCTTAATCTTAGACTCACTATGTGTTGTCTTTCCTTGTCACGTCACACCTTTCCTTAACCTCCACAGTGATCCTAATTCCTTAATTCCAGGGTTCCATACCTCTCACCTTACGTACTTCATTAGATTGATTTGATCTGGTGATTGGGTTGATCTCTCCTATCGGGAGTAGATACGGGTCTCCCCCTTTCTATCTTTGCTTTGATAGCTAAAGCGAAGAGTGCCTTGGTTAGCGTGACAACCATCCATCTGGGAAGCAATTCCCTCTTGGTTCACCACTTTAGTTTCCTGTCCCCTCTATCATCCACCTTGGATCCACCTGTAGGGGAAACTACAAGATTGGTGATAACATTTTGGTGTCGTTTCTGAGGAGGTAGAGGCTTACCTTTGGTGTCTGCGAGTGTCCATGCGTTAATCCATATCTTATCGCATCCGGTATTTTTCCTTGGTGATTGCAATCCTAATTCTATAATTATCTCAATCACCATCTTAATCACTCATCTCACCTCTCCTACGACATATTTAATTTCGGTGAATTACTTGTGTGGTTCACCTAGCGACTCTACCTCGCGACTCTACTGAGGAAAGAATCCAACATATAAATCTTAAACTCTTTAAACATGAATATACTGGGAAGCGAACCCATGTATACACTCCACCAAGAATCTTAACAATTCATAATGGACTAGGATCTTCTTCGAGATCTTAAACAAAAATTAAAAATTATAACAAAGATTAATGAAAGGTATGAGCATAATTATCATAATAATTATGGGTATGAACCTCCATATCAAGATTTTTATGAATCGCGGTATTTGCCTCATCCATCTAATAATTTCTCCTCAAATATCCCAAGCAAATCAATTAGAAGATATCCAACTTAGCCGAGGATTTTGGTAAATGATTCTCGCCCAACTCAAGTAACTAGAACCTGTAGGAAACCCAAGCCATCTCCTTTTGATTTTTCAGAAATATATGGGGCACCTCATCTTATTCCAAATGGATACATTAGGGGATTGCCTCATTTTCATGGAAATAATTGAACATCTATTGAAAGTATTTGGATGTCGTATGGGACCATATGGATTTTTTAGGTGCTCATGGTGAGGATGTTTATATGCGGGCCCTTGGTGCTTCCCTAGAAGGGGATGCCCGACTATGGTTCGATCATTTAGCCATAGGATCCATCACTGGGTATGATATGTTCAAGGATTTATTAATAAATAAGTGGGGAGAAAACACTAGTGAGCCTATGGAAGAATAGTCAGACAATGGGTGTCTTGATGAAAATCAACTTGATGAATATAATCAAGATACCAATAATGAGTTAATTAATGACTTTCCTTATCAAATTGATTTCTCTTCTCCCGAGCCAATTGAGTCTTGTGAGAAGGTCATGCATGACACCGAGCAAATTTTAACTCCTCGAGATTATTGCATTAATATTGATATAAGAGGAGAACTTACGAGAATCCTGTCATCATTACCTAAAGAAGTCTCAGGTGAAGAGGATAATTCCAATAATTTCGATGAGGAAGCATCCATGGTTGAATCTTCCATTAATGAATCCTTTAAAAATATTCTTGAGATTCCTTTGCACAATCCTTATATAATTAATGACATTTCTGATCATGATATTGAAGAAGAAGAAAATAGGGGCAATAACCAAATTTCTCCTTAAACAAATTCATCTAATCATTGCATTTTAAGAGATCAAACTTATGATAATGAACAAATGGTTGTTGGTGCAATCCCTAATAGATTGTCATCATGTGAAATTAATGATAAATCAATTAAAGAGAAATCTCATCATGAGGATGGTTTAGTGAGTCAAATTAATCGAGAGATTTCCTTAATAGAATCCTCAAACCAATATCTTAATGTTTGTGGAAAGCTCAGAAACAATATTTCACTTAACTCATCCAATATATATATATTTTCTAATTCAATTTATGATGAGGATTGTTTATTTCAATTTTTGGGGCAGGGTGCTCGCAATAATTTCTTTCCTTTTTGGAAAAGTTCAAGGTCAATCAATTTTCAATCCACCCTCACATCCCATCTTTTTGAATCTTCGTTGAGTTTGTGGTCTGGTAAATCTTTAGATATTTTTAATCAAGAATATAAATATTGTCACATGTATGGAGATAAAGTGCTTCATTTTCTCTTTCAGTCATCTTTGATGAATAAGATTCTTCAATTTATTAATCCTTCTTCTTGGTGGCTTGAACGGGTATATGAAGATCAATTTCATAGTTTCTCCATTCTCAAACAACAAGTGGGGCTAATCTCGATCTTAATTCTATTTCATAATTCATCCCTACCTGGTTTATGCATCATTCCTCAAGTAGTCAAAATTAAGTGTTCTGGTTAGGTAGATAAGGAAAGTAGTTTGAAACAAGGGGAGTTGAATTTTTTTATCACGTCTATTCCTTCCATGCAATTTGAAAAATAACTTACATACCTTTTATGATCTCATTAATATTGTTATGGAGGATGTTTACATCAATTGAACTCCCCCTTTGCATGTTTTTGTTTTGCACCATTCCAATACCTTCTCAAATTTTCAACAAGTCAGAAATGTTTTGATTTTAAAATCACTAAGTTTTAACCTAATCCTCACTTGTTTTGTTAAAGAACATCAATAGAGAATCATTAATCAATTTAATAAATGGTTGCATTGGATCTATGATTATACCTAGTTCTTGCTTGCCTAGGTAGGTTAGAGTAGGTAGGAGTCTGAATAAGCCTGCTTGGGCAATAGTTAGTCTTTTCAGCCATTGAGTTTGGATCCTTTTTGTCTTTTCCAAGCTCATTTGAAGCTCCTAGTTTGGCCTCTTCCCAAGGATAGACTTGTACATCTTGCCACACATCCAATTTTGCAAATCTGACTCTAAAATATTTACTTGGGGTAATTTTTTATGTCTTCTTGGATCCCTAAAGGCTTCACACTTTGAAAGTTATCAATTAGGAAGTTAGAGAGAAAGTGGCAAGATGACCTATTTGAAACTTATTTTAGAACCATTTAGAAGGCCGAACTTTCACAGTGCATATATCAGAAAATTTAGCGAATCAAAGTCTAAAACTTGTAGCTAACATAATTTTGTATGTCTTGTGAGCTCCCTGTAAGGTTCATAGTTTGAAAGTTTCTAGAAAACAAATTATTGTGAATATGCCAAATGAACATGTTTTAAGACCATCCATAAACCCTAACATTCATAGCGAATGTCTTTGAATGCATATTGAACCAAGGTCTAAAACTTGTACCACATGTGTTTCGATATATTTCCTCTATCTCAACATTATCCCAGTTTGAAAGTCCCCAAAAAAAATTATAGTGAAAATTCCAAGAGAACCTGAAACTTATTTTGCAAGCTTATCCACTTTTTCGAATGCTACTGCATTTTTTTTGCACACGCACACTTTTTTCTGAATACTTTATTTTTATACCTTTTCAAAACCCTTCATGAATGAATATGTTTATTCAAAAACACATTGCACCCATTAATTAAATAATTAATTCCCTTTTTTTATTTTACTTTCCTAAATACTGTGGGCTTCCAACACTTTCCAAATATCATGCCCCCTCTCCCCCCATTTTTTTTTATTTCATTTTTCCAAATACCATGTGGGAAAATACTATGGACTTCCAACCCTTTCCAAATATTTATTTCACGTTTCCAAGTACCATGGGCAAATAATATGAGCTTCCAACTCTTTCCAAATATCATGAGCTTCCAAATCCATATGCTTGGGACCACCATTTCTGGCATTATACTTGTTCATGTGCAACATTTTTTTAATACACTTGTAAACCTATATATAAATCAATATGGAGATGCTCCTCGTTCATTGAAAATACCTTTACATAAAATTAATAACATGTTCAATGTAATGTCTTAATATGACATCAATGTTGACATTAATCCATTGTCATCAATGACAATAATTCCAAGAGAAAGCCCATTACAAATAGAGGTTACTTAAAGAAGGCAAAAAAACCCACCCTTGCAATAATAGGTTTGGTTGTAATAACCTTTTGATCTACCCATTCAATGCATGCCCTGTGACATGTTTACGAATGTTTTATTTTTCTACTTTTTCCACTATGGATTATTATAACTATTTAGTTAGCTAATGATCATTATTTTCATATTTCATAATTTTTATAAAATATATTTGATTTCATTGTCTATCTTAATAAAACTTGAAATATTTAAAAACAATCTAATTATCTAAAATTTCACATCCATAAATTTTGGTAAAACATTAAAAGAAGAGCCACTTAATTACTTTTAATAAAATATTTTTAAAAAATTATTAAATAAGATAAAATCAAACTATCAAAAATTTTACATCCCTAAATTTGGTGTAAAATAATAAGAGAAGGGCCACTTAGTTAGTTTCAATGATGCCTTATCATAATTGGATATTTGAAATATGTTTCATTTTATATATATAAAATAAAATAAAAACCTTTAAAAATATTTAAATAATGTGATAACATGCCCATTAAATGGGGTTGATTTTTCCCATATATTTAATAATGGGATAACCTACATGTTAAAGGGGGTTAATTTCTTCCATATATTCATTTCCAGCTCTATAAATAATACCACTCAGAAATTATTTTATTTTTTCACTAGGTTAAATGAGGTTGATTTCTCCCATATATTTAAATAATGCCATAAACTACTGGTTAAATGGGGTTGATTTCTCCCATATATTCATTTCCATATCTGTAAATCTAATACCACTCAGAAATCCTTGTTTGAGAGAACTAAATTTTATTTTTTCAACAGGTTAAATGAGATTGATTTCTCCCAAATATTTAAATAATGTCATAAATTTTATTTTTTCAACCGTTTAAATGGGGTCAATTTCTTCCATATATTTAAATAATGGGGTCGATTTCTTCCATTTCCACATCTATAAATAATACAACTCAGAAATCCTCAGCAGAAATCCTCCATGAGAGAACTAAATTTTATTTTTGCAACCCAAGAGGTTAGAAACTCGAAAGATTTGAGTGGTGCTTCTGAAACCATTGGATAAATATGGAAGAGGAAACCATAGGAGCACACGAGAGCATGAATTTGGCCCTGGAGCGAGAGCGAGATTCCAGGATGATATCTGCTAGGTTTGGCTCATTTGTAGAGGAGCATGAAGAGCGAAGGATTGAGAACTTGGCCAGCGAGGGGGAGCGATATTCCACGCCGATAGTTACTGGATTTCGCTCATTTGTAGAGGACCCTGGAGAGCGAAGGAACGAGAACGTGGCCAGGGAGCGAGAGCCAGATTTCATTCATTTGTAGAGGAGCCTGAAGAGCGAAGGATTGAGAGCTTGGCTAGTGGGTGGATGGAGCGGAGGTTGAGGTGGAGGCGGGAGCTGGAATCCACGCCTGAAGAGCGACGGATTGAGAACTTGGCCAGAGAGCGGGAGCGAAATTCCACGCGGATATCTGCTATGCTTCGCTCATTGATGGAGGATTTCGAAGAGCAACGGATGGAGGAAAGAAGACGAGTACATGACCTTCGTAGTAAGGAAGAAGGTCATAATAATGATAACAATATTCAGAGAAAAATGATATATGAGAGTTTATCGGATAGATCTAGACAGATATTGGATCAAACGGAGGTCGCAGTGGATGCTTCATTCTTCCTTGGGGAGGAGGGAGATATTGGATCAAACGGAGGTCGCAGTGGATTTGTCAAGAGCAGTTTAATAAGGCCTGCAGAATGTGCGCACCTATTCCATTTGGATTGCCATCTTCCCTTGCTTTCTGAACATCGCTCCTGCCCTCTCTGTCGCCGGGCAGCGTTTTAGTTTTATCTTCAATGCGCGGCGGGTTATTTCCATGGCTGCAGCTTGATTCATGTTTGCTCCAATATTGAATATTGCTTCTGTAGCGGTACTGCATTTAGGGTTTGTTGGACTATTTATTTATCTTCATAGAACTGGTTTTGAACGTCACTATGTTAGTTGTTAGCTTTTAGGATTTGTTGGATTGCTTATTTATTTTCATAGAGCTGGTTTTGAAAGTCACTATGTTAGTTGTTGGCTTTTAGTTTTATCGGAGAGATACAGAGGGATATTGGATCAAACAGAGGTCGCACGCAGTAGATGTTGCATTTAGGGTTTGTTGGACTATTTATTTAACTTCATAGAACTGGTTTTGAACATCACTATGTTAGTTGTTGGATTACATTTTTGGTCTTTCAGTTTGTTGAAAAAAAAAAAAAATGATAATTAGTGATTCTAGTTTTAAGATGTAACTTTATTGTTGGGAGTCACAGTTTATAGGGGCATGGTTATAATCTCAAACTGTACCAGTTTTTAAAAGTTTTTTTACCAATTTTTGAAAGTTGCTTTTGAGCTGAAAGATGAACTCAGTTCTTTGTATACTTATATTTATTGGGTTTTGTATTTTCTAGGTAAAAAAAACATTACTATATTTAGTGATAAAATAATTTATTTATTTTTAAATTTGAATCTTAATATATGATTGAATTAGTTGTTATATTATATCATTATATTTTAAAAAAGTATCTTACATTTTAAGGAAAGTATGATGTATGGTAATGTAAAAGAAACTTATAATGTATGATTATTTAAAATGAAAAGTTATACTTTGTACATACAAAGTTAAAGTTTTTTTTATTAAAGTGTTTTTTTATTAAATTATATTTTTTTAAATTTATAAATGATCACTTTAATTGTTATTGTTATTGGAAGATTATATATATATATGTATATATATATATATGCATTTGAAAAGTGAATGTTAAGTTAGCACCATTTGAATGTTTTGAAAGTGGTGAACTATGTGGAAGTAATGATTATGTAAAATTTGTTAAAAGTGAAGTATAATATTCAATTTATTATAATTCTTTGTTATTATAAATTATAAAACTGTTTTATTTTATAATAATGATATGTTGAAAATATAATGTGTAGTTTTTACTATGGTTTATAAGTAATCAAGGTAATAGCTATACCTCATAAAAAACATTTAACTTGTTGTGTCAATTTTATTTATTGAAAATAATGTATTTTCTCATGCATTAATTAGTGTAATAAAAACATTGTTAAAAATGAAGGATATTTATATTGAATGGGATAGTTCACATCTATTTCAGCATATTGAAGGCTTCCTACAATGTCATGTTGAGAATGTTAAAATAAATAATTTTATGATTTTTGTGTCAAAAAATGGGAAGAGGTCATAAGTGAATGTCAAATGTCTATTGTCAAATATAGGATTTGATTTTGAAGAAAGGTCCATTTTAGAATTTGGATTATTAAATAAGCAAAGTTATTTTTCTGCGTGTGTGTGTGCACACAAACACATAAGACGTCACAATGAATATCTGCAGTTGAAGGAAGAGAAAGAAAAGACTGCACAAAAGACGTGAGAACTGTAGAAAGAAGAAAAAGAAGTGTCAGAGTTTTCACTTTAATTCAATTTAGTTAGATATTTAAACTGAAAGACAGACAAGCACAGCAAAACAAAAAAGACACAAGAATTTTCATCGGGGAAACCATATAGGAGAAAACCATGCAACTTCCTTAGAAATAGATTTGTCACTAGTACAATATCAATCAAGATGGAAAACCAAAAATACAAGATGTCTTCCGTAACTATCTCTCTTTCTCCTCCAGCGAATTTTTCTTCTCTCTCACTTGGTACGAACTTGCTTGAGTGAGTGTGGGTGCCAAATGAGAGAGTGACTCTCTCTATGTATACTTTATGTGTGGGTGACCTAATTCCTCAATGGGGAAAACCTCACTTACTTACCTAACTGAGCCAACCTCTCATAGGGAGACTCAAAAATACAATTTACATTTGACCGTTGGGGAACTATTTCCCTCACTAACAATGGAGGTTTTACCTGATTATTCGTCCATGACCAAATACAATAATGACATCCCCAAATGCAGGAAAAACATCTCGGATGGAGGTACAATAAAAATACAATAATAAGATAATAATAAAATACAAATGAATATCTTCTGAAGTTACATTTACAACACCACTCCCTCTTAACTAGGAAGGTATTCTCTTGCCACAGTTATCATCACTTTGGACACAAACTATGGACAATGTCATCATCGTTAGATGATCATGAATGCTGGAAATAGATCATCATTGTCGTTGTTGCAGCAATCCTCATCTCGTTGATCATTAACTAGTGACATCTCTCTAATATTTTCATCATGAGAAGTTCTATAAAGCCAACCCTTTTTCATGTTGAATGTAGGCCTAGCTCCCATCTAGGTGTTCATAATATCTATGAGCAAGCCATCAAGTAGGTACAACCCAGGAACACACATTACATTGCCACAATAATCACATGTGTCTCCTACTATCATCTCATCGTATCCATATCATCTCATCATCACACACGGAGAGCATCCTAGGTGCATACCTCATGTCCAATAGACCACTTGCATCTCCCACCCAGTGGGTACATCCCACAAGCACCCCACTTGCATTACGTCTCTCACGGGAATCCTATATCTTCAAACATGTGGATACAACCCAGGATCACCCTAGGTGCATTACGTCCCTATGGACCACCTGTGTTTTCCACCATGTAAGATACAAACCAGACGCACCCCAAGTGTCTTTATGACCGGTGGACCTATCGACATCTACAAACATGTGGATACATCCCAGGAGCACTCTAGGTGCATTACATCCGTATGGACCACCTGCGTCTTCCACCATGTGAGATACATCCTTGGTGCACCTGCGTCTTCTAGTCTCAACACTCCCGCTTTCAAGGAACATCGATCTGGATAACACCAAGCTTCTCTCTGAAGTACTCAAACTTCACTCTCACTAACGGATTGGCCAACACATCGGCTATCTGCTCGTCTTTTGCCACATATTGGAGCTTCACTACTCCTCTATGCACCATATCCCGTATATAGTGATACTTGATCTCAATATGCTTCGACTTGTAATGGAACATTGGGTTCTCAAAAAACTTCACGCAACTCTGGTTGTCATAGAAGATACAAGTCACCTCGAGCTTGAGATCAAAAAAATATGACAATAGCTTCTGAATCCATACTACCTCACAACTAGCGGAACAAGATGCAACATACTCTGCTTCAGTCGTACTCAGTTCCACGCATGACTGCTTCCTACTAAACCAGGAGATCATACCGGATCCCAAAATGAAGCAACACCCTGAAGTGCTCTTCCTATCTGTGGCACTTCCTTCCCAATCCGAATCAACATAAATGTGTAGTTTAATCCTCTGATTCGCCTCATACTTGAGCCCATACTCAATTGTACCCTTTAGGTACCTCAATATATGTTTTGCATCCATCACGTGAACATGCGTCGTATCTGTCAAGGACTGGCTCAGGGTGTTCACAACAAAACATATGCATGGTCTCATGTTCGTAAAGTACATTAACAAACCAAACATATTCCTATACATCGTGGCATCAACTGTCTATGAAGAAGTGTCACATAGTAGATTCAAGTTCAATGCCATTGGTGTGGCCATGGCCTTGCAGTCCATCATTCTGAACCTCTTCAAAATATCCACTGCATACTTTCCTTGACCAAGGAAAATCCCATCTGCACTCTGCCACACCTCCATGCCTAAGAAGTAGTGCATCATTCCCAGGTCCTTTATCTCGAACTCTGTCAGAACATTATTAAGAGTGTGCACTACTCCCAACATGTCAGCAAAGAGGTTTCATTCAAGGTAAGTAGCAACGGAATGTTGTATAGTACCATAGGCCACTTACTTGTTACTTGCATATTAGTAGTATTATGTTCATTAATGCAACTTCTATAGCATGCATAATACGCATCCTAAATCTAGGAACACAATATCGTTTAAGTAATTAGATGAAAATTCAAATACTTATCTTTGTTTCGTTGTTGGGTGGAATCCCTCTTGATCTTTTCTTCCTTGCAGAAACTATTGGAGTCTCTAGCAGTGTGTTCTACTTAATCGACTGAGTCTAAGGACCTGTACCCTTCTTGGTTATGATCGGAAATGTTGAGCAATTATTCTACACCGTAGATCACTTGTTCTTTGTACTGTAGTAGACTCTGTGTGTCACTACTTCTGTATCTTAACCAATGCTGAGTTGGATGAGAGGTTATTCCATATTGATCTTTATTTGTTTTCCGAAGTCCAACTTTGTAGGAGCTTCTCCTACTCCTTTCATGTAATACTGAAAGTCATCTCTAGCGTCACCTTATGAGGTGGAAATTTATGAATGAACCCTTGTAACTGGTTACCTTCATTTATTACAATACATTTTCTTCATCACTTGAAGAATCATCCTTTTCTTCTTTGGTTATTTTCCTTGTTGGTTCATCATCTTCAGCAGTGTTCCAAGCATGATGCCTCTTCTTGTTGGTATTCTTCGGAGGATCCTTGATTTCTGGGACAATTTCTTGAGTAATGTCCCTTCTCATCACATGTGTAACATCTAATACTGGAGAGAACCCTTATGGATCCTCTGTGATGGTGGTCCTCCTTCTTGTTGTGATTTCGTTTAGTGTGAACAATTAGAGATGGAGATCATTAACTCCCATCTTCTCTTATCTTGCTACTAATCGAGCTTCTTCTTGGGTGAACTCTTCCCATAGTTTGTTGAAGGTTATCAACTTTTTCCTCACACATATTACTTGAATGAATGAGTCCCATGATCTTGGGAGACCATTCAAGGTGGTCATAACAATCTCTCCTTCTTCTACTTTGTCTTCTATCACTTCAAGTTGCTCCTTGATTTGAGAGACCCTTGTGAAGTAGGATTTCATGGTCTCTAAATGTTGGATCTTTAGATTCTTGAGTTGGTTCCCTATTGTCATCTTCTGATTGATGTTATTTCCTTCAAATATCTTCGTCAAGGCATCGAACATATCCTTGGGATTCTTCAGGGATGAGATTATCTTTGATGGAGTCTTCAATAATCCTCTTGGCCTTGACCAAGTTCTTCTTGTGGATTTCCTTTTCCTCTTATCCCTCTGGTTCTTGAACATCCTCATTGTCATACTTGTCCAAATAATTTTCTTTTAGGGCAAGGGAGATTCTATACTTCCATGCCCGGAAGTTGTCAGATCCTTCAAGCTTATCCTCAAGCTTGGTATGATTTTTCATTTTGAAATGAGAACCTCAAATGGAAATAGCAAAGATTTAGATCTTACCAATTTGAGACGCCCGACCTAGTCGTGGAGCTCGCTGACCTATGGTTTGTTAGAGAAACCCTAATTTTCCAAACTTGAAATTTTGAACTTCTAATCATTCAGGAAGATGTGCCTCCTCAAGGAAAGTTGTTCAGTGTATTCCTTTGTCCGAATTGATGGAGGAAAACCAAAAAATTTGGATGCCCTAGTTTTCTCCCAGCACTAGTGATTGTGTAAAAAATAAAAATTATTCAAATTGGATTTTACTTCCTCCAAAATATGCACCCTCCTAGGGCGAGTTAGCCTAGCCCTCTTTTTCTTATGATCTGTGGGGAGAATACCTTGAACTAGGAAGCCCTAGTTTTTCGCTGCTGCACAATGCCTTCTTTTTAGATTGGCTCTGATACCATGTTAGAGTTAATTTCCCTTTAATTCGATTTAATTAGATATTTAAACTGAAAGACATCTAAGTATAGGAAAAAAAAAAAGACACAACAATTTTCCTTCGAGAAACTATAGAGGAGAAAACCCCGCAACATCTTGATGGAGAAAACCATCAAGATTGAAAACCCAAAATACAAGATGTCTTATGCAGCACTCTCTCTTTATCCTTCAACGAATTTTCTTCTCTCTCACTTGGTGTGAACTTCCTTGAGTGAGTGTGCGTACCAAATGAGAGAGTGACTCTCTCTATTTATACTTTATGTGTGGGTGACGTAATTCCTCAATGGGGCCAACCTCACTTACGTAACTCGCCTCACCTCTCCTAGGGAGTCTCAAAAATACAATTTACATTTGACCTTTGGGGAACTAATGCCCCGACTTACAATGGAGGTTTTACCTCAATATTCTTGCAAGACCAAATAGAATAATGGCATCCCTGAACGGAGGAAAAACATCTCCAACGGAGGTACAATAAAAATACAATAATAATATAATAATAAAATACAAATGAATATCTTTAGAAGTTACATTTACAACAACAAGAAGTAGCCACAAGAAGTAATTTTCTAAGGTAGTAAGTAGAAGAGACAAGACAAGATGCCTCAAAATTAGAAAGATCAGTGGAAAAAGTGTTTAATTCGCTTCCAGGAAGTCAAGAATTTGAATACACTTCTCTAGAAAGAAAATTGATGAAAATAAGTGAAGTTATTCAAGGGCTACAAGCCATAATTGAAGAACTATCACAATCTACAGGAAATCCCCCAGAGGTCGGAGTAGAATGTGAAAGAACACTTGAAAAGTAAAATGTTTCATTTGAGAATATTAAGATTCTAGATTTAAAGTGTGCAAAGATGTATGAAGAAAGTTCTCAAATATGGACAAATCTAATAGAATATGAGTAGCTAAATGAGGTAAACAAGAAGCTACATGCCGCATAAGAAGTAGAGCAGAGGATTCATGACAGCTTGATTAATTTTCCATCCATTGCAAAGAAGAGCAAAATGGATGAGTGTAAAAAGCAGCAACAGGAAATAAACAGGATTCGGAAAGAACACAGGAAATTAATGGATAGGCTTGGACCTCTACAGGAAGAATATTTTAGTCTAACAGAATCCTTTCCATGGCTATAAGACAAAATCAAAGGAGCATTTGGTGGCTGCATAAAATCTTTTGAGTTAGTCTCTAAAGTCTGATCAAGTACAAGTAACTATCGTTTCCAAATAAAAGGAGCCGAAAGAAAAAAGTTGTAGCCGTAAAGACAAATATGCAAAGACTCAAGGCTACAGTATATCCGGAATTTCAGTAGAATAATGAAGCATGAATACAAAGGAATTCATCCCTATGAGTAATAAGTGAAGTTTGGCACAAAAAAAAAGAAGAATCTAACATTGTGCAATTAATGGCACCTCTTTTCCATTGATGTCAAAGGGGTAGAAAAGCATGAAGCTGAAAGAACACGTAATGAAGTTGATTGCACACATGACTTGAGGTTGAATGCAGTTGAGAAGATGCAGCATGAAGATGAAAAGAAGTGCAACCAAAGCAAGAAGATGTAGCAGCAAAGGAATAACGTGATGCATTCGAGAATATTACATGGAAGCATACGTGAAAGAGTGTGAAGCAAACTATTGGAAAAATGGCATAAAAATGCAGTAGAATAGTAAAGATGATCACAATGCATGTGATTTGCGCAGAAGTAAAAGAAGTAGTAACAACATAATGCACACAAGCAGATGTCAAAGGTTCAAACTGGAAAAGAACTCAAGGGAAGCATATACACAAGGGGATTATTGCAACAAGCACAGATGAGGCATACAAGTTCGCGAAGATGATTATGCATAGCTTTATATGGTGTTTACATAAATGCCAAAGGGGGATATTCTTGAACTTTGCTTGTCATTGATGTCAGCTACTGTCAAAGAGGATGTCAACTGTGTTACACATAAATCTGCCACCCTGTGAGCATCAGCATTCTTTGTCCTGTAGGATCCATTTCAGTGACTCAGATCCATTTTTATCCTTCAATGATACTAGTTTGCCCTATTTTTATTCCTACCCGCTTGTTGCATCACTATAGCAGGCATACCCGCGAGTTGCATCCCTATAGCCCACGGGTAGAATGTAAAATGGTAAAAACCACTATTAATTACTTTTTACTCCCAAAAGGCCATCATTGGGTGACCTTTGTCTCTCCATCTACCCGAGTAACGCCTCGATGTTTCCTTTCACCTACCTTTGAGAGGACTATATATTGAGCACATATGGCTTATGGACGGGAGGAAGAAGAGAATAGTAAAGGAACTCTAGCGGATTTTTTCCCTATCTTGAGTCTGCACTCATTGATCCTTGTAGTTGTGAACCCCTTATGTTCACCTTCCAAACCCCTTCTAGTTTGAGTTTGCCATTCATGGAGGATTGAAGTGGTGGAGGCACAAGTGGATTGATCTAGATCTTAGTTCAGATTGGTTTCCGGCAAGAGGTCGTATCACTTTGTACTTCTTCTTGTTCATTAATAGAAATGATCATATTCTCGTCCATTCATGGTGTGAATGTCATTTTTTATACATTGGGTTACATTTGCTTATGATATTATGGACCATTGTTAGTGATAATGTTAATGTCAATTATATATTATATGTACTTGTTGGATATTGGCTATCAAGACTAATTTGTAGATTACAAGTGCGTGGATTGAAAGCTCCAACGGGGATCTACATCAAACGTTGGATCGAGGTTGGTTACATTTCTCCATTACCTTAACATTGTCATTTATAATAGCATTGCTTTGAGAATTGAGTATATTTCTGGTAGTCATCTGTCTGTTGTGGTATTCCCAAGCCATAGTGAGTTTTCTCCAATATAGAAATTGCGACTCCGCTGGGGAAAACATCCATGTTTGAGAAATTGCTTGAGCATTAGTCCATAATTAGAGTTGTTGTTTATCGAAGCTCTATGTCACTGATTGGCCATTAAGTTACATTGTAGAAAACTTGCTTTTTCTGAGCCTCTGGACTCTTTATTTTCCCATTTTCCTTTCCTCACCCGCGGGCTAGCTTAGCTCTACCAACGTCTACCCGCCTCTGTTTACTCTACTGCTCGCAGGTACCCGCAGGATTTCCTTCGACAGTAGCATGTAACTCCGGATTTTGTTGGTTTATGGATATTGGTTGTTGCTGGGTGAGTTTGGCTGGTTCCTGAGTCTTTGTTGGCCTCTTTCTTAACTATTTCATGCCTTGGTTGTGACCAGATCTCTTTGTTTCTCTTGGTTGAGCCTTCTTGGTTTTTTACCAATCTTTGGTTTTAGCCTCTTGGTTTCTTCCTTTTGAGCTCATTCCTTTGGATGAGTCTTGCTATTTAGGATCTGCTGGGTTGTCTTAGTGATCTTCTTGGCACTTCAGTGACTGAATAGTAGGATTTTGCTTGCATTTTTTCATTTCATTTATATTGAAAAAATACAAAAATATTCATTTAGTTTTTTGCATTTTCCTTCTTGTTTATAAGCGAAAATACAAAAATATTTTATTTCCATGTACTGCATCTTGCATTAAGTGCTTGTTGCCTTCATTTTAGGTTCTGCCTGTGCATCGAAAAGATAAAAGATTGCATCTTTATTTCGGAATTGTTGGTTGATTTTGCATATTAGTGACATTGTTTTATTGGATAGATGAGTCTAGGATTGGACGATGTTGCATGCTATTGAGTCTACACATCACTAGTTTCATGATCATATCCCTTGAGTAATCATAGCCACTAAAATTAACGCTTAATCATAAAATTGATTAGACTGATTTTATTTATAGGGTACACCAACTAGCATAGGTTTAGAGTCTTGGAATAGATCATTGTGAGTTAAAAATCCAAGACTACTAGACAAAACATTAGGTTTCTAACTAGGGAGTGGAGGAATCCATGGTATAGATCAGTGTTCTCAGGAAGCTCTACTCAATCCAGAGTTAAGCACGAGGTCACGGGAGGTTGGTTGAGGAGATATCCATCTGATACCGGCTGAACGTGGGAGATATATCCAGGATTTGTTCATATCTAGGGGTACCGGAGGTTCATCCTCTTGTGCTTCGAGCTTAGCTACCCTTCCCATACGATGAATCCCACCTGCAAGTGTCCCCCTGAGCATTGGTTATATTGCAGTGAACATAGTTTCCTTACCTAGGTACCGCACAGGGTACTTGCAGTGGTTATGTTGTTTGTGTCCTGAGTCAGATAGGGATTGGACAGCACAGTTGTGTTCGTGCAGTGGACTTGACCTTGTTGACACAGTGAAGCCTTGGTATCTCTATAACTGATTCTGTTACCTCCGGCTATAGTTTGTGAGTCTCAAGTCTCTCCTAGGAAAGACATACCGGCTCTAGTGTCGGGAGCTCATTTAGCCTCTCTGTTTGTATGCTCTTGGTTGTAGTTTCTCTAGGTGTGTGCTTTTGATTTACTATTTTTGATCGATAGTTGGCCTTTAGGGGACGTTGTGTCTCTCTCCGGAGATATCGTGGCGCGGAGCCCTACTCTCCGCCGGTCCCATTGTTTGGCTGGTTTAAAGCCACTCGAGGTTACACGTTGTATTGCTAGAGGACGCTGGAGGGATCCCTCTGAGTCTTCAGATTATTATGTGACTTACATTGAAGACTACATGGCTGCACATCCTGATATTGGGCAAGATCCTTCTACTTCTTCGGGTAGAGTTGAACATACTTCTGATCCCCATACTCCTCGTGAGGGTTGAGGAGGTGATCCACCTGAGACTGAACCTGGTTCTATTTGGACTAATCCACTTGACTGGGATCCGTTTGATCCTTCGAATCTGGACAATTATCTTTACGGAATGCCCAACTTCCCCAAGTAGGAAGAACAAAACAATCCTTTCTTTCCTTCGTTTCCACGCAATTATAGATACGGGAGGCCTGAGACTCATGATGACATTGGCCCTACGATCAACCCCACCGCACTCTCTTTTGGTATGCCTAGTCATAGTACAATCGAACCTTCCACTACGGTTGGTACTCACACTGGCACTAGTCAAAGTGTTAGCCATACTATACCCTTTAGGGGCACTACCCTCGCTGGGGGCACTACGTTTTCCACCCACTCACATAGTATGGGGACTGGTCAGATTCCTAACCATGCTAATGTTGGAGCACGACCACCTCCTAGGATTACCCAACCTAACCAGAATGTTGTTCAGAATACGACTCACCATCCACCACCTAATACACGTGCCGCTACCCGTCAACCCAGGACTACTTTTGCACATGATACCGTTCCTCCCAACCACAGGGGTGGACACATACCGCATACTTTTGTGTCCACTGCCGCCACTAGTAATGCTAATGTAGGAGGTGGGAATATTTCCTATCCACATGGACATCACACCACCAACCCTGCTACTAATCACACTAATGTTGGGGTTGGGCACACTTCTCATGCTTTTGGCCACCACACGACTGCTCAAGCTAATCCTAATGCTGAGGGTGGGAACATACCATACCATTATGGTCATTACAACACGGTTCCCACTATGAATAGTACATACATGCCCCATACTCATGGTGGCAACCCTTACTACAACACAGTCCGTGTTGGCCACCAGTATCACCCACCACCCCAATATGGTGCTCAAAACACGCATATACCTGCTTACTCTCAAATGGGTCAGGCAGGAGGAGGTTATAAATCCTATGGCCATGGGAAAGCTTATGGTCTGTCAGGTCCTTATCATCAGCAGTTTAATCCTCATGGTCAAGCTTTGGTCCATCTTATAACACAGTTCCGTTTAACCAACCCTTTTTGGGAGCTTATAATCCAGCTTTCCAGCTACAGCTCCCATTCCTTGCACGCTTGAATCTCCTAGATCTTTCGAAGCTCATGAATGATCTGGTATGTCACGACCCTACTTGGCCCCCGTTCCCTACCAAGCTCCCTTCGGACATTCCGAAGTTTGAGGGGAAAGGTGGTGAGGACCCGGGAGATCATGTCACAACGTTTCACCTTTGGTGCTCCTCCAAGTCTTTGAATCATGATTCCATTCAATTATGACTATTTCAATGTACCCTCACGGGGGCAGCCACGAAGTGGTATGTAGAGTTTCTTGGGAACACCTATAGGGGATTCAACGAGATTGCTTTGGTTTTATTAGACCATTTCCAGTTGCCAGTTCGTTATGATACTGGTACTGAGTTGTTGTCCACCTTCCATCCGAATAATGCCACACATATTTCTGACCACATTCAAGAGTGGTGTCGACGGAAGAGATTAGTGAAAGCCAACATTCCTCCAGAGTTCCTGTTGGAATGGTTCCTTAAGTCTTTACTCCCATACATTGCTAAGGATGTTTCGATGTCTAGCATTGTGATTGAGGAACAAGCTATCTTGAAAGTCTAGCAGTTAGATCTACTTTATTCTCAGTCTAGCATTTTGTATGACATTATTCCTGATGCACCGAGAACAAGACATGAGCCTACGTCAGTTCCTGGACCACATGCCGATGGAATCGTGGGGTCCGCATGCACTCACCCTGTAGACTTGGTAGCTAATCAAATGCAAAATTTGTCGCTGAACCAGTCTGCTCCTGGATAGGTTCACACCTTGTCCACTTCCACTTCATTGTCTGATGTACACAATGTGCAATCAACGAAGCCATCGGGTAACCAACAACCTGGTGGTAAGAAAAATGGGAGAAATAATCGTAGGGGTGGAAACAATGGAAGTAATAACAATAGAAATCGTAATACTCCTCATAAAGAGAATGCCAACCCTCCTCAGGAAGGCGGTAATGCTGGCAAGGATCGTAAACCTAGGCGTAAGGTGAAATTCCCTTGCAAGCTTTGTGGGGAGGATCATCTTACTCACTTATGTCCTCGAATTGAAGAAGCATTGAAGCATTTGGCACAGAGCCCAGCTGTGTTGAAGTATCCCCTTCCTCATCATCAAAACATGGCTTCGCATGCTCCCACCACTGGTTATGGTACTAATGAAATGACAATGTCTTCTTCCAATACTAGTGGTTATGGATGTGTGAATATGGTTCAATAGTAGGTTTTTGTTGCTACTCGTCAACGCGATTATGGTGCACCAAAACCAAATTTGGGGAATGAGTCTCCCCCTCCTCCTGACAATTCCTTGCATATCGAGAAGCCTTCCATTATGCTATGGATACCGAAAGGTGTTCTCAAGTGCTCCACGCATAATCCTAATGCTCAAGCCTCCCAGAACTACTCCATCGTAGAATATTTGGGCCAAACTCTGTGTGCCATGTCGGCTCTTGAGGTTTTGAAATCCTGTCCTTCTCATAAGCATGCCCTTTTGAGTGCATTAGGAGTTCAGGATGGGGGAAATCCTAGTGTTATCAAGTTCGATACTACTGATGTCCAACCTCGCTTACCTTACCACGTGGCTTTTCAAATCCAGGTGGTTTTCCTTAAGAGCTTTGTCAAACGTACTATGGTTGATGAAGGTGCTTCCCCATCAGTAATGTCGTTAGCTTGTTGGAAATCTCTTGGCTCTGCTCCTCTACTCGCATCTAGAACTAAACTCACTGCATTCGACGGTAGATCTTTTACGCCGCATGGAATTATCCCTTCCCTTGTTGTCTCCTTGGGAGATAAGTCTGTGCCTATTGAATTCGAAGTGGTTGATGCACCCATCGACTACAACCTTTTACTGGGTCGGAACTGGATGTACGCTATGAAGGCTGTCGCGTCTACTATATTTAGAGTTATCTGCTTTCCCCATGAAGGCAAGATTGTGACGATTGATCAGCTGGATTTTGTTGGCACTCCTTCTGCAGCATCCACGGGATATGTAGTCCCACTAGTTTCTAATTCTCAACTGGCAACTGGGAACATAGGTGTTGGAATGTACCCCTCATTGATGGAAACTTTTAACCATTCTGCACCGGTGAATTTTATTGGAACCATTACCGACAATGCGTCTCCTCCTTCGAATAATATGTTATTCCAGACCTCCTATTTAGATGATCCATGTACTTTACCATCCACGAGTTCCATGTCTGGAGACATTGCGCATGTAAGGATGTCTATGCCTTTATTTGTAGCTGAGCTTGCTTACCAGCATATTCAACAAGCCACTGCAGAACTGGATCTCTCTTCTTCCCAGATAGTAGAGGAAGATCCTGTTATGCTGCCCGCGTGTGCAGTCAACCTATATTGTTCAAATGGTTTCCTCGATGGTATTTTACCTTCAGATGAAGTTTTTATTGAGGCCATGAGTGGTGATGGCAAGCTGTGGGGGGATCTTTATCATAGATCTCATTCCCCTCCCACCCTTGATATTATTGAATGAGATGAGCCTCGAGTACAACATGCCATCCATTTGAATTTGGATTCATTCACAGTCTTGTCCAGCCCTGATTTGACATTTGAGTCTGATGAGTCTTTGAGCTCTCCTATAGATCCGCAAATCGGTGCTCTTAAAGAGTTTGATTCTATTTCTAGAATTTCTAACTCTCGTGATGATGAATTTACTCTTGCAAATTCCTTCACATCCTTCAGCTTTGCTCTTCATTTTGAAGATGATCATTTTGATCCCTTAGGTATTGGTACTAAGGCACCTTCAGTGGTTAGCTCTACCTTCTTTATGTGTGAGGTTAACAATAGTGAAGTTGAAAAATTTTCTACCATAGTGACCTGTATCATATTTTTCTTTACGTACGTTTTAGAGATGATCTTGGTACTTATGTTTCTTGGAGACAGGATTCTTAGCTGGACTTATACTTGTTTACTAGTCCTTTTCAACATTTGCTTCGACCATGGTAGGAATATTCGGAACCTTGCATATAGGTTTAGGCCTCCCCATTGTTATGATGCATTTGAACCTATTACTATCTGAATTCACAGACACCCCCTGAGTGTCCTTATCTTGCTCATGTTCCTTGCATTATGCATAGCTTTGTTCCATGCTCTTGGAACTAGTCTCGCATGTCCCTGACACTCGTCTGCCCCCATTACAAGCATTCTTCCATATCTCCTTTGAACTCGTTAAAAACAGTAAGGAGGTCACGAGTTTACTTTTTCGAGCTCGTTAAACCTTTACGGAAAAGATTTTTATAAAGTCTTTTTTAAGCCCTTGTTAGACTTTTTCAAAATCAAACAAGATTGCCGAGTATACTTGTTATTTCAGACTCGTTAAAGGATTTGAAGCGACATCCACTTAGGTGTAAGTTTACCCCTTTTCTGGACCTTTGTGGATTAATTACGAAAAAGGTATACTCTAGTCATACGTGACTAGAAGAGTTCTTCTCTCATTGTTTTACACTTTTTCGGGTGAGGAGACTAACTTAACGAAAAAAGACTTCCCTTTTATGTCAAGTTGTGATTACATTGCATCATCCTGCTTGCCGCTTGAGCCTTGTGCCAACTCCCACTTACTCAATTGTTATCCTAGTGCCTGAGCACTTTCCCTGTCGAGCCCTGTAGAGCTTATATATTTTCCCTTCACAATTTGATGAACTTTTGACCCTAAGGGAACACACCCCCGAGTGTCCACATCCTGCACGCACTTCCTTACATTGAGCATAGGTATGTTCCACTGCTTGGGACTAGTCTGCTAGATATTTGACACTCGTTCTCTCACTTGTTGTATTATAAGAAATTTTATTCTTTTTCAAGCTTTTCCCAAATATGAAAAAGACCAAAAAAATCAAATATTCCAGAAAGTCAGACGGGATTATGGTAACTATTTCTTGTTGGCTGCTGTTGTGTCGCCTTTGAACAGAGCATTCATTCCACTCCATACATTATGAGTCGGGACTATAGTTGGGCCTTAGGAGTTGTACTTGTTTCTCAGTTTACTCCACCGATTGGTTAAGCTTCCAATCATTATGGAGCCCTTTGTGATGCTTCCTGCATTACACAATTTACGTCAAGTCTATGCTGCCTGAGTCTATCCATCTACTCATTCTCTTGTTCAAAGCAAGTCCTGAAACCAGTGTCCGCCACTCCTCAGATCTCTTGACTATTGCATGTTGGCCATCCTTATTGAGTCAGTCTGTTTCACCCGAGATCTTCCAAATGTTTCAGCATTGCTGGTACCTCGTGCTGGTTGATGGGGGATGCCTTAATGCCCTCCTTCCAGCGAGTCTCGTTCCGTCGACTTCAACCCATTTATTCCGAGACTTGAGGCTTAGAGTTCGGTTGAGTACCTTGATGCTTGCAGTCATTAGTGGCAGGTTCTCTCGGCATCGACATTTTTGGGAATATATCAATGTCCCCTGATCGATGGATTCATCCTAGTGTTCAACTTCAACCCATTTATTCACACTCTGATGATTGTGCTCTATGCCTTGATGCCCATTTTCATTATTGGTGGGTCATCTCACGTCTGTTAACGGTATACATCATCGACCGGTAATCAGACGATGTCTCATCAGGTTCGAACCCAACTCCTTTATTCTTTTGATGGGACTTGCACTGCCGAAGACTTGTGTAGAAGACCCTAGGTGATTGTGGCATTCAGTATGCTACATATGACTTTGACTTTACATCTGAGATATCACCTCTTAGATTTCAGCAGTTTGTACCTCCATTTTGCACCAGTTGTCTTCTTTTCAGCAGAAGAGCATATCTTACTGTAGAGGGATCATGGCTATGATCACTTATGACATGTATCCATTATGTACTGCCTATTCATGGCCGTTGTATCAGATTGTTGTACTATACCGACATGTATTCAGAGATACTATTGTATTATGGCGCGTGAGCTGTTCTTTCCACTTGTGTCTCCATCACTCCACTTCTGGGTTTTATAATGTATTTCGGCCATCGTAGCACATTTCAGTCTCTAACCTCACACATTAAGGGGCATCTGTTACACAAAAATCTTCCACCCTGTGAGCATCAGCATTCTT
Source organism: Larix kaempferi (assembly GCA_027924585.1). NCBI lineage: Eukaryota > Viridiplantae > Streptophyta > Pinopsida > Pinales > Pinaceae > Larix > Larix kaempferi. The sequence continues at coordinate 241,991 of BSBM01000883.1, forward strand.
TGGCCTGTAGGATCCATTTCAGTGACTCAGATCCATTTTTATCCTTTAGTGATACCATTTTTCCCTATTTTTATTCCTACCCACTTGTTGCATCACTATAGTAGGCGTACCTACGAGTTGCATCCCTATAGCCCACGGGTAGAATGTAAAATGGTAAAAACCACTATTAATTACTTTTTACTCCCAAAAAGCGGTCATTGGGTGACCTTTGGCTCTCCATCTGCCTGAGTAACGCCTCGATGTGTCCTTTCACCTACCTTTGAGAGGACTATATATTGAGCACATATGGCTTATGGACGAGAGGAAGAAGAGAATAGTAAAGGAACTCTAGTGGATTTTTTCTCTATCTTGAGTCTGCACTCATTGATCCTTGTAGTTGTGAACCCCTTATGTTCACCTTCCAAACTCCTTCTAGTTTGAGTTTGCCATTCATGGAGGATTGAAGTGGTGGAGGCACAAGTGGATTGATCTAGATCTTGGTTCAAATTGGTTGCTGGCAAGAGGTCGTATCACTTTGTACTTCTTCTTGTTCATTAATAGAAATGCTCATGTTCTCGTCCATTCATGGTGTGAATGCCATTTGTTATACATTGGGTTACATTTGCTTATGATATTATGGACCATTGTTAGTGATAATGTTAATGTCAATTATATATTATATGTACTTGTTGGATATTGGATGTCAAGACTAATTTGAAGATTACAAGTGCGTGGATTGAAAACTCCAACGGGGATCTACATCAAACGTTGGATCGAGGTTGGTTACATTTCTCCATTATCTTAACATTATCATTTACAATAGCATTGCTTTGAGAACTGAGTAGGTTTCTCATAGTCATCTATCTGTTGTGGTATTCTCAAGCCATAGTGAGTTTTCTCCAATACAAACTGATTATGTTTGAGCCATTGATTTCAAGTTAAGTCAAGTGGTTTCAAGTGTTCCCATGCAAACTTGAAAAAGTATTGAAAATACACATTGAAGAAATATTTTCAAAAGCAAGTTGGTGAAGCATATGGATGCAAGTGTGAGAAAGTATATCTAGAAACTACATCTAGTATGAAGAAGTGTGTCTAGGGGTACATCATGAATATCAAGTTTGTAAAAGTACATAAGGCACATGTACTCGAGCATGTCACAACTCCATCCAGTCATAGACCTTCAAGGTACACGCAATAGAGTTGGTTGGATAGAAGGTTGAGAAATGCGCAAGCAATCCAAAAGAGATTCTAGTGTGTGCAAGAAATACAAGTGGAGTGTACAAGCAGTATGCAACAAGAAATGGTTATGCAGTTAATGCAAGTCTTGAAAGCACGCAAGTCATCACTAATCAGAAGAATATTTCAGTTGCAGAAACGCGCACAAGTTCCAAAAAGGATGCAGCAGTTGAAGTTAGTATATGAGCAAATTCCACAGCCGGTGCACAAGTTCCACAGATGATGGTACCACAAGGGTCAAAGTCCCACCATGTTGAAGATCACGTATGTGAAATATTAGCAAAGAATTAATTAATCAAATGCGCAAGTCCCACAAGTGATGGTACCGTAAGGGTGAAATCCCCACCAAGTCAAGGACCATGTATGCGTAGAACCCATACAGAAAGGAGACATCAGCGACATAGAACATGACATGTGGCAGAAGCAAGGAAGAAAAGATGCCACAACTAATTTGTGGAAATACAATCCATGCAGGGCATGTATAAATAGAGAAGCAACTTGGAGATTCTAAGTGGAAGATACAAATTTATATTCGGGGCATCAAGGGCTCGAGGTACAGAACAACATGATCTAGTGAGGATCCAAGTGCGCACATGCAAAAGAATGATGGTGCAAGGAATGATGTTGTAGATTTGTGATGATTGCGCAAAGTGAGAAGCGCAGAAAGTAGGAGATGTGCAAGAGCATGAAGGTTGAATGATCATATTGTGGACATCACGCAGACACTCACAGTTGGTTTGGAATTCAGAAGTGTGGAGACATAACTTCAATGCACTAAATTTTAGTTGAATCATGAATGTTGAAGTGAAGTGTGTGAAGTAGAAAATTTTATCTGATGCGCGATGACATAGCAACAGTAGAATCTAGTATGCACATGATGACGATAAAGATCTGAGGAAAGTGTGCTAAAATGAAAGGACGAATCATATAATGCATATCATGTCAAAGATTTTCTGAAATACTATGGATCTTAAACTGAACGAACACATCTCAGTAAGTGCATAGTTCCAACGGATATTGATGAATTATTTCATAACAATAAGTTATCAATTGAAGCACAATATTAAGTGCAGGTTTGCAACAGCAGAACAGGAGATTTACATGAACTGCAGGGTCAACTGAAGTATCACATAGTACATGAAGTGAGCCATCAGAAGAAGTGAAGAATTGAGTGGTATGAGAAGTCAAGTGTTGCATGCAACATAATGACCATGAATCGTCTGCATACAAAGAGTTGTCGTAGAAGAAAAAACATCAGAAGATCATAAGTGTACGTGTGTTAGAAGTTCAATAAGGAAACATCTTATTTTGTATATCTGGGTGACAGAAAGGGGCAAGGAACAGGGGGTTGTAGCCTCTTTCCAGTTGGTGCTGGAGAATATAGGGAGTTGGTGCTTCCTTCAAGTTGGTGCCTGTGAAACCAGGGGGCCAATTCCTCCTTCTAGTTGGTGCTGGTAAACATAGGAAGTCGGTACTTCCTTGAATGTATTATTTTCACTACAAAATATCCTTATGTGGTTTTCTCTTGTTGAATGTATTATTTTGAATATTCTCAATGGAAATGTTTGGAATTAATAAAGAATAAATATGTTTTCTTTGATTGCAATGGAATATGGATTCTAGGACATCCTTGTGAGTTATAATTTGACAAGGACAAGACATTAATGATAAATAATGAGCATATAGAAAGAATTGACTAGCCAACTAAAAGATGAGATTAGTTATTGATAAAACCAGAAACTTAGGAAATATGAAAGTTCAAACGCATTGAAAACAACTTACAAAGTATATTAGTGTACGACAACTCAACATAATATATTTTAAATACTAATTATCTAAATGAAAATATGATTATCTCCCATCTCATGTGCCAAAAAAAATAGAAATATAGAATACTTTCTTCAAATAGAAATAGTTAAGTATCCAAAATTCAAAATACTAGACCCAAGTGCAAAATATATTATGTCATATCTAATTACGGTAGATAAGATCCAAGTTCCAAGAAAATAAGAAAGCAAGTCTAAATTTCCACTAGAAACCATGACGAGTAAATCATTACCTAAGACCCTAAATCTTGGAGAAATCATGAAATATAGAAATGCAAGGATATGGATTTTGGTAGTACACATAATTATATAGACATCTTTGTTTCTAAACAAACAATCCCTTTTGTGTACCCCACAAAGGACCTCATAGTTATGGTTGTTGATGGGCACGAGGTCAAGGAAGTAGTAATATGTCATAAAGTCTAATTTCAAATACAACTATAATTACAAATAGGACTCTATGCTCTACTACTCGAGGAAATTGACATGGTACTAGGTCAAAATGGTTGATGCAGTTGGGCACATATTCCACCAACGTTTAAGTATAGTTCCTGAAATTTAATAGGTAAATTCAACATTATAAATTATGGTGTTGAATGGTTGACTCTCAATAAAGGTGAATTGAAAATAAAGAAAAAGGTGCACAAAACCATATAATCATACAACCGTGGAAGCAAGTCAAGTATGTATCCAAGAAACATCATGTAATGATAAATAACCTAGTCAAATGATTCCATGGTATGATGCATAATTTACAAACCTTTTCAACACTCAAATGAAGGATCAATTCAAACCCCTAAATCTAGACAAAGATAAGGATGATGTTGTCAAAGAAACATGTTCAACTAGAGAAACTCCACTTTATTATGCTTTGAGGACAAAACATTCCTTAAAGGGACATCAATGTAACATTTACATAAATACAAAAATAAAACTAAAAACTAAATAATAATATTTGCTATGCCAAATAAGAATTCAATGCATACAAGTATAACACCACAAATCCTATTGTAACATATCATGTTATTCAATTCATATCAATTATTTACTTTCACTAGATATTTTTATCTAGTGTAGAGGAGACCATGAATATTTCCTACACCATCCTTAGTCATGGTATAGTTGAACTTGAAGTTATTTACAACACATTCCATAACTTGCATATGTCATTAGTGGTCCATGGTTTTGCTAAGATAACTATAATAAATACTTTCAAACCATTTCGAATGAGAAATTGTAACAACTCATTTCCAATTTAGTTGTAGTTGAGAAGCAAAAGAGTTAAAAGTGTCGATAGAAGAAGAAGGATCCCAAAATTGAAACCAAAATAAAGTTGTGTCTTTAACTTGTGAATCTTTTTTGATAAAAGTATTATTTTATCATGGACCACACATGCTTGTGGAGAATGGTCTCAATTTTTTTTATGTTGCGATAGTTTTACATATATATCCCAAGCAACGATTTTAGAAAAGTTGGAAAATATGATATCATTAATTCCATAATGCAAGAGAATATTATAAGTGGTAAGATTCTTATGATTTAATTTTTCATCATCACTTTGGAAATATGCAACCATTCCCTCCTCTATTGGTTATTTTTTAACATAATAAGTTTTCATTTTTTTGGCATTAGTTGTGTGGTTTGGTTGAACAAATAACCAAAAGGTTCCATACAGTAAATTTTAGTGACACTACCAATTTATTTAGTGGTTAGGCCCTAAAAGGGGTGGAGTAAATTAATTGTCTAATTTCTTAGATTGTTTATCTTGTATTTCGCATCTTTGGTTTGCTAAGGGAACAATTCAATGTGAATATTTGGTTAAAACCAAACAATTCATCTCATTTATCCTAGGTAGGATTATAAATATATAAAGGATTATTTTTATCAACAAAGTTTGTAAATAGACAATTAACAAAGGAGCTCAACATATCATCATCAACCTGTTATTGAAAAGAACAAATATGAACCAATCAACCATTGCGAATTCATTGTAAATATGAAAACATGTGAGTTATATTATCAACCTAGATTAAAGACATGATATTGCATCATGCCTATTAGTATGTTATATTAAAATTACGTAATTTGTCTTTAGTTGTGTTAGTTCATCTAGCACTCTATTTTTTTAATGTCAGTTAATAAATTCTTATAGAACATGGATAATCAATGAATGGAGTTTTGTAGAAAACCATATTTGTGGAATTTAACTATCAAGAAATAAAAATAATCTATATGGGAAACAAATGGATCCAAAGACTGAGCATTACATTCATTACACTTCTACTTTTCCACAACATAGGTCATAGGTCCTAAGGTAGCTTATAATGTTTGACCACCTATCGACTTTTTTCTCAATTTCCCAAGGTTTAGTTAAATTAAGAACTATAAGTGTAATATTTGCATTGAACACTGTTGTATTCAAGCAGAGAGTATATGCATACATAGAGATATAATCAAGACAAGAGAGATGAGTCGAAAGCATCCAACTGGTTATATTCATCTTGATGGTATTATTTATACATGTTACATGTGGTTGGAGCGGTTGCACCCACTCCAATGACTTCTTTAACTAGATTATTACATAGTATCTAATGACAACCAAGGAGCCCGAAGGGTGTCCTCCAACATCTCCCCCACCTCAAAATATTTCTTCATCCTGAAGAAAACATTAACAACAATGAACTGTGATTCCTTTAGTCTATGTCAACAATCTGATAGTGGCCAATCGAGCCTTCTCACCTCTTTCACCTTCCTGTCGGATTCTCTTCCATGGTGCAGGAGCTTCTGGGCTTCATCGCTCTGCCATTGCACCAACTCACCATCTTCCTGAAAAACTTCTGAAATGACACTGAAAAGATGTTGATGTGTGTCAGCACTGGGGGGCTTGATTAATTTAAGTGTTCTTTTGTCATTATTAACGTGAAGTGCTTTCTCTGTGCGGTATAGATGTCTTCTACTTGAATACATGGTTTTTGTAGACTTTGTTGTTGCGAGGCTTCTTGCAAGTTTTGAATGGGTTGCTGCTGCTTGTGGTCGGTACCGACTGATATTGGTCAACTTGACTCGACTCGACCTGACTCAACATGACTTATTAAGTCGTCTAGAGACCGACTGAATTACAAAATTATAATACAAAAAGGTCGATAGACTCGACCACTTACAATATCGACCAATGACTCGACTATTTCGAATTTCGACCACTTTTTACAAATAAGGTGACCCGACCATGTTGATTACAAATATAAATCCTATCAGCCACATATGGTATGGACCCAATCAAAGGACTAATGATTACAACCGACTATATTTTTACATGAATGACATTTGTGCGATCGACCACAAAATAACAATTGATGACTTTGTCGACCAGAACTTTTAGATGCAGACCAAAAATAAAGATTATAACATCAACTAGAAGTTATGGACCAAGGTTTTAAAATTGACAAATATGGAAGATAAACTCAACACTTGTCTTACCAAACTCAATGACTTAACTTATGGTTGTAATAGATGGTCGACAGCTAGTAGGGAGATAGACGATGTTGATTGTAGTTATCATCCTGGTCGATGTCACTTCGTTGTGATGAGCATCAAACTTTTAGTCGAAGAAGATAGTTTGCACGCACAAACTGCTTATGTTATCAATTGACATGAGGGAGATACTCCCAACCATCTCTGTCATAGTACCAACTGAATTTTAATGTCGGCCAATACTTTCTCCAGGAAGATGTATTTACTGTGGTCGACGGGTCTTGAACATTCTACAGTCGGCAGTAGCGATAATTATCACATAGCGGTTGTGGTCTACTTCTCTGGATATGTATTCTATGGCGGTCGACTACCTGGTTGCACTCCATAAATTCCAATGGCAGCAAAACTTCTGGTCGACTACCTGAAACAATTTGATGTCAAGACTATAGTGTTAAAATTTTAGTCACCATAATACTAAGACAACCTCCATGACTTGGTCGACAGATCATTTTAATTGAGAGTCTACTCCCAACATCGACTATATATTCTAGGCAACATTCAACCTTTGTTCTCTCCATCGATTGCAGTAGTCGGCGCTCTATCTAGCAATTTCCATGAGAATGCTAGTCGACAGGTCTGTCGTAAAAGTTGTTGTGTATTCAGTTAGTCGGCAGCAACAAATATACAACCTTTTTCCTTCATACCCACGACTTGATCAATGCCCAGGAATATCTTTATAATAGAAAATTTATTTATCACACACAAGGCGCAGTCTTTGATTTCTTGCAGGTTTCTTTCAACGAATCATTGCACGATTTCCTTCAGATTCGATCACACAGCATCATCATTTCTGAGCATTTCTTGTAGGGTTCTTTCTTCTCATGATCTCCTTTCCTTCAAGTTCGAACCGCTCCTCTTTTGCTGCTGCTGTCACCCAGCCAAAAGAGAATGGAAACAGTGCCAAATGTTGTATTCAAGCATAGAGTATATGCATACACAGAGATATAATCAAGACAAGAGAGATGAGTCAAATGCATCCAACTGGTTATATTCATCTTGATGGTATTATTTATACATGTTACATGTGGTTGGAGCAGTTGCACTCGCTCCAACGGCTTCTTTAACTAGATTATTACATAGTAGCTAATAACAAATAAGGAGCCCGAAGGGTCTCCTCCAACAAACACCATCAATTTTAATTGCACAAAATCTATAAAATATATCAAGTTAATTCTTAATTGAGTGTCATAGTTAAGGGGAGATAGTGGGAAGATGCCATTTAACACGACACAACATTATTGCATGGATATGACATACATCTAGTGCCCATTGAATGAAGAATAATGACATTACTGAGGAGATGTACTAAATTTTAAGGATGCTACAATCTATATATTTTTATGAGAAATTATAATATAGAGAAGCCAAAATTAAACATTTTCTCAAAATCAATGAAAGAGGAGCTAAAATATGTTCTGGTCTCAACTAGCTAAGGATGTGAAACATACATGCCAAGGTCTTTCAAATACTGGACCTCTAAAGACGTGTCTCGGTAAAACAAATCCCATAGGAAAGTAAAAGGAATTATAACAGATCATGCCAATACTAGAAAATAATTCCTTAAACATTATCAAAATAGTTTTCTAAACTCAGGTAATGCTAACTAATGAAAGGAGGGTGGGCATGCAAACTTGTAATGATAAGTTTCTTAACCTTCACGGCTACAACTACTCATGTGAATTTTACAAATCCATATGGTATTTTTAAATTCTATTTGCTCAAGGCATATAAAGAAGACATTCAATCTGAAATGTTTGGAAACCACAACAATAAGTAACTAGTAAAATTTATTCATTTCAAAGATAGTTGATCTTGATTATATCACCACATGACATCCAATAAATCTTGTTTACGTGTATTATAAAATTTGGTCCTATTCTTGAGGCAAAACAATATCCTAAAAAAAGCTATGAATAATTAGAAATAATACTTTACCAAAGGAATATTAGTTTTGGGTAAGGAAATTGTGGTTTTGGAAGGAATGGAGTGGGAGTAGAACCACTCTTTCTTTAATGCATAGAGGTTCTAGGGGCCGTAATTGAATTTGAAAAAAAATATGATAGGGTAGAGTGTCATTTTTTTATTTCCATGTTCAAAGTCCAAGGGATTGACTTTTGTTTTTCAAATCCATAGAAATGTTTTATGTGAAAGATACTATGTGCCTCTATGTTAATGATGGAAAGTTTGAATATAAAATATTTTTTAAGTCAATCAAGAAAAGATGCCCCTTGGAATCCTCCCTCTATGTAATGGAAACAAAATATTGTTTCTACTTCTTGCAGAACATGATGGATGAAATTGGTGGATCACTCTCCTTGTCCATGATGGTGGACAACTAATGAACAATTTTTTTTGTAGATGTCTCTTCTTTACCATTTTAGTGTAGAAAAAAATTAGGGATGACATCATGTAGTACTTAGAAATTTTATGTAATGCCTTGGGTCTACAATGAAAATGGCCAAGAATTAGTGCTTCTAGGTGCTAGACTAGTTGATGGGGAAAGGTTGGGCCTAAATTCAATATTTCCAAGTATTATAGTTTTTGGAAATCTCCTTTACCTATAATTTCTCCCCCAAGAAGTTTAACATGTAATAGTGAAAAGAGTGGTGAAGAATATTTATGAAGGAGTTCTGAATCCTATTTCTATTGCTACTAAATTTCAAATATACATTAAAGTTTTAATTGCCACACATGTGCACTACTAGACTTTTGTTGGGTCCTTTAGGCTAAGCTTACTCTTATCTAGAAAATCCTCTAAGAATTTTTTTTGGTTTAACTCTAGGGGAGATAAAGTGTTCCATTAATTAGATTGGATCTTGTGTCTTACACTAAGAGGTAGAGGAGGATTGGGGATTCACTACTAGATCACTAACTTAGACACTATATCAGATGGATAAATTGAGTTATTAAGGAATGTAGCTTAGAAAATATTTGTGATAAATTCTATCTCATCGAAAGACCTTTTGGTAGGAAGTCGTGTGAAAATATAAACCTAAGAACTCTCTTAGTTACCCTAACATTTGTCAAGGTGGAGGATTTTTGTTTTAAGAGCATTCGATGGGCCTAAGAGGAGATTAACCGCAATTGTTATGGAAAACTGGATATCTAAGAACATGACATTCTTGAAGTGATGACTGTATATGGTGGTCACCAATGGTTTTGCAGGATGTAAATCCTTTAGCTAATACTTTATAGATCTTCTCAAAGAGTGTGTTAAAAAAAGCATTCATTTCATTGGAGACTCTAAAAATGGTGTTCAAGCTTATCATAGCTAATGGGAGAAAACATTATATCATAATGTTATAGTGCTTAATTCTAGAAAAATGTGTTTTGTTTAATTCGAGACAATTAGGCTTTCAATATTTTCCTATCAAGGTGGAAGTAATTTTAAATGGGGTTGATTTCTCCAACATTAGTGATATGTTCTCCAATATCAATCCCAATATATTCATGAGATATTGGTCAGCATCCCTCGTTAAAGGATTAGAATATAGAAATGTATAACCCTCACTAACATATATCAATGATCACCATTTAGTGTTGTCATCGATGTCAAATTAATTAATGTCTTAAGAATTATGTCTAAAGATAAAACATGGCATTGTCTATTAAAATCCATTTAGAGAATGTAGGTCTCGAACCCAAAAATATATATTTTCTTGGTCTTTAATTCATTGAAGCCTTCCCATTGCATAGCACTTGAAATACAGAGGGGTAACCTAGCCCAAGTGTCCTATTGGTGGCAAAAACAAAATCTTAAAGATTCACATTTGGTACTTTTAATACATTTAGTCTTCTTGAGATTAGTTATAAGCTTTTCCATCAATTACTCCCATTGAATATCACTTGAAATAATATTTTTTTAATGAGAGTCTCTCACATGGCTTATGGTACTTCATACAACATGGATTTATGTATTAAAATTGATATTATATATCATCTTTAAAATACAAGGAATGAAAATGTTTTCATAAATGCATAATATGCCATATTTTTTTCCCAACATGATGGCTCCCTAACTTATTGCCATTTGTATCTAAATAGTTGCATACATAGAAGGTGTAAATTGAGAAAGTGTATTTCCATGAGTTGATGAATTATTGGACTAGTTAATCATGTACCATATGCATAGTTCCTCCGTATTGTCATTCACCTTCTCACTCTATGCTTCTATAGTTGGAGGCAATCATTAAACTCAACATAAGGAAGGTTAAGCAGTAAGGGATCCTTATGAAAGGAAAATAATTTGTCCTATTTCGAGGGCCTTGGTGGTGTCCTAGTTTGATAAGTTTTCGATTGGATATGTTTGGCCATATTTGAACCATAGTAGCTAGAATTTCCAATGCGCAAAAAAAATAGATGGGAGTGTTGAACACACACTTATAGTAAAAGGGGGTGAATTAGTATAAGATCATTTTTAATTTTTTTAACATTTATCAACCATAAGAAAACTATCACATATGAAAAACATGGAACACAAGATTTACATGGAAACAATTTCAAAAGAAAACCACAATTTTTTTTTGTATAATGCTTTATGGAAACCAACATGTTGTTACAACAATTTGTAGGAACCAGCCTACTAGAGACACCAATCCCCACTAGTATAAACCCTTGTAGGCACCAACCTACTATTACAGATATTTGTAGGAACCAACCTAATAGAGATACCAATCCCCACTGGTGCGAACCTTGGTAGGCACCAATCTACTCTTATGTCATATCTTTGTAGACACCAATGTACTGAAGACACCAATCCCTACTCCTAAGCTCCAACTTAGCAAGAGATACCAATCTCTTTATTTGAGCGACACCATCTTTCAAGTTTCAATTTTTCTTTAGTACAAAAGATTGATCACATTCACATTACTGAGTCTTCTTTCTACTTCTTCCTTCATCAGGTATGATAACAATTTGAATTTCCAAATGGTAACTTTCCCAAAGCTTGTAGTTTTGGCCTCTTCCCAAGGATAGACTTGTACATCTTGCCAAACATCCAATTTTTCAAATCTGACTCTAAAATATTTACTTGGGGTAATTTTTTATGTCTTCTCGGATCCCTAAAGGTTTCACAGTTTGAAAGTTCTCAATTAAGAAGTTAGAGATAAAGTGCTAAGATGACCTATTTGAAACTGATTTTAGAACCATTTAGAAGGCCTAACTTTCACAGTGCATATATCGAAAAGTTTAGCGAATCAAAGTCTAAAACTTGTAGCTGACATAATTTTGTATGTCTTCTGAGCTCCTAAGGTTCATAGTTTGAAAGTTTCTAGAAAAAAAATTATTGTGAATATGCCAAGCAAACATGTTTTAAGACCATCCATAAACCCTAACATTCATAGGGAATGTCTGTGAATGCATAGCGAACCAAGGTCTAAAACTTGTACCACATGTATTTCGATATCTTTCCTTTGTCTCAAACATTTTCACTGTTTCAAACATCCCCAAAAAAATTTATAATGAAAATTCCAAGATAACGTGAAACTAATTTTGCAAGCTTATCCACTTTTTCAAATGCTACTGCATTTTTTTTGCACACACACACTCACTTTTTTCTCAATACTTTGTTTTTTATACTTTTTCAAAACCCTTCATGAAGGAATATGTTTATTCAAAAACACATTGCACCCATTAATTAAATAATTAATTCCATTTTTTTATTTTACTTAAATCCTAAATACCATGGGCTTCCAACCCTTTCCAAATATCATGCTCCCTCTCCCCCCATTTTTTTTATTTCATTTTTCCAAGTACCATGTGGGAAAATACTATGGACTTCCAACCCTTTCCCAATATTTATTTCACATTTCAAGTACCATGGGAAAATAATATGAGCTTCAAACTCTTTCCAAATATCATGAGCTTCCAAATCCATGGGCTTGGGACCACCATTTCACATTATACTTGTTCATGCGCAACATTTTTTTAATACACTTGTAAACCTAAATATAAATCAATATGGATATGCTACCCATTCATTGCAAATGCCTTTACATAAAATAAATAACAACATGTTCAATGTAATTTCTTAATATGACATCAATGTCGACATTAATCCATTGACATCAATGACAATAATTCCAAGAGGAATCTCATTACAAATAGAGGTTACTTAAAGAAGGAAAAAAAAACCCACCCGTGCAATAATAGGTTTGGTTGTAATAACCTTTTGATCTACCCATTCAATGGCCCATGACATGTTTACTAATGTTTTATTTTTCTACTTTTTACACCATGGATTATTATAACTATTTAATTAGCTAATGATCATTATTTTCATAATTCATAATTTTTATAAAATGTATTTGATTTTATTATCTATCTTAATAAAACTTGAAATATTTAAAAAAATATATAATTATCTAAAATTGATGGTAAAACATTAAGAGAAGAGCCACTTAGTTACTTTTAATAAAATATTTAAAAAGAAATATTAAATAAGATAAAATCAAACTATCAAAAGTTTCAAATCCATAAATTTGGGGTAAAACAATAAGAAAAGAGCCACTTAGTTAGTTTCAATGATGCTTTATCATAATTGGATATTTGAAATATGTTGCATTTTATATATAAAGAAAATAAAAACCTTTAAAAATATTTAATTAATGTGATAACATGCCGATTAAATGGGGTTGATTTCTCCCATTTATTTAAATAATGTGATAACTTGCAGGTTAAATGGGGTTGATTTATCCTATATATTTAAATAATGCGATACCCTACCAGTTAAATGGGGTTGATTTCTCCCATATATTCATTTCCACATCTGTAAATTTAATACCACTCAGAAATCCTTCAGTGAGAGAACTAAATTTTATTTTTTCAATTTAATACCACTCAGAAATCCTTCAGTGAGAGAACTAAATTTTATTTTTTCAACAGGTTAAATGGAGTTGATTTCTCCCATATATTTAAATAATGCCATAACCTACCTGAAAAATGGGGTTGATTTCTCCCATATATTCATTTCCACATCTATAAATAATACCACTCAGAGAACTAAATTTTAGTTTTTCAGCCGGTTAAATAGGGTTGATTTATTCCATATATTTAAATAATGGGATAACCTAACCGTTAAATGGGGTTGATTTATTCCATATATTTAAATAATGGCCTAACATACGGGTTAAATGGGGTTGATTTCTCCCATATATTCATTTCCACATCTATAAATACTCCACGAGAGAACTAAAATTTATTTTTTCAACCCAAGAAGTTAGAAGCTCGAAAGATTTGGGTGGTGCTTCTGAAACCATTGTATAAATATGGCAGAGGAAACCAAAGGATCACACGAGAGAATGAATTTGGCCCAGGAGCGAGAGTGAGAGCGAGATTCCAGGAAAATATCTGCTAGGTTTCGCTCATTTGTAGAGGAGCCTGAAGAGCGAAGGATTGAGAACTTCGACAGCGAGGGGGAGCGATATTCCACGATTTCGCTCATTTTTATAGGACCCTATAGAGCGAAGGAATGAGAACTTGGCCAAGGAGTGAGAGCGAGATTCCACGCCGATATCTACTAGGATTGAGAACTTGGCAAGAGAGCAAGAGCGACGGATTTCTCTCATTCATTTGTAGAGGATACTGAAGAGCGACGGATTGAGAACTTGGCCAGGGAGCGGGAGCGAAATTCCACGCTGATATCTGCTATGCTTCGCTCATTCATGGAGGAAAGAAGACGAGTACATGGCCTTCGTACTAAGGAAGGTCATAATAGTGATAAAAATATTCAGAGAAAAATGATATATGAGAGTTTATCGGAGAGATCTAGACAGATATTGGATCAAACGGAGGTCGCAGTGGATGCTTTATTGGATCTAGATATGTTGTATAACAGTGACGCAGCAATCGCACAAGCGTTTTAGTTTTAGCTTCAATGCGTCGCGGGTTATTCCCATGGCTATAGGTCGGATCATTTCTGCTTCAATCTTGAATATTTCTTCTGTAGCGGTACTGCATTTAGGGTTTGTTGGACTATTCATTTATATTCATAGAACTGGTTTTGAACGTCACTATGTTAGTTGTTGGATTGCTTATTTCTCTTCATTGAACTGGTTTTGAAAGTCACTCTGATGGCTTTTGATAATTTCTGGATTACATTTTTTGGTCTTTTCGTTTGTTGAAAAATCTGATAATTAGTGATTCTAGTTTTTGAGATGTAACTTTATTGTTGGGAGTCACAGTTTATAGAGGCTTGTTGAAGATCTCAAATTGTAGCAGTTTTTTTAAGTTTTTTTGATTGAAAGATGAAATCAGTTCTTTGTATACTTGGATTTATTAGGTTTTGTATTTTTTAAGAAAAAAAAAGTATCACTATATTTATATTTTGTGATAAAAATAATTTTTTAAAAAATAATTTTGAATCTTAATATATCATTGGATTAGCTGTTATATTATATCATTCTATTTTTTAAAAGGTATCTTACATTTTAAGGAAAGGAAATCATTCTATTTTTAAAAATGTATCTTACATTTTAAAGAAAAGAAAGTATGATGTATGGCAATGTAAAAGAAACTTATAATGTATAGTTATGTAAAATCTTAGTATTTAAAATGAAAAGTTACATAGCAGTTTGTAGATACCAATTTAAAGTTTTTTTTTATTAAATTATATTTTTTTAAATTTATAAATTATCACTTTAATTATTATTGTTATTGGAAGATTATATATATATATATATATATATATGTATATATGCATTTGAAAAATTGAATGTTTAGAATAAATTAGACACTATGCCCCATTTGAATGTTTTGAAAGTGGTGAACTATTTAGAAGTAATGATTATGTAAAATTTGTGAAAAGTGAATTATAATATTCAATTTATTATAACTCTTCATTATTATAAATTATAAAACTGTTTTATTTTATAATAATGATATGTTGAAAACATAATGTGTATTTTTTACTATGGTTTATGAGTAATCAAGGTAATAGCTATACCTCATAAAAAAACATTTAACTTGTTGTGTCATTTGTTTATTGAAAATAATGTATTTTCTCATGCATTAACTAGTGTAATAAAAAAAATGGGGCTGAACGTATACTTTCTTTATATAAGTCTATCTTCAAAGGAAAGAAGTCATTGGTTTTCAAGCGTATTGGAGTTTTTGAGCCTATCTTCAATTGTGCTATGCTATTTTTCGATGGAGCTGCTCAAAATGGCATATGTGCGGTTGGGGGTGCAATTTATTTGAGTGCTTCTCATCACTTTTCGCTGAAGATGAATTGTGGAACTGGTACCAATATGAAAGCTGAATTAATTGCATTATGGTGTATCCTTGAAGTGGCAAGTATTTTTGGCTTGGATGACTTGAAAATATATGGAGATTCTAGAGTCACAATCAAATGGGCTCACGATGTCTTTGAGCTTAAAGTATTAGCGCTCACCCACTGGTGTTTAAGGATCAAAAAGACCATCAAGCATTTCAAAAACATATCCTTTCAGCATATTTTCAGGGAACACAATCTTCTGGCAGATAAATTATCAAAGCAAGCTTTGAATGATGATTTTGGTGTCCTATTTTGGGAAGAAGTTATGGATTCAAAGGTTCTAGATCATGGGTTTATGAATTTCTTAAAGTAACTGTTTTTTTTAAGATTTGGTTGTATGTACTGAAATTAGCTGGAAATCTGATTTCCTTTTTGAACCTTGTGATCTTACTGTCTTCCTTCGTGATGATCATAAAATACCTTTTTGTAATGATTTTGGCTTCAAGATTTGGGTAGAGATGTTTTTAAAAATCTTGAACTGAAGTTTCCTCATGTACCCTTTGATTCGTATGAATAACAATGGTACGATTTTTTTCTGTTGGAAAAAAAAAACTAGTGTAATAAAAACATTGTTAAAAATGAAGGATATTTATATTGAATGGGATAGTTCACATTTATTTCAGGATATTGAAGGCTTCTTACAATGTCATGTTGAGAATGTTAAAATAAATAATTTTATGGTTTTTGTGTCAAAAAATGGGAAGAGGTCATTAGTGAATGTCAAATGTGTCAAATATAGGATTTTATTTTGAAGAAAGGTCCATATTAGAATTTGGATTATTAAATAAGCAAAGTTATGTTTGGGTGTGCATGTGCACACACAAACACATATAATGATAAATTGATAAATAAGATAATGTTTACACTACAATTCAAGCCCATTTAAATAGTGCATTTGGTGTCGATATGTTCCCTTTGGCTCTTCATTTAATTGATAATTAATTATTATAATATTATATTTACTTTATTATTTATTATTATTTTTTAATGTTTATTATTGTTATGTATATGTAAACATAACATTGTCCTTCCCTTAAACGTTTTCTCTTTGACTCAATAGCAATTATAGCTTATAGCTACAAGATAATTCGCCCTTCATCATCCAAAATAGGAAGCATTGTTTGTGCTTTCTAATGTGGTACTAGGTACATATTTTTGAATGCCCACATTCATTTCTTTCCAAAAAAATGATTGTCTTGCGTTAGAATAGGTTTTGAAAAATCCTATGTGTCTTGCATCTGGAAACTTGTGGGATATTTAAGCACCTTGGATTTAAAACTTGAATTGAGGCTTTAATAAATTATTCCTTTATACCATAAGACATCATTCTTCCACTCAAATTTGGGGCACGTATTTACATATTTGATTATGGATCAAGTCTATAGGTTCTTGGCGTACTCAATTTGTATTGGACATCTAGCCATTCGATAATCACCATCAACATTGCAAAAAAATTCACTTCTTTGTCTTGTATTGAAAGAGCATCAACTACTATGTTTTCCTTTCCTCTTTTATGTAGGATTTCCATATCAAATGTAGCAATTTTCTCTATCCATTTATGTTGTTTGGCTGACAATTGTTTTTGTTGTACAAGTATTGAAGACTGTTATGATCTATACGGATCATAAACTTTCTTCCAAAAAGGTATTGTTGCCATTTTTTTAATGCATGCATGATGACTAACATCTCTTTGTTGTATGTAAGGATTCCCTTTTCTTTAATTTCCTAGTTTCAAAAGCTATTGGGTGTCCTTGCATCAAATATGCTCCTATTCCAAAACTTGAGGCATCACATTCGATTACGAATAGTTTTGAGGGAGTAGTGAAATGAGCATAAATCTTGATGAATCTTCGACAGTATCCTACAAACCCTTAAAATCCTCTCAACTTGGATTTTTTTTACTACGGCCATTCAATGATCACTTTGATCCCATCTACCTTGACCTCTTCTTTCGAAATAATGTGATCGAGAAACTCTAATTCTTGTTTTCCAAATGTATATTTTGGCATTTTGCATAGAATTAGTTTTGTTCCAGGAGTAATAGTATATGTTCCAGATGCTTCAATTATTCCTTCCATGTGTTTCTATATACGAGGATGTCATAAAAAAATACTAACACAATTTTCCTTAGGTAGGGATGGAATAGTTCATTCATAACTACTTGGAAGGTGGTGGGGGCATTTATTAATCCAAACGGAATTACCTTGATTTTATAGTATCATTCATGGGTTTGAAAAGAGTTCTTGGAAACATCTTCTAATCTGACTCTAATTTGATAGTTGTGAAAATCCTCACAGCAGATCTAAGAGTTGATGTATACCTCACAAGAAAGATTAAGTAGGAAAATAGAAGAAGAGTGCAGAATGGAGTAGCAGAACATAGATGCAATAGAACTTAGATAAAAGCAGAATAACATCTCACTAATTCATTAATCATAATATGAATAGTAAATAATACAATGGAGAGGATTTGAATGCCAAGGTGGAAATTTGAATTAGTCTGCATGAAATGATCATCAGATCATTAGAGTGTCATCAAAGCACAAGTAACCATCAATCATGTGTCACACTGAGTCTAACTGGGTGTAGTAGGTGTAACTGATGCATGGAGCACTGATGAAGGGTGCATGAGAGGCTAACTCGAGTCATGAGGAGCTTATTGGAGTCAAAATAGTCAATCTAGGCTCTATGGAGGTCCATCAGAGTGTTTCGGTGAGTTAACTAGGTCATCTATCCTTAAATCAGGGAACATATCCATAAATCAAGGAACTAACTGAAGTGTCACTAGTGGTAGGTGAGAGAAGGCGCCTTTCACATGTGGTAGGTGAAAGGAGGGCGCATCATTCACTAGGAGGGCTAGAAATGAACAAAAATAAGCTCCCGGAGCTAGCAAAATGGGGACTAGGTGCTAGAGGACACCATGATGATGACTGGGATGCATGCATGCATGCAATTTCATGACTGCATGCAAAAATGCATGCATGACTGAAATGCAAAATAATGGAAATGCTGTTAAGACTGGGATGGAGTATAGGAATATCCTAACACCCCCCCTTAATCCATACCGAGCCCTGGTAATTAAGACCAAATGTCACCCAATACAATGAATAAAGAATAGTCCACGAAACAAGGAAATGGGGAAAAACCTCATGGGAAAAAATACCCCCCCCCATCAAAAAGACTGTAGGGAACATCAAAAAATAAATGCTCCAAACTCAAGCAGGTGTGATGCTTGGTCATAAGTCTGGAGGTATCTTCTTCTTGGGAAGAAGTGGTTCATGCTCCAAAAACATGTGCTTGTGATCTCCTTCCGTGGATGCAAGCGAATATGGAGACATGTGCTTGTACCTGCTCTTCAGACTGAATGTGATGAGAACAAATCCAAAGGTATGAGGATGATCCTGGAACCTGTGATTCAAATTAGTTGAGGTAGGATCAAATAGATGAATGTGTAGATAGTATTTTGGTATCTCCTTTGAACCATCATAGGTGAGATCATGCCCAAAAGAACCATCACATGATAGTGGTTGCTTGGACTTGAAATCAGCTCCAAGACTTGATAAATGGTTTCTTGAGATCTCCTTTGAACCAACAGGGGTGAGATCAAAACCAAATAAACCATGATATGCATGAGAAATGATCCCAAGTGAATGGTAATGCCTTGCATCTTCAATGAACTTCTGATAGCATATACAAATGATCATATAGTAGTACATAAGAGGAAAGTGATCAAGGAGAGCGAATGCATTACCTCTAATTTTCGGTTTAACCTCTGAAACATGCAATAGATAATCATTATGCAAACCAATAGACTCTTGTGTGAGAGAGGATTTAAGAACCTCTTCAGTTTCTAGAGTGTGAGATCGAACTTAATTCAAAATAGAAGACATTGAGAAGATGAGTGTAGAATCTACAAGTTCTTCTTCTTTTTGGACAACTTCATTATGAGATATGTGTTAGGATATCTCATCATTCAGTTTGTACTTTGCATGTATTTTTGCATGCATGCATCCCAGTTATTTGCATGCATCCCAGTTATTTGCATGCATCCCAGTCACCAGTTTGATGCCTCTAGCACCTTGTCCCCAGTTTGCCAACACCCGGGAGCTTCTTTCCTTGCATTTTTATCCCTCCTAGTCAGTGAGGCACCCACTTCTCACCTACCACCTAAGAAAGGCACATTTCTTCACCTACCACTTAGTTCACTTCAGTTAGTTGAGTTCTTTCCTTGATTTGAGGCTAGATTGACTCCTCAACTGATTGTATCACTCCATTGGACCCCCAGTGAGACTAGATTGCTTTCTGACTCCAATTATCTCCCCATGCGCCCTCCACTAAGCCTCCTTCATTCAGTTAGTGCCTACATGTGCCAGTTACACCTACCACACTCAGTTAGACTCATTTTGACACCTAGTTGACCATTACTTGTGCATTGATGACTCCACTGATCTGATGATGAGGACTCCTAGTTGGATCCAAGCTATTCCATGCAGTATATTCGAATGAACTCCTTGGTTAATTTGAATTGCTTAGTCATTGTTACTGTATTGTATTGTATTCTACCATTCTAATTTCAATAGAGCACTGTTGCAAGCCTTTTGCACAGTTTACACATATTTTTTGAGTTTCATCTATTGTAATTGATTTAATTGTTCATTAGATATGTTGTGCTTAATTTCACATGGTATCAAAGCCATGGAAGGGAGAAGAATTCTTTTCTGCAGGGATTATTCATGAAGATTGAGCGATTTTTGCTCACTTTGTAGCAGTTTTCTGTAGTTGCAGCAGTTCCTGCAGTTGCAGCTATTGCTCCATAATGGTTCTTGTTTGTTTGTGATTTGCAAGTTTCTTACTTCCTCCATTTGCATTCGCTATTGCTGAGATGGAATATTCTTCTTCACAAAATATTCTTACTCCATTCAATTATGATGAATGGAAACCAAAGATGATTTCATGTTTGAAGAGACAATGTCTTTTTTATTTGTACATTGGTGTTACAAGAGATTTTGATTCCGATGAAGAGGAGAATGATTGGCTTAATGATTGTGATAGGCCTTTTGGGACAATATGTCTTGCTATGTTTCCTTGTATGTGCTACCTCAATACTACTGCTGAAAATCCAAGAGATCTATGGGCCCAACTCAATAGAGAATTTGGAAAGCAGGTAGAAGAGGATCATGCTATCCATTTGGAAAACAAGACTAGTGAGGCCTCCTTATGTGTTCTCTCCGATTATGTCTCGGCCTCAACCATTGTTCAAGATGAAGAAGAAAATGTAGATTCAACACTCATTTTCTCACTGTCTTCTCTTTGGAATTCTGAGCAAGATAAACCAGCTCATACTCTAGATTCTCAAGAGGTTCTTGAATTCTCTCTTTCACATGAGTTTGACGGTATGCAAAATAATGATCTACTTGATGTTTTGGAGGTAAAACTTGATTTTGGAGGTGAATCATTCTCCCTCCTTGATTGAATGCCTCCTATATACTTTTGTTCTATCATTTGCACATTTTCTTAGAGTTTTACTAAAGATGAAGAGAACTACCATTCGCTTGAGTTCAATTGTCATGCATTTTTTGCTGATTTTGGTTTTGATCTCACCCCTGTTGGTTCAAAGGAGATATCAAGAAACCATTTGTCAAATCTTGGAGCTGATTTAACTTCTACTAATAAGAAGTTCAAGTTTCAAGATCTATTTGAGTTGATTGGATCTATTCCTACCTCACTTGGTTCGAATCACAGGTTCCAGGATCATCCTCATATTTCCAAATTTGTTCTCACCATTTTCGGTATGAAGAGAAAGTTCATAAAGTCTCCACATTCGCTTGCATCCACTGATGGAGAATTCAAGAACATGTTTTTGGAGCATGATCCATTTGTGGATCCATTTACTCCCAAGAGTAAGATACCTCCAGACATATCTACTTGAGTTTGGAGCAGTTAAATATTTTTGTGTGCTACAGTCCATTTTGAGGGGGGGGGGAGGGGGTTCCCATGAGGTTTTCTCCATTTCCTCGGTTCATGAACTATTCTTTATTTGGATTATTATTGTATTTGGGTGGCCTTTGGTCTTAGTAACCAGGGCCCTATTCAGTTATTATTTTTTACATCATAGTATAGCTTGAGGGGGGGTGTTAGGATATCTCATCATTTAGTTTTGTACTTTGCATGCATTTCTGCATGCATCCCAGTCACCAGTTTGATGCCTACATGTGCCAGTTACACCTACCACACTCATTTAGACTCTGTTTGACACCTGGTTGACCATTACTTGTGCATTGATGACTCCACTGATCTGATGATGATGACTCCTAGTTGGATCCAAGCTATTCCATGCAGTATATTCAAATGACCTCCTTGGTTAATTTGAATTGCTCAGTCATTGTTACTGTATTGTATTGTATTCTACGATCCTGAGTTCAATAGAGCACTGCTGCAAGCCTTTTGCACAGTTTACACATATTTTCTGAGTTTCATCTATTGTAATTGATTTACTTATTCATTAGATCTATTGTGCTTAATTTCACAATATGTTTGATACTGAATCATGATCAGAGAGACCATCAAGGAGGGAGAATGCATCACTAGACTTGCTCTCTAAATAGTTTGCACCAATCCCTTCATTCTATTTTCCAAATATTTCATCCAGATGGGCCCATAGATCTTTTGGAGATTCAGCAAAATCATGGAAATGTATTAACATACAATGAGACATAGCAGTCAACATTTCTCCACGGGCTCTATCACCCTCATTTAACCAATTATTCTCCTCATCAGAGGATCCGAACTCTCTTTCAAGACAATAATAAAAAAGACCATGTCTCTTCAAATATGCTATCATATTTGGTTTCCACTCATCATAATTGAATGGGGAGAGAGGAGGAATTCCTTCCAGATTCATGGAAGTTGTTGCAGAAGACCTACAAAAACAATAAAGAATATCTGCAACTGCTACTGCTGCAACTATTGATGCACTCCAAATCTTGGTAATAACCTACAAAAAACTCTTAGGAATGGAGATAGACTATACTCTCAACACGCTCTAATACCATGTGAAAATCCTCACAGCAGATCTAAGATTTGATGTATACCTCACAAGAAAGATTAAGCAGGAAAATAGAAGAAGAGTGCAGAATGGAGAAGCAGAACATAGAGGCAATAGAACTCAGAAAAAAGCAGAATAAAATCTCACGAATTCATTAATCATAATATGAACAATAAATAATACAATGGAGAGGATTCGAGTGCCAAGGTGGCAAATCGAATTAGCCTACATGAACTGATCATCAGATTAGTAGAGTGTCATCAAAGCACAAGTAACCATCAACCATGTGTCACATTGAGTCTAACTGGGTGCAGTAGGTGTAACTGATGCATGGAGCACCGATGGAGGGCGCATGAGGAGCTAACTAGAGTCATGAGGAGCTGATTGGAGTCAAAATAGTCGATCTAGGCTCTCTAGAGGTCCATCAGAGTGTTTTAGTGAGTTAACTAGGCCATCTATCCTTAAATCAGGGAACAGATCCATAAATCAAGGAACTAACTGAAGTGTCACTGGTGGTAGGTGAGAGAAGGCACCTTTCACATGTGGTACATTAAAGGATGGCTCATCATGCACTAGGAGGGATAGAAATGAACAGAAAGAAGCTCTCGGGGCTAGCAAAATGGAGACTAGGTGCTGGAGGACACCATGTTGATGACTGGGATGCATGCAATTTCATGACTGCATGCAAAAATGCATGCATGACTGAAATGAAAAATAATGGAAATGTTGTTAGGAATAGGATGGAGTATAGGAATATACTAACAATAGTAACCTGATCTCAAATCAAGCTTTGAAAAACAATTTGATCGATGAAGTCCATTCAACATGTCATCGATGAATGGAATGGGAAATTTTTTCTTGATTGTTATCTTATTTAATCCTCCATAATATATGCATAACATGAATGGGCCATATTTCTTATGTACTAATACTACTGGAGCTTCATATGGACGTCTTCTCTTTTTAATAACACCATGCTTCAACTACTCTTGAAATAACCTTTCTATTTTTGTTTAATGGTGATGGGAGTATCTATAGTGTTTAACCTTGATCGGACTAATCATAGTTTAAATTTTATTATATCTTCAATCCTCCTCTTTGATGGTAACTTCGTGGGAATATCTTGAAATACCATATTGTGTTTTTTAAGTAACTCTTGGATTTCTACTCTGGAGTCATCTTGTTCTAACTCTTGTATCTCCATTTGGTGGCATTGGATCATGTAAGTTGATGCGTCTTTCTGGATAAGTTTTTTCATCTGTTGAGATTACAGAACTTGTGTCTGCAGGGGTTGGAAACCATGTAGCTTATACTTTTGTCCTTTCCACTTGAATTTGATAAAAAAAAAATTATGATTGGCCAAATAGGTACCCAATGTTTGTAGCCATTGGACCCCTGAGGCACAATGTAGAGTTCAGATTCAAAATTAAAATCTTGTATTTGGATCTTCACTGTATGGCACTTTTCAAAATTCTTAATTTATTTTCCATCAGAAACCATCGCGTTCATGTCCAAAACTGGATATAAGAATAGCTTAGGTTTCCTTGTGACTCTTATGTCAAGGAATTGTGGGTACTTCATGTATTGATTAGTATTGTGACATTATCATTTTTTATATGCCCTTTTAATTTAATAATTGAGGTTGGTTGATTCCTATCATGAATGCAAGTGATATCCTTGGTGTGTTTTCTCCTTTTAAGTCTAATGCGATATTTTGGGAATTCTCTACTTCTTCACCTTTTGACTCTTTTCTATATGATTCATCATTCCCTTATGCTTTAGTGTATAATTTATTTGAATTATCTCCTATACAGTATCTATGTCTGGGGTCCCATCTTTTTTCTGCAATGCCTACATTTTCATTCTCTCATTCATTGAACTTCCAAACTTCTTTGTTCATCTCGTATGTGTGTAGGTATGTATTTATACTTATTTTTGTTTATCATTTGTGTTATGTTTCTTCTTGAATATGTTTTTCCATTTCTTGATTACAAACCTTAAAATTTGACTTATGTCACTTTTGCCTTACACCTTGCTACTTCAACATATGGAACATCATGCATTTTTAATTCATTTTGGATATTGGGTTTAAGTCCTCCCACGTAAGTTTCAAGTAATTATTTTCTAGATATCCCAAATACTTTTGTGGCAAGAGATTCCTATTGATGTGTGAATTTATCGACGCCCCTTTTTGTTGTAGTCTAGTAAGTTTCAAGAATATTTTTTTTTCCAGTAATTATCTGGAATCTCTTAAAAACGTTGTTTTTAAAAGTGCCAATTGTATGAGTGATTTCCTCCTTTCCACCACATATACCATTTGTATGCATCACCTTCTAGATGCATGGAGGAATATTTCACCCTTTCTTCATCTGTCATAATGTTGAATATATTGAAATATTATTCTTCCTTGTTAAACCATCGCACACATTTATCTTTGTTCCCGTTGAATTTTGATAGTTTTATTTTGGCCCTTGGTAGGAATATCATAAGGTGATAATAATGGGCGCCTCCTGACTGCATTATAGGTTGGTGGTGTTGGTGTTCGTGTTGTTGGTGGTGCTGGTGCTAGTGATGAGAAGGAGCGCGATGGTGAGATAAACATGCTTGAATTATTCTATCGTTTGTTGCAACTTCTTGAACCTTGATTTTTTTTAAAGGTTTACGATCTTGTCATGTTTTTTTATGAGCACGTCATGTTTTTTATCATGATATTGCTTCATGGCATCTAGGTTGTTCCTCACTTCGACCCTGACTTCTATGACAATTTTGTTGTTGAGTTTTTTTGTCATAACGTGTTTGAGTGTGACATCACACTTTTTTATTTCTTTTGTTAGATCCTTGCAATATTTGATGACTATATATTTGAGAGTGTTGTCATCCCTTTCCATTTGTTCAAGCTGATTTTTTAGGTCTGTCATACTTCTGGTGTGTGCGGGTCTATATTTATACATAATTTTGGCATATGCTTTTTATGGGGGGAATGATGTTGAGATTATCCAATTAATAATACTAATAATAATAACAACAACAACAACAACATCTATAAAAAATATAATGGGTATATATATACATATATATAATCTAAGGATTAATAATATTATTATTATTATTATTATTTTAAAATCAAAATGGGTGGAGGAGGATGTTGTAGCAATTTTGCAAGTAGGGAAGGTGACGACAACTAGTGGTTGACAATGGAGGGCTGGAAGAGGGGGAATGGTGGTGTTAGAGGGTAGGAGGTTTGTAGGAGGGGAGTGGTAACGTGGAGAGGGAAGGAGGTTTGTGAGCGTAGGGATGGTGGAGGGGGAACATTGGTGTTTGAGGGAGGGAATTTCCCAAGGAAAATGATGGTGTTAGAGGGAAGGAGTTTTGCAGGTTTGCAAGCATGAGGATAAGCGTAGGGAGGGAAGGAGGTTTATAGGAAGGAGTGCGTCAGAAGAAGTGCAAGGACTGTGGATTCATGTAAAGTAAGGGCATAAGGAGTTTGAATTTGTCGAGGTGTGTATCAACAGGAGTGGAGGGAGTAGATGTCGAGGGTGTGGAGGAGGTGTGGTGGTGGAGGAGGGTGTGAAGGAGGTAGGGAGTTTGTAGAGGAGGGAGAAAAGAAGGTTGCAGATGAGGATTATCATGGTAAGGTAGGGGATGTGTGGAGAATATTGGGATCATTAGAGGGATTCCCAAAGTGGAAGCATAAGATAATAGGGGATTGGGGTGACAAGAGAATGACAAGAATGGAAAAAATGGTGGTCATGGGGGTTGGAGGAAATTTCAGTATCCTTCATGTCCAATGAGAATATAGTATGGTATTCATTTCCAATGATTGACTGCTCACTTTGATACCAATATTAAATAAGAAAATCCATGTTCAAGATATCAATGGTATACGTTCCTTGGATTAAGAAGATCATATCCTGTCTCTGCCACGCCTCTAAAACCAATAAGTAATGCATCATACCAAATTCCTTCATATTGAACTCAGAGGATAGCATCTTATTTCACAACACAGTAAGTTTATGTAGCTAGGGTTTACCCCTAGCTTGTGCAAATGAGCACCTACTAAGGAGAATGGACTCCTTAGTAGCAGTTCAGTAAATGGAAATAATTAAGCTAAAACAGAAATAGAAACTATTCTAAAACATGTGCATGAAGAATAAACAACAATTTGTAAACAAGGATTTTGTATTAATATTACGTTCAATGTGAAGGTTGATGAAGCTCCTTGCAATGTCCAAGAGGGTTGCTCCAAGCTCCAATGTGCTCCTTCTCTTTCTCCAATGGTGGAAATGGGCCAAAAGGGGCTCTCAAGGTGAAAGTGGCTCAATGGTGAGCTAGGGTTTCAAGAGAGATTTTGGCAGAGTAAGGGTATACTTGATTGTGGATATGAAATAAGGGATCTCCATCACCTATTTATAGCTTTTTGGTGGTGGAGTGCTGACCCATGGTTTTGGGAACCATATGGTTTAAGGCAGCTGTATAGGGTTTTTTCCTCCTTTTCCTCATTATTTTATATTTTGTATTCCCTGTTTAAAGGGATTTTGTTATTTTTGGAGGAAAAAGGGGGTGTTTTAGCCTTTTTGAGGCTATT
This sequence comes from Larix kaempferi, assembly GCA_027924585.1. Taxonomy (NCBI): domain Eukaryota; kingdom Viridiplantae; phylum Streptophyta; class Pinopsida; order Pinales; family Pinaceae; genus Larix; species Larix kaempferi. The sequence continues at coordinate 269,463 of BSBM01000883.1, forward strand.
TTGATGGCTTTGTGGCCTTTTGGATGCTTTTTAGTGGGATTTTTTGGGATTTTAAGGGAAATATGGTAGGAAAATGGACAAATGAGCCATATAATGTGGTAGATGAGGTAGTGAACACTTTTTGGGTGTTAACAGTTTCTCGTCTTCAATGAGAAACAAGTCATCAACATACAGTACTAGTATCAATGGTCTACCATCCTCAACCTTGTAGTAGAGGTTGGAATCTACCTCACTCTTTCTGAATCCCAAGCTCACAAAGTATCCAACAACACTGGAATACCATGCACATGGTGCTTGCTTGAGTCCATACAGGGCCTTCTTTAGTCTGCACATATGGTATTCCTTCCCATGAATCTCGAAACCCTCTAGTTTCTCAATGCATACTACTTCCTCAATCACACCATTGAGGAAGGGAGTTTTAACATGCATCTAATGTAACTTCCATCCCATAGTTGAATATAGAGCTATGATCGATCTGATGGTTGTGTATGTGTTTTTCACAAATATCACTTTTGTTTTTCAATGCTCCCATCTATTTCATGCCTAATATTGTATATCCACTTGGAAGTCACCATTGACTTCCCTTCATGTCTTGGTACAACTTCCCATATGTCATTCTTCATGATGGATTGATATTTTTCCATCATGGCATCTTTCCAAACCTGTTGGTTGGAATCCTCCTCATATTGGAAGGCTCAGAATCAATGAATTGGTACATCAGTGCTACATATCCTAAATATATTAGAGGTATATTGCTCTCTCTGGAGGTACCTATGGGATATGCATGCTTCTCTACATCCTCTAGAGTTTGTTGAACCTATACATGCCTCTTCCATCCAATAACAATATTTATAGGAACGAATGTCGGCTCCATTTGATCAACATTATCAATCAGATCTACATGATCATATGAATCTATTGGCTCCCTCTAAACTGCTGAAGAGGGAGGGGAATATTACTTCATCTCATTTAGAGCTTCTTACTCCTCACTATCCATGGATTATATTCTATCCTTTCTGAAGGCAATCTCCTCTTCGAAGGAAACATTCCTGCTGACTTCAATCTGTCTTTGTCATGGGATGTAGATTCGGTATGCCTTCGATGAGTCATTGTACCCAACAAATGTACCCTTCTGTCCTGAAGGTTCTATATTTTTTCTCTTTTATTTGGGTACATGAATTATACTGGACAGGAAAATATTCACAAATGAACTACTTATGGATTCACACCTGTGAAGTCTTGTTTGGAGTTATGTTCTTCAATATCTTGTGTGGGCCTCTATTCTGAACATATAGTGCGGTGATTGAGGATTATTCCCATAGAAACAATGATAGATTTTTATCATGAATCATGGCCTTTATTGCCTCAATCATAGACCTTTCATTGTTTTGTACAACCCCATTTTGTTGAGGGTTGTAAGGGATGGTATACTCCCTCTTGATTCCTTCTTCCTTACAGAAATCATTGAACTCTGAGGAGGTGTACTCTCCTCTATTATTAGACCTTAAAACCTTTATCCTTTTCCATGATAGGTTCTCAACCTGGGCCTTGAATTCCTTGAACTTGTTCATAAATTCTTTGGATTCCTTGGAATTTATGAAGTAAATCCATGTATTTCGGGAGTATTCATCTATGAAGGTCACATAATACCAAAATCATCCCAAATATGCAACTGACATAGGTCCACATAATTCTTAGTGTACCAACTCTAATATTCCCTTAGACCTGGTGTCACTATTAGGAAAAGATCCCTTGGAATTATTTCCAAGTGCACATCCTCTACAAATGTTTTCATGCTTAACTTGGATTTTGGGAAGACCTGTAACCATCTTCCTTAGAGTAAGAAGGGCTCTATAGTGTAGGTGAGCAAGTATTATATTCCATAGCTCACTCAAACTGATAGAGTCATGGAATAGAGCATGTACTAGTTGTATCGTCAATATGTATAATCTTTCTTCATGAACACCAATTATTCTAGTTGAATGAATAGTGGAGTTCTTGTGCCATGCAAGAACCTTTCCTTATGAGAATGCAAATTTATAACCCGTGTCTTCTAGTGCGGAGATAGAGACAATATTTATTTTCATTCCTTGCACATAGAGTACTTCTCCCAAATTTAGAGAATCGCCATAATCTAACTGGAAGGAAGTAGCCTTAGTTCCTTTCACAATATATTTGGAATCGTCTCAAAGAACAACTCTTAGGTGTGATTCTCTCCCATCTATATTTGAGAGAAATTCCTTATAACCTGTCATATGTTTAGAATCACCACTATCTAATAACCAACTATCATTACTGGTAGGAACAATACATGAGAGGGCTGAGATGAAGAAGAATTATTTGCAATCTTCGATTTCCTTGGTTGAGTCTCTTCATCTACATCAATTGTGGAGGCATGTTCCTTCCTCTTCTTTGATTTTCATTGATTTTTGTAGTGTTCGAACTTCCTGCAATTGAAGCATTGGATTTCTGAAAGGACTTTCTTATTCCTTTGTTCAGGGGATGGAATTGATCTTCTTCCTTTGTCTTTTATTCCAAATGTATTCTTCTTCATGAGGGGCATGATATTTCCCTTTGGCCACAAGTCCAGTTTCGTCTTGTGTACAGTCTGCCCAAAATATTTCAAACTTTGGTAGCTTAGATATTCCAGTCACGCTTTGAATGAATGGTTCCCACTATTGAGGGAGACCATTCAGAGTCATTATGACTAATTCTTTATCTTCAATAATTTCACCAATAGTTCCCAATTGATCCTTAATCTTTGTGATCTTCGTTAAATATGATGCAATAGAATCAGATCTAGACATATTGAAATTTTAGATTTGTTTTCTTAGGGAAAGGTCCCTATTGACATTTTTGTTCTCAAACAATTTCTTCAAGGTGTCAAACATTGCCTTAGTTGTCTTCTTTTGAGAAATTTGAGGTGTCAAATGATCCTTGAATGAATCTATTAGGATCCTTCTTGTCTTAGCATCATTCTTCTTCCACTGAGTCTTCTCTGCCTCTTGTTCAGTTTCTGGTACTCCTTTCACAACAAAATTTAGAAGGTTATTTTCTTCTAGAGAAATGAGCACTCTAGACTTCCATGAATGGAAATTTTGGCATGGATACTTTCCCACCTACACTTGCATGGGCTTGGAATATGCCTCTTCATGCAAAGCATTCCCATACCTTCACCTTGAGCTACGAATCACTTGGACCTTCTACCCTCAATAAACTTGCCCAACCTACACTTGGACTTATTATTATATGTTTCATTTACTTGGTTACACTTCACTTGTTATCTTACTTATCCCTTCATGCCATAAAAACATACACAAGAACAACATAATATGTTCGGTGTCCAAACCCAAGCACTTAAAAGCATTTTTATTCAATACTACACGACTTGTTACAAAGGAGAATACAAATATGTGTTTAGCAGGTCTTTGATAACACCCTCTTACAACCAACAATTAACTTGGGTATACCTTCCACTTAAATGGTTTCTGAAGCACTTCTCTTTCCAGTCAGTTAGGTTGTGGTTGATGACCTTCAATCGATAGTCACACTTCCTACATATGACTATATTAGCTAATGTTCTCACATCTCTCGATGGTCAGTTTTATCATAAGCCTACAGTTGTTGTCTTCTCTACTCACCTTCATGAATCTCCTTCTACCTTCAATAATTGTTGTTTCCATGGCACCGCTTCATTGAAAAGATATTTTTTCATGGATATTTTGTCCTTTGGGAAACTCCCAACAATACAAGTTTCCATCAACACTCATCCACTGGTACCTTGTTCCCTTATCCTTATTGTGGAGAATATGCCCTTGGAAACCTCTCAAACCAAAACATGCTTCTTACTTGGATGAGATTCCCATCCTATCACATAGTTTTCATGTCTTTTTGTGCAAACCAGAGGCCTATATTTCCCCTTACCCAAGGTCTTCCCTGTTCTTCTCCCAAAACTCCCTTCGATTGAATGATCATTTGCTGCAGTGCTAACACATGTCTTTGCTCTTGTTTTTAGATTCCTTCTCATGTTGGTTGAATTATTTATTAATATTTGATGAAGCCTTTGCTAAAGAACCTAGTTGATGTACATATGCCTTTTCCAAATCTTTATATTGACTTCTTGGTGATCTTTTTGAATCCCTTATTGACACTCATATTGATGCACCTTCCAATGCCTTCCAAGTCTTCACACGCAAATGTTCCACTCTCATGTAATGTGGGTGCAACTGCACTTTCCCATGGAAGCCCTTTGGTAGAAAAGTGGTCATGGTTCCTCTTCTAAGGCACCAAGATGGTGTCTACATGTGTCAGGAAAGTGTACAACCATTTTCCCCTTTCAAGGTGTCTTACCACCATGCCCATCAAGTAGACCTATTTGAAGGGACCGTTCAGGCCTTCTTAATGTCATCATTAGTTTGTATTAGGATATACTTGTGCTTAATGAATGAGTGGTTGAGAGTAACTACTCCAACTGTCTCATCCATTGTATAAATACACTATCAAGAGTAATAAACAACAGTTGAATGTTTGGCTCATCATATGTATCTTGATAATCTATTTGTTATGCTACCATCTGCTTGAATACAACATCTGGTGTTGTTGCCTCTCCCATCTGGCCTGGGTGACAGCAGCAGCGGAAGGGAGCAATTCGAATTTGCAAGAGAACGTGAGATGCTTCTGCAAGATACCTGTACGAAATGTTAAATATTTCTCACTATGGAGAAATGATCAAGACGAATGACATGCGTGTGATAAATTATGGATATCAGGCTCTCTGATGATGCAGCAGAAGAACAATGTATCACGTAATTCTCAGTAATTATGGGACAAACCCACACCCCATCTTGTCTGAAGAGAATACCCACCATCAAAGTAACCTGTTACATAATAAAGAATGATTGTGCGTTAATCCACTTCGATGAGTTTGATTTAATGCTATATGAAGTATGAGTATCCACTATCGACCATGTAGATATCGAATACTTCCAGATTATGTTTGATGGCAAAGAAGAAGAATGTATATATCCTGCGATTTGAAGCACTATGATAATTGACTTTCCGTCAATCAAATCACGCCGTCATCCACAAGATGTTGGTTATCGGCGTTGTTGTACTCGAGATTTTGAATTAATTTGCTTGGCTTCTCATCCAAATACAGAAAGGGTGAGGCTCGATTGACCACTACCAGATTGTTGACGAAGACTAAAGGAATCATAGTTCATGGTTGTTCTTATTTTCTTCAGGATGAAGAAAGGCTTTGTTGGTGGGGGAGATGTTGGAAGGGACCCATCGGGCCTTCTTAATGTCATCATTAGTATGTATTATGATATACTTGTGCTTAACGAATGAGTGGTTGAGAGTAACTACTCCAACCGTCTCAGCTATTGTATAAATACACTATCAAGAGTAATAAACAACAATTGAACGTTTGGCTCATCATATGTATCTTGATTATCTCTGTGTGATGCTACCATCTACTTGAATACAATAAGACCCATAGGCCTTTATACCTGAAGATTTTTTCTCGTGTTGATGAAGAAGTCCCTACTATGAACATCTTTGTGAAGCTTTGATAGTTGTACCATCTTCCCTACCGAAGACCCCTTGGACAAAGATTCCTTCTCATACATGCATGCCCAACCTATCATTCTGCCTGCATATTCCTTGTATACTCTAAAGCTACTCATATATTGATCAATTCCTTGTTAGTGTAGGTTCATTCCGAATGATCCAAGTTTCATCGCCTACCCAATTCAAGGATGTTACATCGTGCCTCTTTTTTTTTACTTTTTTGGATATATATATAAACCCTTTTGTATATTAAAAATAGTTTTTCCTATTAAAAAAATGGTTTCATTACTTTATATATATAATATATAGAGTAAAATTCAAAATAGGCTCCACAATAAGACATCACCAACATGGATACTAATTACAAATAACAACTAGATTTTTATTGCTGGGAATATGAATCTTATAGCACCACAAAAATTATATGTTGAGTTGTGGAGTCACAAATAGAGTTAGGGAAAAACTGACAAAATTGTGGACATATTTTATTAGTTATTTGAAGATTCTCAAAGACAATATTTGGAATTAATAAAGAAGGGAGATATTTCCCTTGAATGATGGATTCTAGGACATCTTTATGAGATAAAAATCGACAAGGAAAATGCATTAGTGATAATTAATGAGAATAGAGAAAGGATTGACCAGCAAACTAAAATATGAGATGAGTTATTGATGGAACCCAAAACTTATGAAAATCCATATGAAATTTTGAACTCATCAACTAAAACTCATGAAAGAGATTGGGGAAGAACAACTCAAACCAATAGATTTAAAATAACGATAATTGAAAATGAATCATCACTAAAAATTATCAATATCCTCCATCTAACACCCATCTCATGTGCCCAAAAAATAGAAATGAAGACATGCTTGGAATAGAAACAACTACTCTGAAATATCAAATACTACAACCAAGTTCAAAATACATTATTCCATATCTTAGAAACATAGATAAGATCCAAGTTCCAAGAAAATAATATAGTAAGTCTATAGTACCACTAGCAACCATGATGAGGAAATCACAACCGAATACCCTAAATATTAAAGGCGTCATGAAATATAAAAATTTAACGATACTCATAGATTTTGGTAGTACTCATAACTACATATACATATTTGTGGTTAAACAACTAAATCCTTATGTGTCCCCCACCAAGGACCTCACAGTTATTGTCGCTAATGGACAAGAGGTCAAATAAGTAATAAGATATCATAAAGTCTGAGTTCAAATACAAGAACTAGAACTACAAATAGGACTCTATGGTATACCTCTCAAGGAAATCAATGTGGTACTAGGTTAAAAATTGTTGATGCAGTTGGGCACATATTCCACCAACCTTGAAGAACAATTCATGGAGTTTAACTGATAGATTCAACATTATAATTTATATGATTTGAAGGTCCCACTCTCAAGAAAATTGAATTACAACTAAAGAAGAGAGTGCATGAAGCATATACAAACATACAACATTGAAAACAAGTCAAGTATGTACCCAAGAAGCATCAAGGTTTTATGATACACAACCATGTCAAACGACTTCAGGGTATGATACATATATTACAAAGGAAATTCACTAACATTCAAATGAACGACCAATTCAAACCCCTATCTATATATGAAGGAAAGGATGGTGTCATCGAATAAGCATGCTCTACTAGAGAAAATTCACTTTATTATTCTTTGAGGACAAAACATTCCATAAGGGAACACCAATGTAACAAACATACATGTAAATATCAAAACAATAATAATATAAATAATAATATTAACTATGCTAAATGAAAAGTAAGTGCATGTAAGTATACCATCAAGTGGGTCATTACAATATATCATCTTATTCAATTTATGCCTACAATAATTTATTTTTTAATATATATTCTTATATAGAGCAAAAGAAACAAGGATTGTTTCCTACAACATTCTTATTCATTTTATAGTTCAACTTGGAGTTCTTTATAGCACATTTCATAACTTGGCATATGTAATTAGTGGACCTTCTCCTAATATAATTAGGATAAACACTTTCAAATCATTTCCCATGAGAAATTGAAACATTTCATTTCAATTTAGTTGTAACTAAGAAGGAAAAGATTTAAAAAGTGTAGATAGAAGATGAAGGATCCCAAAATTGCAGCCAAAGTAATTAGTGTCTACAACTTGTCGAAGGCTTGTTGATGCAAGTATTATTCTATGAAGTACCACACATTCGTGTGTTGAAATGGTCTCAATTTTTTTTATTTCGTGATCCTTTTACATATGTATACTAGGTGACAATGTTGAAAAAGTTGGAAAATAACCGTTTCAGGATGCACCGTAAGCACTATCGCCCCAGTGCATTTATTTAGAACGACGACACCGAAATGATAAATAAAAATAAAAAAATTAATGTAATAAGTTTTTTTCTTAATTCAAAAATTCTTTTATTTAACCCTTTCACGATGCGGTAGAAATTCAAACACCCTGGTGCTGTTGTTTAGAATGACCGCACCAGAAATGAAAATTAAAAATAAAAAGTTAAATTAATATGTGATTTTTGTAATTAGATACTTTTTTTATTTAACCCTATTAAGGTGCGCCCTAAAGTGGAACACCACAGTGAAGTTATTTAGAATGACCACACCGAAAACTAAAATTAAAAATAAAAAAGTAAGCTAATATGGTGCGCTCCACTATCCCTTTACCCTACTTCGATTCTTTCAAAATGTGTACGCACGTGTGTGCGTTTGTAAGTTAAAAGCATCAATTGTGAATTTATATATTGGTGTTTCGCTCAATGGTGTTTCCGACCATGGTGCCACAAGATTTATTTTTGCACCAGTTTGTTTTTGTTGGATCGACACCGGTGCGTTTTGGATGTATAAAAGCACTAAGGAAAAATATCTGCCCGCTCGCCTCCACTAGTGACATCCACTATAAATGGATATCTACACTATTTTTAGAGGAGCATCCACAAAAACCTCTTCTACATGTCCTTTTCCTTGTAGTGAAAATGTCTCCTTTCTATCTTTGTAGTGCCTTTTAAACTTTGGAGGTGTCTCATGTTAAAACTAGGTAATAAAATTTGGAGGTGACTCATCTCAAAAACTAGATATTGAAGCCCCAAGTGCGTCATCATTGAATATATTGCGTTGCTTTCTTTCTCAAATGATGAATTTTTCATGTAAGAATGTATTATTGAATTTAAACTCTAAAATTTACAGAATTTTGATACCTAAATCTAGGAGATCTCTTGGAAATGGATAATTATATTGATCATGAAAAATGGTATAAGTTAAAATTAAGTAGAACCTAGGGAAAATGTACAAATGCATATTATATGGATTTGAATAAGCTGATTGCATTCCAAAGTTGTAGCAATTGTAATTTCCATTCTTATTCTTGAGGGTGCAAGGTGGTATGATATAAAGAACATGATGATTGTGAAATTAAAGGAATGGATCACCATTGTAACCATCATAGTGTTTAATTTACAATAATTCATAATTCTCCTTAAAATGGAGGAATTAGTGTAGAAATTGGATGAAGTATTTTTTCAATTACTTCTCGAAAATATTTATCATGGATGTATAGCAAATTCAACATTTCAAGAATGAAATGTGCCATGCTATGCTTAAAAGGATCATCTAAACTTTTTGAAAAATGGATGCGATGACTTGAGTGAAGGAGTTGGAAAAATATATTCAATGACTTGGTTGAAGGAGTGGGGATACTGTAAAGTTAGTCACAGCAGATCTAATGAACAAATAAATCAGTCACAACAGATGAATAAGAAGATATGGTGCAAAACTGTGCAAAAACATGCAGCAGTGCTCTCTATCCCAGAAAGGGTGAATGAATTACAATAGATTACAATACAATCCAATTACTGTCAATGGCAATTCGAATTGACTAAGTAGGCCATTCGAGTCACTGAATGGAGTAGCTTGACTCAATCTAGGAGTCCTCATCAATCATCGGTGTTGCTCATCAATCACAACAAACAGTCATCCAGGTGTCAAGCTGAGTCTAACTGATCATAATAAATGTAACTGAAGTGTGTAGCACTGATATAGGATCTGGAGGCTCAGTGGGGGCGCATGGGAGGCTAACTGGAGTCAGAGCAAGTCACCTAATCGAACTGGAGGTCAATCGGAGGTGAAACAGTCAGTCAGGAGTGAAATCGGAGTGAAATCAATCAGAATCGGAGCTAACTGAATGTAACTGGAGTGAATCTGCAGTGGTAGGTGAGCAAGTGCGCCCTTCTCAGTCAGTAGGTGAGAAGAGGGCGCCTTTCAGCTTAGGAGGGCTAAAACTCTGTGGAAAGTGGCTCCCGGGTGCTAGAAGAAGGTGGATAAGGTGCTGGAGGCATCAAACTGGTGACTGGACTGCATATCCTGAAATAGATCATGCAAGATCCTGAAGTAGATATGTATCCCGAAATAGATGATCCTGAAATAGATATGTATCCCGAAATAGATGATGGATATCCGAACACCCCCCCTCAAGCTAGACTATGATGTGCCAACTAAAATAATGTGGGGCCCTGGTAACTAAGACCAAAGGTCACCCCAATACAATAATCCAAAAAAATGCTGAAAAATAAACTAAGTGAGGAAAGAGGGAAAACCCAGTGGGAAGAAAGCCCCCCCTCAAGTCTAAAGCATAATAATGAATCAATCTGTCTCCACCATGATGGAACTCACCCCCAACAGTGAACGGAGGTAAGAGAACTTCTTCTCAGTGAAGCTCTTGGTGAAGATGTCTGCAATTTGCTCATCAGTAGGGCAATATTGCAGAATGATGGTGCGGTCATGCACCAACTGTCGAATGTAATGCATATGAATCTCAATGTGCTTGGTCCTCTGCCGCTGAACTGGATCTGTGGAGATCTTGATAGCACTTTGATTGTCACAAAATAGGACAGTCGAAGTAGTGCCACCAAAACCAAACTCGGAAAGAATACCCTGCAACCAAACTGCCTGAATGCAGGCATTGACTGCCCCTCGATACTCTGCCTCTGCTGAAGAAAGTGCAATGGCTGCTTGCTTTTTGCTGGACCAGCAAATAGCACCATGACCAATCATGAAAACATAACCGGAAGTGGACTTCCGATCAATGCTATCACCTGCCCAATCTGAATCAGTAAAACCAATGAAATCTAGCTCAGAATCTGCAGCATAATGTATGCCAAACTGTCTCGTACCTTGCACATACTGCAAGATCCGCTTGGCTGCTCGCCAATGAAGCTCATGTGGCTGCTGCATATATCTTGACACGGCACTCACGGCATATGAGATGTCAGGCCTAGAGTGTGTCAAATAAAGTAGTGAACCAATCAACTGTCGATACATACTGCAATCTGCAAGCGGTGTGGAATCTCCCTCCTCAAGACTGATTCCTGAGAGGAATGGGAACGGGGCTGCCTTACATTCAGCCATATTAAACTTCAATAACAGGTCGGAAGCATATTTTTGCTGAGATATAGTGATCCCATCGAAATTTTGAGCTATCTCCAAGCCCAAAAAGTGACTCAGCAAGCCCAAATCGCTCATGTCAAAAGCTAGATTTAAGGCAGTTTTTAGCTTGTTTATTGAAGTAAGTGTGCTACCAGTAATAAGCAGATCATCAACATAAAGTACAATAACCAACAAATTACCTTTAACTCGCTGAAGATAGACATTCGGATCAGATTTGCATCTTTGGAAATTCTGAGAAAGAAGGAAGGAGTCCATCTTTGCGTACCAAGCTCTTGGGGCCTGTTTTAACCCGTACAAAGACTTCTTCAATCTACAAACCAATGATGGATCTGATGTATAACCCTCTGGCTGCTGCATATAGACCTCTTCAGCAAGGTCTCCATGTAAAAATGCACTCTTCACATCCATGTGATGCACCTCCCAGTGCTTGGATGCGGCAATAGCTAAAACAAGGCGGATGGAATCCATCTTTGCAACTGGTGCAAAGGTCTCTGTGTAGTCCACTCCTTGGACTTGGGAAAAACCTTTTGCCACCAACCTTGCTTTATATTTGCTGATAGTGCCATCAGCAGCAACTTTAGTACGGTAGACCCATTTACACTTCACTAATTTTCTTCCAGGTGGAAGAGAAACTAGCTCCCATGTATTGTTCTTTTGAAGAGAACTGTACTCTTCATCCATGGCTTCTTTCCATCTCGGATCTCGATGGGCTGAATAATATGATTGGGGATCTGAACCAGCCATCAAATAACAAATCTCAGGAAGAAATGGATCAGCAATAGAAAGAGCCATACCTGCCCTTTGAAAGTCTCCTCTTGTTCGTCTCGGATCAGCAGGATTTCCAAGACTAGAACCAGCAGATTGTAGAGTATTTTGGGCCCACTTTGGTAACTGAGGGAGATCTGAATGGTCGGATTCCGAACCTGATATGTCATGATCATCATATGCTTCTACAATATCAGAAATATCAGAACTCATACCTTCATTATCGCTGCTCGAATCTTCTTCTGGTGAAGGCGGTGAATCGGCAGTTTTCTCCTCAACTAGTTGCAATTCTTGAAGCGGTTCTTCAAACTGCACACTGCGCTCTATGAATATCTTTTTAGATCTGATATCCATGAGTTTATATGCTTTTGATTCTTCCCCATATCCTATCAATATGCACTCGATACTTTGTGGATCCAAAGCTCGTCTCTTCTCAGAAGGAATTCTAGCCCATGCAGTAGAGCCAAAAACTCTCAAATTTGACACATCCGGTTTGTGACCAAAGAATGCTTCGAAAGGAGTCATACCTTTCACGGATGAATGTGGAACTCGGTTCTGTATATATGCAGCAACATTGATTGCTTCAGCCCAAAGATTTGCATCCAAACCTTTTGATTCAATCATGCATGTAGCCATCTCTTTCAGTGACCGGTTTTTCCTTTCCGCTACACCGTTCTGCTGGGGTGTGTAGGGAACTGTATGTTGGATCTTGATTCCGCTTTGGGCACAAAGTTGCAGCAACTCGGACTTGATATATTCCCCACCATTATCAGATCTAAGAGCTTTGATCTTGCTCTCAGTGGTGGTCTCAACAGAAGCCTTAAAATCCTTGAATTTTCCAAGCACTTCTGACTTGTTTTTGAGAAAGAATACCCATGTAAAGCGAGAATAATCATCAATAAATGTCAAAACATACCTTGAACCATTTAATGACATATGGGGCAGCGGACCGCTGATATCAGAATGGATCAATCCCAAAATAGTAGAGGCTCTGCTAGCCTTGCCGCGGTCGAATCTGTGCTCGGGGTGCTTCCCAATAATGCAACCGGTGCATATTCCCTTCGAGGAACGGAGTTGTGGCAGCCCATCAACCATGGATTTATTTGATAGCAGCAGCAAATACTTATAATTTAGATGTCCAAATCTTTCATGCCAAAGCCTACTAACCTCATTACCATGTGTGCGAAGAGCAGTGGGCTTTGCAAGCGGAATAAAGTGCGAAAACTCATAACATTTTGCAGTGTGGTTTGCCTTTCCAACCGCAACTAGTCTTCCACTTTTGATATCAGAAATTTCAACTGTATTAGGGCTGAATGTGACTTTCTTTGGATCACCAGTATGTGTCATTTGATAAACAGAAAGGAGATTCGAAGCTAAGGAAGGCACATAGAGAACATTCTGAAAGCATCCATGATCTACATGAATCGTACCTTTGCCCTTTGAAGAAATTTTTGAGTCATCTCCCAAATGGATGGGGATGGAGCTGTTTGGATCGAATGAAGAAAAAGAATCAATATTTGCAGCCATATGATTTGATGCACCCGAATCTATCAAGAGAGTGGGCTTCGAAACCGTTGCCATGAGTGCTTGTCCTCTTTCATGATCGTCATTCCGATCCTTCTTCCTTGCACCGTCAGGAAGGGTTATGTTGTTCTTTTCCAAAAGGAGGGCCATTTGATCTATAGTCTTCTTCATACATGAACTTTCGGGATGAAAGCCACGGTTACAATAAGTACATTTAGATTTTTGGTTACCTTCTTTGCCCTTTTGTTTGGATTTCGAACTGGATGGTGCATCCGTTTGCTTGCCTTTGTCTTTTTGCTTGTGAGGCTCGAATTTGGGCTTCTCCTTCTTTAGCTTTCCTTTACCATTCGAAATCTTGGGTCCTTGAACAAATAGGGCTGAATCTTTGGAGCTTATGGACCCCATTTGAATCAACTTGTCATGCTCTTTCGTAACGGACTCAATGAAGGCATTCAAGGTAGGCATCTTCCAATTCGGGGTAGTTAGCCGACCGGAATTGAAAGTGGAGACAAATACCGAATAATCTTTCCCAAGCTTGCTTAGAATGGAGAGAATCAACTGCTTATCCTCTTTGATAACACCACTGTTCTTCAATTGCAAGTTCAAGTTCTTGAATTTTGTGAAGAATTCATTGATGGTCTCGAAATTTTCAGGATTAAGGCCAATCAATTCATTCTCTAATTGAAAAGCCCTAAGCTCATCCTGCTTGCCGAATAGTGTCTCAAGTTGCTCCCATATGGCTTTTGGAGTCTTCAATCCGCTGAGATGGAAGTGAAGATCCTTGGAGATGGAGAGACAAAGAAGACCATAAGCTTCATCAAGCTTGTTGTAGTGTTTAGTTCTTTCTGCTACATTGTTTGGCTCCAATTCAAGACCAAGAGTGACTCGGTAGTAACCTTTTGAACGTAATATGATCTCCATATCATCTTTCCAATCAAAATAATTGAATGGGGTGAGGATAGGCTTTGAAGAAGAGTATTCCATTGCAAGGATTGAGTCAACTGATGAAGAGGAAGCTTGCATGCAGACTATAGCGAATGCAATTGAAGGAGGAAACCTTGCATGCAGAAAATAGCGAGTGCACTTGGAGGAGACAATAAACCTGCAAATCACATCAAAACAACCACAATAAGGTCGAACAATCCACCCTTTGAGAGTTGCATCACACCTGGGATTGGATTTCAAGCAATGTTGAATGGGTCCAATGTATCAAATCCAGGAATTATGTGGTAACTCAAGCTTCTGGAGTGGTATTGGAATAATTTTCAAGCTTTGCATGCACAGGAGCGAATGCCCTTGAGATATCTCATGCCAAACTTATTGCAATTTTTAGCAATTCAGTCAAATCTTCTTGTATAAACACCTGTAGAAAAGAGATCTTGTCCCTGCAATGGCTCTGATACCATGTAAAGTTAGTCACAGCAGATCTAATGAACAAATAAATCAGTCACAACAGATGAATAAGAAGATATGGTGCAAAACTGTGCAAAAACATGCAGCAGTGCTCTCTATCCCAGAAAGGGTGAATGAATTACAATAGATTACAATACAATCCAATTACTGTCAATGGCAATTCGAATTGACTAAGTAGGCCATTCGAGTCACTGAATGGAGTAGCTTGACTCAATCTAGGAGTCCTCATCAATCATCGGTGTTGCTCATCAATCACAACAAACAGTCATCCAGGTGTCAAGCTGAGTCTAACTGATCATAATAAATGTAACTGAAGTGTGTAGCACTGATATAGGATCTGGAGGCTCAGTGGGGGCGCATGGGAGGCTAACTGGAGTCAGAGCAAGTCACCTAATCGAACTGGAGGTCAATCGGAGGTGAAACAGTCAGTCAGGAGTGAAATCGGAGTGAAATCAATCAGAATCGGAGCTAACTGAATGTAACTGGAGTGAATCTGCAGTGGTAGGTGAGCAAGTGCGCCCTTCTCAGTCAGTAGGTGAGAAGAGGGCGCCTTTCAGCTTAGGAGGGCTAAAACTCTGTGGAAAGTGGCTCCCGGGTGCTAGAAGAAGGTGGATAAGGTGCTGGAGGCATCAAACTGGTGACTGGACTGCATATCCTGAAATAGATCATGCAAGATCCTGAAGTAGATATGTATCCCGAAATAGATGATCCTGAAATAGATATGTATCCCGAAATAGATGATGTATATCCGAACAGATACTTGTTTTCTCAAGTGTTGATATCTTATATCAAGGTAAGTTATTAAAAGTAGGTCTCAAGGAAAACTATAGCTATAACTTACATAAGAAGCACGTGTATAATTTATTGTTGAAATTTATCATTCGAAAACAAGTTTCAAAAGTATCTTCATTGATTTTGGTCATTCAAGTCAATATGGTGGTCAATTTGGAAAACACAACATACCTTTTGGGAACATTACAATAAAGACAATGTGCATTTTAAATAGGATTCTATCACATGAATATTGAGCCAAAATGTGTGTAATTGTATATCATTCAAGGTATCTTATTAAGTCAATAGGAATTAACCTAACAACCCTCCCTTTAAACTTGTCTTAGGATTAAAAAAGTAACCTATTGATGCCTCGAATATCGCAGCATCAATCAGCAAGGGATTCTCCCTAGTAAGCGATCCCAATTAGATCACCCACCATTTAGTGTAGGGAATCCATCTGGTTAACAGTCCGGATACCGTATAGGTTTCACGAATTTGTTTATTTTATCGGTTGCGGCCCGATCCACCATTTATGTATTTTATATTGGAGAATGATATGCAAGTGCCCTAAATTAAATGCATGCTATTAAACAAATCTGTTCTAACTATCCTAACTTAAATTAACCTATGCTTGCAAGGAGCAGAATTTAAAATATGAGTAACATGACTGAAAGAAACATCTAGAGAATTAAATAGATAGCCATTAGTCATCAAGATGTATTTTCAGTAGAATGTGGGTAATATCAAAGATAACTCTGATTTTATAAAATGCATTCCATTTACTCATGAGATACAAATATTTGCAAAGAAATAAGATCAATCACAGCATAGAAATAGTTCATAGGAGCTAGGAAAGATCTCACAGAATGTGTATGAAATATGCAAAAATAGTTCGGCTATCATTCATCACAATCCAAAGCAAACAATGCACCAGCTTCCACAGGCCAAAATCCTTTCTCATATTCATGTAGCTGAAATAATTCATGTACATCAAAAGAAAATCTTTCACCTGCAAAAATTCTTCTATCCTCTTCTATTGATCTATATATAGCTTTGCAAAATGCTCCAAGAGCTACCACCTATACCCTAACCGTTTATATTCCTCTAATTTGTCTTGTAGTGTCCATGTCACAAAAAGAGAATAAAATCCCAAAATATTACAAAAATGGATGTGATGGGGGCCCAAATGTCATTTAATAATTAATACATAGGATGACTGAAAGAAAAGACGTTGGTCGCAGACCCATGTAATAAGACAGAAGATATATTATTTATGAGCTGGTGCCTTTGCTGACTTGGGTGTTTCTGCTGAGGCTGATACTCCTGCTGGGGCTTGAACCAATGGTGCTGCTGGGACTTCCGTTGAAGTTGATGCCTCTGCTACTACTGTTGTTGTTTGATGTGTTCCCGCTGTCATCATCCTGTCCGTTTCTGCTATATGCTTCACCCAGAGACTAGTCTCTTTTATGATATTGTTTGCATCCAAGGGAAGCATGGTTTTTAGAGAAACTACATGCTTGGCCAGCTCTTCTTCAATATTAGTGACTTCTATTGTTGTAGCTTGGAGACTCTCATTTAGGAGGTATGCATGAATTGTAGCCTAGCCAATCCACTCGTGAAGATCCTCTGAGGTTAAGGCGTCTACCTTTCTAACATAGTCTATTTAAGCGTTCAAACCCTCCTTTAGATCAGACAATCATTGGGATTTATTTGGAAACTCTTCTATGGTTTGGGGTATTTTCACCTGGCAGTTTTCTTGGGTGGTTCATGTTTTCAAATAAAAATTCTCGCACTGTTCAAGTGTAACCATGGCCACTTCATTCAATTTTACTCTGTAATTCTGGAAAAACCATAAGAGGTGGATATCCGCTTTGAAACCAGCGATGGATTTAAGAGGGAGTCTTTCTGGGAATCCTAATCTTCCCTCTCTCCATTCCATTTGCCTCCTAATGTCCTCAACAATACATGTATACTTTCTCCTACGCCTAGTGGCCTCAGCATTTATTTCTTTGATCCTGACCACTACTTCCTTCAACTTGCAGATTTCTTTCATCATGAGCTCTTGAATCTCATGTATTCTTTTCATAATTCCATAATCCTGCTCATGAAAGGGTCCCAAGTCGCCAACCTTGTTGGTTGCGAGTTGTAATTGATATTCTAGCAGTTCCTCCTTTTCTTCCAGCTTCTCTATGCTCTCCTTTAGGTCATCAATCTATTGAGCAGTATCAAATTTCTCCGACTCCAACTATAGGTTGCGGCCTTCTAGAGCTCTTTTCTTTGTTTCCAGAGCTCTTATTTGTATCACCAAAGCTCTCTTTTCATCTTCTAGATGCTGAAATATTCTATTGAATTCTTCCTTCTCTAGCACAAGGGTGTCACATTTTTCAACCATCAAATTTGAATAATTCTGCTCTTTAACCAGAGTTTCTTGCAGATGGTGGGCTTTCTCCTTCTCCAATTCTAACTCATCTGATAATATGTCAACATTGTCGGCCATTGCTAGGATAGAGGCCACAGAAATAGATGTTGTGAGCTTGTGTGCATGTTGGGTACCTTGCATGACTATAGTTTCATGCCTAGTGACAATATCAGGTTGAAAAGGCCTCTTCATTCTGGTCACTGTTTCTTTAACAATGGACTTCCTTTTCTTGTTGTAGGTAAACTTATCCCATTGGGACACTGTACTACTCTTGGATGGTGTAAAAGGGACAATTGGGAGGTCCCTTATGGGAGAAACCATGTCCAAATCTTGTATATTTGGGCTTTTGGGGTCAGCATCTTCTTTGAATTTATTTTCCTCTTCTTCTTTTCTTTGCGCTTCTTCCTCCTTCTCAGTTTGTCATCTTCTTCTTGTTGGGCAATTTCTTCCAACCTACTCCTTTCTTCCTCCTGAATCCTTCGAGCTTCATCTTCCGTTGCTTGCATCCTTTGAGCTTCTTCTTTCTGGAGTTCATCTTCTTTTTCCTTGTTTGCTTTATTAGCAGCTTTTCTTTGGATTTTCTCGGTTGCTTCTTTTATCTCTTGCTCTTCTTTAGAGAGAGTTTGAGCAACTTCTGCTGCTTCCTTTTCCTTCTGTTGCTTTGCACCTTTCACAGTGCCAGAGCTAGAACTGGCCCCGACTTTAGTTGGCCGAAAAATCTACAATTCATTCATGTTACTGACCCCTCGATACGTTTCTTATTCCTCATCGTAATAGTGAGCGTATTCAAAGTTAGGATGGAGCTCTTTGCAATGTCGTGCAGCTTTTCCTTGTCGATCGTTTCTCTAGAAAATCCTCTCACCAAAGTGAAAGTCTTTCAGTTCTACAATGAAATATTCTACAGTTGCAATTCCTGAGAACTTGTAGGCTCCAACATAGAAAGGTAAAGGCAGGAAAGTGGCCTTCTTTGCTTTGTACAAGGTGCTCCCCACCCCATCAATGAACACTTGCCTTACTGCCTCCTTGTGGACCACATAATCAGTGGCGTATCTCAGTAGGATATACGAGGTTTTAGAGCCTCCATACATTCTTATGTAGGTACTTTCTGACGAAAATTAGAAATCACCATAGTTTTCCAAGACTTCCATGGCATTCTCAGATAAGCAATTGGGTTCCTCACTGAACATTAATTCGTATAGAGGCATGATAAACTCCTCACAGATGAGTTTGTAATGCCTCTTGTAATTCTGAGCCCAGAAGATTTTGTAAGCGATAAATACTGATGTCTCAGCCGAGTTCCATATGCATCCTGAATTGGGAAAGGGACACTTTTCCACAACACAATCTATCAAGTAGGAAGCCATGTAACATTCTGCTCTTTTCTCCACTTGCCCTTCTTGTGCAGGAATTATAGTAGATGTTAAGCTATCTGAGAGAATATCAGCCCAGTTAAAAATTGTTCCTTTGAATGCCACACAGTGGATGATGGGCACCCATCGTAGCACAAACATTGTCCCATCGAGTCTTCCAAACATTCTGCTTAGCATGAGAGCAATCAATCTGAAAGGGGGTATCAGATTTTGAACCTCATACTCTTCACTATCCTTTTTCCTGATTTGTTTTCCCGAGATTAGCAGGCTCCTAGCCATCTCTAGATTATCCATCTTGATGTATTCTAGCCATGCATCATCTAGCCATTGCTGGGGCTTGGGAAATTTATAAGCCGTTGAGATATAGGATGGGTGAAATGAAGCAAAAGATTCTCCTTTGCTTTCTGCAAGAAAGCTTGTCTCGGTATTCGCATGCCGCAGAAGCCACCCAATTACTTCTGAGCAGGGGAAAAGCTCTGGACAGGTGGAAGCTTTGGATATACATGAGTTTTTGATATTTCGATACAGACATTCTTCCTCAAGAAGAGCTTCAGGGAATTCCTAGTCTCTTACCATACGGTATACATCTCCCCATTTCACTTTTGGGGGCACGCCTGTGGTTCACCTAGTGTCTTGGAATATAGTTTCCACCCTTGTGTTGTCATCAGTCAGGTAGGTTGCCTTTGACCTTTTCCTGCCACCTTTAGTCATTTGAAAAATCATGCAGGCATATGGCGGAGCGTCAGTAATTTAAATCATCATTTTATTCATACTATTGAGGCCTAAATGCCAACTGAAAGTTTCTAATTCTACTCGTTTCATGACTGTTTTTTTTTAAATGGATCTTCTATTTCAGTTTAAAAATTTACATCACATGCTATTTCACAGTCTCAGTGCGAAACTAGAAAATGTTTTTGTAGGACGCTATATTGCTACTATGAAGAATAAGGGGTACGCATTTCATAATGACAAACGGTAAGCGCAAAGCGATTTTGAGTACTACGTTCCAAAGTGCAGAAACAACATAAACTTTCACAGCTTGGGAAAAAATACCAATTGTTCTTCATGTAATGGTGGATGGGGCTAGTTTGGAGATTACAAAACTGACGGCTTAATGGGTGTTCAGGATTCTGGAAATGTCCATATTCATATGAAAACAAGAACTTGACGCGTTTAAATGGATAAAGGCATGGGTCGCTTCAGCTGAAGTTAAACTACACAGCTTGACGTGGATAAGAGGACCATGCATATAATATTCATCTTAACCATTACAATTTAGTCCATGAGGCTTGACAAGGTACTTACCTATTGAAAGACGATGGTAAGAAGGCATTGATACCACGTGGAACCAGTGAGCCTGTAGTAGGTGCTTACAACTTGAATGGAAAACGGAATGGGTGCTCCGACCAATGAAAATAGTGAAAACCCAACGGGGTTCATACCCTATATATATAAAACTGATACGTGTGAGTTATTAATAGGGTGGTTGCAAACCATTAAAACGGAGTTAAAGCGGCATACGGATGGGTCAAATCGACCTTATTCTTATTAAATGCGACCGCCAAAATCGGAAAGACTCAGTTAAGTTCTCCATCTGCTGCAGAAGGAAAAGCAGAGTTTTCCTGCCGTTGCGGGAGGATTATCTGAACTTTTCTGCAAGAGAAAGTGTGACTCTATGCATCGGCCAACTTAAGTTAGTTTTCCCGCCTTTGCGGAAGAGCTATCCGAGTTCTTCCGAAAATGTGCCACTCTACCCACCAGTGAGTAAGAGTTTCTTGAAGATCTTCGCTATTACGGGAAAGATAGATGAGTCCTTCTGCCGTGGTGACTTATTCATAAAAATTTGATCGCTTGTGGAAGAGTTAGGTGAGTTCTCCCCCTATTGCGGAGAAACTCGGTGAATTTGTTCTGCCGCGGGTTCACTTGGTCAAAGTTTTCGCCCTTTCGGAAACTTAAGATGAGTTTTCTGCCATGGCTTGACTTGGTCTTTTTCTTCTGCCGTTTCGGGAGGTTTGGACCAAGATTTTCGCCATTGCGGAAAGGTTAGCTCAGAGCTTCCGCTGTTGCGGCTCAGAAACTTGAGTTTTACTTAGGCAAAAAATAAAAATAAACTCAAAGTTTAAGGCGAGCAAAAGACAATTCTTTAGGGAAACTAAGTAAGAAAACTCTGAGGCCCTGAGACCTTTAGGCAAACTTCTTGTTAAAGAGCAAAAGGAGGGGCCCCAAACTTTTCTGGGGGGGATTGTTGTAGCAACAACAATTGGCGATTCGCAGGCAGACACAGATCTCTGAAACAAATTTATCTCATGGTCAGGGAAGTTACAAAGCGTTGATTGCATGTGCAATAGAATGTCTCCATAGTTTAGCTTCGAAGAATACAGTGATCACTCTTATCATAATGGTTATAAAGGGAAAGGCGGCTCTGACTCCAATTTCTTTAAAACTCTTTAAGGGCCAAAGTGTGGGGTTTATTTTAAATTTCTATCTTTTAGAAGCTTTTTAGTATAAGAATCCACAGGATCGTGACAATATCCCACAGGAATATTCATTTGTTCCTCATTCCCATGCTTTTTTACATACTTTTGGATGTTTCTTTAATTCACGACTTTTAGCCTCTTTGAGTCTTCCAGAAATAAGTTTCTCCTGCTTTCAAAATTTTGATATAAGTTCTTCAATCCAAAATGTCGTTTTGTGTGAGCAGAACATTTGTTTGATTTCATGCTTCATGGATGGAGAAGAACCTTGCTGCGCTAGTTTATTTGAACAGCTTCCTTGATTTACAAGTTTCCTTTATTTTCTCAGCCATGCTTTAATTGAGGCGAGAATTTCTGGAAACTAGACTCTTCAGCATATGCCTTTTGGCTTCTCTTGCAGCATAAGATAATTTTAAATACCATATATTTGTGAGACATGATTCCTCTCCATGGGTCTACCATAGTGAACTTCTTAAGACAATCGTTAATGTTAGAGTGAACGGGGCCCTGAGATAGTCAGAAGGAAATGGTAAATCTTAGCTATTTGATAGGGGTTATTTTTACCAAACAGAAAAGAGGATCTCTGCATTCTAGAAAACCGATCAGTGAAAGCAAAGTTACAAATATGTATTTCCTTTATCAGTGAGCTTCTTCATGACCATTCTTTTCATTTTTCTGGAGTATCATCTCTCAGCTACACCAAAACTGAGCTTAGCTTTATTTAAAAAAAGGACTTAATCAAGAGGGAAACAAACAAAAGAAAAGAAAAATATCAAGCTAACTGGCAAACTAAAAGGTAATCAAAGCAATTAAAATAAAACAAAAGAAAAGAAAAAAAATCAAAACAGAAAAGATAGTGTTTTATTTATGTACAAGAGCCCACCCAGGACTCATGCGAACTATTGTTTCAAGGCGAGGCCGTTGAAAGGGAGATTTACTTCCTCCCCTTGTAGGTCTTTCAATTTATAGGTCGATGGGCCAATATTTTCGAAAATTTGGTAAGGTCCAACCCATAAGTGTTGAAATTTTGTGTGCATGCCCTTACCATCATGCTGGTGGTCCCATTTCAGAACTAAGTCACCTACTTCAAAATTCCTCTTACCATATTTTTTCTTATCAAACCATCTTTTGACTATGTCTTGGTGATGGTGGAATTGGTCTTTGGCCTTTTTTCATGATTCTTCAAGTTTTAGCAGGGTGTGGATTCGTGATTGGAGGGCTTGACTGTTAGAACCTTGGGAAGCTTGGGACAACTGTAAGGATGAGAATAAAATATTTGGAGGGAGAATGGCTTCCTTACCATAGACCAAAGTGAAAGGAGAAATGCCTAAGGAATTCTTGTTGGAGTGAGGAATTGGGGTTTATTTCACTGATAATATCTATGCCCCATTGCTCAAATGGTTCAGAGATAATAACTGGCTGCAAGGGTCCAACTGCCTTTGGTAATTTTGCGGTGCTTCTTTGGCATACGTCGCAATTCCTAGCATAGGCGTGGGAATCCCTGAAAAGAGTGTGCCAATAGTACCTAACTCTAAGAATTTTGTGAGTTGTAGTATCTCCAGAGTAATGTCCTCCAGCAGGGCCATCATGTAATTCTTTGACCACTTTGTTCGCATCTTCTTTCTCTACACATTCTAGAAAAATGCCATCGTAATTCTTCCTGAAGAGGACTCCTTCAATGATTTGGTATGCTGTTGATTTGAGATGGATAGCTCTTCTTTGCTTTGGATTCCAGTGTTCTGGCAAGTAACCTGACTGTAGATAATGTACTAGGTCCCTGTACCAAGATTCCAGCGTCGTAAAAATTGGACATACATCAATCATGTTCAACTCGGCTTCATTTCTCTAATCTAGCTCTTCATCAGCTGGGTTTTCAGTAAGCAATTTGCACAGACCTTGACCTTTGATAATAGTGGCTAGTTTGAATTCTAAGTCATACTCTTGAAGAGCAGTGACCCAGTTTCCTCTTCTTTCTCCCAATTCTTTCTGAACGAAAAGAGATCTGATAGCAGGATGAGGGACTATGACTTTAGTTCTATTTTTTAGAATATATGGCCTGAACTGTTTTACCGCTTTGAATACTTTGTATGCTTTCTTATATACCATGGGGTAGTTTAGTTCATCGCCCTGCAGACTGGTGCTCATAAAATAAATTGGGTATTCATCTCCTGATTCCGCCTTTTGAGTAAGCACAACTACGAGAGAGTTATCAAAAGAAAAACTATACATTATAAAATATTTGTCGAAATATGGGCTTCTCAAAGAATGTGCCTTGGCTATGGAAGCCTTGATTTCTTTGAATGCAACCTTTTCCAAATCCATCCATTTAAATTGTACACTCTGCTTGACCATTTGTCGCAAAGGCTTAACGATCTGAGCGAAGTCTGGTACGAACCTTCGAACAAAATTTATGGTGCCCATGAATGATTGCATAGACTTTTTACCATGGGGCATGGGAATCTTGTTGATAGATTGCACTCTCTCTTGATCTATCGAGATTCCCTCCTTTGAAATGATATGACCCAAAACTTTTCCCTCAAGAACAACGAAAACACTTTTCTTAGGGTTTAAAGAGATACCATACTTCCTGCAACGATCAAAGATTTGCTTTAGGTGGAAAACATGGTCTTCCCATTTCTTTGAGAAAACTGTCACATCAACTAAGTAGACTACAACACAGTGACCACCCAATCCTCGGAAAGCAATGTCCATGGCTCGCTGAAAAGTATCCCCTTCGTTGATTAAGCCAAAAGGCATTCTTCGATATGCGAAGGTTCCCCACTTCATACGAAAAGTGGTTTTGAGTCGGTCCTCTTCCGCTACTAGCACTTGGTTGTAACCAGAGAAACCATCTAGTAGAGAGAAATTTTCTGACCTTGACACCATTTACAAGATTTGTTCCATTGGGGGCACAAGATAGTTGTCTTTATTGGAAGCTCTGTTTAAGTGTCGGACTTTAAAAATAATCTTGGCATCCAACAATTTTTTTAACTCTTTATGAATTAGAGGCTCAAGTGTCGGATGCATCCTTTTTAATTGTTGCTGAAAAGGTTTGACACTTTCCTTCATCGGTATTATGTGTTGAATGATGCAGGTATCATATGTTTTCAGATCGTCGTAGGTCCAAGAAAACACATCTTTATATTGGTGGAACAATTTGATGAATTTACTTCTCTCGCCCGGTGTACAACACTTACCAATATTAATATATTTTGGTTTAGCTTCTGTGCCAAGATTTATTAACTCATTCTATGTGGATGAACTATGAATTTTAGCATTTACAGGTCTTCTGAACTTGCTCTGTAAATCAAATATCGCTTCAAGAGTTCTCACGCCTTTGGGCATGAATTTTCCCTTCACAGCGTCTTTTTTTTGTAAATATGAATCATGCTACTCTTCCTCTATTATAGCCTCTTGGAAGAGATCTTCATTTGTTAAGAAATTAATGATCTAATCATCATCATCAAACACCCTGAGAACTAATTCAATAGAGCATTTGTTATTAGTGGGAACTAACATGGAAGCAGAGGTTGCTAACAAATTAGCTGCATCATTCTTCAACCTAGGAACATAATTAATATTGAAAGCATCAAAACATGACATCAGATCCCAAACCTCAGCTTGATAACCCTTTAAGTGTGGTGAAAGGCAATGAACTATATTCCTTATTTGCCTGCCAATTATTTCCAAATCACCAAAAACTTTCAAATATTTGACATTCAAACCAATATCTTTCTTTAACCCATGGATCAAAGCTTCATACTCAGCAGTATTATTCGTGCATTCAAATTCTAATCTACAAGATAAAAAAAATTCTTGTTTATTTCGGGGTCAATTAAAACACAACCAGCTCCTGATCCTTCTTGAGTTTTGGAGCCATCAAAGTAGAGAGTCCAAAAAGTATCTTCTTTTTTAATTGAGTCAATACTATTGCTATCTAAGTTAGTAACTAAACTTACTATGTTACAATCAATATCATCAGTCCATGAAAAATGGAGATCGAACTGTTTGTCTGAATCATGACTAACATCTTCTGACTGATAATTCCCAGGTTTGATTTCTAAGAAATAGTTTCCCAACACTGAAGATGAAAAAGCTACAGTTTCATTTTTTCCCTCTAGCTGAGTGACATTTTGTTTCATGTGTGGCTATGGCTCTCTTAATATCTTGATCCGATTTTTCCTATTTTGATAAGGCAGCCACAAATGAGACCAATCTGTTGCAAAATAGCCATTCAGTTTCGCAGACCAGTCCCTACTCAAAATTAAACCATATGCCTCAGGGATATCGACCACCATTATATCAATGAATTGACATACTCTAGGATCGGATGAAAACCTAATAAGTACATCTTTCAGTTCACCAATAACCTTGATAGTAGTTCTGTCTAATTGAATGATTTGATATGGGGATGGGATTGGATGTCCATTAATCCTTTTGCAAATTGACAAAGGCATGACATTCGAACTAGCATCTGAGTCTACCAAACAATTATACACATTGTGATTAAAAATATCAAAGGTTAAGAGGAAAGTTAGAGTTTGGGATTTGGATTTTCCACCAATACTTGCTTCATTAATTTCTGAGTTTTCATCACCGTTTTCTACTGCGGCACTTATTGGTGGATCAAAAACCACCATCATTTTCTTTCTTTGTTGTGGCAAGCTACACATATAAAATATGAAAATGTTTGCTTTTGTTTTCTTAATATCTTCGGTTATATCATAACTCATGTCATATTTTTTTGAGATTTTCGATTGATTTTCTATTTCGTTTAAAGAAGTTGGTGGTGGTTTAATTATTTCTGAGTTTGGTTCCTTAGTCACCATAGGAGCAACTGTCGGGTTTGTCTTAGGTTGAGGGGGAATGATAGTTATGTGTCGCCTCAGTATTTGATTGGGTCTAGATTTAGGTGCTTCTATTGTCGGATCAATCGCTAGGCCTTTACTTCTGGTAGTGATGTTAATATACGTTGTTTGCACTTCATCTACGAAATATTCACAAGATGGCTCTTGGGTAGGAGTCCAATCCCAAAGGATCATCGTAGTGTTGGGGTCAAGATCCTCCCTCTTAGGAATTGGTTCTTGTTGGGGATTCATTTGCTCAGGCATTTGTGCATCTAACATCTGGTTCATCACTAAACTCATCGAATTGATCCACTGTGGGAAACTTTTCTCCAAGTGTTGTTCTTGATGGAAAATGCAGAAGTGGTCCATGCCTATTTCATTTAAGTTTAGTATAGCAGAATTGTTTACTGGTGGGGTTGACTATCCATTTTCTTCTTTCTTTTTATAGAATGGCTTGAACAGTGGCCTTGAAGAACTAGTTGCCTTATCCTTTTCTAGATCTACAATCTTATTGGAGAGTTTTTGCATCATTTTTATGACATTATCTAAATCTGTTGCAGGTTCTTCCTTATCCCTAGTTAACAAAAAAGGTTTCTTAACAGCTGTCGGCTTGACCTCTACATCTAGAGCATGTTTGGAGATATTGTCAGCCTCTTCTTCTACTTTCTTTGCTTCTTCGAAATTTTCTGTTAGGGTAACCTTTTTCTTTCTTTTGACGAACATTGCTAGTGGGGATTTAAGAGCTGTTGTATAATACTCTACCAAGCATTCCTTAGTAGGATTTGTTGCATCACTAAAATTGTTTAGCAGTGTCGTGAATATTTGATTAAAATATTGGACTTTCTCATTCTTTTCCATTCTCATAGACAACAATTCTTTCATAAGAGTAGCTACAGTTTTCTGATTTCCATATTTTTTTAGAAAACACTTCTCAAAATCCTCCAAACTAGTTATCGAATTAACTTGCAGGCTAAAATACCAGGAGGATACTTTGGGTTCAAAAGTGTAAGGGAAAAGGTGACAGACCACATATTCATATTCTACATTAAGAAGATTCAAGGCTAAATAGAAACTTTTGAGGTGGTCTTCAGCGGAGATCCCTTTGCTAGGGTCGTACTTAGGCAAAACCTTTTCTATATTTTTAGGCAAACCGTGGAATGGCCCAACTACATTTAATGCTCCTCTTGCTCTCCATGCGGGTATGGCCATGACTCTAGGTGGAGAACGTGGTGGTGTGTGCGGTGGTGAGTTGTGAGGAGTATGTCTTGGAGTGTGCTGTTGTTCTTGATTTGTGGGAGTCTCGGGTCTAACTTCGTCAAAAGGTTCAGTGATTTCTTCTAGAGATAACTCCAATAATTATCCTAAACTTTAAACAACAACGGAATCCCTTATACACTGAGGGTTTTTTCGAGGAGCTATGATTCTGGGTAACATAGGAACTGTGGTTATCCCTACAAGACTCCTAATGTAGGAGCGAGTGTGTCTTATGAAGCGGTTTACTTCCTCAAAAGGGACGGCATACAAAGTTTCTTGTTGTTCTGTTTCAGAATCAAGATTTTTTTGATTTCTTGATTCCAAATCTGGAATATCTGGGATAACTGTTTCTGATGGGTTTTCAGTGGAAAATTTTCTAACAAAAGGATCTCTTCTACCATCCATGCACTGGTGTCCCTCCTTCTAGCGGTAAAAACTGTTGATGCCTCGAATATCGCAGCATCAATCAACAAGGGATTCTCCCCAGTAAACGATCCCAATTAGATCACCCACCATTTGTGTAGGGAATCCATTCGGTTAACGGTCCGGCTACCGTATAGGTTTCACAAATTTGTTTATTTTATCGATTGCGGCCCGATCCACCGTTTATCTATTTTATATTAGAGAATGATATGCAAGTTCCCTAAATTAAATGCATTCTATTAAACAAATATATTCTAACTTAAATTAACCTATCCTTACAAGAAGCAGAATTTAAATAATGAGTAACATGACGTAAAGAAACATCTGGAGAATTAAACAAATAGCCATTAATCATCAAGACCTATTTTCAGTAGAATGTGGGTAATATCAAAGATACTCTGATTTTATAAAATGCATTCCATTTCCTCATGAGATATAGAGATTTGCAAAGAAATAAGATCAATCGCAGCATGGAATTAGTTCATAGGAGATAGGAAAGATCTCATAGAATGTGTATGAAATATGTAGAAATAGTTCATCTATTATTCATCACAATCTAAAGTAAACAATGCACCAGCTTCCACAGGCCAAAATCCTTTCTCATATTCATGTAGCTGAAATAATTCATGTACATCAGAAGAAAATATTTCACCTGCCAAAAGTCCTTCTGTCCTCTTCTATTCAGCTATATATATCTTTACAAAATTCTCCAAGACCTGCCACCTATACCCTAACCGTTTATATTCCTCTAATTTGTCTTGTAGTGTCCATGTAACAAAAAGAGAATAAAAACCCAAAATATTACAAAAATGGATGTGATGGAGGCCCAATTGTCATTTAATAATTAATACATAGGATGACTGAAAGAAAAGATGATGGTCGCATACACACGTAATAAGACAGAAGATATATTATTTATGAGCTGGTGCCTTTGCTGACTTGGGCATTTCTGCTGAGGCTAATACCCTTGCTAGGGATTAAAGCACTGGTGCTGCTGGGACTTTCGTTGAAGTTGATGCCTCTGCTACTCCTACTGTTGTTTGATGTTTTCCCGCTGTCATCATCCTGTTCGTTTCTTCTATATGCTTCACCCAGAGACTGGTCTCTTTTATGATATTGTTTGCATCCAGGGGAAGCATGGTTTTCAGAGAAACTACATGCTTGGCCAGCTCTTCTTCAAGATTAGTGACTTCTACTGTTGTAGCTTGGAGACTCTCATTTAGGAGGTATGCGTGAATTGTAGCCTGTCCAATCCACTCGTGAAGATCCTCTGAGGTCAAGGCATCTACCTTTGTAACATAGTCTATTTTAGCGTTCAAGCCCTCCTTTAGATCAGACAATCGTTGGGCTTTATCTGGAAACTCTTCTATGGTTTCGGGTATTTTCACCTAGCAGTTTTCTTGGGTGGTTCGTATTTTCAAATACAAATTCCCGCATTGTTCAAGTGTAACCATGGACACTTCATTCAATTTTACTCCGTAATTCTGGCAAAACCCCAAGAGGCAGATATCCACTTTGAAACTGACGATGGATTTAAGAGGGCGTCTTTCTGGGAATCATGATCTTCACTCTCTCCATTCCATTTTCCTCCTAATGTCCTCAATAATATGTGTATACTTTCTCCTATTCCTAGTGGCCTCAGCATTTATTTCTTTGATCCTGACCACTACTTCCTTCAACTTGCAGATTTCTTCCGTCATGAGCTCTTGAATCTCATGTATGATTTTCATAATTCCATAATCCTGCTCATGAAAGTGTCCCAAGTCACCAACCTTGTTGGTTGCGAGTTGTAATTGATATTCTAGCAGTCCCTCCTTTTCTTCCAGCTTCTCTACGCTCTCCTTTAGGTCATCAATCTGTTGAGCGGTATCAAATTTCTCCGACTCCAACTGTAAGTTGCGGCTTTCTAGAGCTCTTTTCTCTGTTTCCAGAGCTCTTATCTGTATCACCAAAGCTCTCTTTTCAGCTTCTAGATGCTGAAATATTCTATTAAATTCTTCCTTCTCTAGTACAAGGGTGTCACATTTTTCAACCATCAAATTTGAATAATTCTGCTCTTTGACCAGAGATTATTGCAGATGGTGGGCTTTCTCCTTCTCCAATTCTAACTCATCTCATAATATGTCAACATTGTCAGTCGTTTCTAGGACAAAGGCCACAGAAATAGATGTTGTGAGCTTGTGTGCACATTGGGTACCTTGCATGACTGTAGTTTCTTGCCTGGTGACAATATCAGGTTGAAATGGCCTCTTCATTCTGGTCACTATTTCTTTAACAATGGACTTCCTTTTCTTGTTGTAGGTAAACTTATCCCATTGGGACACTGTACTACTCTTGGATGGTGTAAAAGGGACAATTTGGAGGTCCCTTATGGGAGAAACCATGTCCAAGTCTTGTATATTTGGGCTTTTGGGGTCAGCATCTTCTTTGAATTTCTTTTCCTCTTCTTCTTTTCCTTGCGCTTCCTCCTCCTTCTCAGTTTTTCATCTTCTTCTTGTTGGGAAATTTCTTCCATCCTACTCCTTTCCTCCTCATGAATCCTTCGAGCTTCATCTTCAGCTGCTCGTATCCTTTGAGCTTCTTCTTTCTGGAGTTCATCTTCTTTTGCATTGTTTGCTCTAGTAGCAGCTTCTCTTTGGATTTTCTCAGCTGCTTCTTTTAGCTCTTGCTCTTCTTTAGAGAGAGTTTGAGCAACTTCTGCTGCTTCCTTTTCCTTCTGTTGCTTTGCACCTTTCACAGTGCCAGAGCTAGAACTGGCCCCGACTTTACTTGGCCGAAAAATCTACATTTCGTTCATGTTACTGACCCCTCGATACGTTTCTTCTTCCTCATCATAATAGTGATCGTATTCAAATTTAGCATGGAGCTCTTTACAATGTCGTGCATCTTTGACTTGTTGATCGTTCCTCCAGAAAATCCTCTCACCAAAGTGAAAGTCTTTCAGTTTTGCAATGAACTCTTCTACAGTTTCAATTCCTGAGAACTTGTAGGCCCCAACATAGAAAGGTAAATGCGGGAAAGTGGCTTCTTTGCTTTGTACAAGGTGCTCCCCACCCCATCAATGAACACTTGCCTCACTGCCTCCTTGTGGACCACATAATCAGTGGTGTATCTCAGTAGGATATACGGGGGTTTAGAGCCTCCATACATTCTTATGTAGGTGCCTTCTAACGAAAATTAGAAATCACCGAAGTTTTCCAGGACTTCCATGGTGTTTTCAGATAAGAAGTTGGGTACCTCATTGAACATTAATTCGTATAGAGGCATGATAAACTCCTCACAAATGAGTTTGTAATGCCTCTTGTAATTCTAAGCCCAGAATATTTTCTAAGCGATGAATACTGAGGTCTCGACCAAGTTCCATATGAATCCTAAATTGGGAAAAGGATGCTTTTCCACAACACAATCTATCAAGTAGGACGCCATGTAACATCCTGCTCTTTTCTCCACTAGCCCTTCTTGTGCAGCAATTATAGCTGTTGTTAAGCTGTCTGAGAGAATATCAGCCTAGTTAAAAATTGTTCCTTTGAACGCCACATAGTGGATGATGGGAACCCATCATAGCACAAACATCGTCCCATCAGTTCTTCCAAAGATTCTGCTTAGCATGAGAGCAATCAATCTGAAAGGGGTCTCAGATTTTGAATCTCATACTCTTCACTGTCCTTTTTCCTGATTTGTTTTCCCGAGATTAGCAGGCTCCTAGCCATCTCTAGATTATCCATTTTGATTCTTCTAGCCATGCATCATCCATCCGCTGCTGGGGCTTGGGCAATTTATAAGCTGTTGAGATATGGGATGGGTGAAATGAAGAAAAAAATTCTCCTTTACTTTCTACAAGAACTCTTGTCTCGGTATTTGCATGTCGCAAAAGCCACCCAATTACTTCTGAGAATGGGAAAAGCTCTGGACGGGTGGAAGCTTTGGATATACATGAGTTTTTGATATTTTGGTACAGACATTCTTGTTCAAGAAGAGCTTCAGGAAAGTCCTGGTCTCTTACCATATGATATACATCTCCCCATTTCACTTTTGGGGGCATGCCTTTGGTGCACCTAGTGTCTTGGAATATAGTTTCCACCCTTGTGTTGTCATCAGCCGGGTAGGTTGCCTTTGACCTTTTCCTGCCACCTTTAGTCATTTGAAAAATCCTGTAGGCATACGGCGGAGCGTCAGTAATTTAAATCATCATTTTATTCATACTATTGAGGCCTAAATGCCAACTGAAAGTTTCTAATTCTACTCGTTTCATGACTGATTTTTTTTTAAATGCCTCTTCTATTTCAGTTTAAAAATTTACATCACATGCTATTTCACAATTTTAGTGCGAAACTAGAAAACGTTTCTGTAGGATGCTATATTGCAACTATGAAGAATAAGGGGTATTCATTTCATAATGAAAAACCATAAGCACAAAGCGATTTTGAGTACTACATTCCAAAGCGCAAAAACAACATAAACTTTCACAGTTTGGGCAGGAATACCGATTGTTCTTCATGTAAGGGTGGACGGGGCTAGTTTGGACATTACAAAACTGACGGCTTAATGGGTGTTCAGGATCTCGGAAATGTCTATATTCATATAAAAACAAGACCTTGATGCGTTTAAATGGATACAGGCATGGGTCGCTTTGGCTAAAGTTAAACTACACAGCTTGGCGTGGACAAGAGGACCATGCATATAATATTCATCATAACCATTACAATTTCGTCCATGAGGCTTGACAAGGTACTTACCTATTGAAAGACGATGGTAAGAAGGTGTTGATACCATGGTGGAACCAGTGAGCCTGTAGCAAGTGCTTGCAACTCGAATGGAAAACGGAATGGGTGCTCTGACCAATGAAAATAGAAAAAACCCAATGGGGTTCATGCCCTATATATATATAACTAATACATGCGAGTTATTAATAGGGTGGTTGCATACCATTAAAACGGGGTTAAAGCGGCATACGGATGGGTCAAATCGACCTTTTTCTTATTAAATGCGACCGCTAAAATCGGAAAGACTCGGTTAAGTACTCCATCTACTGCGGAAGGAAAAGCAGAGTTTTCCCACCGTTGCGGGAGGATTGTCCAAAATTTTACACAAGAGAAAGTGTGACTCTATGCATTGGCCAACTTAAGTGAGTTTTCTCGCCTTTGCGGAAGAGTTATCTGAGTTGTTCCTAAAATGTGCCACTCTACCCGTCGGTGCAGAAGAGTTTCTTGAAGATCTTCACTATTGCGGAAAATATAGACGAGTCCTTCTGTCGCAATGACTTATTCATAAAAATCTGATTGCTTGCAGAAGAGTTAGGCGAGTTCTCCTGTTGTTGCAGAGAAAATCAGTGAATTTGTTCCACCATGGGTTCACTTGGTCAAAGGTTTCGCCCTTTCAGAAATTTAAGATGAGTTTTCCGTCGCGGCTTGACTTGGTCTTTTTCTTCCACCGTTTCGAGAGGTTTGGACCCAGCTTTTCGCCGTTGCGGAAAGGTTAGCTCAGAGCTTCCACCGTTGCAGCTCAAACTTGATTTTTACTTAGGCAAAAAATAAAAATAAACTCAAAGTTTAAGGCGAGAAAAAGACAATTCTTTAGGGAAACTAAGTAAGAAAACTCTGAGGCCCTGAGACCTTTAGGCAAACTTCTTCTCAAAGAGCAAAAGGAGGGGCCCCAAAATATTTTGGGGGGGGATGTTGTAGAAACAACATAACCCCTTTAGGTTTATCCAATAAACTCATATTATTACAAAATCCTCCTTTAATCCCCTTAATTTTAACACACATATAGTCTACCCCCAAGGTTACATAGGTGAATTACCACTTAGCGAATTAGGGTTGAATAATGTCACGTAATACCTTTATATTGTGTTATTGCTTCTAGAGTATCATTGTGTATAAGTTTAGAACAGATCTACATACTTTTCAAGTGGACACTCCACCCATCTTCAAGGTCATTCTGAAGCTATAGAAAAAGAAAAAAATAAGGCCAATTAAATAGAGTGGGAGGAGAGAAATAGTTGTTAGGGTTACAATGGTGAGAAGTCCAATTTAGTGGTTAGGGTTTAAGAGAAAAAATATTAAGGAGAGAAAAAACTATTTGATTTAATTTGTTTAAACTTGGACATTTGGGTTTACGTGATAAATTTAAAATTATTTATGAAAAAGATAAAAGAGTTAATTAAAGTAGGAGAGATTTTATATAATCAATTAATAATAAAAAAACTTAAAGATTAACTAATTTAATTAATAAGATAATTATAAATATAAATTAATGAATGGGTCAGGTTTAATATTATTAATGAATTATAATATGGATTTTATATAAAAATAGAAATAAATATATATAAAAAATTAAAAAATAGAAAATTATATATAATGAAAAATGGAATGAGTTTAATATTTTCAAGTAATTATAATAAATGTAAAGTAATATAGTGTGAGAGTAATAAAATTATAATAGGATATAAAATAGCATTAGAAAGTTAGGACTAATTAATTGCTTATATTAAATATTAAGAGTTTTTTTTGTAAATAAAAACTATATTACTGCTAAATCAAAAAGTACATAACACTCTTACAGAGTCTTCAAAGTCTTAGAGTTCTCGTCCAGTCTCAGCCAAATAGGATGTGAACCAGAAACAGACTGTTCAAAGTGTCTACCCATAAATCCCCAATACATATTACCCACAATACTACTTTGATCGATAGCTGGAAGTAACATGCTACAAAAACCAACTAAAAGACAAAAAGAAACTGCTAACCTAGACTTAGACAGGGTTCTTGGAGCCATTTCCTCCACTGCTTCCATCCATGTCTTTCTGCTTCCCCTTGTCATCCATCTTCTCTTTCTCATCTCCCGGAAGCATCACCATGGTGTTCGGATTACGCTTGCGGCTGGTTCCGATGTGATCCACCTCCTCCATGCCCTGATAGTAGAAGGAAAAACCCAGTTTGGAGGCAATCGCATAAATTTTACCATGCATCAATCGGCAGCCAGCATTATGTGCCTTCCACGATCGAACACGTTCCTCATCCCCCTCTTGCTTGTTTAAGCTATCCATGGTAACATGCACCAGCATATTTTTCATAACCGAAGAAACCATTATCATATGATCATAGGTAGAGACTCTACCAGCCGTGGTGCCTAGGTAAACCACCCATTCCTCAACCTCTCATCAAAGGTCCTCCATAGGGATTGTTTGCACCGTGTCCCACAAATCCTTCTCAACTGAGTCAATATCATCCTAAATCATTGGAGGGATGCACTCTCGGAAGAAAATAGCAGCATCTTGATCCCTGGATTGAGCCCTTGTAACCTGCCCCTTACAATTTTCCATCTTTTCAGTCACCTCTCCTTTACCCTTCTTCCCATCGGCACTAGAACCCATAGAGGAATAAAAGCTGAAACGACGCTTGGGAGCCATCCCACTAACCTAGAGACAATCTGACGGCTGAAAAAAATAAATCCAGTCACTTGTCAACTCCCAAGAAAAACTACCAATCGCACAGAGATAACACACTCGAGCGATAAAAAATGTGAATCGAATTGTGGTTATCTCCGCAATAATATAAATCCCAAGAAGTCATTATTAGGGTAATAGTAATTCTTAGAACATCCTCCAATTGGTACCATTCTGCATTCATGGAACAACTCCTTCCGCTAACTAAAATTAAGATGATACTTATGGTTGGATATGGTAGTTTATACGAATCCCGCCTTCCGTTCTTCGCATGCCTTAACCTATACTCTTGTACTAATATTGGGGATTGAAATGGGGGTAGATGTCATTCCTCGCATGATTGTACTTGATGACTTCATTCCCTATTTACGATCTCCAACTGCCTCTTGTCACATCATGGAAGGGCTGAGCTCCACCAGTCATCTGTCTACCTTTTTCCATATCTAAATTTGCAAGGGGGCCACAATTTGTGACCCAATTCTCATTACAAAAGTCTTTTGTGGTCCCACAAGTGAGGGCCCCACCCCCTGTGATTCCCTGGTTAGCTAGAAGATATGCCACTTTGTTTGCCTCCCGTTTAACATGGAAGAAGGATATGGAATTATGATTGGTGATAAGGGTCCTCAGGTGATCCAGCTTGTCCAAAAGACGCCAACTAGTATAAATATTATCTAGGGATTGGCCGCTAGATAGTTTCTTTTCCATTTGAATTATGATTTGGGAATCACCCTCGATAACAGTCGGGAACCAACCTTCTCTGATCACAAGGTGTATGCCCTGAATTAGACCTTCCAATTTAGCGAAATTGTTAGAATCAAATCCAATGTATCCAAAAAAAACTTTTAGGATGAATCCGGAGGCATTCCTACAGACTCCTCCAAACCCCACAACTCCCAAATTTCTGTGAAATGCACCATCAAAGTTAACTTTATAGCCCAGCAGTAGAGGAGGTGACCAGAAGTTCAAGCTGCATGGATGACACACCTTGAATTTCCTGCGGAGACCATCCAAAATTGCTCTTCCCAATCCCCATCCTGCTGCAATGCGCAATTCTCCTTGTCCCCCCATTGGTTACTTCTTATCATTTCTTGCAAATTATTGACTAGCTTCCTCCAAACCTCCTCTTCCCTGTGTCTCTTACCCCTGAAAATACATTCATTTCTCTCCTTCCAAACATTCCATATAATCATCCCTGGGAGCATCTGCCACAGGGTCCCGATAATTGGATTCTTAAAAGCTTTAGTGTTCCATTCCTTAAGGGATTGATCCAGGTGACCTCTTACACAATCGCTTCTCCTAAAGATCATGGCTCCTCTATCCCAAAACAAGGATGCAAAGGGACAATCATCCAACAAATTCCCCAAATTTTCTTAAGAGTTGAGGCATAGGGAAAAACAAGATGGCCCCAGGATCCCCCGTTTCCTTAGATTCTCACTCATCATAATTCTCCTCCAAACCACCAGCCAGCAAAAAACTGCTATTTTTGGACAGAGATTCATCCCCCATATATTTTTCCAAGTATTGTCCTCCTCTTCCTCGTGGTTAGTCTGAATATCATAAGCTTCCTTGATAATGAAAATACATTTATGCTTATAACCCCACCTCAGCTTATCAGGACCAATATTGACATGAATGAATCACTCCTAGAGAGTGGTATCGAAAGAACGAAGATCCTCTTCAATGGTAAGACCCTCCCACTAGCTACGATCCAACCATTTCCTATGCCCATCCTGTAATAGATCCTCCCAATAATTGCATACTTTGAGTTTACCTTCCTCCATCCCTCTAACTCTAATGTTCTTCCATCTAGGATCATCACCTAATTTGGGAAGTTGATTCCAAGAATATTCCCAAAAGTTTACAAGTTCCCCATCAAGGATTTCCCAAAAGCTATGGTTTTGGACTATATTTCAACCAGAATAGGATTTTAGTCAATTATGAGATCCATTTCTCTCCTCATTATATCTTATTAATTTCCCTAATGGTCTATCCCTAACATATTTTGTATGGCAAAGTCTTTCCCATGGTTCCAACCTATGGTTACACCACCTCCACCAGATCTTAGAGCCATAAACTTCACTTAACACCTAGGGATCTCTGATTCCAAGACCCCCTTTATCCTTGGGTCTACAAATTTTTTCCCAGCTAACCAAGGAAAATTTAGACTTTGTTTCCCTACCCCCCATAGAAAATTTCTTTAAATGCAACGAACTTCCTTAAGAATGTCCTTAGGAGATGAGAGCATTGAAAAGAGGTAGACCGACATTGCTTGAAGAACATTTTTGACCAAAATCAGGCGGCTAGGAAGGTTTAAAGGCCGAAGAGTCCAACTGGCCAGCTTTCTCCACATTCTGTCAACCAAATATTTCCATGAAAACTTTCGAATAGTTCCTTATGTAAGAGGAAATCCCAAATACTTGGAGGGGGAGGATCCCCGAGTGAATCCCAAGATCCTCAGAATATTACGTTGGGTAGTTCTAGCGGTGTTAAAGAAGAACACCTACTATTTTTCAGGATTGACTTCAAGCCCCGATGCCTTTTCAAAAAGCACTAAACTTTTTTAAAGGCTCGAGCTTCTTGGACTAAAGGGTGCCCCATTAACATAGTGTCATCCACAAATTGTTGATGTGTTTTCTTATCGATACCTTTGTGGAGTTGAATACCATGGATCCCTCCTTCATCATCTTGAGTCTGCAAAAGCTTACTCATCCCTTCAACCATTAAAATAAAGAGGAAATGGGAAAGATGATCACCTTGATTGATGCCCCGGGAATCTTACAGAAGTTTTGTCGGCGCCCCATTAAGTAAGACAGAAAAAAAGGGGGTGGAAACCAAATTCATAATCCAATCCACCCAATCCCTGTCAAAGCCAAAGGCTTCCAAAATACAATGCATATAGTGCCAACTGATTTTATCATAAGCTTTTGCTATGTCCAAGTTAACTAGCATGCTAGGTTTCTTAGTGATCTTCAGGGAATGAATAGTTTCTTGAACCAAAATAATACCATCCACAATTTGTCTGCCTTAGACGAAGCCCGATTGATCCATACTAATAAGGCTAGGGAGAAGAGGCTTGAGCCTATTGGTTATGACCTTAGTAATGATCTTGTATATAACATTACAAAGGGCTATAGGCCTAAACTTACCAGGGTTATCTGCTCCTTCCTCCGTCGGGATGAGAGACAAGAATGTCTTATTAAAATCCTTTAAGACCCCATGACAACTGCATGATCCATCCACAATCTGAAGGACCTCCTACTTGATCAAATCCCAAAAGAAGTGGAAGAAATTGGTAGTAAACCCATCAAGACCAGGAGCTTTCCCTAAGGCCATCTGATTCACTGCTTCCTCAACTTCCTGCATGGAGACTGGTTTACCACGCATCTCATTATGTTCCCTTGAGACCAACCTAGGGATAAGGCTAGTAATTATGGCAATTTCATGGCTCCAATCAACCCGATCCTCCTTTAAGACAACTTCAAAGTGGTGGACCAATTCATCCTCAATTTCTCCTCTAGTCTCCACCCGGATACCATTTTTTTTTCTGAGTTTAAAGATCTTTGACCTATGACGATTTTGGACAACATTATTGTGCAAGAATTTGGTGTTCTTATCCCCTTCTTGGAGCCATTGGTTCTGATATTTTTGTTTCCAATAAATCTCCTCCTTCCTTTCCCTCGATTGAAGCTGCTCAAAAAGGTTTTTCTCCTTCATATGTAACCTTTCATCCCAACCTTCACCCATTCCTTTCCAATGGATATGCTCTAAGTCCTCAATTAGTTTTTTCTTATCCTGGAAAATATTTCCAAAGTATTCCCTATTCCAGGTATGAATCTTGGATTTAAGAGCCTTTAGTTTTTGTTGGAATTGGTACATTCCATATCCCTTAGGGGGAACCAGCTCCTACCACCATTGTCCTATCAAATATTTGAAGTCTTTATGCTCCAACCAAAATTGCTCAAATCTAAACGATTTATTTAAAATGGCATTCGACCAATCCCAATGAAGACTTATAGGCCAATGGTCTGAACCCGCTACCAGAATAACACTGGCATTGACCTCCCCCATACCTCAAGAAATGTCTTCAGTAGCCAAGAATCTGTCCATTCTCGAAGCGAACAAGTGATTTCCTCCACGTTTATTATTCCAGGTAAACCACCCATTTCCAGTTTCTACATCTATGAGAGGAATATGACACGGTAGATCCCTAAAGTCTTCTTGGAATCTATCCACAACCCATCTGCCACCCTTTTTCTTGATAAGAGAGGTTATCATATTGAAGTCCCCTCCAACTATCCATGAACCATTACCTTCCTGCACCAACAACCAAGACAAGAAGCATAAGAATTCCTCCTTTTGAGGGAAGGCACTTGGACCATAGACATTCACCAAAGTTCCCTTAGCCCCTGAATCTAAGACTGTGAACTCTTAGGTAAGGGAAACCTTATTAGCCCTCCAATTAGATAAGAAAATGGAATATGGATTCCAGAGAACTGCCAAGCCCCCATCCATACCATTGGAATCAATCACCATTACCTTGCAACCTCTCCAAATCTTCTGCCCCACTTTCTCCATTGT
The DNA here is from genome assembly GCA_027924585.1 of Larix kaempferi. Classification (NCBI taxonomy): domain Eukaryota; kingdom Viridiplantae; phylum Streptophyta; class Pinopsida; order Pinales; family Pinaceae; genus Larix; species Larix kaempferi. The sequence continues at coordinate 309,773 of BSBM01000883.1, forward strand.
TTCTGAGTTGCATTTTCTTTGCAAAAATAGAACATCTGGTTTTTCCTGCTTAACCTTTCTTTCTAAGGTCTTTTTTTTCCGTGGATGATTACTTCCTCGTATGTTCCAAGACACAATATTCATTGGGAAACTTTGTTTACCTCATAAAAGGTCACCCTTATCATCTGATACTGGCCAAATTCTATGAGTTTAACTCTCACCTCTGTTATTCTCTGTTTTTTCGTCTTCCTTCCTTGTTTCAGATCATCCTCTGGGGATTTCCTTTTATTCTGTTTTTTAGGGTAAGATGCTATCCCCAAGTGTTTTTTGGATTTAGTATTGATGATCACTTCTTGTAAAAGTTCCATTTGTCGTCTAGAGACATACCCCTTCCCCTTTTTCTCGCACTCTTTCTCAATCTCGTCCAGATCTAATTCCCCCAGTTCCATTTCTTCATCACCGTCCTCCTCCATGGCAGCAATTTGATCATCAAGAGTCTTCTCCTGGTTCAATTCTTCCTCGGAACCCACAATTGGCTTCTCCTGAGGATCCTTCTCACTTATCCTAACCTCATCGTCTTCGCCAGCCTCCTCCAGTATTTGGAAAGGATTTTCTCTAGTATTCCCTTTATCCACCTTATCCTTCATTTTCTTCTGTTGATCCCTTGGTCTATTCTTTTTCCGATTCCTCACTTGGATAAAACCCTCTTTATCTTTCTCTCCTTTTTGTTTTGTTTTGGTTGGGGATGTAGAGTGGGTCGACTGAAGGCAGTTTCTGCCAAAGTGTCCATATTCATGACAGACACAGTCTGCACCTAAAAGCGATCTTCTCATAGTCAATATGTTGTATCCATTCTTCATCATCCCAGTTCAGACTAATAGCTTCTGGAAGGTCTTTTGAAAGATCCATGCAGACACAGATCCAAGCACAGGTAGTATACCTATGTTGTTTTGTCTGCTCCACAACTTTGACAAATTCCCCCAACGTGTTACCAATATCTTGCAGGATTTCTGAATCTCAGTACTCACAAGGGAGGGAAAAGAGACTAATCCATACTGGGGACACTTTCATGTCCTCCATCTCTGGATTGAATATTTCTTTCTAGGTCCTAAGATACAAACAAGCTAAAAAGAAAAAGTAGGGTCCTCCCTCGAGGACCCTATCTCTGTGTTCCAGATTAAAGAAAATAATGGTAAAGAAACCCTTGGCCCCCAAGTGAAGATCATAATGACCTTTAGGGTTCCAGTTGCTCTAGATCTACTAGACCAGATCTCTCTCCCAAGGCCATATCCCCACAAATTTTCCAATTAAGGCATTTTCCTTCCAAAGTTCAACCTTCTCTCTAATTTTATCAGATCAAATCTGAATGGCCGGAATGGATGGGGTTTTCGGGAGGTAACCCCCCGGACCCATCCTCCGTTTGGCCCCTTTCTCCAACCTGCTTGCCTCACCCATCTTCGCTTCACCTTCCATACCCACAGACGTCAGGATCTGGAGCGGCATCGGACATAGCTGCAGGGCATACAACCCCCACTGAAAGAACCCGAAAATGACAAACCCTAACTCCCTGCAACGAATCGATTTTCTCCAGTCATTCCCCGGCTCAAGTTGAATATTATTGTATTGTCATATTAAATATTAAGAGTTCTATAATAAGCAAAATAAAATAAAAAAGGTAAGTTTTTAATTAAATTGTGGGTGAAAAGGGTTAAAAAAAAGGAAATGAAAGATTGTGAAATTAAAAAACAAAGAGTTAAAGAATTAAATGAAAGTTATCTTGGATTTTAGAGTTTTAATATAATATGAAGATTTGAAATTAGAAAACATTTAGGTTGAAAGTAAAATTGTGATTAAAAAGGAGGATAAGATGAAACTGGATTCCAGAAGGGAAAGTTTATAAGATCATGAGGATTATAGTGAACAAAAGAAGGGATTAGAATAGATCAATAAATTAGAGTAGGGAGTGGATTAAAAATTGAAGAGGAGTGAGATAGGGAAGGGGAAACGAGAGAGGGGTAGGGATAAAATATGAAATTCAATAAAGGAAATTTAATAAATAAGATGGATTAATGGTTTCCAAGAATGGTTTAGTTTATAGTCATCTTTTCGGTTAAATTTATTAGATTATTTTCAATTTTGAGAGTTTCCTTGGTCAGCCGAGAGGAGTAATGAGTAGTGGAGGAAATAAATTTGGTTTGATCAAAGCAGATTTGGTGTTTGGTGTGGAAAGAATGCTATGCTATGGTAGATTTGTTAAGATGATTGTGATTGGCGTTAGCAATGTTTTCTTTAAGATGGATTTGGATGGCATTACCAGTTTTTCCAATGCAGGTTTATTGAAAAGAGCATGGGATCTAATAGACACCTTGGAACAAAAGTAGTTTGGACTTGTCCTTAACACTTCTGAATAATTGCTTCAGGTTTTTATGGGGTTTAAATATACTTTTGATGTTATTTTTGCGCATTTTTTGTCAATATAATTAGAAAGAGGTGTGACTCCACTTTAGCTCATGTTCTTGGATAAGGTTTCCAAGGTAATATATATTGTGTAATATGTATGTGCCATTGATTTCTTTCTATTATTTTAAGATTATGGTAGCATTTCTCCTTCTACAAAGGCTTATTAGTCTTTATTTATATTCATTCACCCCTCAGCGGGTAGGTTCCCCTCAACTTATTAAAATCCATGGTCTTGATGTTAGGGTATAATTATGCGTCCTTGAAATGATGGATAACCTCACCCCATCTTTGGAAGGCTTGTTTCTCATCAGTTCCTTGATAGCACTCGAGTTCTTTGACTATGTTTATGATTGATTCCTTTAGAATTGCACTTCTATATTTTAATTGCAATAGGTAAATAAAACAGAATTTATGTAGAATTAAATAATAAGAAAATATTTACAATTTATTCCATTGTTTAGTATTCATGTTGTTGAGATAGACAAGCCTACCATTTACAAATTATGAAGTATTCGATCCTAGTTGCAAGGAACATGGAGAATAATTTTGGTATCATAGATTTTGAAGGACTCCAAAGCCTCAAAATAGGGATTTGTGATTGAAACAAATATGGTGCTTGGATCCAATTTTCATGACTAACCTTTTCTTGAGTTTAATATCATATAAATCACCAAAAATGCATAGGAAGATGTTGTGAAGGGAAGGAATGTTGCAAAATGTAAGATTATTGTCACAATTACCTTGAATCCAAGATGCTTCACTTATCGAAGATTTTGAAATATAATGTATAATGTCTTTAGAGAAGAGTTGTTTTAGGACCACCCTAGTTGGTACAAAACCAAATATGTTAAAAAACTAGTTTCGTATTTTTTTACATAATGAGGTAGTATGAAGATTCTAATATATGTGGAAGGAGAACAGAACTTTGCTAGGATTTATGTACCCTGCCCTCGCTGCCTCTAGCAGAGGTCGTTCTATCCCATCATTCAGCCAAATCATTGCTCACCGCACTCAAACCACCAAACCCATCCTTCTGAGGAGGTCAGTTCTGACGTCAACAGAAGCAGGATCGCACTATGGAAAATAGGGATCTAACATTGGAAAAGGAGGAGAGGGAATTTCAAACCCTGACTCAGCTATTCCAACCTCTACAAACTCGAATCAAGAAGAGCCATCCAAGAACACAGCGCCCACCAAATGCACCAACAAATGCAATCCCAAGTCATCTCAGATCACCAAGTATGAAGTAACTTCTAATCTTGTCAGCCAACACATTCAATTCATGCATGATCATGCCATCATCTGCAAATTCCACTAGTACAAAATGAGATATAAGTGACCAAAGAAACAACCAAAATCCACATATAAATGACCACTTTTGAGTTGGTGACCACTGGTAGCAAATTAGTGGCCATATATCCCGCAACCAAAAATGTGGTCATATTTAGCTTGGTCATTTATAGCTTATATTATGGTCATATATTTGGTCGTATATTTGGTCATTAATTTGGTAATATATTTGGTCATCAATGGTCACGTGATAAATGACCACTAATTTGCTACCGGCGACCGCCAACTCAAAAGTGGTCATTTATATGCATATTTTGGTCACTTATCTCTCATGTTGTAATGGTGGTCGTTTATATGCAAATTCTGGTGATTGTTTTAGTCATTTATCTCTTTTTAGTGGTTTCAGAATATAAATAGGGCACGGTGGAATCGAACCACCAACCTCCTGCCTATAAGGCAGGTGCTCTACCATTGAGCTGGCACCATTAAATAGAATTCCTTATGGATTGATATGAGAATAAAATTTCCAACAGTTAACACCATCTTGACAAAGGTCAGAATATTATAAACAAAAATTGATGAAGGGGATGGCATGACATTAAGAACAAATTCTCCTTGAAAATAGCTTTCCCTAAGTTCTACAGGCACCTGAACAACAACAAATTATTTTTTTGTCTTGAATCATGATGTGTATATCCATGTACTCTTATAATAACTATATGCTTGAGTTTCAATTCACAAAAATACCATCTAAAATATAAGAAAATAACAGAAGAGGAAAGCTAATAGTTAAAATGGCCCTAACTTGACCACATGACCAAGGTTTAGCGGAGTTGTTTTCAATATGGCCTTACACAAAAGAGAATTGTTAAGAGTTGCAAAGGAGAAAGTCAATGAAACTACTCGGTCCCAATTGATATAGTTGTTGGAAGATACATTGTCTAAATTCTCTTTATATTATCTATATAACTTGGTTCTTGGAGAAAGTCAATGAAACTACTAGAAAGAATGTGTCTCATATCCCAACAGTTTCCAAGGAGATAAAATAAGGTAAAGTCGATAGAAAATTACCTAATAAACCTTCCATAGAGAGATTTAGACAAGGTTTTGGTGCAAATATAGTAAAGAGTTATTTTGGTACAAAGAATAGCCCATACGAGTTTAAAAGGGTTATTTTGCTATAACTAATAGTAGCACATACCAATTTTTAGGGAAAGGGAGAGGGTGTACTCTTCTTAAAGTCAGTGGTTGATTTAAATATGTTTAATTTTGTTCTCTTTCACTTAGCTATTTTGAATTAGAATAAAAATTACAAATAATTTATTAATAATTTATGGTTTTCAAAAATATTTATAAATTTTATAATATTATTTTGTACCCATAATTATAAAAAAGTTTTTTAAAAATATTTAACTACTATAAATTTTATAATATTATTTTGTACCTATTATAATAATAAAAAAATTTAAAATATATAAAAACTATATAAAACATTAATCTTAATTCATTATTTTAATTATAAATATTTTTATTAAAATATATAATTATTTTAATCTTATAATGCAATTTCAACCACTTCACTTTAAAATATAACTTTGAAGACCAATTTAACTATACGATTGGATGATCACAAACCCTTCAAATCGTTTTTATTCTACCTTGTCTATTTTGTTGTTGTTTTCAAGGAATACCATGTGAATAACATATTAAAATTTTAAATATCTTATCAATTTAACCATGTCAAAATTTGAAATATCTTATTAGTATTTAGGTTTGTTGTTATAGGATCGAGAGGACAATGTACAACTTATTATTATCTATGGGATAAGTCATAGAATAAGAATGTTTTATGTATTTTTATTCACTTTATGAATATAAAAAAAACTGTTTATATATATATAAACTTGTAACTAAACACTATACTATTATGTACGAAGGCAGTGATTGTTTTCATTGAGAAAAATTGTCTTAAATATAAGAGTTCTCAATGCATGGAGATGTGACCTGAACCAAGTGAAATGATTGAGATGGAATTATCCACTGTCAAGCATCCAAAATCATTGAATAATCAAAATTTGATTTGACAAACAACAATGAAGCTGGGAAATTCCAACCTGTGTGCAGCATTTGATTTGACAAACAACAATGAAGCCGGGAAATTCCAACCTGTGCGCAGCGATTTGTTTTAAAGCTGTGAAATTCCAACCTGTGTGTTGAATTTGTTTAATTTTTTATTTTTTTTGGTAGAATAACGTTATTAATGTGACAACATCTCCCCCATACTAAGTTGTAGAGAACCTCACTACTCTCAGTGCAATTAATTTTCCTTCGAGATTAACTGGATAGTGTATTAAGTCATTCAGGCATGATTCATCTCCCTTGAGCATTAGTGATAATGACCAATTTCTCATTAGCTTAAATAGTCCACTTAGCACTAATTGCATTAGGTGAGGGTCACAAAGGTGAAAAAGTGAGATTGAAACTAGCAAAATGAAATGGACCACATCAATCATCACCCCCTATACTTGCACCTGATAACGAGGGATTCCAGTTAGCTTGCTACTCTATTTAAATGATATATATCTCATGTATCTCTGTTTTTCTAAGAAGGCCTACGTGCATGTTTGTTCTTGCACAGAACTTCCTGAAAAATGTTTCTACAAAAAGGAAATGTTGGGGTTTATCTCTTCAGAGTTCAAACATTACTGATTATGTCAATAATTTGATCCATAGCTTCCCACTCAGTTCCATTGTCTATCACATTTTCTGCAACCTCCAATCATGTTCCAATTGCCAAGGGTATTTAATCACTATTCAGAATACAGGTTGTTAATAATTGGGGAATACAGGTTGTCAAGAATATTTGCTGTAATTATATCCAAACAAAGCTGCAAGGTTTTCAATTTATAAACAATACCTTATTCAAAGTTGCTTGTCTATGAATTTTTTTTCTCCTTTCATTTTGTTTGCTATTTAACTTTTGCTACTCAAAATATTTCAAAATTACCAGGCCTCTCCTGAATTTGGAGAGCTTTATAGATGGATGAACTGAAGGTAGTTTGGACTCTCTAGTAAGTGTCACCTATTTCCTTTACTTAATCCCCTATGCGTTACACCTCAAGGATATCCTCTAGCGTATATCCATCTTAAACGAGGAACTCTTGAGCACCAAGAGGGATAAAAAAGAAGTTAAGAACCACAAGGAACAAGCCTCTCATGAAATAAAGATCTCGATTCAAAATGGATCTATGTTAGTTTATTTTTTATGTTATGGTCATCTCTTTTTTGAAGACTATAGAGTGGGCATTAGTTTTTCTTTCATTTTGGTTTATTGGCATTATACATGTAACATGTCTCTTCCACCTAGGGTTATATGAGCATTTTTCAGCAAAGCTATTCTAGAAATACCTCCTTACTTTGAGGAACAAATAAAAATCTGAAGGAGTACTCTTGGACGTATTAAAGATCATAACCTTAGCTTCACTAAAGTTCACCACCAGCATTATACAGTGACATAAACTAGTGTGGGAATTGAATTGCCTTTATATATCCCTGGGGAAGGATGCTAATATGGCCATGACATCTGCAAACGTGAGTAATGTAATCAACACATGGTGTAAATGGAAACCATCATCAAGAGTAGATTCAACAGAAAATAGAGTGATTTCCCAGCACTAATGAAAAAATAAAGCCTATAGAAAAGGGATTTCAAGCTAAGAAACTGGGGGTGAAAGATTTTTTTCTTAAAGCAAGACATGGAAAAGAGTAGGTGGATGAATATGAGAAGAAATAGGGTATTGAAGGTAGGGTTGCTCAAGAATCGTCTAGCAGTATGACGGAGTAGCTACTTAGCTTTACTGTAGATCTATACAAAGGACAGTCCATGTGGACCTCTGTATGCCAAAGGGGCTTCAAGTAAATCAAATATTTGGTTCTACTCACCCTTGGGTTCTATTTGGATCTACTGCGGACTCACCCTTGGGGTCGAAACCATTGGTAGCAGAGAATTTAGCCACTTTAGAAAAGGTGGCTAAAATCCTCAGATCTGGGTAATAACAACCATCCTAACACTTTGGAAAGGGCGAGGACTCCAGAGGGCACTGCTATACTCTAGTCAGGGTTTCAAATATTGTTATTCGAAGGGTGGCAGTGGTAACAAAGTTGTATTTACAACTACTGGTCCAGATATCAGTAGAATGAAACAATTTGTTTTATTCCAAATTCTATATTTGCAAAATTTTCATGGGAAATAGGTGGCAGCCTTTGGAATTCCAACCTGTGTGCAGCATTTGATTTGACAAACAGCAATGAAGCTGGGAAATTCCAACCTATTTGCAGCATTTGATTTGAAAAACAACAATGAGGCTAGGAAATTCCAACCTGTGCGCAGCGATTTGTTTTGAAGCTCATAAATTCCAACCTGTGTGCAGCATTTGATTTGACAAACAACAATGAAGCTGGAAAATTCCAACCTGTGTGCAGTGATTTGTTTTGAAGCTTGGAAATTCCAACCTGTGTACAACGATTTGTTTTATTCCAAATTCTATATTTGCAAAACAATCATAGGAAATAGGTGGCATCCTGTTTCATAATTCAAATTCCTCTGGGTATTGAAGTATGTTTTTTTCTATAAAATTAATGAAATTTATGTTGATCAATTTGGATAATATGATTGTTACTAATTGATACATGTTAATATATATAAATAAATATTTGTAATCTCTTTTTGTTGAAGTATGTTTTTCTTTTTAAGTTTTGACTTTTTATTTTCTCTGATTTGGAATTTTTATTTTCCATCTTACCTAATCAATTAGGTCGGAATCCTAGAATTCGGTCAATGTTGCTAGGTAAGGATGAATTCCATTTCGAACTCCTTTGCAGACCCTTTCCTCTACAATTCATTATTGTGAGAATAAGAAGATCCATAAACACGCTATTTGACAAGGGACTCAAGATAGGAGGTCATCGCATTCATACCAACGAGAGATATCATGATATTTCAGTATGCAGGTTGTTATAATAATCCATTGTGATGGAACTTGAAACTAATGGACATGATTCCTTGAATTAAATACTAAATCATATAGCTCAATTTTATCATCAACTATGGAATCGAATCACCATTCAGATAGAGCAACAACAAAAGGGAAAACAATCTCAGAAAATATATATATAGACCCTACATCCACATATTGGACCATCTTTTAAAATTAGCATGAGCTCTACAAAATTCAAATACACATAAAAGAATACCTTGATTGATGCTTTTGAATTTTCTGTAGCAGCATCAATGGGAAATTGATTCGTGGCCCACCCATCCTTTACCTTCAAGCAGTTATCATTGCCACACCACAAAGAGCTGCATCCAAACAACAATTTTCCAGCATAATGCACACATTCAAACAACATTACATTTTGAAATGGAATCATATACATTTGTACGACAAAAGCATGTATATTACCAATAGCATATCCAATTATGTTGAGGCCTTTGATTGATGACTCTGGAAATACTACTGTTGAAAGCACAATCAATATCCAATCCTTTAGAACACTAGACACTCTAACAGTGACTACTCTATTTCTCCCAATTACAAGAAAAATGGATAAGTTTAGTGCCAATGCACAAAGAGCATTTGAGAAAAAAATCCAAAAATTGAACTGCAACTGTTGAACCTCCATTGCTAGTTGCTCGAACAAATACCAAGGGACAAAAACAAATAGGAAAGTGCAAAATACAAAGAAAAAGTTAAGATGATAGAGGGGATGAAACAATTTTAATTTAAGAAAAAAATTATAAGGAAAATAAACAGGATAACAGTTTCAAGAGTTTTGTCATTTAGTATTGCATAGCAAACCCAAGACTAAAAAAGAGACAGAAAACCATTATGTAATGAATATCAGCTAAGCATGGAAACTTTTAACCTCCACCCATCATGGTAAACTAGAAAAACAAGAAGATGCATAAAGTTATGTATCTAAGAAGATTTTAGCAAAATGCTAAGCATGAGGATTAATTTCTTTGTATATTGATGATTTAAAATTTCTCTGTGTATGACAGATGAGTTTATTAAGGGTACATGGTTGACACATTTAAATTATTAAGAATATGCAGAACTCAAAACAAACATGGGAATACTATGATTATGAACAAAGCTCAAGCTACAAAGCCTCGAGCACCTCTATGGACACACCAAATGTGCATGTCAAGGTAAATTTGCTAAGTTTGTTATACCTCTTTAAAAGGTTATCTGCAGTTCTATCAACATCTGTTAAGACTGATTTTCTAGGCTGACGATAACTCTGTATGAAATCCAAGGACTATGAAATCTGTGATATGAGCATAGATAGAAATCCCAAATAAACAAACAAATGATATCAAAGGCCAAATCATAAAGACAGTCATTAGTAGTCACATAAGAAGACAGAAAGAAACAACATCACAATATAATCAGATGAAACTTTATAACAATAGCAAAAGCTATACCCAAATCCCATTCGAAAGTTATTTTTTGTGTTCCTTCAGGATAAATGATGACCCCCCCACACCTGTTGCCACAGGATTACCTTTTGTAGCTCCATCGAAAAATAGAATGTGCTTCTACTCATTCTTATTCCATTCTTTTAAATACTCTTCTTCGTTCATATTTTCCAAGATTGATATTTCCTTAGCTTGGTGATAGCTGCTTTTGACTTCCAAAGATCCCTTAAATGGACATCTTGAACCCACTACTTATCCTTCCAGTAAAGTTCTTTAATATTGTGATCTTTTAATCCTCTTATCTGTATACATTTTAACATTAGGCTTCCTTCCCTAGTTGCAATTGTTCTGGGATGCTATAGATACTATTGTAAGATGGATCATTTGCGGGCTAGCTAGATTTTCCAACAGAGAAACCACGATATCACTTTCCATACATGTTTTAACACCGGCTTATTGGAGGATCCAACATATAGAGAACGCAAATGGGTGAACAGATCATGTCGATTAGATGGAATTTATAGTCTATACCACAATTCGATGAAGGTCCAATGCGAAACAAATTTAGTATAAGGAAAATAAAATAAAAGGTTCCAATTATTTTAAAGATCTTCTTAACACAAAGCACATTTGGATGGGCCCTAGATGCCTCTTGTAAAATGGTTTTTCATAGTAAGAAGCTTCTCATGCACCATTTCCTATCATAAGGTGTTTACCTTGGGGAGACTCTCATTATGCCAAACATATTTATAGATGCAGGCACGTTTAGGTAGAGGAGATGCTTATAATTCTACCGGGTATCCTTGTTTCACTGTACACCTAATTCAACCCCAACCTATGCAATCCAAAGTTGAAGAATCACTTGGGGCATAGCTTGAAAGAGAATAAAAAAAACGAGGGAGCAAGTGTTGTAGATGAGGGGGATGGATGCTAACGAGTCCAACCTTCCCATATTTCCTTGTTTGCTGACCAGATTGGGATATCATTGAGGATAAACCATTCCATGATTAACCATCCAATCTCTAAGCACCTGGAGATGAGTGTCATTAAAAATGGAGGGATTTCCCATAATACTATCTTTCCAAGTCTTTATCATCTTATCGTTGGTCGAAACCCAAGTCAATTATGTCTGGATGATAAGTACCACAGTTCTGAGAAGTTTCTGGATATGAGATCCTTTGGTAGTAGACAGGGTTATGAAGAACATCTATCAAGACTTGTGGCAAGGGCTGGTTTCGGAGCTTACTATATCTTGTTTGAATATGGGATAGACTGAAAGAGTATCCACAACTTCTTTTTAATCGAGATTGAAGTAACAACATTCTTGATTACAAATTAGACAGATGGCCATTTCTGCTTGAGGAAAAAGGAGTGTTTTCTCCCCCACACCACCCATCCCCAAATTTTTAGTGCTGAAATAAGTATTCACACTATAATTTTATCTTCTGTCAATTAACAAGTAGAATGGACTAGTGTTTGGTGAGGGCAGAGAAATTAAAGGTAAAGAGAAATTGGTCCTGTCAATGAAAAAGCCTGCTTAAAACGAAACCTGCTCACTATTCACATCACAAGGACTCTAGCCGAACCATAAGATAATCCGTGATACCCAGCAGAAAAATTAATAAGGGAAGGTAGTAGGAATTAACAAGTAGAATGGAGTAGTGGAGATCAAAACCCTTATAAGACCAAAGGATTGGAACCCATACCAATCCCTAAGAAATTATATTTTCCACCACAGGTGCCTAATTTCATCCTATCAATTTGTTTTTCATATATATGTTTCCTTGGGATCGATTTGATAATCCATAACAAATTCATTAGAATTCAATACCAACTAGACCAGATCCCCAATCATCCCTAAGATCACAATCTATTCGTAATTAACAGAAATACATTCACAATCAACAAAACAGATCTATGCAGATCCAGACAAGGCAACCAACAATCGGAAATACCAGATCTGAATGCAGAAAGAGCATACCTTGTTGAACAGCAGAAAAGAAAGCTTCGCACCCACAAAAGACAGACCATCCAGAGTTGAGAAGGTAACTCACAGCGCATTCTTCATGTAAGTTTCCAGGAAGCCTATGTGAACCCAAATTCGTGAGATCCCTTAGAAGACATGTATTGAAAAATAATCCAAGTTGTATACTATTAATGTTACAAATTACTAAATTTAAACACCGCAGATGGATTCGGAGACCCCGGGGTCTCCGAATCCATCTGCAATGTTAAAATTTAGTAAATTGTACAAATTCATTATCAAAATTATAATTTTCCATTGTTTGAATGACACAACTAACAATGACCACATAAATGACCAATTGTCCTGTGGTCATTTTTAGTTTAGTTCTTATCTCATGACCAAATTGGTCAATTTTAGTTTAGTTCTTATCCCGTGACCAAATTGGTCATTTATCTTGGTCATTTTTAGTCAATTCACTTAAAATTTCTCAATTTTGGTCATTTATCCCTTGAAAAAGTCATGGTAACCAAATTTTTTGGTCGCCTGGTCACTTATCTCTCATTTTGTACTAGTGTTTATAGGCTTATGCCCAACCGAAAAGAATCTCACCTAGTGGCTCACCAACACATGGAAGCCAAAAGGTGAGTGTGAGCTTAAACTCGGATCCAAAGGATTTTTTACAATTATCTTCCAGAATCTGGAGGACAAGCACCATATATTTCAAGGAGGATTGTATTTCCTCCACTCTATGGGTCTGTATATGTGTGATTAGAAAGAAAACTTCATCCTAGAGAAAGAATATTTCAAAGTAGTGCCTGTCTGGTTACGGATTTATTCTCTGCCTCAAGAGTATTGGAACCTAGAAACCCTCGTTGGCAGAGGAAATACCCTCATAACCTTTGTTCAAGACTCTGACGTCACTTTAGCTACCCACTACACCTCATATGCTAGAATCTGTATCTATATGGACATCTTTGCGGCCCTCCCAAAAGCAATTTTCCTTTATTACCATGACACGGATTGGATCCAATTATTGGACTACGAGCACATCCCTTTTGGATGCAAAAAAATGTCATGAGCACGGCCACCTCTTCTGGGAATGCCCGCTTAACACCAAACCCCCCTCCTCCTCCTGCCCAAAACAGAAAGGATGAGGATGGGTTCACCAAAGCAACCAACCGTAGAAGACCCAGGAAAACACCTTCTGCCCCTAGCACTTATACCAATCCGGACTACCACAACAGCTTTTCGGTCCTCTCTCAACAAGCACCTGATCTACCTGAGTCCACTACTCCCATCTCTGTTCGCCCCCCCCTCCACCTTCCTGGATCTAATATTCAAGGAGGTCCTATAGCCGCAACTCCTCACCCCTTTAGTTGACTGCCTCGCAACCTGGACAACATGGAGACCAGGGAGCTAGATTTGGAAGCCATTCAAGAATCCTGGCAAAGAATGATATACATAGTATTCCGTAGAGCCAAATGGATGTTTTCAAAGAATCCTACCAGTCTCTAGCCATGCAATAGAACTTTCCATCTTTAGCGGATGCAACTGCAGCCCCCCTCTTCTAAGAACCAACTAGGGGTGAGAAAATTCTTAAAACGAAAAGAAATTTCCAAAGGCCAAAATACCCTCACGAAGAAAGGAAGAAATCCTAACAATCAATTACTTCATGAACTTGGCGAGCACTTAATAGATTCTGGACTGAGTGCCAAGATCACCACCATCTTCCATCCTTTGAATTAATGGAGCTGAAATTCATCAGCTGGAACATAAGGGGAATCGGTAGTGATTCCAAACGAAGAATGATGAAAAACAAAATTCTCAAGGAAAAACCTACTCTAATAATGTTACAAGAAACCAAATATGTGGAGCCTAAACTCCACTCCTTTATCAAAAATTGCTAGAAGAATGGGGATATGGTTTCCATCGATGCTAAAGGTGCCTCCAGAGGCATCGCCATTGCTTGGGATCCCAATATCATAAGCATGGAAGGTTTTTTCTCCAGTCGCCACTCTTTCTGGTGGTTCCACCTTTTTTATACCACTCACAAGGGCATGATCACTAATGTCTATGGTCCTCAATATCTGGACCAGAAAATGAACTTTCTCAACTATCTCTCCTGGCTCAATGGGAAGCTATTGAACAAGCACTGTATCTTAGTGGGAGATTTTTAATATCATCACATCCCTCAATGAGAAAAAGGGAGGGATCCATAGACTGGACAGAGAAATCCTATCTTTTCAAACCTTCATCATAGATCACTCTTTGGCGGGTCTCAAGACTAGTAATGGAATCTATACCTAGAATAATAGGAGAGGTGGGTAATCTCAAGTGGATTCTCATCTTGATTGTTTTCTCATCTCTAATTCCTTGATGATGAATCAACTCAACCTCTCTAGCACCATCCTACCCATTGCAGGCTCCGATCACTGGTCGGTCTGTCTCCACCTCGAATGGGACTCTCCTGACTCCCGTAGACCTTTCATATTTGAGAAATTTTTGGATCACCGACCCAAATCTGAAAGAAAAAATCAAAGATTGGTGACACACCTAAACTGGGAAAGAGGGAAGCATCATGTACTGTTTCCATCAAAAGCTCAAATTCATCAAGAAACAACTCAAGAACTGGAATAAAACCGAGTTTGGAAATATTCTAGAGAAAAATGAAAGATGGAATTGGAACTGGATGGAATTCAATCTCATGCTATCCAGCAGGGATTCACTAAAGGTCTTGAAGCAATAGGAGTAGTTCCTTCTGAGTCATCTTGATGTTAGAAATCAACAAGAGCAGACTCTCTAGAGACAAAACAACAGGATCACCAGGCTGAAAACCCGTACTAGAGATATTGTCTTCAACAAAGAATACATTGAATAGGAACTTGTCCTCTTTTACAATAATCTCCTGAATGATACCACTCCAGATAGATCTCAAGCCTCTCATCACATTTTGCAGCACAACCCCCATGTTATCACGGAGGAGAAAAATACCAACCTCATGAGCCCTATCTCTCTCATGGCAGTTGAGAATGCAATAATGGATATGAAGTCTGGAAAAGCTCCGTGACCAGATGGCTTTACGATTGATTTTTTCCAGATTTACTAGGATATTGTTAAAGATGAGGTTTGGCAAGTGGTAGAAGCCTCCCTCTCTTCTGGCTCCATTCTCCCTACTTTCAATTCCACCTTTCTCACTCTCATCTCCAAAACTAGCAAACCCGCTGAGCCCGCCAACTTTTTCCCCATATCCCTTTGTAATGTCATCTATAAAATAGTCACCAAGGTCATCGCTAACCGTCTTAAACTTGTGCTTCCCCTCCTCATCTCTCCGGAGCAATCAGGATATGTGTAGGGAAGGACAAATCATGGATGACATCATAACAGCTCATGAGTTAATTCATACTCTCAAAACCTCCTCCCTTCCTGGGATGCTCATCAAGCTCGACCTTTCCAAATCCTTCGACAAGACCAACTGGAACTTCCTCAGAGACACCCTCCTAGATTTTGGATTCTCCATCCCCTGGGTTGGTTGGATCATCTCCCTTGTTTCTTCAGCCTTCTTCTTCATTTTGTTAATTGGTGCTCCCTCTCCCACCTTCTCCCCTTCAATAGGAATCAGACAGGGTGACCCTCTTTCCCCCTACCTCTTCATCTTTCTCACGGAGATCCTGGGCAGAAGTATCAAAGTTGCGGTCAGGATCAATCAGCTTCAGGGCATCAAAATTAAACAAACAGGGAAACACCTAGTCGCATTTGCAATTCGTGGATGACACAATGTTGATGGAAAAATCCACTGTCCATGGAAGCCAAATCCTTCAAATAAATCCTTCATTCCTTTAGCGTGGCCTTAGGTATGACAATTAACAATCTCAAATCTCAAATCTTCTTTTTCAACACTCACTTTCATATTCAAAATCACATCACTAGATTGTTAGGATTTCTGAAAGGCTCCCTTTCGTCCAAATTTCTTAGAGCCCCCCTGGGTTTCCTCTACCATTAAGCATTCCTCCTAGAAATACTTGCATACCACCCTTGAGCTTAATCTTTTCCTCGTGGACCTTCAGAGCCCTCAATTTTCCCAACGCATCTCATCTCCTCAAATATGTCCTCCAAGCCATACCTCTCTATATTTTCTTTGTCATGGTTTCCCCCAAGGTTATCCTTAAATCCATTCACAACCTGTAGAGAAATTTCCTATGGGGAGGCTCCACCCATCACAAAAAATGGGCCTTGATTGTGTGGGACAATATTTTTACCCCTAAGCTGGAAGGAGGCCTCGGTTTGAGAGAATCCTTATACTCTTAACGAAGTTCTTTGTGCTAAGCTGCTCTGGAGATGCTGCATTGAAAACTCCACACCATGGACGTGCATATGGATGCAAAAATATGCTTATAACATGCAACACCATGAGCTTATCATGCAAGACTCACTCCTGAAAGGGTCCCTCATATGGAACTCAGCATGGGCTCAAAGAGATCTCATCCATAAGCACAATTTTTGGGAGGTCAGAAACGACAACGGAGCCCTTTTCTAAGAGGATGCTTGGAACCAGTTACCCCCCCTAAATCAACTCGCTGGAACTGAAGATATCTAAGTACCAGGCTCAGCAGCTCAAAAAACATCTCATCGCTCACTACTTGGAGCAGCACACCAGCAATGACACCTGGAGGTCCTGGACTGCGAAGGAAAATTGGAACTGTAATTTCAATAGTGATGACAAAAAAAGCTTCTGGACCACTCTCATCTCCAAGAAAATCCTCTTTTCTGACAAGCCTGAGAAGATCAGATGGGGGCATCGGAAGAATGGCTATTTTACTGTCAAAGAATCCTATCAGCTTACTCACCTTTCTCCTCCTCCACCTAGAGACTCCATTCGGACGAAGATTTGGGACTCTCACCTATGGCCGAAACTCATAACCTTTCTTTGGCTAGTGGCGAGAAAAAAAATTCTCACCTGGGATCATCTTCTCAAAAGAGGTTTTGAGGGACCTTCGATATGCGTCTTATGTAATCAGCATGAGTAAAAACAGGAGCATCTTCTCAACTCTTGTCCTTATGCCTCCACCATATGGGACTGGGGGGATTCCATGTTTCATCGTTCTAACCGTAACAAGGATGACATCATAGACACCATCCAAAATTGGCCCTCTGATCCTTTCGTGAATCCCATTCTAAACCGCACTTGGCTCCTCTTCCTAGGTTTAGTCCTTTGGAACCTATAGAAAGAACGAAACAGAAGAATCTTTCTTAGTAATTCTCTCCCCGGAACTTGCCTCCTCCCTCGCTTTCACTCCAACCTTCAGGAATCCGTGAGGACATGTGCTTGGACCACTGCTGACCTTATCTGTCAACCCAGGAAAGATGCATTTTCTCAAACTGGAACTTCAAATCCACCTTGCGAACCTGCCACCTCCCACTCCTTCCCCCTCCATTTGCATCCCTTTCACCTGGTTCCCTCCATTGCATCCCTCCTTAAAGATGAACTTCGACGGAGCCTCAAAGGGAAACCCAGGTCCCGCTGGTATTGGAGGATTTTTCAAAGACACCACCAGGAAGCTTATTCACATCTTCTCGGAAAGCATTGGAATTAACACCAACAATGTGGAAGAGTTGTTTTCCCTCTTAACAGGACTCAAAATCAAGCATAGGGAAGGCTGGTCGGCCATCACCATAGAAGGCGATTCATAGATCATCATCAACATGACCCTCATAATGCATTGTGGCACTACTCTCACCAAACTTTCCAAGCACTAGAGGTTGGAGTGGCTCAAAGAGAAGCTGCATGAATATATCAATCACTTCCAAGTTTTCAGTATGAGCCATGTTCACTGCATTGCCAACAAGCTCACTGACCATCCTGCTAATAATGGAGCCGACTCCTCCAAGGACAGAATTGACTCCTCTTAGCTCAATTTCAGGGATCAACCTCTCAGAAATCAACTCGCGAACATTACTTCTCAGGATCTGGCCCCCCCATAGTGGGTGACGAAGGCAGCGACTAGCCCCAGGCCCAACCACGTGCCTTCCTTTTGTACATGTTCACGCTTTTCTGCATTATGTTCCATGCACCCACCTCTAGCACCACCCACCAACCCACCTGCGAGCCTTTCCACATGCCTGCCCATGTGCCTGCCCACGCACCTTCCCACATGCCTACTCACCTGCCTTCCTGCTCCACCTCTGGGGATGAGCATGAGCTACCTTCCACTCTCCACATGCCCCATGCAAGCTCTTAATATCCCCTATTGTCTTCCTGTCCAGAGCTCTTCCTCCCACCGAAGGCTGGACTACTCCAGCTTACACGATGTCTCATCAGCTACTCCTGCCCTGATTTATGCTCTAATCATTATGGCTCCCACGATTCTAGATGAGAATATATGTCCTCTCGCGTTCATGACCATTACTGGTTGTTCTTGTCATATTTATGGAATGCACTTGCACTTCAAACAGAATCATATTTCATTCATGTTGATGCTCAGCTTCGAGCTCTGCTATGCAAAGGCTCCACCCCTGCTTCGTTCCACCAAGCTTGGCTTCTGATTCTTTGGCCCATGAACTCTTCGCTCTTCGAAGCAAGGCTCTTGGCTCGCGCTGACTCTCTGCTGCAAATAGATCTTCTCTAGGCCCCCGTTGGTTTTCTCTTTCTCTTAGCTCCCACTGGCTCGCTTCTCTTGAACGCTCGGCTCTCAGCTCTAGCGTATTTTTTGGTTCTCTCGGCTCTTTCTATTTTGGGATTTGGATCTCTGGTTGTTGGTCGTTGATTCTCTGGCTCTCTGGGTGGTGGTTGTTGTTTCTCTAGTTGCTGGTTATTGGCTCTTTGGTTCATCTTTACTCGTTGTCATGCCACTCATGAAAAGGGTCCACACCCACAATGCTACCCAGCAAGATGCTGCTGCGCAACATGGTGGCTCCTCCTCCACTCCTCATTTTCTCCTCACACGAGGAGTGGTAGAGAAAGCTCGAACATTTCATAAAGAAATCCCAATTCAAGCTCAGGCTGAAATTCAGGACGCCAAGGACGACGCCAAGGTTTCTCGGGGGTTCCTGACCAATGAAGAAATCCATGAGGAGTTCGAAGCCCTTGTCCCCGACCCTGGGAACACCAAGGGTCGGAACACCCTATATCAAAAAACGTTGGATCTGCATTGGTCTCAAAAGCTGGTACTTGGTAAAGCTCTCACCGACAAAAATGAAGCTCAAGCCAAGATCCTCATGTAGCAAAACAATTTGCACGATATGATGAAGTAAATTCTGTACAACCAGATGCAGTTTGCTCATCGCTTCGCTATTACCTTGGCCAAAGACCTGACCACCCAACCGAATAGAAAGACTACAACAGTAATTAAGCAGTGCCTGCTTTTTTTGCTATGTTTAGTTCCTTTTAGTTTCGAACTTGGTGCCTTTTGCATATCAGTAGTTCTATTACTTCTCCTTTTTCAACAAAACTTGATTTCCTATGTAGGATGATTCTTTTAAGGTCTGTTTTAAATTGTTTTTTGGGGTCTGTTTTCTCTTCCATGAGAGGGCCCGATACCACCCAGACACTGTATATTTTGTTGTATATTTCGTTGAAGGCAATATAAGGTTCTATCTCTAGCTTACAAAAAAAAAACATAATGGGGTCGTATGAAGTTAGATGAAGACAAAATTTGGATGTGGGGTACTCAACACATATTCACACTTGCCACTGAAAATTAACTTAAGATTCATTTGATTAGCCTCAAACATGCGAAACGGTTAAAGAAATAATTTTTCTATATCTTGGTTGTATACTGTCCATTGGTAGTAATGTTTTGTAATAGATGGGTGAGTGCAAGATAATGATGGTCTCTCATGATGCATTAGTGACAATGCAAATATGAAAAAACAACATTTTGTTGACCTGGAGGGACAATTTGAGGTAATTTGACAATGAATTTGAATATGGTGTAAGAAGATGAAATGTAGGAAATCGAATTACCTTCCAAAATATATAAGTTTTATTAATAGGTTTTTTATATAATTATGTTAAATTCAATATTTTCATACATTGGTATGCTATTTTTTCTCCAAAATATAATGCATATGTCTCCATTAGTGCAAGTGCTAACTACCTAAATGATGGAATTTCCTTTAAAAAATTGGGGAGTTATAGATAATGGATTATTCTTGTGCATGGCTATTTTTTCAAAAAAAATAATTTCAATTATATATATATTTTTTAAATTACGAAAGTCATTATACCTCTAAAAACACAAAGTTGTACATTAGTGCATCCTACGAGGGTCTTAACATAAACAAATTATATTTGTTTAGATTATAGACCTTAGTCTAAGCTAGTGCAACGTATAATTTGCATTCAAGTTGGTTAAGGAAATAAAAAGTTATAGAAAGGAAAAAAATAAATTAAAAATGGTAAACAATATTATTTATAAAAAAATGATATTTGGAATCTACATTCTTAGCCCCATATGCATCTGTAATTTCATCAAGGATGGATTTATGTAGCCAATTCAAAACATATTGTGAAAAATGAATACATTTGGAAACATTTGGAAAAATGGAGGTTTTGTTGATTTTACAGTCTTTACCATAGGATCACGATACCGAACCTAAATCCAAAGCAACCATGTCAGAAAATGCATGGGTCAGTGAATCTTGTCCCAATGAAAAAAAGGATTTAAAATAACTACACACCCTCTTTAAAAACATGCATGCATTAATAACACGCACGCATTCTAAAATGTGCATGTGTTAATACTGGGCTCACATGATTTTTTATATAAAAATTTCTTTATTGTTTTGGCATAAATTATATCCAAGCATCAATTTTTGGAGTTCTTTAGCTTGTTGAAAATGTATTGAAGAGATCTATGTCATTATGCTATGATAATTTTATGTTTCTACATATATAATTTCTTAATTTCAAAATAATATAAACTAAATGTTTGGGTGATGATCGATACCTCAAGCCACCACATAATATCTCTAATGGGGATATTTAGCCTCAACTAGTAATAAGGGTTCTCTCTAGACTGCAAGGCCACAAGACCTAGATACATAGCACCATGGATACCCTGCTAAGTCATGTGTTATGCTTCAAGGCATTGTTCATGGATTTGGATGCCTTGATGGTTTCTTTATGGCCAAAGACATGGTCTTCTTCCTCGGAACATCATTCCAAAGGCCTTGGGACACCCTAAGGCCAGAAGACCTAGATGCATAGTGCCATGGATACCCCTATGAATTCATGCATGGAACCTCATGGAATTTGTCATGACTTTGGATGCCTCAATAATTTTATAGGGCCAAAGGCATGGTCTCCTTCCTTGGAACATCATTTCCAAGTGTGTGGGACATGTACATACCACTCAAAACAACCTAATGTCACTGACATCCTCATTGATATGCCAATGATACCCTGATGATTCCATGTGTGGTTGGTGGAAGTAACCTACTTATCCCTAGATGGATAGAGGATCCCTTTAGATCCCAAATATTGTGTCTCCTCTACTAACCATGTCCAAGGCCCACAGTCTGTAAGGATTGGATACATAGTGGCATGGACACCCCTACAAAGTCATTCCTAGTGCTTCAAGACATTATTCATGGCTTTGAATTCCTCAGTGGTTTCTTTAGCCCCAAACACATAGTATTCTTCCCTAGAAATAAATTTCCAAGGCCTTAGGACATGTACATGTTTCTCAAAACCACATAATGGAACAAACATAATCAATCATATGCCCATGATACCCTCAAGTGGCTATGTGTGGTTGGTGGAGGAAAATTTATTAACCCTAAATGGCTATAACATTCCTTTAGGGCCTAAGTTTCAAGTCTCCTCCTATGACCATGTCTAAGGCCGCAAGTCCCCAAGATTTAGATACATAACACCATGGATATTGTAATGCCCCGTTTTGACCTTATTACCTAAAATATCATTATATGTTGTATTTTCTTATTATTGTAAGACTTCATCAGTTTGATGACACTATGGACATATGGTTTTATTATTTTGCGAAGATTATATATATGTGTGTGATGTTAATGTTATGAATTATATTCATGTTTTGATTATGTCTCTAGCATGCAAATTTATTTAATGATGGGTACATGGATACCGAGTTAAAATCTATATAATAAATGGATAGATACGATGCTAGGTGCATGGTACATATAAATTATTTGCATTATTTTTTTTAGTAATGAAATGTATATACATGCCAATGATTGCACAATATTATCGATCATATGTTGGAGACTAACCAACAGGTTAAAATGGCTAAGTGGTAGCTGGATCCTACGAGGTGGGGTACTTCGGGGACACAGATTCCGAAAAATAAATGGTATGCAAGTGATGCATTATTTGTTTAGGATGATTATTGTATTATTATCATGATGTATGGGTGGGGTAGGGTTTCAGGAAAATCAACCACCCAAATTGGTTCTGCGATGACAAACTGAGTACAGGTCACAACGCGGTCACTATGTCTGTGTAGACATAGTCCCTTGTTCCATTAGGGGGGTGGAAGCATTACCCACCATTTATCCCCGAAACCCAAAGTCATGGGACAGTTTTGCTACGGTACAATCCCCAAGGTGTGTGATGATGACTGGTGGGTTCCCATTGGGGAATCTTGGTCGATGTAGTCGACACTTCCACTTACGGGTTCTAACTAGAGCCGGTCATGGTGTGACACTTCATGGTAGTCCAGCAGAGGAAGGATAGGATGTGGAAGTTAGTTTTGATTTAGATAGATAATGTAGGTAGATAGGTGTATCATGAATTTAGGAAGGAAACTTGATTAACTATGTATGATTGAGAAACCTTTGTTGAGTCATGTGTCGTAACTCAGTAACTTATAAAATTGTTCATCAGTTAATTATATTTAGTTAAGTGAATTATCCAACATTTCAAATTGTATTTAAGAATACGTCAGTAAACAATAAACTTGTGTGATTATGAATGTTTTTTTGTTAAGTATTGTTAGTGTACCTATGCGAAGTATGTAAGACTTAGCTACACCTACATAGCTCATCTACTTGAATATATGAATTATCTATTGAAATATTGCATGGATGTGTTGTAATTCTAAATTATCACTATGCACTTGCTTGTGCTTAAGTAATAAATTAACTTAATAAGTTATGTTGAAATTATTCAATGAATGTTTAATCAATGGTGATTAGGGTTAATTATTAATTTTAATGATGTTAATAAGATTGTTATTAACTTATTTGTTGAATGAATCACTTGGTTACTGATATTTAAATAAGTGTTTAAATCATATTAATTAGTTCAACTACCTTGTTTATAAAGGATAATGGTGTTAATAATATTAATTAAAATATTATTAACTTGATTCATTAAAATTAACTATGTGTTAATAATGATAATGATTATTAATGAGATTATTATTTTCTTGAGCAATAATTGTTAATTAGTTTTAATTATAAACTAAGGTGTAATTAATATGGTACTAGGTGAATGAGTTTTGTTAAGCCTTAAATAATATTATTTAATTAATATAAATATATATTGATCAATTTTAAATTATAATTATTTATGATTGTGTCAAAAATAAACGTTGGTTGAATTGTAAATATTTATTAACCAAATTTTATATAATTTTTACTTATAGCATTGTGTATAAACCAGGGATATTAATTATTATTATCGTGAATGAACCTTCATTTAAAAATTTAGGGTGAATTCATAAATAATTACCATATTCAAATTATAAAACAATATGTTAAAATATGTTTTGGAATTTATTTAATAAAATTTTTAAATTAAATTGTGAAATTGTGAATTGTATAGTAAACTAATAAAGTAAATGGTAATTAATGAGGATAGGTATGTATTAATGTGAAATCTATTGTTGGGAGGTGACCCCAACCCATGCCTTATAATAAAATATTTTAGAGTGGAATTGGTGGGGCTCGAGAAGCCTTTATAGGGGAAAGGAATTTACTTTGGGGATAAGGGTAGTAATTGCATAGGAAAGAGTCGGCAGGAAGGCGATAAGGCAGAGAAAAAAAATTGGGAATAGGGATTTTGGATTTTTGAAAAAAGGGGGAGGAATAATTGGAGAAGGAGGAGGAGTTATTGGAGGAAAATTTGGGGAGAACCACTAGTTGGGGAACTTGTACTCAATTTTGACTTGGGGGTCCAGAAAGAGATTCTTGGATCTAGGTGGTCGGCAAGACCTCTCAAGTTGGTAGGGTGGAAACTCATTTTGGATTGGTTGAGTTACTGGGATCTACCACAAAATTTCACAGGTATTTCATTAACATTATTCAAAATTATATTATGTAATATGTTGTTAGAATATGCTACTACTATGTTTTTAGAATTTTAGAATATGTTGCAAGTAACTATTTGATTATGGATGTTTAGTAACATGGCACATACCTATACTTAAACAGAACTGTGAAAAAATTAGTAATTATAGTATTTTCTTTTACCTGCACATTGAACATAAACAAAACTAGAAAAGAAATATAATATTAAATTTGGGTTACAACTTAGAAAAATAAATTTAGATTTATATTAATAAACCAGGGATCTAGGAAGGGTTCCTGCAGATACCCTATGAAACCATGTTTAGTGCTTTGCGACATTGTTAAAGTCTCTAGATACCTCAATTGTTTCTTTAGGGCCAAAGGGTTGATCTTATTCCACAAAACATAATTCTCAAGGACCTAAGGCATGTACATGTTGCTCAAAACCCCCTATGTCACTTACATCATCAACCATAGGCTAATGATACCCTCAAGAGGCCATTTGCAGTTGGTAAAGGTAACTTCCTTAGTTGTGGATGGGTATAAGATTCCTTTAGGGCCTGAGGTTCAAGTATACTCCACTAATCATGTCCAAGGCCCCAAGTTCCCAACTTAGATACATAGTGGCAATGATATGCTTGCGAAGTCATGAATCATTCTTTAAGGTAATATTCATGTTATAGATGCTTTAGTGGTTTCTTTAGGGATAAAGGCATGGTATCCCTCCTTGGAACATCTTTCCCAAGGCCTTAAGTAATATAAATACTACTCAAAACCACTTAATAGCACTGACATCCTCAATCACAGGCCAATGATACCCTCTGGAGGCCATGCGTGGTTGATGGTGGAAACCTTCATAGACCTAGATGACTAGAATATCCATTTAAAGCTTAAGATTTAGGTCTCCTCCACTAATCATGTCTAACGCCACAAAACCTAGATCCATAGTTCCATGGATACCCATATCAGTCATGCATGGTGATTTGAGACATTTTTTATGGCTCTAGATGCCTCAATGGTTTCTTTAGGGACAAAGGCATGGCCTTATTCCTTGGAACATCATTCTCAAGTCCATAATACACATACATGCCACTCAAAACTACATAAATGATGGCACCAAAATCATTAAAAATAATCCAAGGATACACTCAAGAGGCCATGTGTGGTTGGAAGATTCAACCTTCTTAGCCCTCAATCACGAGAAGATTGCTTTAGGGCCTGAGGTTTAGGTCTCCTCCACTAAACATGTCCAAGGCCCAAAGTCCCAAAGACTTGGATACATAGCACCATGGATATGCTTGCAAATTCATTCGTTGTGATTTGAGACATTATTAATGGCTTTGGATGCCTTAATGGTTTCTCTAGGGAAAAATACATGGTATTCTTCATGCGAACTCCATTCCCAAGGTGTTCCCAAGTCACTGACACACATACATTGCTCAAAACCACTGAATGGCACTGACATCCTCAATGATAAGCCAATGATACTCTTAGGATTCCATGTATGGTTGGTGGAGGCAACCTGCTTATAACTAGATAGCTAGAAGATTCATTTAGGGCCAGAGATTCAAGTCTCCTCAGCTCATCGTGTCCAAGGCCACAAGTCCCCAAATTTTGTACATACTTCCATGGAAAACCTTGCAAAGTCATGCATCATTCTTTGAGGATTTTTTCATGGCTTTATATTCCTCAATAATTTATTCAAGGCTAAATGAATCATATTTTTCCTTGGAACATCATTCATAAGGTCCCAAGATCCCTACAAAATCCTTATAACCACATAATGGAACCAACATCCTCAATCATAAGCTAATGATACAATTAGGAGGCCATGCATGTTCGGTGGAGGTAACCTTATTAGTCCTGGATGGATACAATATTCCATTAGGTCCCAAGCTTAGGTCTCCTCCACTAACCATTTCTAAGGCCCCAAGACACAAAACCTAGATACCTAGTGTCGTTAATACCCATATGAAGTTATGTGTGGTTCTTTGAGGCATTCTTCATGGCTTTGAATGCCTCAATTATTTCTTTAGGGCCAAATTCTTGGTATTCTTCCATTGAGCCTCATTCCCAAGGACCTAAGATAGGTAAATACTATTCAAAACCATAGAATGGGACGAACATTCTCAGTCATAAGCCAGTGATACCATTAGGAGGCCATTTATGCTTGGTGGAAGAAACCTTATTATCCCTATATGGCTAGAAGATTCCTTTATGGCATAAGGTTCAAGTATCCCACCCTGACCTTATCCAAAGCCCCAAGTATGCAAGACTTGGAAACATAACACCATGGATACCCCTATGAAATCATGTGTGGTGCTTTGAGGAATTGTTAATGGTTCTAGATGCCTAAATGGTTTCTTTAGGGCCAAAGTCATGGCATTATTCCACAAAACATCATTTCTAAGGCCCTGCGACATGTACACATTGCTCAAAAGCACCTAATGGCACTAACATCCTCAATCATAGACTAATGATACACATAGGAGGTCGTGTGTGGTTGGTGAAAGAAATCTCCTTAGCCTTATATGGGTACAATATTATCTTAGGGCTTGAGGCTCAAGTATCCTTCGCTAACCATGTCCAAGGCACCAAGTCTCCAACTTGAATACATAGTACCAAGGATACCCTTGTGAAGTCATGTGTAAGTTTTCAAGGCATTATTCATGGTTCTAGATGACTCAATGGTTTCTTTATGGCCAAAGACATGGTATTATTCCTTGGAAAATCATTCCCAAGGCCTTGAGTCACCTACAATCTACTCAAAACCACCTAATGTCATTGGAATACTCAATCATAAGCCAATGATACTTTCAAGATTCCATGTGTGGTTGGTGGATGCAATCTTTTTAAACCCAGATGGCTAGAATATTCATTTAGGGATTGATTTACAAGTATCCTCCATTGACCATGTCTAAGGCCACAAGGCCACAAAACCTAGATCCATAATGTCATGGATACCCACATCTAGACATGCATGGTGATTCAAGGCAATGTTCATGGCTCTAGATGCCTTAATGATTTCTTCAGGGCCAAAGACATGGATTTATTCCTTGGAAAATCATTCTGTAGGGAACAATACATGGAAATACTACTCAAAACCACATAATAGCACCAACATCATCAATCATAGGCTAATAATACTCTTAGGAGGCCATGTGTTCTTGGTGGAAGAAACCTTCTTCTCCCTAGATGTATAGAAGATTCATTTATGGCATAAGGTTCAATTATCCTCCCTTAACCATGTTTAGGGCCCCAATTCCCCAAGACTTGTATAGATAGAGCACCATGGATGCCCCTTCAAAATAATGTACAATATTTTGAGGCATTGTTAATGGCTCTAGATGACTAAATGATTTATTAAGTGCCAAAGGAATGGTCTTCTTCCACATAGCATCATTCCTAATGCCTCGTGACATGTACATATTGCTCAAATCCACCTAATGGCACCAACATCCTCATTATAGGCTAATGATACCCTTAGGAGGCCATGTGTGGTTGGTGAAGGAAACCTCCTTAGCCCTAGATGGGTACAATATTCCTTTAGGTCCCAAGGTTCAAGTATGCTCCATTACCCATGTCCAAGGCCCAAAGTCCCTAACTTGGATACATAGTGCCAGGGATATCCTTGTGAAGTCATGTGCTATTCTTCAAGGAGTTATTCATGATTTTAGAATATACCTAAATGGTTTCTTTAGAGCCAAAGGCATGGTATTCTTCCTTGGAATGTCATTCCCAAATACCTTAGACACATATGTACTACTCAAAATTGTTTAATGGCACCAACATCCTCAATGATAGACCATGTGTGGTTGGTGGAGGCAACCTTCTTAGAAGTAGATGGCTAAAATATTCATTTAGGGGATGTGATTTAGGTCTCCTCCACTGACAATGTCTAAGGAAAAAAGGCCACAAAACCTAGATCCATAGTGTCGTGGATACCCATACCAATTCCCAAGCCAATGATAACATCATGATGGCATGTGTGGTTGGTGAATGCAACCTCCTTAGCCCTACATGACTAGAAAAGTTAGTTATGGAATGAGCTTCAAGGCTCCTCCAGTCACCATGTCCAAGGATAGAAATCCCCAAAATTTATACATAGTTCCATGGAAACCCTTGTGAATTCATGCATCGTGCCTCAAGGCATTGTTCATTGATTTATATGCCTCAATGATTTCTTTAGGTCCAAAGGCATGGCCTTCTTCCTTGGAACATAATTCCTAAGGTCTCAAGCCACTTGCATACTGCTTAAAACCACATAATGGCACCAACATCCTCAATCATAGGATTATGATACCCTCAAGAGGCCACGTGTGGTTGGTGGAGGAAACCTTATTAGCCTTGGATGGCTATAATATTCCATTAGGGCCCAAGCTTTAGGTCTCCTCCATTAACCTTCTCTGATTCCCTAAGGTTACAAAACCTAGATCCATAGTTTCATTGATACCCCTACAAAGTTATGTGTGGTGCTTTGGGGCATTCTTTATGGCTTTTGATGCCTCAATGATTTCTTCAGGTCCAAATGCATGACCTTCTTCCCTAGAAAATCATTCCCAAGGCCCTAAGACATGTAAATACTACTCAAAACCACCAAATGGCATCGAAATCCTCAATCATAAGCCAATGATACTATGAGGAGGTCATGTGCACTTGGTGGAGGAAACCTTCTTATCCCTAGATGACTAAAATATTCCTTTAGGACTTGAAGTTCAATTCTTATCCCTTGACCATGTCTAAGGCCCCAAGACCCCAATACTTTGATAGATAGTACCATGGAAACCACTACCAAATCATGTGTACTGATCTAAGACATTGTTAATGGCTCTAGATGCCTTAATGGTTTATTTAGGGACAAAGGCATGGCATTATTCCACATAGCATCATTCTCAAGACCCTAAGACATGTACATATTGCTCAAAACTACCTAATGGTACCAATATCCTCAATCATAGGTCAATGATACCCTTAAGAGGCCATATGTGGTTGGTGGAGGAAAATTTCTTAACCATGGATGGTTATAAGCTTCCTTTATGTCTCGAGGTTTAGTTCTCCTCCATTAACTATGTCAAAGGCCTTAAGGCCATAAGACCTAAAAAAATAGTGCCATGGATACCCCTGTAAAGTCATGCATGGTACTTTGAGGAATTGTTCATGACTTTGGATGTCTCAACAATACTTTCAGGGTTAAAGGCACGGTCCATTAACCATGTCAAAGGCCCTAAGGTCACAATATTTAGATACATTCTAATGTCCCTCATTTTTACACTTAGGATAATTTAGTTGTAATGTAAATATTGTATGCATGTGATGTATGATTCCGAGCGTGGAGCTCAAGGCCAAGGCCCCGCTAGTGAATGCTCAACCTTGAAGAGGCAATTATTTGGTATTATGGTAACCATGTGCTAGTAATCCATGAAAAAATGTGAATGATGTAAATGATACCATGTAAATAAAAATACCAAGGAGCTGGCTATGGATGCAACTAAATGAGGGGGCTATGCGTATCCACTAGGGAGTGGTGAGGGGGTTGTGGGATGGAGCCATGTTAAATTTTGAGCATTAATTCACAATACTCTAGGATCTTTACTGACAAAATAACATGGACAGTATATCAATGCATAACAATCATAATAAGCATCACAAGCATCACAAGAATCAAAAGCATGAGAGACAAGAGACACAGAGTTTCCATGGGGAAAACCCTAAGGTGAAAAGCCCCACAACTTCCTCAGAGATAGAGAGAGTAATGGCTCAACCAAAGTACAACCAAAATACACTGAGATAGTCTCCTAGTAGAAGATGATCCTCCTCCTCACTAGTGCGCCACTTTCTGAGTGAGAGAAGTGTGAGTTTCCGAGTGATCAAATAGAGATCTCCCGATCTCTATTTATACTTAACCTATTTTCCCAGTTACACTATGGGGCCGACTTGTCTAGCTAGGTACATCCACAATATAATATATATTTCAGGGCCGACCCCACACATGGTGGTCTAATAAACCATCGGCAAGTACACACACCTGTGCCACTTGTCAATACACATGATGACACTTCCTTATAGAGGAATAACACATCTCTTATAAGGGTGCAATAAATATATATGAAATGCATAGATGAAATACATTTCAAAGTTACATATACATCAACACTCCCTCTTAAATAGGAAGGTATTTCTCAACATAGATCTGCTAGAAAAGACTTCTTCTCGAGATCATCGTCATCATCATCATCACTACTGTTGCTATCTCGACCAATCTCTGACTCTACTCGTCATAGGAAGTTCTACAGAGCCAATCCTTTTTCATACTGGATGTAGGCCCACCACCTGCAAGTCTTCGTCATCACTGGCCATACTGTGGAATCCTCAAGACTTATTACATGTGTCACAAAACCTTGAAAGAGCATCCCAAGATGTTAGAGGTACACAACTCCGACCTGTAGGATCTCCCAGGGCCATATTATATGTGACCTCAAAACAAAACCTCGCAAGATCATCCCAGGCTGTCACAAGCACACAACTATTCCTATAGGATCTCCCAAGGACAGATTACATGTGGTCACCACAAAACCTCACAAGAGCATCCCAGGCTGTTACGAGCACACATCTCTACCTATAGGATCTCCCAGGGATAGATTATATGTGGTCATGGAAAAACCTCGCAAGAGCATCCCAGGACTTATTACGGGCACACAGCCCAACCTATTGGATCTCCCAAGGACAGATTATATGCCATAGGACAAAACCTCGAAAGAGCATCTGCCAGATATCCCAGGGCCAAATTATATGCCATAAGCAAAACCTCGAAAGACTATCTGCAGATCTCCCATGGCCAAATTATATGTCCTCCCAAAGCAAAACCTCGAAAGAGCATATGCCAAATATCCTAGGGCCAGATTACATTCCATAGGCAAAACCTCGAAAGACTATCTGCAAATCTCCTAGGGCCAAATTATATGCTCATCTGCACAACCTGTTCCACGGCCATAAAGTATCAACCTGATACTCACCATACATCATCCTGATGTACACATGATCATCCTGATCATCATCACTGCAACATCCTGCTGCATGTCATCTGGAGAAACATCCTGAAGCTCGTCATTCATGATCATCCTGATCATACAATGCATCTACCTGATGCATACCAAGTTTCTACCTGATACATATCATCATACATGATCTACCTGATCATACACAGTATCTACCTGATACATATACAGATACATGGTCCAAGCATCCAACATGATGCATATACATAATAAATATAAATGATCCAATCGATCATATCCAGCATCCAACATGATGCGCACATACATATATAAATTATCCAACTAATCATATCCAGCATCCAACATGATGCGTACATACATATATAAATGATCCATCTAATCATATCCAGCATCCAACATGATGCGTACATACATATACATATAAACAATCTAACTGATCATATCCAGCATCATCCTGATGCATATACAGAGCAGTAACTGGAGCATCATCCTGATGCTCATCATCCAGTGCTTACGTCCACAGCCATGTGAAGGATCCTCCTTCCAACATGCTTGGAATGGCTTCAGCAAATGTATCCATCACTTCTTCCTCGAAGTATCGTCGATTTGAAGAACACCGAGCCTCTCTCTGAAGTACTCGAACTTCACTCTGGCTAGTGGCTTCATCAGTACATCTGTGACCTACTCATCCGTCGCAACATACAGGAACTTGATTGCTCCTCTCTGCACCATATCCCTGATATAGTGATATTTGATCTCTATGTGTTTTGAACTGTCATGAAGCATTGGGTTCTCATATAGCTTCACACAACTCTGGTTATCACGGAAGATACCAATAGCATCCAATCGGAGATCAAATAACTGGGACAGTAGCTTCCGTAGCCATATTGCCGCACAACTAGTTTAATAGGCTGCAACATACTCTACCTCATCTGTACTTAGTGCTACGCAGGACTTATTCCTGCTAAACCAAGAGATCACACTTGATCCCATACTGAAGCAACACCCAGATGTGCTCTTCCTATTTGCAGCACTGCCTGCCCAATCTAAATCAACATAACCCTGCAGGTTAAAATTTTGATTCGCTTCATACTTGAGCCCATAATCAACTGTACCCCTCAGGTACCTCAGAATATGCTTTACAGCAACCAAGTGAACACTCCTCAGATCCATCAGGAACTAGCTCAATGTGTTCACCACAAAGCAAATATCTGGTCTCGTGTTCATCAGGTACATCAAGAACCCAATCAGCTGACGATACATATAGACATCAACCGGCTCAGATGAAGCATCACAAAGAAGCTTCAGATTCAATGCCATAGGTGTGGCCATGGCCTTGCAATCCATCATCGCGAACCTCTTTAGGAAATAGTGCATCATCCCCAGGTCCTTCATATCGAACTCATCAGCAAGCTTCCTCTTTGTATCTGCAATCAATATGTCATCTCTTGTTACAAATAAGTCATCCACATACAGGAGCAGAATCACAGGATTCCCTTCCTCAACCTTGTATTAAAGGTCGGAATCCGCTTTACTCTTGGTAAAGCCCAAACTAGATAGGAAACTGTCCATCCTACCATACCAAGTTCTGGGAGCTTGCTTCAAGCCATACAAGGATTTCTTCAATTTGCACACATATGACTCCCTATCATGTGTTTCGAAACCAAGTGGCTGCTCCAAATATACTTCCTCTTCAACTACACCATTCAAGAAAGCAGTCTTGACATCCATCTGGTGTATTTTCCATTTCATTGTTGCAGCCAGGGAAAGTACTGTTCTGATGGAAGTATACCTGGCAACAGATGCAAAATTTTCTTCATAATCTATTTCCTCTTTCTGACAGAAGCCACGAGCTACAAATCTTGCCTTGTATTTCTCTACACTGCCATCTGCAGCATGCTTGATTTTGTACATCCATTTAGAAGTCACAACAGACTTCTCTTTGGGTCTTGGGACAACATCCCAAACATCATTCTTCATTATTTATTGGTATTCCTTGACCATGGCATCCTTCCATTCTTTCTTTTCCGCTGCTTCTTCATAACTAGAAGGTTCTTTATTCATGATGTCACAGAGTAAAGCAACATAGCTGGTATGTGATCTGGTTCTCTTCTTTGCTCTGTGTTCTTCTTCTGGAATGCCAAATCTTTATGCATCTTGAATAATCTCTCTAGCCCATGCAGGTTTCCTCTTGTGAGAGTTATCCTCACAGGGTGGATCTATAGGTTCTTGCGGATCTTCAAACTCACGAACAACTTCCGGAATTGCTTCAGTCATGGTAGTGTCTTGAAATCTAATTTTCTTAGGTTCTTCATAAACTTCGATGGGTGCCTTCCTTGATTTGATGAATGCTGAGTTTTCATCAAATGTTACATCCCTGCTGACATCAATATTCTTGAACCCTAGAAAGTATATTCTGTAAGCCTTCGAGCTTTCACTGTAACCCACAAAGATACCCTTCTTTCCTAAAGGATATAGCTTGGTCCTCTTTTCCTTTGGGACATGTGTGTATACTGGACAACCAAATATTCTGAGATGGCTAACTTCAGGTTTCTTACCAGAAAAGACCTCTTCTGGTGTTTTGTTGTCCAATATCTTGTGGGGTGTTCTGTTATGTACATATACAGTTGTTCTAGCTACTTTTGCCCATAGATGCATAGGTAGATCCTGGTCATGTAGCATTTCCCTTGCTTCTTCCATGATTGTTATGTTCTTTCTTTCTACAACTCCATTTTGTTGTGGATTGTAAGGAGTAGTCCACTCCCTCTTAATCCCTGAATCATTGCAAAGCTTCTTGAAGTCACCTGAGGTGAATTCTC
Organism: Larix kaempferi; assembly: GCA_027924585.1. Taxonomy (NCBI): domain Eukaryota; kingdom Viridiplantae; phylum Streptophyta; class Pinopsida; order Pinales; family Pinaceae; genus Larix; species Larix kaempferi. Next base: position 344,048 of record BSBM01000883.1, read on the forward strand.
CACCATTGTCGGATCTGAATGTTTTGATCTTCTTGTCAGTTTGATTCTACATCAAGGTTTTGAATTCCTTGAACTTATCAAACACCTCATCTTTGTTCTTCAAGAAGTATACCCAAGTCTTCCTAGAGAAGTCATCAATAAACGAGACATAGTAAACATACCCACTCAAAGAACTGGATGACATAGGACCACATACATTTGAGTGGATGATTTCCAGGATACCTTTTGCCTTTCTTTCACTACTTGGGAAAGCCTTCTTAATGTTCTTACCTTTTGCACATCCTTTGCAAACACCTTCATGTTTGGTCTTGATTTCAGGAAGACCCTCTATAGCCTTGCTTGCAATTGGAAGTGCCCTATAATGCATATGAGCAAGTATTCTATGCCAAAGTTCACTTGGCTCCATGGAGTCATGTACGATGGTATGTTCAGGTTGACCCTTCAATTTATACAATCCTCCATCTTGCTCTCCAATCACTACTACATCATCGATTGTTTTACCCTTTGGACACATTAGGACTTGGCCATCTACAAATGCAACCCTCATGCTTTTTGCATCCAATGCAGAGATGGAGAGAAGATTCTTCTTGAGCCCAGGTACATAAAGGACTTCTTTCATCTTCAAATATTTTCCAGAATCTAGGTTATAGGAGGCTTCACCACTTCCTTTGATTGGGTATTGATAATCATCCCCAAGTTTCACCTTATGGGGTGATTCATGTTCAAATAGGTTTACAAAAGATTCCTTAAACCCAGTCATGTGTTTGGAAGCCCCACTGTCAATTAACCAATCATTACAACCATGGGAGATAGTACCTGTGAGAGCAGAGATTAGAACATACTCTTCTTCACTTGATGAGTCACCATCACTATCATTACTTTCTTCCCTAGCCTTCTTCTTTGGAGGTTCATCATCCTCGGCAGCATGAGCATGGAACTTTCTTTTGCTGCCCTTCTTCTTCTTGTTGGAGTTATTGTTGTTATCCCTTTTGTTCGTGGGACAATCTGAAGCAAAGTGACCCTTCTCATTGCATGTGAAGCATCTTAGATCCTTCTTATTCTTTTGATAGGATGTTTTGCAGCGAGAGTGCTCTTTCTTGGGCTTGCTTCTTTTGGTGTGAGCTGCAAGAGCTTGATCTTCACCTCCCCTCTTTTCTTCACGGGCTACAAGTCTAGCTTCTTCTTGAGAGCATTCCTCCCATGGTTTACTGAAAGAGATCAATTTCTTTCTTTCACAGATTCCTTGAATAAAGGAGTCCCATGACCTAGGTAGGCCATTCAGAGTGGTCATAACAACTTCACCATTGTCCACTACTTCATCCAAAGCTTCAAGTTGTTCCTTGATCTTAGAGACCTTGGAGAACTAATATTGAATGGTTTCTCCATTCAACATCTTGACCCCCTTCAATTGATTTCCCATAGTCATCTTTCGATCTATGTTCTTCCCTTCAAATAACTTGGTCAGGGAGTCAAACATCTCTTTGGGTGTCTTCAGAGATGACACATGAGGGATGAGATGGTCTTTGATAGAGTTAGAAATGATTCTCTTTGCCTTGACCAAGTTCTTCTTATGCAATATCTTAGCATCTTCATCCTCTGGGATAGGGATGTCTTCTTTTATATATGAGTCCAACTCATTCTCTTCCAGGATTAACCCAATCCTATACTTCTAGGCTTGGAAGTTATCAGCCCCTTTAAGCTTATCCTCAATCTTGGTGTGGTGAGAAATATTAAAGAGTACTTCAAATGGAAATAGAAAATTTTTAGGTCTTACCACTTGAATTGTTGAAAACTGGATCTGGTCTCGGATTAGGGTTTGTCAGAAAAACCCTAAAAATTCAAAATGTGAATTTCAACTTTCTGAAAGGATAGAAAGATGCACCTTGATGAGCTGATCAACCTGGTGTATTCAGAATTTGAGATATGCAAAGCTACACCCTTCAAAACTTCCTTTCTGTCTTCCTGGATTCACTTAGGAGAGCCTTGAATTAGGGTTTGAGTTTCCTGGAGATCTACCCAACCAAAAATCTCGATCCACCCAGCCAAAAATCTCAATCCAAAGCTCTAACCTTCGATTTTTGCAAGGAGCTTCCAGCTATGTCTTTAGATTCCAGAAATTCCTATTTTTGTGGAAACCCTAATTTTTAGGGCCAAATCTGAAAATGCTCAGAATTGAATTTTGATTGGACAGATAGATTCGCCTTGATGAGTAGAGTCAATCTACTATACTTATTTTCCAAAATCTGTGGAGAGAAACCCAATAAACAAGAAACCCTAGTTTCCGTCACTGCACAATGTCTTCTTCTCAGGTTAGCTCTGATACCATGTTAAATTTTGAGCATTAATTCACAATACTCTAGGATCTTTACTGAGAGAATAACATGGACAATATATCAATGCATAACAATCATAATAAGCATCACAAGCATCACAAGAATCAAAAGCATGAGAGACAAGAGACACAGAGTTTCCGTGAGGAAAACCTTAAGGTGAAAAACCCCACAACTTCCTCAGAGATAGAGAGAGCAATGGCTCAACCAAAGTACAACCAAAATACACTGAGATAGTCTCCTAGTAGTAGATGGTCCTCCTCCTCACTAGTGCGCCACTTTCTGAGTGAGAGAAGTGTGAGTTTTCGAGTGATCAAATAGAGATCTCCCGATCTCTATTTATACTTAACCTCTTTTCCCAGTTACACTATGGGGCCGACTTGTCTAGATAGGTACATCCACAATATAATATATATTTCAGGGCCGACCCCACACATGGTGGTCTAATAACCCATCAGCAAGTACACACACTTGCGACACTTGTCAATACACATGACGACACTTCCTTATAGAGGAATAACACCTCTTATACGGGTACAATAAATATATATGAAATACATAAATGAAATACATTCTGAAGTTACATATACATCAAAAAACCATAGGATTCCATATGATACCTTGAGAACCTCTTTGACCTGTCCTAAATGCCATTTATTTTCTCTATAAGGTATTACTGCAGGAGGATGGTTCATGAGGTCGATGGAGTGTGGGAAACCCAAAAGTTGGATGGAAGGGAATGGAACTCTATTTTTCCTTGATTCGCATGTCACTCTACCCTGGCAGTTCATATTCCTGGATCCCCATTCCATTAGGGATGAGAAACCATAGTTTGGGGGATATGCAGAGCAGAGAGAGGAAGGGAACCGAAATCACGATCCTGAGGGAAGCCGCAATTTGCAGAGCCAAAATTACGCAGAAAACGTGTGTGGGAGGTGGGATTCAATGAAGGATCCACAAACCTGACCCTTGGAGAGAAACTAAGAGGTTTAGACGCCCTAAAGTTCACGAGAGAACCAAATTGGATAGCTGAGACCCTGTTATGGGATAGATCCATTCAGTCGCAATGTGAATGAAGATCCGAGTGCGGTTCGCAGTGGGAAGAAACCAAGAGGTTTTAGACTGCATGGTAGAGCCAGAGAGGCCTCAAGTTACCTTGATCTAATAGTTGGGACCATCCATACCTTCCTAGTTCAGTGCTAAGGGAAGGGGCTCCCTAGGGACTGTGTGGCAATGAAGGGGACTTTACTTAGGCTGAGAGTGGAGGTGATGGGGGGGTTCCTAGATTGTCTGAGGTCATCTGCTTATTCCTATAGCTCTGCCGATGAGCTTATTGATTTAGAAATCCCTTACCTGCTCCCCACTTTCTTGATAAAGATAGCTATGTGTTGGATAACCCTGATTGACTGTGAACCAAGGCAGTGAGTGAGACTGAGTGGTACTCCTTAGTGGATACATAGACCTAGGTCAGGGGTGGTTTCTGATTGCTGAAATAATACATGTTGGGAATAGACCTATGGTTGGGTTGGAACGTTGCAGTCCATAGCCAGTTTGCTTGGAGATTCAATGAAAAAGATAAGTGTTCTCTCTGTTAAGTTATGCCCATTCCATGTGTTTTTCCCCTGCAATGGTTTAACTATTAATGATTGTTATTGATATGTTGAATTCATAGCAGATGTGTGTGTGAATAAGGTCTCTTTTCACTGTGTTTAATTGAGTGGGCATATGACCACATGTGTTTCCAATTACAATGAATTGTTCATTGAGGAATAGGGATAAGTCGAGCTGCATGTTATTTCGTTAATCTATCTGGAGAGATGTGTTGATGTATTCCATTCTATATGTGTGGATAATGTTCCATTCCCTTGTGTTCATTGAGTATGCTTCTGCACATTTGCATTTCCATTAATATTGTTGATGTATTTGTAACTTCGGAATGTATTTCATATATGTATATTGTATTCCTATAGAGATGTTATTATTCCTCTATACGGAAGTGTCATCATTTATATTGTAAGTGTCATAACTTATACTTAATGGGTTATTAGACCGCCTTGTTGGGGTCGGCCCTATATAAGTCATGTGGGTTAAAGGGTTATTAGACCACCCTATTGGGGGTCGGCCCTGTCAGCATTATGCTATGTGGTTAAGTTAAGGCCGACCTAGTAAAGGTTATTAGGCAAGTCAAGTCAAGTATAAATAGAGTGCGGAAGGCACTATATTTGATCATGCACTTTCTCACTCATACACTCATTGGAGAGTGGTGCACTATTGGAGGAGGATAAGCTGCTGCTAGGAGTATATCTCTTATGCTTTGGTTTTGTATCATGGCTCTATCTATCACTGAGGAAGTTGCAGGGTTTTTCACCTTCTTGGTTTTCTCCGGTGAAACTTTGTGTCTCTTGTGTGCTTGCATTATTGTGTACATGATTGATATACTGTAGATATGTTGTACATGTTGTTCCCTTAGTTAAGATCCTAGATCAGATTGAAGTAATATCTGAAAAACTAACATGGTATCAGAGCTAGCTTGAAAGAAGGCATGGTATGGCATTTATGACACTTGTTGAACTTGCGAAGCTAGGGCTTGATATAGCAAAAACCAGTCATCGTAGCACTTTCGCTATAAATTAATTTTGGTGAAGTTTCGGGATCTAAAAATCTTACAGGTCGAAGATACTATCCCCATGTACCTTGTGGTCGAAGGAGAGCCTCTAATTCATTGTACTTTCATATTTATGATCTGTACAATATAGGGTTTCTGCCTCTTCCAGATCTCATTCATAAACAGGTGACCTAAGAAACAAGGTCACAACTTCGGCTAGGAAGCTCCAAATGAAATTTCATAAAATGTGGCAGGTAGGGAACGGACTGTACTTTCACAGGTACGATTTTCAGAGGCCAAAATTGAACCAGTGGCACGTGGCACTCCGTACAAGTTCGCTCTCCTATTTTATCCCATAAATATGTCACATTGTGACACTTGGCATAAATCTCTCTCAGAGAATCCATTTGAGGTTCGACCTATTGGGTTGGAAAGATAACAGGTCAGGCTACCACATGAAGAATTTTCAGACCCTGTAGATCTAAAATTTCGGAGTTACACCAGAAACAATTAGGTGCATATTTTTGTCAAAACGGAATTGGATTTTGAGCACCTTCATTCATGGCTTCAGGAATTTAGGGTTTCGGAGAAAGTTAGAATTTTTGTAATCGGAGACCACGGCTGGATGATCCTCATCAAAATAGAAATTTAGAGACCAAGATCGAATTTTTTGGTTGGGAAAAAGGTTGGGCCTGATCAAACCTTAGTTAGGGACTTTGATCGGAAAGGTGAAAAATTAGGGCTTCTACAAAAATGGGAATTTCTGAAATCTGTGACCATAGCTGGAAGCTCCTTGGAAAAAACAAATTTTAGAGCTTTGTATCAAAATATTTGGTTGGGTTAAACTCCAGGAAACTCAAACCCTAATTCAGGGGCCTCCCCATTGAATCCGAAAGATTGAAAAGCAAATTTGAGGGGTGAAACTTTGCAGTTTTCAAATTCTGAGTATACCAGGTTGATCATCTCATCAAGGTGCATCTTTATATCCTTTCAGAAGTTTGAAATTCAAAGTTTGAATTTTTAGGGTTTCCCTGACAAACTCTAATCCAAAGCTAGATCCAGTTTCTGCAAATCAATTAGATTGGGTTAATCCTAGAAGAGAATGAATTGGTCACATGCATAAGTGAAGAAGTTCCAGTTTCAAAGGGAGATGAGGCTAAGGCCTTACATAAGAAGATTACAAGCAAACTCAACAGGTATGACTTACGGGTATGTTTCGAAATCTATTCATGATTAATTTTATGTTTGTCTTTATTAAGATTAGTACAATCTTGATTAATTTTAGACTTGTCGTATCACTTTAATAAAAGTATGAATGCATGATAGAAGATATTCATTGATTAGGGTTTTGACACCTATGATTGTACTAATGCATTGTGGTGTTGTATGAGGTTGATGTTGTCCGCTAACATGAAAGGTACACGAAGAAAGACAAATCATGTTCTAGTTCAAGAACATATGACCATGGTGACATGAAGACAAAGATTCATCCATTGTCACGGATCACATAGAAGATCTACTTACGAGGTATGTATAACTTGGTTCTATAATGGTTAACCTATGAGATATGCAGGTTACTAGCACAAGTCATTGAAGAGAACAAGAAGACATTATGCGGGTATGTTAGACATAACTAGCTAGCATGCTAATCCATGTATGTTTTTCCTATATCAAGTTAGAATCCTACCTTGTGTTAGGATCTCTTATATAAGTATACATGGCATGATTGATAATAATTATTTATGGAGCTAGAATTTTAAGTAATCAAGGGTATATGCATATTATGTCCCTTACCTTGATTGATGATATGACTGACCAGAAGAGTCCTATGGTCAAATAAGAATATGCATGAGTAAAAGAAGTCTTCCCTGAAACCTTGAATACTAATTCTTATTATCTGTGTTTGAAATGATCATGACTATACATGTTTAAGATTATTTTCTTTTGATAGTATTGAGATCATACTAATGAATGTATGATTATGTATGAGATCTTGAGGATGACACCATGATGATACTAGTGTACACTTAAGCATGCATAGTGGTCAAGGATGGATATAAGCTCAAAGACAGGTAATCCAGGAATCAAAGATCAAGAGGGATCCCACTCTGGTAGTTCCTGCAAGGAAGCAAAGATTGAGAGAGAGTCCACCCAACAACAAACAAAGATAAGTATTTGAATTGTCATTTCTTGTATATTTGATTGTTTAAATAATATTGTTCAATGGTGTATATGCTTATGTTCCCAGACTTAGGTTGATTATTATGCATATTAGAATAATTGCATTAATGAACAGTATACTACTAATATGCATATGATGGGTAAGTGGCCTATGGCACTGTACAACATTCCATTGCTACTTATCTAGAATGAAAGCTCTTTGCTGACATGTTGGGAGTTGTGCACACTCTTAACAATGTTCTGGTAGATATTGGAAGGCATCTAGAAAGTTACGGGATATGGATAAATGTTGTATTGAACCATTGGCTAAAATAATTGCATGATTATATGACATATTTCTTTATGTGTAAGAATTTGTTCTGAAAACTATGAGATGTTTCTAATCATGCAATTTAACTTGTTTTGTAGGAAAGATCATATACCATCACCTACAAAAGAAGGACTACAACGTTTGTTCCAACAACGAAGTTCAAACTATCTATTAAATATATTGAATAATTTGAAGTTCCCAAGATATGGGATACAGTAAAAGGATTCCATGGTCGAGAAGTACCAATCGATCATGTTTAGGATGTGGTACCAAGACCTGAAGGGAAGTTTGTTGTGACTTCCAAGTGGATCTATAAGATCAAGCATGCTGCAGATGGTAGCATGGAGAAATACAAAGTGAGGTTTGTAGCTCGTGGCTTCTGTAATGTCCCCATTCCAATAATTTCATAGTAAGACAATCCCATCAATCCTACTAGTTTTCTAGGTTGGATGGGCACATGTGGAATGGTAATAAGGAAGCAAATAAATGATGTTTAGACATTAGAAGGGTTCAAGTATTTAATAAATATAGTGAATAAAGAAATTCAAGAGAAATCATAGGTGACAAATGGTTTTGGAGACATATGGAGGATGTGGGACCCACACTAGCTTGATTTTTCATAATACATGGTATCTCTCTTTTGCAAATTCGAATTAATGGGAATGTGAACACTCTTGGGTGAGTTGGTAAGTCATAACACATTTCATTGAGCATATTAGGTCGAATTGGGAAGGATTGGTAACCTCCATGGAAGATAAAGAGTCAAAGTGGAAGTTTGTGGACACTTGGGCTAGATTCCCTAGCCCCTATGACACCAATGATGGAGCATCTATGACAACTATGACAAATTGCAGACCTAACCTCTGACATCTGACCACTATGACATGTCAGCCCCAAAAATAGGCTCAAGGAAGTCGAATTTGGGAGTTGGAGAAGCCAAAGAGACTCAAAATCGAATTTGGGAGAAGATGGAAGGTTGGAACTAGGAGACAAGTGGCAAATGTGGAATAATTCCTAAATGGAAATCTATTGAATCTATTGAGAGGATTTCGACCCTTAGAAGGCTAATGTTGGTTATAAAATGTAGAAATGAAGTATGAGAATGGCTTTTGATGATTTGAGAAAAATTGCATTTGTGAAGATAGAGCTAGTGGATGACTAGTTTCTTGCCTTAGCCAATTTCGAGGGTGAAAGATTCCCATCCAAGTTGGTGTTTGGAGAGGCCACTCAGGTATTTCATGGTGCTTTAATGGAGTTTGTATTTGCAGGTAGCATCTACAGGAAGTTTCATGGTTTGGTTTAGTGCAGCACTTTCTCTCCACCGTTTCCAGTTTTGAAGGCATATTCATGCTCCTTGAGGGAGGGCGTTTTTGGTGAGCACTTGTGCTTCTTGAGAGAGCTTCTCATTATATGTTTATGATTGTAATAGCTTCATATACTCTTTTATTCATATTCATAAAGTCTCGGGTCGAAATACCCACTGGTTGTATGCAAAACTATTGATTAATGAGCAAACCATGTCCATTTCCCCAATGCATTGATGTATGACACTATAATGTTGATTATTTCGAATGGATGGATGATTCTATGATATATTTTTGATAAATATAATGCCATGGATGTCTTCTACAAGTTTCATGTACTGTACTTGAGAATTTGAAGCATTTTTACTCAGTTTAGTTGTATTGGGAGATGAAATAGTGTCATTTCCCCAAGGGTCGAATTGGGGTTTTTTGCTGTTGAATGTGAGAGAGTTAGAACAGTAATAAAAATCAATTAATGGTGCATATGAGACCTAAATAACATACTTAACACATTATATACCTCTTTTCATAAATTTGTGGGAGTTTGGAGGCATTTGGAAGGCCATTTTCAGTGTTACCTGGGGGGGATTTGATGCACAAATTACTAGTCAAAATTACCTATATTGATCAGAATACAAATCAAGTTTGAAGCGGTATTTGGAGGTCCATAAAACATCCTTGAACCTGATATTCAAGTCTAAATACCATTAATACACTCATACAGAAGATTTGGGAGCATTTGGGATGATTTGGAGGTCAAAACAGTTAAACTAGTCAAAGGTCGAAATTGGGGAAAAAGTTGAAAAATTGGCATTTTAATAAAATTTAAAAAAGGGATATTACAAGTGGTATAATAGCATGGTCTTGGAACCTGATGGTATTAACAATAATCCAAACAAATAAAACACCACCCTTTGAATCAGTAGTTGAAGAAGTTTTGGTTGAAGAAGAGATAGTAGCAGAAAAAGAGTTTTTTTCTAAAACAATGGGTAGAGAGGAGGAGAAAAAATTAAGACATAAGGAGGAATTTATTGAAGCCTTAAAACCATGTTTTGAAGGACTTACCATGGTTATGCTAGATATGAATAAACAAATGATGAAAGGTTTCGAATTGTTGGGTAGCCAACTTTCAGGTAAAGGGATGATAGGAGATAATAGTGGTTCACACTCAGGGGAAAAGATGAAAGGGAATGAGCATATTTTCTCAAGTACAGGACCTCATAATAGACCTGATGAATTTCAAAGCACACAAAGGCATACTGCACCTAAATTTCTCACACCCAAAGAAGAGCCCAATCTTGAATTGGATTACAAGAAACTAGTAAATGATTGGAATGATTTGAATGAAGAGTGTAAAAGAGGTGTACCACTCAGTGACTACATTGATGCTATGCAAAAGATTAAAATGAAGGGAGACAATAGGAGTCCATTCCATAACAAATAATTGAATAGTGCTATTGGAAAAATGTCACTTCCTACTTTTGATGGTTATTCTCAAAATTCTGCTAACACTTGGGTGCAAAAATTGGATGTATATTTTCAGTTGAATCCTATGTTGGAAGAGGATGCATTAAAAATGGCCATTTTGCATTTGGAAGGAGATGCCAATGAATGGTGGTTCTATGGTTTGAAAACCTTGGGTCATGATCAGGTTAAAACATATGGATAATTTGTTGATAGGGTACTAGAGAGGTTTGAACAAAAAGATCCAGAATTGCCTTTCAAGGAATTAGCTCAATTGAAGCAAACTGGGACACCTACTGAATATATGTTGGACTTTCAAAAATTATCAGTCAAGGTGGCTGATGTATCTATGGGAAGGTTGGTATTGCTGTTCACTGAAGGTTTGGTTGAACCCTTAAAAGGTTTGGTCAAATCCCACAAGCCAACTACATTAAAAGATGCAATGAGCTTGACTAGGGATATCCAAAATGTGCTTCCTAGAACGAGATTTCCTCCCAAGCCTGACTTCAGAATTGAAAAGAAACCTTGGCAAAGAGATGCACCTGATAAGAAGCCATGGAAAGAAGATGAATATGGAAAGTATAAGAAAGAGGAACTAAGCAGGGAAGAGCTCAGAAGGAAGAAATTGTGTTACTCATGCTTCCAACCATGGGTACCTGGACATAAATGTGCTAAAGGAAAGGCCCAATTCATTGAAGTATTTTGTGATGAGAGATATGAAGGGGGCATGGAGGAAGAAGTAAATAATTCAGCCCAAGAAGAAGGATATACTACAGCAGAAGAAGGGAAACCAGAGGTGAAGCATCCCTCTCCCACCAAAGTAACAATGGCAGTACTTTCAGCAGTACCTCGCTATCATACTATCCGATGCAAAGGCATGGTACAAGGACAAAGAATTTCAGTTTTGGTAGATGGAGGAGCCACCCATAACTTCATTGATGCAGAGATGGTGGAGAAAATAAATATACCTATTGAACCATTTGATGGCTTCACAGTTGTCATTCCCGGTCACAACACAATGGAGTGCAAAACATGGATTCCACAGCTGCAAGTCACCGTAGGTAACTATACTTTTGTTGATAGTTTTTATGTGGTTGATATTACTGATACTAATGTTGTTTTGGGAGTGCAATGTTTGTATTCAATAGGAGAGCATACAGTAAATTATAAAATTCCTGAAATGAAATTCCAAGATTCAAAAGGAGTACTAAGGATTGTGAGAGGGCAACACACCTATCCGAATCAGGTAGTTTCTTCCCACAGCATGAAGCACCGGAATAGAAATATTATGGGAGACATTACTCATGGAAGGCCACCTGATAGAGGAGGGACAAGTTTGCAGCATGGTAAATTGAGATTGCTTGAGGGCAAGCAATCTTGGGTGGGGAGGACTGTAATGTCCCCATTCCAATAATTTCATAGTAAGACAATCCCATCAATCCTACTAGTTTCCTAGGTTGGATGGGCACATGTGGAATGGTAATAAGGAAGAAAATAAATGATGTTTAGACATTAGAAGGGTTCAAGTATTTAATAAATATAGTGAATAAAGAAATTCAAGAGAAATCATAGGTGACAAATGGTTTTGGAGACATATGGAGGATGTGGGACCCACACTAGCTTGATTTTTCATAATACATGGTATCTCTCTTTTGCAAATTTGAATTAATGGGAATGTGAACACTCTTGGGTGAGTTGGTAAGTCATAACACATGTCATTGAGCATATTAGGTCGAATTGGGAAGGATTGGTAACCTCCATGGAAGATAAAGAGTCAAAGTGGAAGTTTGTGGACACTTGGGCTAGATTCCCTAGCCCCTATGACACCAATGATGGAGCATCTATGACAACTATGACAAATTGCAGACCTGACCTCTGACATCTGACCACTATGACATGTCAGCCCCAAAAATAGGCTCAAGGAAGTCGAATTTGGGAGTTGGAAAAGCCAAAGAGACTCAAAATCGAATTTGGGAGAAGATGGAAGGTTGGAACTAGGAGACAAGTGGCAAATGTGGAATAATTCCTAAATGGAAATCTATTGAATCTATTGAGAGGATTTCGACCCTTAGAAGGATAATGTTGGTTATAAAATGTAGAAATGAAGTATGAGAATGGCTTTTGATGATTTGAGAAAAATTGCATTTGTGAAGAGAGAGCTAGTGGATGACTAGTTTCTTGCCTTAGCCAATTTCGAGGGTGAAAGATTCCCATCCAAGTTGGTGTTTGGAGAGGCCACTCAGGTATTTCATGGTGCTTTAATGGAGTTTGTATTTTCAGGTAGCAGCTATAGGAAGTTTCATGGTTTGGTTTAGTGCAGCACTTTCTCTCCACCGTTTCTAGTTTTGAAGGCATATTCATGCTCCTTGAGGGAGGGCGTTTTTGGTGAGCACTTGTGCTTCTTGAGAGAGCTTATCATTATATATTTATGATTGTAATAGCTTCATATCCTCTTTTATTCATATTTAGAAAGTCTCAGGTCGAAATACCCACTGGTTGTATGCAAAACTATTGATTAATGAGCAAACCATGTCCATTTCCCCAATGCATTGATGTATGACACTATAATGTTGATTATTTCGAATGGATGGATGATTCTCTGATATATTTGTGATAAATATAATTTTATGGATGTATTCTACAAGTTTCATGTACTGTACTTGAGCATTTGAAGCATTTTTACTCAGTTTAGTTGTATTGGGAGATGAAATAATGTCATTTCCCCAAGGGTCGAATTGGGGGTTTTTGCTGTTGAATGTGAGAGAGTTAGAACAGTAGTAAAAATCAATTAATGGTGCATATGAGACCTCAATAACATACTTAACACATTATATACCTCTGTTCATAAATTTGTGGGAGTTTGGAGGCATTTGGAAGGCCATTTTCAGTGTTACCTGGGGGGGATTTGATGCACAAATTACTAGTCAAAATTACCTATATTGATCAAAATACAAATCAAGTTTGAAGCAGTATTTGGAGGTCCATAAAACATCCCTGAACATGATATTCAAGTCTAAATACCATTAATACACTCATATAGAATATTTGGGAGCATTTGGGATGATTTGGAGGTCAAAACAGTTAAACTAGTCAAAGGTCGAAATCGGGGAAAAAGTTGAAAAATTGGCATTTTAATAAAATTTGAAAAAGGGATATTACAGCTTCTCCCTGAAAGAGAGATTAACTATGAAGAGACTATTGCACCTGTAGCCAGGTACACTTCCATCAGATCAGTACTTTCTTTGGCTGCAGTGATGAAGTGGAAGATACACCAGATGGATGTCAAGCCAGCTTTCTTGAATGGTGTAGTCGAAGAGGAAGTGTATGTGGAGCAGCCACTCGGTTTTGAGACATATGACAGGGATTCATATGTGTGCAAGTTGAATAAATCCTTGTATGGCTTGAAGCAAGCTCCTAGGACTTGGTATGGTAGGATATATAGCTTTCTATCCAGTTTGGGCTTTACCAAGGGTAAAGCGGATTCCAACCTTTACTACAAGGTTGAGGAAGGAAATCCAGTGATACTACTTTTGTATGTGGATGACCTGTTTGTTACAGGTGAGGATAGATTGATTTCCGATACGAAGAGAAAGCTTGATGCTGAGTTCGAGATGAAGGACTTGAGCATGATGCACTATTTCCTAGGCATGGAGGTGTGGCAGAATGCAGATGAAATCTTCCTAGGACAAGGGAAGTATGCAGTAGAGATCCTGAAGCGGTTCGGGATGATGGACTGCAAGGTCATGGCCACACCTATGGCATCAAACCTGAAGCTTCTATGTGATGCTTCATCTGATCCGGTTGATGTCACTGTGTATCGTTAGATGATTGGGTACTCGATGTACCTGACGAACATGAGACCAGATATTTGCTTTGCGGTGAACACATTGAGCCATTTCCTGATGGATCCCAGAGGTGTTCACCTAGTAATTGTAAAGCATATTCTGAGGTACCTGAAGGGTACGGTTGATTATGGGCTCAAGTATGATGCGAATCAAAAGCTTAACATGCAGGGTTATATTGATTCAGACTGGGTAGGCAGTGCTGCAGATAGGAAGAGCACATCTGGGTGCTGCTTCCGTATGGGATCAGGTGTTATCTCTTGGTTTAGCAGGAAGCAGTCCTACGTAGCACTGAGTACAGCCGAGGCAGAGTATGTCACAGCTTGTTCGGCTAGTTGTGAGGCAGTATGGCTAAGGAAGCTATTGTCTGAGTTATTTGATCTCTCGTTGGATGCTACTGGTATATTTTGTGACAACCAGAGTTGTGTTAAGCTGTCTGAGAACCCGATGTTCCATGACAGGTAAAAGCACATAGAGATCAAATATCACTATATCAGGGATATGGTGCAGAGAGGAGCAGTGAAGCTCATGTATGTTGCGACGGATGAGCAGGTTGCAGATGTGTTGACGAAACCACTAGCCATAGTGAATTTCGAGTACTTCAAGGAGAGATTTGGTGTTCTTTCGATTGAAGACATTTTGAGGAAGAAGTGATAGACACATTTGCAGGATCCATTCCAAGCATGGTGAGAGGAGGATCCTTCCCATGGTTGTGGATATAAGCACTGGATGATAAGCATCAGGATGATGCTCTAGTTACTGCTCTGTATATGCATCATGTTGGATGCTTGTTATGATCAGTTTGATCATGTATATGCATCATGTTGGATGCAGGAAATGATCAGTTTGATCATGTATTTGTATATGCATCATGTTGGATGCTTTGATCAGTTTGATCATGTATTTGTATATGCATCATGTTGGATGCTTGATATGATCAGTTGGATCATGCATTTGTATATGCATCATGTTGGATGCTTGATATGATCAGGTGGATCATGTATTTATGTATGTATCAGGTGGATGCATTATATGATCAGGTAGATCATGTACTTATGTATGTATCAGGTGGATGCATTGTATGATCAGGTAGATCATGTACTTATGTATGTATCAGGTGGATACTTGTATGATCAGGTAGATCATGTATGATGATACGTATCAGGTGGATACATTGTATGATCAGGTGGATCATGTATTTGTGTATGTATTAGGTAGATAAATTGTATGGTCAAGAGGATCATGTATGATGATATGTATCAGGTGTACTCATTGTATGATCAGGTGAATCATGTATGATGATACATTGTATGCATCAAGTGGATGCATGGTATGATCAAGTTGATCATGGATGATGAGTAGCAGGACGATTCTCTGGATGAAATGCATCAGGATGATGCTATGATGATGATCAGGATGATCACAGATGATGAGCTTCAGGATGTTGCTCCAGATGACATGCATCAAGATGATGCTATGACGATGATCAAGGATTATCACAGATGTCGAGCTTCAAGATGTTTCTCCAGATGACATGCATCAGGATGATGCTATGATGATGATCAGGATGATCACAGATGACGAGCTTCAGGATGTTGCTCCAGATGACATGTATCAGGACGATGCAATGATGATGATCAGGTTGATCATGTATACATCAGGATGATGTATGTTGAGTATCAGGTTGATACTCTCTGGCCGTGGACAGGCTATGCAGGTAGCATAGAAAAAGGTCCTTTAAAATCCGTATAGGTAGAGCGGTGTGCTCGTAATAGCCTGCGATCACTAGCACAAAATGAGAGATAAGTGACCAGCTGACCAAGCAAATTGGTCACCACAGATGTTTCAAGAGATAAATGACCAAAATTGAGAAATTTTAAGTGAGCTAACTAAAAATGACCAAGACAAATGATCAATTTGGTCACGAGATAAGAAATAAACTAAAAATGACCAAGATAAATGACCAATTTGGTCTCGGGATAAGAACTAAACTAAAAGTGACCACATAACAATTGGTCATTTATTTGGTCATTTTTAGTTGTGTCACTCTGACAATGGAAAATTACAATTTTGACAATGAATTTGTAAAATTTAATAAATTTTAACACTGCAGATGGATTCAGAGACCCCTTCTAAGGGGTCTCTGAATCCATCTGCAGTGTTAAAATTTAGTAAATTTGTAACATTGTATATGGATTCAAAGACACGAGCTAGTGTCGAAACATGATCATTCCATAAGAGAACCTACTAAAAAATTTTGCAATATCGTCAGAGCCTTGTTCTAATAATTTTGAAATCAAAATAAGTTTCAAAAGTCAAAATGGAATATAACTATTTTTCTAGGATAACTTTTTATTTGAAGAAAACCTTGGAATTTTTTTAGGACAAATCAATAATTTTTTATTTGAATAAAACCTTGGGAAATTATGATGGAATACAACCTACTTTACATTTAGATTGCATTTTATTGAAGTAACCTAAACTCTAGACAAATTGCATTTTTTCAATTCTTTTTGTCCAAATCCGATGATGTGATTGGTTGTTGAAATTACAATTTTGATTGCATAAATGGATTCAACATCCTTGATTACCTAGGGACACCCTGATTACACAATTCCAATAACCCAAAACTGCTCTTTCAATAATTTCAACCAGATTTAAATACAAATAGTCTTACTCCCATTTCATTTACTCCCAAATCCATAAAATAAATAAAAGGAAATCAAATCAATTTAGTTCCTAGAAAAGCAAAAGAAAATCAAATTTATGCTATAATGCTATGACAAAGAGAAATCGAATTGCTAACCTTCAAACTTAGGTTAGGTTCTCATGGGAACTTAGATCGTTTGAGTAATGATTAATTTATTTAGTATAAGGTATATGGATACAAAATTACATAAGTTCAGATAGTATTTTGTTTTCCTTAGCCTTGTGTTTTAAGTAATGAAGTGTCTAACTCTCCATTTTCCAACATCATTCCTAAGCTCCAAATGGTGTTTAGATTCTTTGATTATCTTGAAATGGAGTTAAGATATTAATGTCGTATTGTTAACACCCAAAAAGTGCTCACTAGCTCATTTCCTTATTCACATGACCCATTTGTCCATTTTTCCACCATTTGAGCCTCTAAAGCCATCCAAAGGTCACCAAAAGACCATAATACACCATTTTTCCCCTCAAAAGATATACTTTTCCTCAAAAAACATAAAAAAAAACCCTCAAAAAGGGTCCAGAATTCCCAAAAAATATTAAAAGGGAATAAAAATATTCAAAAAAAGAAAAAAGAGGGAAAAAGGTACCTAAACCATGTTGGTCAATACCATTGGTTTCCTCAAAACCATAATGGTATTCCCTACCACCAAAAACTATAAAAAGGTGGTAGGGGTTCCTCACTTTCGATCCATCCATCATCCTATCCTCATGCTATCAAAATCTCTCATGAGTTCTTAACCATTGTAGCAATCTTGGAGAAGAGACCATTGGAGCCTAAAGCATCTCACCCTTGGAGCTGCTCAACACCACAAATCCTTACCATTTGAGGTATGATAATACAAAACATTCTTTTATTTATTGTTCTTTCTATGAATCATTTTTAGATTTTTTTGTTATATGCACACGTTAGTTTAGATTTAGATTTAATTCATAATCATTTTTTCTTTCTATATTGAAACTACGATCACATTGTTGATAGGTGCCCATTGCACAAGCTTGGTTGCAAAACCAAGCAACAGTTTTTGGCAACTCCGCTGGCTTCAAATTCTTAGATTTTGGTTTTTTGCTTTAGATCTTATTTTTTGTTATTTTTAATCATTTTAATTCACAGATCTGCCATCCTAGACAGTAGATCCATTGTTGTTCTAGATCTTGGCCCTTTCAGTTACCATTAACAGCCTGAAATTTCCATTTTCGGGTTCATTTTTTGGCGTCCGTTTTTCGGCTTTCGCCTCGCGGATTTTTGCTCAATAGTCGCCCGGCTCCTCGCGGAATTTTTCCACGCGACACACCGCGGCTTCACGGCCATTTTACGCGCTGCACATCGCAGCTTCGTGGCTATTTTCCGTGCTGCACATCGCGACTGCGCGACCGAAACCTGCGCTGCACATCGCGGCTTCGCGGCCATTTTTCGTGCTGCATATCGCGACTACGCGGCTGAAACCGACGCTGCACATTGCGGCTTTTGCCCCAAAACCCGCGATGCTGTTATTTTGAATTCGACCAATTTTTTAGAAAAAAATTTGTTGTATTTTTTGCCCATTTAGCCTATTTTACAGCATTTTTTTCTATTTATATATGCTCCATTAAAAAGTATTTTTAAAGATTTTCAATAATTGAAAGAGAGATTTTCTGCATTCTATTTAGATCATAGGTTTTACTGTTTATTTGCTCAACAGTTTTCCCAAGCAATTTTCTAAGAGATCCATTTATTTCTTGAAATATTTATGTTATTTACTTCCCTTTAAATTATTTCAAAGATCCATTATTTTTGAATAGTTTTTTCAAGCATTTACATTTCGAAAGTGCCTTTATTTTTTGTAAACTGGAAGCGTCTTTTCTTTCATTTGTAATCAATCTCCCAAGCGAGGCAAATCAATTTAAGTTTAATAACCACACTTGCACCCACTCTGCCACATTATTTAAACTCATCCTTAAAATCTACCTTAAACTCAACCAACATTTTAACCCCACTTGGGGAGCACTTAAAAGAATCTTGTAGTTAGGTAGATATGAGGGGATAGGTGTGCCAGTAACACCCCTCAATTTTTTACATCTAAGACATAGTGGTTGTCTTTAGGGTCCCAAAAATCTCTTATAATTTTGACACGGTTATCAACCAATTTATCGGGAAGGCCTCTCCCTTAGGAGGGTTGAAGTAGCCAGACTGGTTCCAGAAGCCTGAGTGGAATACCGCAATCCATTCAGTAACCGAAGGATACCTTTCGAAGTTCTCAGTGTACACCCGTACTGGGGTACAGCGGCGATAGAACCAAACTGCAGATTCACCCAACCAAACGTGTCATGAATGGAGTATCCTAGTTGCCACTCTTTAGGATTGTCTACCCGGTGTCCCTCCCGGTAGGGGGATATCTAGCCGTTGATTCAACACTCTATATTGTTTGACTTGGATTTCATCACCTTGTAGAGGATATCTTTTGTTGACTCACAATACTTCTAGTTAGGTGTTTGCATGATACAATACCCACCTTCGGTCTAGTGAGCACCACTTTTTTCTAAGAATTGTTTGACTTTTGGTATTATGACCACTTTGTTGGATCCCTCCACTTATTATAGCAAAACTGTTATAATAAGTGCTTTTGAGGTTGGTTGTTGGCCTGAGAGCCATTATTTTTTCACTCCCCTCTTGCACTCATTGTTGCACTAGGGTTTTGAGTTTTTTACATCACCACCTTCCACTGAAATTTGTATATATTTCTCACCATTGAGAATTTAAGACAATCCTGCCGTCTTCAGGCTGAACCCCCTCAGTTTGGTACACTTGACTCTACACGTCATAGACGCAGAGCCTTGTCCCTTGACTTGACACGTCATCGACATAGAACACAGTCATCCGATTTTGATGTGCCTCACTTCACATCTGATTCTGAGGCTAAATCTGAACACCCTACTGAAATATCACCAACCAACCCCATGGCCGGATCACAATACGACCCCTTTTCACCAGTGCTATTGGAGATACATTGACAAACCCTACTACTACTGTGCCACCCATGGTAACAAAAACCCCTTTAGGCATGCCTAATATAGGGGCCACTCCACCTTTAGGTATGCCCAACACAGGACCACCACCTATTATGGGTATGCCCAACGTAGGAATCACACCCCCTCTCATTACCACAACCCAGATCCCAGGAATTCTTGGCACTATTCCTAACCCCTCTACAACCCATGTTGCACATGGGAGCGCTAGCCCATCCCACACCACAATGGTTGGAGGACACATACCTTCAATACCTAGCATACCCTTAGAGGCTAGTGGACCACTACATAATGCCACCATTAACAGTTATGTCCCAGTCACTACGCCACACCCATCTGCTAGTTTACGCCACATGGCTAGTCTGAACTTACCATACCTAGCCAGGTTAACCAACGATCCTATCAGGCACAACCCTACATGGCCACCCATGCCTACAAAGCTCCCCTCGGACATCCCCAGGTTTGAAGGAAAACCTGGGGAAGATCCCCAAAACCACATAATTTCATTTCACCTATGGTGTTCATCTAACTCCATAGTGGATGACTCCATTAGACTAAGACTGTTGCAACGAACGTTCACTGGCTCTGCAGCCAAGTGGTACATTGAACAACCACATGGGACCCACCATACATTTACATCCCTTGCCTCCACTTTCCTTCAATTTTTTCAGCTACCTGTGCGCTATGATGCAGGAATTGAAATAATGTTGTCTTGTAGACAAAACACAGCTACCCACATCACCGACCATATCCATGAGTGGTGCAAGAGTCATAGCCTCTGCAAGATAAAACTGGACGACCGTATATTTTTGGATTGGTTTCTCAAATCACTCCTACCCCTCATATCCAAAGACGTATCTTCCGAACGACCCCAGTCAGAAGAAGAAGCTATCTTAAAAGCTCAACAGTTCCACCTGATTTATTCCCAGTCAGGCTATCTCTACACCATCATACCAGACACCCCATGAGGCGATTCTTCACGCGGTTACGCTTCGGGGACATCACATGCCGCTGATGATATTATCGGCCAAGTCAAGACACAAAATAAACCTTTTAGCATGGTGAGCACCATAAATGCCCCAGACCTATCTAGGGATACATCTAATTCTGGAGCGACGACTTCGTACACTCTGATGAATCAGACTCATCACACTCATGGACCCTCTTGTCCACCACATTGCTACGGGAAAGTGCCATTGACATATGTACCACCCACATACTATAACCAACTAGCCACCTAGAACCCAATTCACTTACCGGCCCAACCAATGTATTACCCCTAGCAAGCTACACCAGCTAACCCAACACTTCCAATAGCTCAGGGTTACCAACAACCCCAGCAGGCAACTGGACCTCCTCCAGCCCCACTAGCTTATTATCCACCGCAACCTTCTCCCGCACCTGCGGCACCCCAAAATCCTCCCACTACTCAAGGGAAATTGTACACACAACACAATCAGCCCTAACACCAAAACAACCGACGCAACCAGGGCGAACAACAAAACCGTGGAAGAGGATGTAACCGCGGTAACAACCAACAACATAATCAAGGTCCACCACCACCCAATCCTCCAAATAATAACAACGCTGCTCCCCAACCAGAATCCTGATCATCATCCCAAGCAGGCAAAAAACAATAACCCGAGAACAAACCATCCATGTTCTATATGTGGAGTCAATGGCCACTACACTCACAACTGCCCCCATTTAGAGAAAGCACATAAGCTTTGGGCTAACGATGCCCAACGCCAAGGCCATGTTGGACAACCAACTCCACTTAATCAACCACAAGCCATGATATTGCAAAACCCATTGCCAAACCAGGGAGTAGTAAATGCTCCCCAATGGATCCCCCACAAGGATCTACTGCACCTCAGCAGCAAATCACCTATGCCGCAACTGATTATCAGCATATGAATTCAGGAACACACCATTTATTAATGATGTCATCCAATGACATCAACCTCCACACTTACAGGAATCAGTACGGCCCACCCCCAGAAACTCCTCCCACTGACGCATACACCTCCCTTCCATCAAATCAACCACTATGCCTACCAAATATGTCGTTGGACGGAGGACCTAAAATCCCTCGCATCCCTTTGCGAAGGATTAACAACAATCCTAATGCTCGCGTAGCATCCAATTATAACGTCGTGGAATATTTAGCACAATCCCCCGCTGCTATGTCTGCTTTAGAGGTATTGAAAACATGCCTTACAAAACGAAAACTACTACTATCCGCCATCGGAGGAGTAGACCCTAACGATACACATATGATGGCTTTCGACTTAGACCAAGTTGAACCTCGATTGCCATCAAATTTGGCCTTCCAAGTATCCGTAAACATTCAAAACCTTGTTGTGCATCGATGCATCATTGATGAAGGAGCTTCAACCTGCGTTATGTCCACTCTTGTGTGGAAGAAACTTGGCTCCCCCACTTTACAACCATCCACCACAGCATTATGAGCTTACGATGGGCGCTCAGCTCAACCACAAGGCCTCTTAGCGAATGTACCCATAGAACTAGGCGGCAAATTAGTTCTCATCGACATCGAAGTGATCAATGCCTAGCTCGACTACAACCTCCTTCTTGGACGTAGCTATATGTACAAAATGAAAGTCGTCGCTTCATCTGTGTTCCACTTCATGATGTTCCCACATGAAGGACGCGTTATCAAGATTGATCAACTCACATATTATGATCGTAACGCCCCCGCAGCCCCTCAAAATGTGCTACCAATGATTGAACAAACTGTTCAAACTACACTGACATCATTTGTCTCGTCAATTGGTCCTGGAATCTACACCGAGTCACCTATGACTTCCACATTTCCATAGATCCCACCACCTTTACTAATAACAAAAACATCCAATTTGTGCACCCTGTCGCACACCACACAGCAGCCCTCGTCACTACCACAAACACCCACAGTGCCTACTCATATCGGAACAATGCCAATTCATACTATCCCATTCTTTTTCCCATTTTTTGGAGTTGTCAGTTCGCTACTAATGGCTACACTCAACCTTCCTGGTTTAAAATTAGGGTTACCTATATGGTACTTACCTGCCCCAACTCCCCCACTGACTCCAACCGTCGTCCTACAATTGGTACAACCTATGAATATGTCAAACCATCCACCACCTGGCATACCAAACCACCAAAATCGCCCACCACCCGGTGGTTCGAACCCACAAAACCGATCAATTCCAACAGAGTGCACTACATCGACATCTACTTATGTCCCCCCTCAATCCTGCCACAGTAGGGAAGAGGTCCTCAAACCTACAACACTGCACCCACAACTCGCACCCCCCCAATGACTCTTAAATTAGCCAAGAATCCCCCAACCCATGTACTCCCTAAGTGCTCCTTGTGTGATGATATTGGCCATGCCACCCATCTATGTCCACAAATACCAGCACTTCAAGAACACATGCAGATGTTAGATGATGACACTAACATCCCAGTTGTCAAACTAGAACTGTCCCCTCAGCCTCGCGATAAATCGTTGCGCACCAACCACCCTTGTGCGATATGCAGCATCTACGGCCATTACTCACATCACTGCCCTGATCTCCCAGATTATAGAGCAACTCTATATGAACTGACTAATGTCGGTCTAGAAACATCCGCTCCTACCATTGAGGAAATTCATCCCCCACCATCTTCCTACTCGGAAGAAATTAACACCATTTACACAGTTTCCACTGGATACCCCTCTATCCGATCGGTCCCTTCCATTGATCCCTTTGACACACATGTTCAACCCTTTAAAATTGACGAGGAAACCACATGTCCACAACATGGGGGCAGGCCCAAAACCTTGCCTACTCATCTTCATCGTGATTCGCGTCGGAGATACTGGAGGCATCCACACCACAAGGGGAATCCCCCATCATCATATCATCACTTCAGTATGCCACCACGGCCTACAGCCTCATGGTATACCCCCCCGCCAGTGGTTGCTCAATGCCCCATTGATCCCTCTCTGAGACAACATCTACACAACATTGACACCTCTGAGTTAGGGGGCATGATCAATCATTTTGAACCTTCCCCATCACATCTATCTCAGTATTCCAGTGATCCCATTGTTCAAACCAACACATATGTGATCCACAATCACAAACCCCATGCACATAGCATGGGGGCAGGTCATTAACCCTGCTGACTTTTTCACATGCGTGATCTCAACCATTTTTTGAGGTCACATATCACTTGTATATTCGATTTGATTTGATAAACCTAGTATTCTCCCTCCGCGGGTCATCATTTCTCCCCACCACTACATCCTTGGCTTGGTGGGCTCACCTTTATTTGTAGCCATTTTTTAACCTAGCTATTTTATTTGACTATTCCGGAGTCCTTATGACCTCCGTTTTTCGCACCATTTGCACCGCCGGATTCATATTTCCGTGCCCGTGATGATGCTTGAGATCATTTCTCGCTCTCACCAAAAAAATTCAGGCATTCTTTCCATGCCCCACACCACCTCGATTTGCATGCCACATCGGCTGTTGTCAGTTTATTGGCGATTTTTATACCATCGGATTCAGTTTTCCGAACTTGTGATGATGCTTGAGATCATTTCTCGCTCTCACCACCATATTTTTAAGAAATTTTTCCATGCCCCTCATTGCCTCGGTTTGCGTGCCACATCGATCATGGTCCATTTTTTATGAGTCTTATATCGTCGGATTCAATTTTCCACACTCGTGATGACGCTTGAGATCATTTCTCTCTCTCACCTCCAGATTTTTTGGCCATTTTTCCCATGCCCCCTCGTCACCTCGGTTTGCATGCCACATCGACCGTCGTCCGTTTCTAACGAATCTTATACCACCGGATTCAATTTTCCATGCTTGTTATGACGCTTGAGATCATTTCTCGCTCTCACCTCTAGATTTTTTGGGCATTTTTCCCATGCCCCCTCGGCGCCTCGGTTTGCGTGCCACATCAGCCGTCGTCCGTTTATGACGAATCTTATACCACCGGATTCAGTTTTTCGTGCTTGTGATGATGCTTGAGATCATTTCTCGCTCTCACCTCTAGATCTTTCGGGCATTTTTTCCATGCCCCCTCGTTGCCTCGGTTTGCATGCCACATGGGTCGTCGTCCGTTTCTGACGAATCTTATACCGCCGGAATCAATCTTCCACGCTCGTAATGATGCTTGAGATCATTTCTCGCTCTTTCCCCCTATTTTTGAGCATTTTTTCAAAATGCCACTCATCACCTTGGTTTGCGTGCCACATTGGTCGTTGTCCATTTTTTATAATCTTTATGTCACCGGATTCAATATTCCGCACTCATGACGATGCTTGAGACCATTTCTTGCTCTCATTAATACATTTTTGTTCGGTATAGTTTTACCCCTTTTTCAGGCCGAACAATTCCTTTTACGAAAAAGGCACTTAGGGAGTTTCTGTTAAGCTCTTTTCTGACTCCTAAAACAATGAAAAGATCGCCGAGCAATCTTGCTTCCTTTCATGCTCACTAAATGTATCCGAAAGGGCGTCTACCTGGTATAAGTTTACCCCTTTTCCGGACCTTGTAGACTAATTACGAAAAAGGAATACTCTAGTCACATCGGCTAGAAGAGTTCTCCATTTGCATCATTTTATGCTTTTTCGGGCCTTGGAGACTAACTTATGAAAAAGAACACCAATGGAGTCCACTTAACAGTTTCAGACTCTCTAAACATGGAAGCGACCACGAGCAATCACCATCCTGGGCTTGTAAAAATCCACAGGACGGTACGCCACCACCACTGCAGAGTTTTCTTATCATTTTCAGACTCCTTAAAAATGAAAACACTCATGAGCACGAACAATCCTGGGCTCACAAGATCCACGGGACAGTACCATTTCAAATCACACTTTTATCCCTTCTTGGAGCTCATTAAAACTACGAAGAATGACCCAATCGTGCTTCTTGGCGCCACAACAGACCATGTTTACTCATATGGCAGCTTCCCCATTTTGGTCGCCTTTGTTCAGAGTATTCTGCACTATGTCACCCTAAGAGTCCCTCTACAGCATCCATCAGCATGTTCCCCCAGATTCAATACATACCCTTCAGTCCTTAAAGCTATGATCCCCGCACCTACAAGTCAGTTTCCTATGCTGCTAGGTCAACCATGTCATCATGCTCTGAACAAAGGAAGTTTGATTCCACCCACTCTACGACCCCAGTTATTTCCCATCCTCATAGTATGTCATTCCTACCATCAGTACTACCACACTTCAGTTCTACACCTCGCGCTCCTATCAAGGAAACATCATTACCTTGTTAGTTGCTGGTCTCCCTCCGTCGACGCCAACCAAATTTATTCCAGAGGATAGACCTAGAGGTCCCTGTGTCTTGCACTCATCACCATTTATGATGAGTGCCTACGAATCATTTTGAGAAGAGTCCTTAGTGCCTCTCCAAATGGTTGTTTCTCACATGCTCGACTTCAACACCTTGATCACATTGTTGAGACCCGCACAGGGTATTGGTCCTTTTAGTTTTTTGTTGAAGACCTCGGATACCACCTGACTCTTCCACATTTGAAACTCTACTTATGGACACAAGCAGTTACATTTTCCTATAGATATCCGGGTTGCGCATGGCAACAGTATTCAGATGTACCCCAGTTTTATACTCCCTCGAGTATACAGTTACATGTACTTCTCAAAGATGACTCACAGTCATTGAGTCCCTACAGATGTTGGACACCTTCAATTTCAGCATTTCATCAACCCTTCTGAGACCTTATTCAGAACGGTTGTCGCTTTATTCTAGTGTATTAGTTATTGAGATCAGTCATGTTATGATCATGAATACATCCCAGAATAGTGTCCCTTTTGGACCATTATGATGTACCAGCAGATTTTTTATGTCTTATTCAGGTCCCCCTTCTTGGGACTAATTATTATGTATATGTCTTGATACGAGCATGGGTATGCCCGCCTCATCCATTATCAAAGATTATTCCTCATTCATATTGAGGCCATGTAATTTTTTTGCTTTTGCAGCTTCCAAGGGTCGTTGATCCAGCCTCCAACCGGTCTCTTCTCTTCCCCAAACCCCAGGAAAAAGACAAAAGAACTATGATGTCTATCGGCCATACGATGAGCTCCTACCCTCACACATCAGGGAGCAATCTGTTAACACCCAAAAAGTGCTCACTAGCTCATTTCCTTATTCACATGACCCATTTGTCCACTTTTCCACCATTTGAGCCTCTAAAGCCATCAAAAGGTCACCAAAAGATCATAATACACCCTTTTTCCCC
Source organism: Larix kaempferi (assembly GCA_027924585.1). Taxonomy (NCBI): domain Eukaryota; kingdom Viridiplantae; phylum Streptophyta; class Pinopsida; order Pinales; family Pinaceae; genus Larix; species Larix kaempferi. The sequence continues at coordinate 371,086 of BSBM01000883.1, forward strand.
TCAAAAGATATATTTTTCCTCAAAAAACATAAAAAAAACCCTCAAAAAGGGTTCAGAATTCCCAAAAAATATTAAAAGGGAATAAAAATATTCAAAATATTCAAAAAAGGAAAAAAGAAGGAAAAAGGTACCTAAACCATGTTGGTCAATACCATTGGTTTCCTCAAAACCATAATGGTATTCCCCACCACCAAAAACTATAAAAAGGTGGTAGGGGCTCCTCACTTTCAATCCATCCATCATCCTATCCTCATGGTGTCGAAATCTCTCATGAGTTATTGACCATTGTAGCAATCTTGGAGAAGAGACCATTGGAGCCTGGAGCATCTCACCCTTGGAGCTTCTCAACACCACAAATCCTCACCATTTGAGGTATGATAATACAAAACATTATTTTATTTCTTGTTCTTTATATGAATCATTTTTAGATTTATTTGTTATATGCACATGTTAGTTTAGATTTAGATTTAATTCATAATCGTTTTTGCTTTCTATATTGAAACCGCTATCACATTATTGATAGGTGCCCATTGCACAAGCTTGGTTGAAAAACCAAGCAAAACTTATTTAGAATACAAAGCCACTTTATAATTATATATGAATGAGCACTTCTCTCTTGAATTTGAGGAAGTCATATAAATAATTATTGAGGAAGACACACATAATTATCAGTGGTCAAATTTGATTAAAGTTATTATCTTCAAACATTAAATGCCAATTTAATGAATTATTCAAACAACACCTGTGTGACTCAATATAGATGTATCTTAACTCTAAATCTACAGATAAAATTCCAAAAGGTTCAAGTCTTCTACAGATCAAATTCCAAAAGGTTCAAGCCTTCTACAGATCAAATTCCAAAAGGTTCAAACCTTTTTTTTTTTAAATGAACGTTGTTAAAACACTTATTTGAATCAAAAAATTCATTTTGGTTATTAAAAAATTTCTCAAAAAATCTTTTATAAAATCTTATTTATCAATTATAAATTGAATAATAAATTTACATTTTGTATTTTAAGTTTTTTCTTAAAAATGAATACTATATACCAATTATGAATCTAAATAAATTGAAATTAATTCATATTTCAATCTTTATGTCTTTAAATTTATATCACAATCAAGATATAGCATAAATGGAAAAATTATCCTAAAACCAACTCCACACTATATGTAGATAGTTGTTGATGTATGTAGGAGAAGTTATAAAAGAAAAAAAGAAAACAAATAAGTTATTAAAAATTAAAAAAATATTGTTGATTTATAAATAATCAAATTTAATAAATGTAAATTTTGTAATTTTTTTATGAAATTATATATATATATATATGGGGAATCCATAGAAGATCCCCTTCTCTTACCCCATGTGACCGAGGGCTTGTCGGAGTCCGCTAGAGACATGGTCTCCAGGGGCTTGTTAGCAGAGCAGCTAGATGGCTACGTTAATTTGATTCTCCACCTGGAGCAGTCATCCTTCAAGAGCTTCAGCTATCACCCCATGGTGGCAGCCATTAAAGGTAAGCTTTTCTTCTTGCTCGAGTACTTATAAGTTTCTTATGATGTAACCCTAATGCTCAGCTATGTACCACACTGTAAAAACCGCAACGATTGTTGGGTCATTTTGTCGTCTATGAACTTGATGAAGCATATATGTTTTGTCTGTGGAAGCAGCAGGAAATACATTTATGTTTCCAAGGGCCTAACGAATGAGAGGCTCGAGGGTCCTTTTTCAGGTTTGGGGAAAAGGGGCACCGAGAGATTCGATACCAAGACCAATGAATGGGAAATTTTACGTGATTTGAATAGAGAGAGGGTTAATGCCATAGGGTTTGTGATGAATGGGAGGTTTTGTGTGATGGGAGGAGTTTGTAAGGGGTCAAGGATGTCTAGTGAGTTTTATGATCCAGAGATGAGGAAGTGGGTTTTGGGGCCCAAAATGTGGCCGAAGCCAACTTACTTGTCCTATTTTATGTGGGATGTTGTGGTGGTGGAGAATAGGGCTTATGCGAAGAGGTTGAATTCTGAGCAGAGAGTGTTTTTGTTGAGTGTGTGGGAGTATTTCCAGGAGCCGTAACAGATGGTCAGATTTGGGTGTTGTGGTTCGGCATATTTCAAAGCTGGTTTTGTGTGATTATAGGTTGGTGTGTGTCGGTGACAAGATTTGGATCGTGGGGATGAAACCAGATGCTGAACCAGGTTTTAATGTCTTGGTTTGCAAGCCCGAAAAGCGGTTGGAGAGGGAAGAGGGGCTTAAATGGAGGAAGTTGGAACTGGGATGGGATAAGTACTTTGTTCTCCTGCTCTCCTGATGTGCTTTCTATTAATAAAGACGAGATTTCTGTTCAAGGTGCCTGCTTGATATACTTCCATTTGAAGCATCATCACATTCAGGACAAACAGTGAGTTTTGTTTATAATCTATGATGATAATCATTTAATTTGTGTTGTATCGAAACTAATAATTAGCTGTTTGTGTTTGGAATGTTTTATGGTGCTCTGTAGTTCCCATCTCGTGGCATGGAAGTGAGATGCTTAATTTGCTACAATTGGATTTATGAATTCCTTTTGTAGGTTGGAAATTAATTTGATATACACAACAGGATTTTCCTACCTTAATAGGATTACTTATTAATAAAAGACGATTTTTATCTTTATCCTATGTGCTGAAATTTTCATGATAAAATTATTTAGTATTAACACAGTATTCTGAAATCCCATGCTTTGCAACTTCTGGTTTTCAATAAGTACATCACTTGTTGTTAGGTCCTTTTTCATATTGTTTACAATTGACTTCTAAACTGTGTTTCCTGACACATGAAAATCAAATTGCCACAACAACAGAATATAGTTACAAGCCATAGTTGTCAAAGATCATTATCCATGTAAGATTCAAAAAATCAAACAGATTGAAAAACTACTACTAGGAGAAAATGAGATTGCAACCGAAAAAATCTTTATCTATTTGTCAACTACGTCTACATTTCAATAAGTGCATGGCTTCTTGTTATATTTTTTTTTTCATATTGTTTACTATAAACTTGAAATCACCACAACAACAACAAAAATTTACAAGCCGTAGTAGTCAAGGATCATCATCTGTATAAAAAATCAGACCATGTTAAGCAGATTCTGCACTTAGAATTTTAACCTTATTCCAGATAGATTAAAACTAAAAACACCAATCAAAATAACAGGTATAGAATATGTTAACCTACAAACGAATATTGTTGATAATATGAACAGCAAACACACATGAGCTCTCAAAACAGCATCTGTATTCTACTAATTGTAAACAATAAAAACTTAAAACACAATGCAAAAGCTCAAGTCTCTAAATCGCTAACCAAGCCAGTGGTATGCCCTTCATCTCTTTTATAGAATAAGAGACAAGGGAAGATACAATTTATCTGGGCCCATGCATGAAGCTCCCCCAAATGACAGAGTCAAACCCTAACCCTAATCGACTTTGCTACTGCACCCTCCTGCATGAATAACAATGTCAGAGTTAGGGTCCACCAACTGGAGGATGACTGTGGCATGTATGCATGCACACTCCTTGGGATGTGTGCCCTCATTCAGCTCCTCATTCAAGCGCTCTAACTACATAAGGATCTACACCCTTCTCTAAGAATTTATTATGCGTGTGTCTAACTGAACTTGAGTTGAAAATGAACTAGAAATTTTTAAATCTGGACAGTAGTGAACTGCGTTTAACTGGAGGTGGAAAAATTGGAAATAAACTAATATCAGTGCATGCATGCTAAAGCTATGCATGTGCCCTCTAATTCTCTACATAACCATGCCTCCCCTACACTCTACTGCACACAATATGGGCCTGCACTCAATGCACCCTTCCTTCCCCTGTTGTACCTATTGACTGTGTATGCCCTGGTGCAGTGAAGAAGACTAATCGAGCTAAACTGATTAAAATCTAACACTATGCAAGGTTCAAAAACTCGAAACAGATTGACAAACCACTAGGAGAAAATGGAGTTGCAACAGAAGACATTTTTATCTATTGTCTACTACATCTACATTTCAATAAGTAGATGGTTTCTTGTTAGTGTTTTTGTCATATTGGTTATTATTAAGTTCTAAAATGTGTTCATTCACACAAGATATAAAATCACCACAACAACAAAAGACAGTTACATGTAGTAGTCAAAGATCATTGTCCATGTAAGGTTCAGGAATTCAACTAGCCTGAAAAACTACTAGAAGAAAATGAGATTTGCAACCGAAGAAATATTTATAAATATATATTGTCTACTATTCTTGCTAATATATGTTTATGGTGGTGCCAACATTGAAGAGGCTCTAAAATGAATAAAGTTCACTAGATGAATAGAAAGAAGAAGTTTCGCTTTTCTTGTACCCTCTGAAACATTTGGGAGAATAGCGCAGCATTGCAGGTTTGTTGGGGAGCAAATCCATTGCCTGCTTCTAGAATGAAAGCTTGTACAATGTTTAATATGTATCAGTAAAGTTGGGATGCATTTTGGAAACTAGGGGTAATGTAAGTAATTCCAAAAAAATAACATAAATCAAATGGATAAGTCATAAATAAGACTAAAAAGCATCATTAGTTAATACCAGAAAAGGTTATAGTTGCAAAAAAAAAATTAAACAATTTATTTGATAAACCGCTTCTTCATTAAGTGCATTTATTTGAACTTTATCTAAAAGAGTAGATGTCAGCCATATAAATAGAGATGTCAATTGTCCACTCTATAGTTCTCAGCAAATATCCTTTCAAAAAAGCTTCATGCTTTTTCCAACTACATTCCTACAACCCATCTATTTCCATTTGAAAATTCTCCAAATATTATACTATTTCATATAACATATATATATATAGCAACAACTCACAACTTTCTTTTTTACTTCTACAATTTTAGAGTTTACTATTTTCATCGACTTTCCTGTGCCGGAATCTAGTTCCTCTTGACATTAATTAATAACATGGGTTTATTTTTTTTATCTTTCCTCACTTTCAAACAACAAATTAGAATATTTTTTATAAAAAAAAACAGAGTTTCTCTAATAGCTACCTATTGTATACATACTCTGCAACATGATTCCATACTTTCTATAACAATTGCAAATTGCATATATCTTCAATTTTGAACAGCCACCCATGCCAATGTTATTGGCCATGTACATCACACTGAATGTTGTATTGCCATAACAAAAGCATTCAACATATATATCATGGATCTTATTTCATGAATCTTGTGTGCTGCAACAAAAAACTGCAACTCCCATAGCTATCACTCACACTTCACAAGTTGGGATCGAGTACATTTTGATTTCAGTGGAAAACCTAAGTCCAGCTACTGCATGATCTCAAACCCAACTTTTCACATCAACATGAAGTTCTTAGGGACTATGGAATCCACAGTGCCACAAAGATCATGGATAAAATCTCTTGGAATTCTCTGTTGGACTCATAGACTGATAACAGAAGGATCAGACTTGAGTCATGATGGGTCTAGCTTCTTACAAAATATTGAAGTAGATGGTTAAGTTATCCATCTTAAACAGGGAGAGAATTACAGGTTCTTAGATGGTCAAATTGTTATATCTTATGATAACTATCAATCTCACAAGATTTTGCCATCTGATCACTACAAAGTTTATCTGAAGGACGTAGCAGAAATTCATGTTATTGCAGGTCCTGAGATTCCTGAGATGAGGTCTAATGATGATGCTTTTATTCATCTGTCTGTGGAGATGGAGAAGGTATTCTTTTCATCACAAGTTCATGGAATGTTGGGGCATACTTATTTGAATGCAAAAGGTCGTCTACATGGTAATTCCTACAGAACAAAATGGAATCATCTCTTGGTAGTTGAGCAAGTTGATGGGATGAATGGAGATGGGTATTTGGATGGGGAAGTTGCTGATTATATTTCAACTGGTCTTTTGTTTTCAAATTTCCATTTCTCAAGGTTTAATGCCAACTTTGATCCTTCCAATAAGGTTTTGGCGAAGGTTTCATCTGGCTATTCTCGTAAAAATTTTCCTGACTGGGATATATTGGTGGAAAGAGCTTAGGTTGTAGGAACTTTAGATGTACAAATATTTCTCTTATCGTAAATACATAGTTGTTATTGTACTTGAGGTTGATAAGTGATTAGGGTTAATAGAGTGATTTTAAGAAAATAGCCTCTTATCATTCTTCACATTGACGTTGTAATAGCTGGATGTTGGTGAATGCATAGAGCTATTTTTTGAGGGTGGTATTAGGAATATAATATATTTGTAATCATGTCTTAAGTTGTGATTTAACCCATTATTCAATGGCTGGTTTTTTAAAGCCTCTATCTCTGGTATCCAACTCCCATTGGTTAATTCATGTTGCTATCACAAATTGCTTTGTTTTGGATGACTCATGGTCCTCTCCTCTATAGGCAAGGCCTTAGTAGCCCTATGTAGAGTGTCCCTAGTTGTTGCCTCCAACCGCATCAATTGGGTGGATCGGGATTTATTGGATGACCAATATAACTATGAGGTGGGAAGGAGATATCAAATATGTAAGGATAAAATCAGGTATACTAAGAGCTATGAGTAAGAGTGATACTAGTTATGAATCAACATCATTAGTAATAAGTATGTACTTTATAAGGATAAAATCTAGCTAAATTAATCCGTACTAATATTAAACGAATATGGATTAGTCTAGTATAATCACCCTTGTAGCTTATATTGTGAATACCATAATGAGTTAAAACATAACATGAAGACTATTACCATTGCTATGAAAAGTGATATGATGAAACTATATGTGAAAGAGCTTAGATAAGCTTACTTGAGCTGTATTGGAATAACTAGTTACTATATTTGATTGGTGTCATTAACTTAGTTGTTTTGACCTAAATTCCTGGGATATCATATACGGCTAGCTTAAACTTTACACATCCTATAGTTTGTTTGATTTAGCAGGTGTAGTGATGCTACTGGTTTCATCATCTGGCATAGTACCAGCGTTTTAGCTATAATGTGTCAATATTGTTTGGCAGTATAAACTGGGTGATGGGTAAATTAGAAAATATATATTGTGTCAATATATGTTTGGCAGTATAAATTAGGTGATGTTTTTAAGGCTACTCTTATTTCTGCATAGTAGCATACTCATGGTATCTTAAGTAGTTTGTTTTGTGATTAATAATAGTATCGAAGGACCTCAACTAGATATTAACTTGCAAATTGATATTGCAGTGCATAAGCATGTAAGTAGAACATTTTTTTGGATGAACTTGAGTGAGGACACCTGATCAGTTGTAGCTTGTGATCGAATTGCATGTAGGAATCTTGTTTAGTTGGTTTCATGATCTCATGTGTCCAGAGCGTAAGGGCATTGTAGACTTTCTATAGGAAGTGAATACACAGCTATCTCCATAATGGTTGTTGTTTGTGACAGCTCCACTATTTTCCATAATACCTTTTTAGCCAGACTGTTGAAACACATCAGGATTTTTGGTAGAGTTAGTCATGCAGAAACTGGAGGAATGGATGGCTATGGATTGGATATCACTCCCCTGTTTCCATTGAGAACCTGAGCAAGGACATGAACTCAATTTCTGTTGAAGACTCTAAATGGCTTCCCTCAAATATCACTCCCCTTGTAATATTGTGTACAAGAACATCAATATTGAAATTTACAAGGTTTAACTAAATCTTCATTGCATTCATTGAATACCTTTAAGAGGAGAGCTATTGCTAAGATATGCAGACTTTTTAACCAGGTTAGTCAAGTTCTCAAAGAGAGAATAAGTTTTTTGCGAAATTTTCAAGTCAAAACTAATGTTTAAACCATTCAAAGTTATTTAAGAATAAACTTAACATCTTGATGCATGAACTAAAAAACGTTTGTGGAAACTTGGAAAGTGCATGAGTTAGAACTTAGAAGTGGGAGAAAAGTTCTTGAAGAGTTTGCCAATGACAAGAATAAGGGATGTTTTTTTTTAAACCTTGAAAATAGTAAAATCTGTCCAAAAACATTATGGAAAAGAAATATAAGAAATTTAGATTTTTGAAAAATGTGAGATAAAGGAAATTAATCTCTCAGTAATTCTAGACAATTAGCAACCAAAACATAAACACCTATACTTTCTTGAAGCCCTAGAAAAATGTGACTCGGTCAGGACTCAAGAATTAGTACAACTTAAGATGTTGGAAGAATATGTCTTTTTTTTTTACTTGAATTTAGTCAAAGGTTGCAATAAAAACTTGAAACTTGGGCTTTACTTCCAAACTATAATCATATCAGAAACTTGAATATCAAATCAACAGGGGAAATGTCTCCAATAGCAGGATAGCAAGGTCACTATGATATGCTTCATGTGATACACTCTGCCAGTTCCATCAGCTGCTTTGGTTTCCATATTTAATGTGATTTCATACCTAGCTGGATTACTACGGGGAGCATGCTTATATGGGTTTGAACCTTAGACATCATAATGGAAAGTGCTCCAACTTACTTGTATACCATAGCTTTATGGACCAATCCATCCCTAATTTTAATATATAAAGTTTCAATGTTTAAAATATCGAGAACAAATTTCTTTAGCCAATATGTCATTATCTTTTGGTTCTTGTTGTCTTTTGGGTGCTTCTTACTATCATATTTTTAGCTCCCAGTTTTTTAGCTAATGTGAAATTTTCAATTTTTTCCAGTCTTTATACATTGTTGCTAACATGCTGGCATGTGAATGAAAATAAGGAAAATGTATGAGGAAGTTTTCCAAATTCTTAAAGAACCCATAACCGTGATTACAATACATAAATGTGGATTTTGTGTGGTTAACCATAACCATGATTACATTAAGATTTAAAAACATTCATGATCTTTGTTGCAGTTGATGTCTTGCTGCAAATCCATTCATAACTTCTGATGTGTATACTGAAATTGAATTCCATTGAAGACCCATTTGATATCTCAAAGAGACCTTTCCATCCATATATCATACTTGCTGTGGGGTGGCCCAGAGATTGAGAAAATGTTTGTTGAAGTTTTAGAGACGCGCGCACACTATTTTGCACACATATGTTGCTTCAATCAATGATATCTCTCAAACCAGAAAGCCAAATGGAAAACCAAAAAATATCCATTTTAGCTGACGGAAAGAGCTTTCCAATGAGCTATGGTAGAGCCTCTGAGCCATTTTGTGGAGTCTGTAGCACTTGTTTAAAGTTGTTGTACATCCGACTGCATTGTGTACAAACATGTACTACTTCAAACAAACATATCTCACAAACCAGAAAACGAAATGAAATTCCATGAAATACACATTTTAACTGATGGAAAGAGCTTTCCAATGAACTATGGTAGATCCTCTGAGACATTATGTGGAGTCTGTAGCACTTGTTTAAAGTTGTTGTATGTCTGGCCGCATTATGCACAAACATGTGTTACTTCAAACAAGCATATCTCACAAACCGGGAAACGAAATGAAATTCCGTGAAATACCCATTTGAGATTACGGAAATACCTTTCCGATGAGATATTGTAGAGACTCTAAAACATCCCTTGCATTCCATGGAACCTGTTCAAAGTTTTTTGAATGTGAGATTGTTGAGTATAGAGATGCCAAGGGTTTGTAGAGAAGCATGGGTTGTTGTAGAGGTTGTGTAACCTCCGTTGAACCCGCATCATGCTTCAAGATCGTGTCTCGATGGAGAGCGTACCTGCTCTGATACCAGATATTAGGGGCTAAGATCTGGAATCCTTGAATGCCGAGAGATGTGGAGAAGAGATAGCTTCAAAAATGAAGCGAACAATGAACTAGCTGTGAGAAAGACAAAGTAGTGAGATCTGGGCTATGAATAGCATAGATGGACAAACATAGAATAAATATGCCACATGGAGGGGTGAGGCTCAAAGAGGGTTCTTTGAGCCTCACCTCTCAAACTATACTAAGAAAGACACTCAGAACCAATACCCCAATAATAACTCAATAAAATAAGAGAAATGTAGGATAGAAACCAAATGAGTAACTTGTTATCATGAGAAGACTTGTTAGGCCTTTATATAGCATTATTACAATGTGTCTTGAGGCCATACCATGGGCCAAAACCATGTGCTACCAAATACCATGGATATGAGAGGGTGGCCTCTCCATTTAATGCTTTTATGATAAATGAGAGAGGGTGACCTCTCCATTTAATGCTTTTATGGTTTATACATCCAAATTTAGACCATATGCCCCCTAAAATTCGGATCATCCACATGGGAGATAACTCTCAAATCTTTGTTGAATGGAAGGGCACAACACATCTGGAGCATGGGAAGTTCAAAAATGTTCTATTTTTTCCTTCTTTGTCAACAAATTTGTTGTATGTATATCAGATGACTCACACAGGTTCACCGAAGAAAGTGGTATTTGGTCCTGACATAGTTGAGATTGCAAAGATCTCTACTGGGAAGATTATAGCGAAATGGTTTGCAAACCATGCCTCCAAGGCATATGAATTCTCCCATTTTTTCCATACTCGTTGCCTACCCCATTGGCATATGATGAAGATCATAGTGATATCTCTTCTAATGAAGATGAGGATCAAGATCTTGATGTTGAGAATAAAGTTGAAGGAGATTCAAATCCATATCCAACACATGCTCCCAATCCATGGCCAAGGCCAATATGGGCTCACAAATTCCTTGTAATTGTTGGGAACACAGTTGGGAATCCATCTGACCACAGAAACACCAGATCTCAATATCATGCAAAACTTGCACTATGTCATGCAGATCTAATTCTCTCAGAGAGGTGTTACATGATGGTGGGGTTCAATCCACAATCTCTTGAAGAGACTTGCCATGGGGGATCTACAACCAAGTACAAATATCAGTTATCTGACAAAGTGTACTCAAAGGTTCATGATTTGGAACACAATGAGCCATTCGCTCCAGTAGTGAGAAGGGTTCCTGAAAGAATTGTTTTGGCAAATACAAATTTGACACAGTGGGAGGTACATAAGAGGAGTAGATCTAGATCTAGATCCAGATCTAGCACCTACATTGCTATCCTACAAAGGAGAAAATTGTCAATATTGTTTCAAATGCTTTCACTCGGGAAATTTTTTTCCTTCTCTACTTATTATGAAGGTTATTTGAGTTCCCTACTGTTGTTCCTTTTTAGGGGGGGTATTTTTTCAATGATTTTTCCCCATTTCCTTGGTTCATGGACAATTATTTATTTTTTATCATTTATTCGATTGTATGGGTGACATTTGGTCTTAGTAACCAGGTCCCAGGATGCAAAATTATAGATTAAGGGGTGGTGTTAGGATATTCTAATACTCCATCCTTGTCCTACCTAGCATTATTTCATTTTCCTAGTAGTTGATTATGTCATTTTCCCCCTAGTGGTGTGCAGATGTCATCCGGGATTTATCTAATACCTTATGAGCCCTGCATTCATCATTTTAGGACCACTTTATTCAGTTCCCTATTTTATAGGAACCTACTCATTGTTCCAATTCAGTCCACTTAAGTTAGTTGACTCTTGTGGGGGGTTAGAGCTCCGAATGCCACTGATTGTGGCCTCATACTCCCTTTCCAGACTGTTTTGCATGAAAAACTCACTATGTTCCCTCATTGGTTAGTTGATTGATTGTGTCCTCAGTTAACTGAGTTTAGGTTCAGTTTGGTTGATTTTGAGTCTTTCAGAGCACTCCAGTGGTGACAATTCCTATGCTAGACCAACTGAGGTTCGAATTCTCTTGTGTGATTCGAATTCTCTACATTGTAACATCATTGTTCATTATAATGATTATTGGATCATGTGACATTATTTTGCTCGTACCTGATTTCTTATGCACAATTAATTGTCTGCTCATTTTTACTGTAGTTTTCACTCTAATTCAATTTTTATGCTCATTCTTTCTCTGTGAGGTATACTCAACTCTTAGATCTTCAGTGATTTAGAATTTCACGCCATTAACATAATAGGTATCTAATATTGTCTGGGTTATGAAAAAACAAGCGACCATTAGAGTTTGTGTCGATTATAGGGACCTTAATAAGGCTTGTCCCAAATACAACTACCCTACCCCCTCTATCGACCAGATCATCAACAATTGTGTCAGAAGCATCATATTTTCATTCATGGATGGATTTTCTAGCTATAATTATATCAATATACTCCCATATAACCAACATAGGACAGTTTTCATCTACCCTTGGGGAACATTTGCTTATCGCAAGTTACTCTTCGGTCTTAAAAATGTTGGGGGAACTTTCCAATAGGATATGTCATATGCCTTTCACGATATCAATCATAATGTGGATCCTTATCTCGATGACTTACTTGCTCATTCAACTCGTTGAGAAGATCATATTTAGCATCTTAGAGCTATTTTTCTTCGATGTCGCCACTACAATATTCGCTTGAATCCAAAACAATTCATTTGTTTGTGTCAAAACGGGCAGACTCATGGGATCCTTTGTCTCCAAATATGAGATCAGGATTGATCCCTTCAAAGTTGAGTCTATTATGTCATTGCCTCCTCCTACTTCCCTCCTCCAACTTAAAAGTTTGCAAGGGAAGGCAAACTTTGTACATTGTTTCGTCTGTAACTACATGGAACTTACTAAAGGATTCATGCGTTTTCTAAAAAGGGTGTTCCTTTCATTTGGGATGACGAAGTTGAATTCTCATTTGATTCCCTAAAGCACACACTGACTCATGATCCCAACTATACGCGATACTATATCCTTTATCTTTCCAGACCCACTTCCACCATTGGAATAGTATTAGTTCTAGAAGACGTTAATGGCCATGAACATGTGGTATACTACTTAAGTAAGATCCTCGCAGGCCCCTAACTTCAATACTCCCATGTTGAAAAGTTCGCTTTGGCAGTTTTCATCGATGTCCAAAGGTTTCATCACTACATTTTTCTTCCCAAAACCACAATTATTGTAGATTCGAACCCCATGTACCACATTTTGACCCAACGAGTACTAGGGAGTAAATACTCACGTTGGAAAATATTCCTTCAGGAATTCGATCTGGAATTTTCCAAGTCTAAATCCAAGAAATTATTGGTTTTTGTTGAGCTAATATGTGACCTTCCCCATCCTAATGAAGAAACTGAGCCCATCGACTCTCTTCTTGATGATTCATTGTTCCTCATTAACACACTCGTGGTACGGAAACATCCCTTTGTATCTCCAAACCCAAATTTTTTGGTCGGAATTATCCCGTGAATATCGTCGTCATGTTAAATATTATCTCATTGTAGGTGACACATTGTATCGCCACAGTATTGATTCTGTCCTCCGACATTGTTTGACCCATGAGGAATCCGAACACGTTATGAATGATTGTCACTCTGGAGCATGTGGTGGTCATATTTCTAGTATGCCTATGGCATAGAAAATATTTCACTCTAGTTACTTCTTCCCATCAATCTTTAAATATTGTATGGAGGTAGCTAATAGGTGCCCCCTTATCAAGTCTTTCATCCAAATAAATGCTCTCATCCCGCTCCACTTCATCCAGTAATTGTCGTTGGCCCTTTTGCAAAATGGGGCATTGATTTTATGCACCGTAATCCTATCTTGGCCCGGGGGCATGGCTATATTATATTCATAGTTGACTATTTTACTAAATGGGTCAAGGCTATGCCTACATTCGCAAATGATGGAAACACTGATGCCTTGTTTGTGTTTAATCACATCATTGCTAGATTTGGAGTCCCTCAATCCATAATCACTAATCATAGTTTGCATTTTTGAAAGTGTATGTTGGTTGAGTTAAACGCCAAACTAGGTTTTTCCCATGAAAAATAATGCCCATATTATCCCCAAGAAATGGAAAAGTAGAGGCCATTAATAAGGTGTTGAAAACTATGATTCAACGGATGGTAGGAACACACAAATCAAGTTGGCATTTGAAATCTTTCTCAGCACTTTGGGATTATAGGAATTCCGTGAAAACTACCACTAAATTTACACCTTTTCAATTGGTCTATGGTCTAAAGGAAATATTACCTATCGAATGTGAGATTCCATCACTAAAAATGCTCGTTGAAATCCTACCAAAAACTTACGCCAAGGAAGAACGGTTCTTATATTTGGAAGAACTCGATGAGACGCATTGTGATGCTACTCTCACCAATGAGGCACACAAAAAACACATCAAAACCCAATATGACAAATCCATCTATCCTTGTACCTGTTGAAATACTGAGAGGGGGGTGAATCAGTATTTTCCAATAATTAAAAATTTCAGTCAAGAGCAAGTTGCTAATCACCAATCATAACAGCATATCATTAACATTCATGAAAGATAACAAGATGCACGGTACACAATATTTTTACGTGGAAACCCAAGTCCTGGGGGTAAAACCACGGAAGCCTTTTATGATAAAATTTGACCCAGCAACAACTGGGGCTACAAATTTAATACAACTTCTCCAGCTACAACTTGAAGGGGCTACAACCCCTAGGCTTCGTTAGCTGCAACTGACGAGCTGCTACAACAGCTTAGCTCACAAAATTGTGAGTCCTAGCACCACCCTACCACCCTGAAGAAAAATATTGTTGAACCTATGGACCTGTCAAACAACAAACCCTGTACACTCTGCTACTGATTAACCTCTGCTCTCTGATCACTGCCAAATCATCATTGTGTACTGATAGGTCATTTCACTGCCATACATTCACACATTACTGTTTCACAACCACTGTATACTTCATTGTTCATACACAGCTGTATTTATTACTGTACATACACTACTGTACATATACTTGTACACTCATTGTACCTACATCACTTGTATGCATCATTGTTCACACATACTTGTACACTTCACTATATTTATTCACACACTTGTACACTTCAACATATGTACACCTCGTTGTTCATATTGACACATAACTCACTGTTCATATAAATACTGTATCACTTCTTCACTGTACTACAGTATTTATCATTGTATACCATGCATCACTTCATACATCATCATATTATCACCATCACTGTAGAGTGACTGCTGTAGATAAAGTGAATGCTTAGGATGAGCTTTAGTCAAACCTCATCACTTTTCATGTCACTCAAGAAACCTTAAACATACAGACTTGCAATAATACAAACCCCAACACTTTTATTTCTATGAATTACCTCTTTTATTGTTACCTTGGGTTTGCAAGCTTGGACTGTTTCGTGTGCATGCTGATCATACTTCATTTCTTTGTGCACATG
Organism: Larix kaempferi; assembly: GCA_027924585.1. Classification (NCBI taxonomy): domain Eukaryota; kingdom Viridiplantae; phylum Streptophyta; class Pinopsida; order Pinales; family Pinaceae; genus Larix; species Larix kaempferi. Next base: position 386,294 of record BSBM01000883.1, read on the forward strand.
TCTGAGTCATTAATCACTGTCAAAATCTTGTTATCATACATCACTGTATCTGCAAATCTTCACTCTGTATGCATATCATATATCATCATTGTGTATGCATACTTTCATTGCTGACTTAGATCATTGCTCACTGCTGTAAGAGCTCCGAAAATCAGAGAAATGAACTTGCAACCCGAGATTCACAGTCTGAAAATTACAATCCTCAACTGCAGCCTGAAATTTACAGTCCTCAATTGCAGCCCAAAAATTACAGTGGAGACAGTCCGAAAATCACTGTGTGGATAGTCCGAAAATCCTCAGTGCCAATCGAAAATCAGAGCTAGATAAACAGCTGACTGCTAATCTGAAGTTCAAATCTGGGGCTGCCTTTAAGCTTTCTCTGTCATCACCAAAAATCAGAGATAAAAACTCAGACTTGTACCCAAAAATCAGACTTCAATAACTCCCAGAATTCAGAGCTAAAATGTTCAGCACTTGCAGCAAAAGTTGCTCCTGTGGCTGCCTCAAAAACCAGTCTTAACACCCACAAAAATTTGCCTCAGTGATGGTCCGAAAATAAGACATAATAGGGCTTAAAAATACTCCTGATGCTGCCTCATAAGAGCTTCTGCTAACCCAAAATTCTTAGAGAAAAACACAAATAAAAACTTGCTTGCTTGCCTTCATACTTCACTGACTGTAAACTTGACTGTGGCTGCTACAGTGATCCGAAAATCAGAGCCCGATTTTTCTCTTTTGAAATGACTTTTCATTTGTATTTATACTTGTTTCAATGTAGGAAAAAAAATAATAATCTGGGCCGACCTACTATATATTAAAATGTCTTTATTTTTAATTTAAAATTTAATTAAATTTTGTTTGGTCGGCTGACCAAAAAAAAATGAAGTACTTCAACTTTAAAAAATCAAATCTCATCAACCGTGAGGAGTTAGGAGACACTCCACATATCAATAGAAAGGGTTTGATGAGGGCCACCTTCCTATGAGGGTTTTGCTTGCTTTGGTAGAGTCCATCAACTTTGTTTTTTTCAATTTTTGCAGGACATTAGAAATTGATTTGATAAATGTTTGAATGTTTATTCAAGCACTTATAAGGGCTTTAAGGCCATGCACAAGTGTTTCATTACCATATGACTTCATCATTATTGAGAAAGAGGGCTTCTTTGAAGGCTATGTGGGTTCTATCATCCAATATCCAAGGACAAGGGCTTCAAAGCCATCTTCAAAGTATGTGTAGGTTCAAGACTTTCTTCAATGTTACAAGGTCATCATGTGGGCTTAAAGACCACCAAATGAGGGCTTCAAGGACTAATCTTTTAAGGAGTCAAGGGTATACATGAAGGCTTCAACACATGAAGAGTGAGGGCTTAAATGCATCAACTTCAAGAACCTCTTCAAGTGCAATGGGCTCCATAATTGAGGATTTCTTGTCAAGGGCTTCATCATAGCAACAAGGGATTCTTCTACACTCTTGTGGGCTTAAGGACCAAGCTTCCAGGTGTAAGGGCACAAGTCAACTGTGTATGGGTTCCAAGGATTATGCTATTGCATCATCCAACAAACAAGAAGACCACTACAAGTATAGATACCTTCAATCAAAAGACAACCGAGATCAAGTATACAACAATGGACTCAATGGGACCAAGATACAACTTAGGTGTACTCAACCAAGTTAATGGGTAGCCAGGGCTTTTGGCATTGTCCCAAGGCCTCCAAGGGCTTCAAGCTTGGGCTTGGACAAAGTCAAAAGGTCTCCTCTGACACAGACAACCACAAATCAAATACTAACGCTTAGGGGCTCCACAAGGGGCACCAAGAATTAACTGTTGGCATCAATGACCAGACATTGTTGGCATCAATGACAACCTAATCAACAATCTCCCCCTTTGTCATTGATGACAACATTCAGGCTCCCCCTGATCACAACTTCTCTCCCCCTTTGGAATCAATGGCAAAGGGAACATCCTTTGACAATACAGCTCCCCCTCAGGGCATGCTCCCCTTGTCAACAACTTCGCTTCCTGTTTACGTGAAGAAGAAGAATCAATTTAGTGGGAAGAGGGAATGACCCCCAATTTTTCTCGGAGGTACTCAAATGTCCCTTTAGGAAGTGGCTTGGTGAATATATCTGCTATCTGCTACTTTGTCCCAATATATTCCAACTTGATGTGCTTTTCTGTGACCTGTTCACGAAGAAAGTGATATTTGATAGGGATGTGCTTTGTCTTGGAGTGCATGACCAGATTCTTGGAGATGCTGATGGCACTTGTGTTGTCACATAGAATTGGAATCGGCTCATCATATGTTACTTGTAGGTCTTGCAGGTTCTGTTTCATCCAAAGGATTTGAGTACAACATGCTGCTACTGCTATATATTCTGCTTCTGATGTTGACAAGGATATTGAGGATTACTTTTTGCTAGACCATGATACCAGACAGTTTCCTAAGAAAAATGCTGCACCACTTGTGCTTCTTTTGTCATCCACACATCTTGCCCAATCCGCGTCTGAGTAAGCTAATAAGTCCAACTCATTTCCTTTTGAATACCATAATACAAAGTCCATAGTTCCTTTAAGATATCTGAAGATTCTTTTGACTGCAATAACATGAGTTTCCTTTGGAGCTGCTTGAAATCTTGCAACCTGTCCAACATCTTGCATCACGTCTGGCCTTGAAGCTGTCACATACAGTAGGCTTCCAATCATTGACCTGTAAAGTTTTTGATCCACAACATTTGATTCATCGTCTTTTCTTAACTTGCAGCTAGTAGTCATAGGAGTGCTCACAGGCTTACAATCTTCCATCTTTAACCTCTTTAACATTTATTTAATGTACTTGGTCCGAGAGATGAAGATGCCTTATCCACATTGTGATATCTTAAGTCCCAAGAAGAATGTCAATTCACCAAGTAGCGACATCTCAAATTCGTTTTGCATAACCTTGGCAAATTGTTGGCTCAGAGTATCATCATCACTACCAAAGATAATATCATCAACATACACGTCAACAATAAGTATGCTATCATGATCAATCTTGATATACATATTATTGTCTACGGTTCCCCTTTCGAAACCTTGTTTCTGCAAGTAACTGTCCAATCTGGAGTACCAAGCTCTAGGAGCTTGCTTTAACCCATATAGAGCCCTTTTTAATCTGCACACATAGTCCATGTTTGCTGATAGTTGGAATCCTTCTGGTTGTTCAATGTAGACTTCTTCTTCTAGTTTGCCATTCAAAAAGGCTGATTTGAAATCCATTTGATACACTTTGATGTTTTTAGCACAAGCATAGGCCAATATCATTCTTATAGCTTCCATTCTAGCTACTGGAGCAAATGTTTCTTCAAAATCTATCCCTTCAATTTGAGCATATCCTTTGCAAACCAATCTTGCCTTGTTTCTGATTACCTGTCCATCTTCATTCAACTTATTTCTGAAAATCCATTTTGTGCCAATCACATTTTTGTCCTTGGGTCTAGGAACAAGTTCCCATGTTTCATTTTTCTCGATTTGATCAAGTTCTTCTCCCATGGCTTTGACCCAATGTTCATCTGCACTAGCTTCCGCAAAGTTACTCGGCTCAACTGTAGATAGTAGTGAGAAATATACTTGTTCTGGTCTTCAGACTTGTCTTCGATCTTTTCTGGTTTCTATGCCGGCATTTTTGTCACCAATAATCAATTCCTGTGGATGATTCTTTTGATACCAATTCTTAGGAGAGTTTTGTTGTTCTTGCTGTTGATCCTGTGTAACTTTTGGCTGAATTTTTCTCTGTTCTTCTTCTTCTTCTTCTTCTTCTTCTTCTTCTACTTCATCATCATCATCTTCTTCTTCATGATCTTCTGAGTCTTCCTGACATTTTGGCAAGCTCGATTCATCAATACTTACATTGATGCTTTCCACTATCTTACCTAATCTCAGGTTGTAACACTTGTAGGCCTTTCTTGTGGATGAGTACCCAACAAATATTCTTTCATCAGCACAGGATTCGAATTTTCTAATCTTCTTATCATCTCTTCTGATGTAACACTTGCTTCCGAACACTCTAAAGTGTTGAACATTAGTTGTTCTTCCTGTACATAGCTCATAAGGAGTTTTATCAGTGTTGCTTCTGAGAAATCCTCTGTTCATAATGTGGATTGTTGTATGTACTACTTGAGCCCAAAAATTTTCGCTTACTTTAGCTTCATTCAACATAGTTCTAGCCATTTCTAACACTGATCTGTTCTTCCTTTCTGCTACTCCATTCAGCTGAGGTGTTCTGGCAACTAAAAATTGTATTTTTATACCATTTTCTTCACAGTACTGATAAAATTCATTTGATGTGAATTCTCCGCCATTATCGGATCTGAGACACTTGATTCGTTTACTTGTTTCATTTTCAACCTGTTCTTTAAAGATCTTGAAGCATTCAAAGGCTTCTGATTTCCTATTAAGAAGGCATACCCATGTCATCCTGGAGTAGTCATCAATGAGCAGCATGAAGTATTCTTCACCATCCAATCATTTATTCTTGGTTGGCCCACATAGATCAGTGTGGACAAGCTCTAAGGGTTTTGTAGACGAGTATTCTTTTGTCTTGAAATTGGTTTTCGTAAGTTTCCCATGCTGACAGTGCTTGCAGATAGTGTCAGAAGGATTTGTAATCTGTGGCATGTTCCTTACGGCTTGCTTCTTGCTGATATTGACCAGATTGTCAAAATGTACGTGTCCCATTCTTCAATGCCATAACCAATTCTCATCTTCTTTTCCTAGGTGACATTTCTCTTCCTTGATCTCGTCTAGAACATATATGTTGTTTGGAGTCCTGGTAGTGGTAGCCACTAACTTTCTTGATCCTTCTTTTCTTATTTTGCAGGACTTTGAGTTGAATGTAAGTTCATGTCCCTGATCACACATCTGGCTGACACTCAATAGATTATGCTTCATACTGTCGACAAACAACACATTTTCTGCTACTGTATCTTTGCCGCCAAGATTTACTGTACCTTTTCCAACAACTTTTGCTGATTTGTTATTTCCAAAAGAGACAGATCCTTTATCTTTTTCAAGAAACATGAAAGCACCTTTGTTACCTGTCATACGCCTAGAACAACCACTGTCAACATACCATTTGTTGCTACCGGTTTGAGCTTGAGCTTGAAGAGCTATCCCACATTCATGAATATTCAGATTGTTCTTTTGGCTGATCCATACTTTTTGCTGGTCACCCATTTGATTGCTTGATACTTGTTTAATGCCTGTAGGAGGGATTGTCATTCTGCAATTCCTGGCTGTATGCCCGAAGTTGTTGCATTTCTGGCATTCGACTTCAGAATCCAAAGGAGAAAAACTGTTGTTGTTTCGTTTCCATCTAGAATTTTCATACATGTTCATGTTTTCTGCATATCTTCCTTTTATACAATTCATCGCTTTATGCCCAAATATTCCGCAAGAAAACAATAACCATAAAATGGATATTCATACCTGGGAACAAATGGTCTTCTTGGAGGTGTTGCCCATCTGAAACTTCAATTTTCAACTGGAGTCCATTCTGAGGTTGGTTGTCTAGGTTGAAATGGTCTTCTTAGAGATGTTGTCAATTTAAGATGTTGATTTTCAACTAGAGCCTGTTATGGTTGTTGTTTTCGCTGATATATGGGTACTTCCTGGATGACGGGGTCTTTGATAACTTCTGGTTTATCTTCAGCTGTCTTGGAACTTGAACCTTCATCATTATGCTTCTTATAACCAAGACCTGTTCTGTCGAGGTATGGCTTTTGATTATTGATGATCTGATCAAGTATCTTGGAACTGTTGTCATAGCCTTGACTCACATTTTTCTTTTGTAGTTGAGTTCTTAGAGTCACTATCTCCCTCATTAATCTCTCACTTTCATTCATACTTTCTTCTAGTTGTTTTCTGAGATTCTCTTGAATTCTTTTGGATTCTTCTAATTGAATAGTTAGACTTTGAATGAGTTGATCTGCTTCTTCAGATATCTGAGGTCTTTCTCGTAACTCCTGTATCTCCTCTTTAAATAGTTTATTCTTTTTCCTTTCTCTTCTCAGCTCTTTCAAAGCACTTATCAATTCTTCCTCCAGGTCTACTTCACCTTCTGAATCAGATTCTTCTTTGTTTTCGGTGATCTCATCTGAGTCTTTTGAATCAACAACCATGAAGAGTACCCTTTTTGATTTGTTATCACTACTGTTGTCCGAATCACTATCACTATCTGAGTCATTGTCAGAATCTTCATCTGATGAGCTGGTGTTTCTTTTAGAGTAGAGACTTTTCTTCTTTTCAAACCTTCCATTTTTCTTTCCTTTGAAGTTCCTGTATTTCTTATGTTTCTTGAAACTGTCATCACTATCAGAGTCTTTTGCATAGGGACATTTTGAAGCAAAGTGACCTATTTTACCACATGAAAAACACTTAAGAGGTAAATTACCTTTGTACTTACTTGTGCCTCTTTTGAGCTTTCTTATGAAGTTTGCTATCTCCTCATCATCTGAATCATCACTGCAGTTGAAGTGGTATGCTATCTTTGATTTGGATTTTATTTCTGAATTGTCCTTCTTGGCTTGTTTGTCTTTCATTGCTTGCTTGGAGGAAACTTTAAAGGCTGCTTCTTTTCTAGGTGAGTCTTCATCTTCTAATCTCATTTCATAAGCCACAGGTGTCCCATGTAGCTGGTCTACTGTCATAGTATCCAAGTCAGTCCTTTATTCCAAGGCGGAGATTTTATGATTGAATCTGTTGGGAAGTGTTCTTAGTATATTTTGAACAACAACTGATTCTTCAACCCTTTCACCCAGGCCTCTGATAGTATTTACAAGTTCATCAATTCGAAGAAAATAGGTTGCAATGTTCTCATCATCCTTCATCTTTAGATGTTTGAATTGTCCTCTGTAGGTTTGGAGTTTGGCTTCTTTGACCTTTTTGTCACCTTCGTAGATGGTCTTGAGTTTGTCCCACATTTCCTTAGCAGAAGTACAATGCATGACTTTGACAAAGACCGATTCATCCAATGCACTCGAAATATGGTTCGTGGCTTTTGAATTCGTATCATAATGAGCTAAGTCATCTGGATATATTGGTGGGGGTGTTGGTACTTTATATCCATTTTCAACTATTTACCATACTTGTACTCCTTGAGCTAGCAGAAAAGATTTCATTCGTATACTCCAAAAGGTATAGCCGGTCCCATCAAACATGGGTATTCCATTTTTACTGTGCTTGGAAAACTTTCCCATAATTTCCTTCCAGTGATTAGACTGTTCTTGAAGGAACCCGCTCTGATACCAATTGTTGAAATACTGAGAGGGGGGTGAATCAGTATTTGCCAATAATTAAAAATTTCAGTCAAGAGCAAGTTGCTAAACACCAATCATAACAGCATATCATTAACATTCATGAAAGATAACAAGATGCACAGTACACAATATTTTTACGTGGAAACCCAAGTCCTGGGGGTAAAACCACGGAAGCCTTTTATGATAAAATTTGACCCAGCAACAACTGGGGCTACAAATTTAATACAACTTCTCCAGCTACAACTTGAAGGGGCTACAACCCCTAGGCTTCATTAGCTGCAACTGACAAGCTGCTACAATAGCTCAGCTCACAAAATTGTGAGTCCTAGCACCACCCTACCACCTTGAAGAAAAAGATTGTTGAACCTATGGACCTGTCAAACAACAAACCCTGTACACTCTACTGTTGATTAACCTCTGCTCTCTGATCACTGCCAAATCATCATTGTGTACTGATAGGTCATTTCACTACCATACATTCACACATTACTGTTTCACAACCACTGTATACTTCACTGTTCATACACCGCTGCATTTATTACTGTACATATACTTGTACACTCATTGTACCTACATCACTTGTATGCATCACTGTTCTCACATACTTGCACAATTCACTATATTTATTCACACACTTGTACACTTCAACATATGTACACCTCGTTGTTCATATTGACACATAACTCACTGTTCATATAAATACTGTATCACTTCTTCACTGTACTACAGTATTTATCACTGTATACCATGCATCACTTCATACATCATCATATTATCACCATCATTGTAGAGTGACTACTGTAGATAAAGTGAATGCTTAGGATGAGCTTCAGTCAAACCTCATCACTTTTCATGTCACTCAAGAAACCTTAAACATACAGACTTGCAATAATACAAACCCCAACACTTTTATTTCTATGACTTACCTCTTTTATTGTTACCTTGGGTTTGCAAGCTTGGACTGTTTCGTGTGCATGCTGATCATACTTCATTTCTTTGTGCACATGTCTGAGTCATTAATCACTGTCCAAATCTTGTTATCATACATCATTGTATCTACAAATCTTCACTCTGTATGCATATCATATATCATCATTGTGTATGCATACCTTCATTGCTGACTTAGATCATTGCTCACTGCTGTAAGAGCTCCGAAAATCAGAGAAATGAACTTGCAACCCGAGATTCATAGTCTAAAAATTACAGTCCTCAACTGCAGCCCGAAATTTACAGTCCTCAATTGCAGCCCGAAAATTACAGTGGAGACAGTCCGAAAATCACTGTGTGGACAGTCCGAAAATCCTCAGTGCCAATCGAAAATCAGAGCTAGATAAACAGCTGACTGCTAATCTGAAGTTCAGATCTGGGGCTGCCTTTAAGCTTTCTCTGTCATCACCGAAAATCAGAGATAAAAACTCAGACTTGTACCCAAAAATCAGACTTCAAAAACTCCTAGAATTAAGAGCTAAAACGTTCAGCACTTGCAGCAAAAGTTGCTTCTATGGCTGCCTCAAAAATCAGTCTTAACACCCACGAAAATATGCCTCAGTGATGGTCCGAATATAAGACATAATAGGGCTTAAAAATACTCCTGTTGCTGCCTCATAAGAGCTTCTGCTAACCCAAAATTCTCAGAGAAAAATACAAATAAAAACTTGCTTGCTTGCCTTCATACTTCACTAACTGTAAACTTGACTGTGGCTGCTACAGTGATCCGAAAATCAGAGCCCGATTTTTCTCTTTTGAAATGACTTTTCATTTGTATTTATACTTGTTTCAATGTAAGAAAAAAAAAAAAATCTGGGCCGACCTACTATATATTAAAATGTCTTTATTTTTAATTTAAAATTTAATTAAATTTTGTTCAGTCGGCTGACCAAAAAAAATTGAAGTACTTCAACTTTAAAAAATCAAATCTCATCAACCGTGAGGAGTTAGGAGACACTCCACATATCAATAGAAAGGGTTTGATGAGGGCCACCTTCCTATGAGGTTTTTGCTTGCATTGGTAGAGTCCATCAATTTTTTTTTTCAATTTTTGCAGGACATTAGAAATTGATTTGATAAATGTTTGAATGTTTATTCAAGCACTTATAAGGGCTTTAAGGCCATGCACAAGTGTTTCATTACCATATGAATTCATCATTATTGAGAAAGAGGGCTTCTTTGAAGGCTATGTGGGTTCTATCATCCAATATCCAAGGACAAGGGCTTCAAAACCATCTTCAAAGTATGTGTAGGTTCAATACTTTCTTCAATGTTACAAGGTCATCATGTGGGCTTAAAGACCACCAAATGAGGGCTTCAAGGACTAATCTTTTAAGGAGTCAAGGGTATACATGAAGGCTTCAACACATAAAGAGTGAGGGCTTAAATGCATCAACTTCAAGAACCTCTTCAAGTGCAATGGGCTCCATAATCGAGGATTTCTTGTCAAGGGCTTCATCATAGCAACAAGGGATTCTTCTACACTCTTGTGGGCTTAAGGACCAAGCTTCCAGGTGTAAGGGCACAAGTCAACTATGTAGGGGTTCCAAGGATTATGCTATTGCATCATCCAACAAACAAGAAGACCACTACAAGTATAGATACCTTCAATCAAAAGACAACCGAGAGCAAGGATACAACAATGGACTCAATGGCACCAAGATACAACTTAGGTGTACTCAACCAAGTTAATGGGTAGCCAGGGATTTTGGCATTGTCCCAAGGCCTCCAAGGGCTTCAAGCTTGGGCTTGGACAAAGTCAAAAGGTCTCCTCTGACACAGACAACCACAAATCAAATACTAACCCTCAGGGGCTCCACAAGGGGCACCAAGACTTAACGGTTGGCATCAATGACCAAACATTGTTGGCATCAAAGACAACCTAATCAATAGTACCTTCAACTAAGTTGACCTAGTACTAGTCTACGATCACGACAGCGATGAACTAGGGACAAGCAAGTTCGAACCCATGTGGTATGGTTTTTACATTGTAAAGTGAGAATTACAAAAATAACATATATGATCTAGTATATTACGATGAAACTACATTAGGAAATCCCCAAAATGGGATTTACCTGAAAAAGTACTATGCTTAGGGTTATCCTACGTTTGTACTTTGTATATTAATGTACCATAAATTTGGTGTGTTTTGGTGTGGTGTGTTTTTCTTTTGCGTGTAAGATCTCATTTCACATATGACCTCTTATCTCAATTTGTGCTCAAATGCACAGATGTTGGAATCCTTCTCAATGTGCTTTGGATTTGTATATGATGCTAGTAGACATGCCCGGAACCTTGCTTCTGCAGCTTGGGTGGTATATTCCCCCACTGACAAGTTAGTGAATTCGGGAGGGATTTGCCTCAACCCTGCAACTAATAATGCAGCGGAGTATCATACTATGATTGGACTTTTGACCAAGGATTCCTCTTAACATTGATTCTAAACCACATTTATTCCATCTGTGATCCTAGATTGCTTCGTCTTTTCTGAAGGATATGCCTCCTTGAGAGATTATTTGATTGTATCCAATATCGATATATGCCAATGGATTTTAACACTGTGACTGACTCACTAGCTAATTTTGTGTTAGACTGGCATCTATCACATACATAAAACATTATATAATCACAAAGCATGTAAAGAGTGTAAATAATGAAAAATCATCATTCGATTAAAACATTTAGGAATAACCAACCGAAACAAGATCCATATATATTATATATATAGTAGCAATAGTTCTTCCCACATCATAAAGTCCAAAAAGTACATAGGGGGGGAATTGGGCTACATCGCCCATACATCACATATCATGTCGCAAAAATTAGGAAAATATGAGAACATCACATCCTACTCATCCTCCTGTAGCACATTGTGCTCATGATAGCACACGACTGCTTTGGCTACTCGTTGCAAGAAGTGACTAATACTCTCATGAACTCCTATTGTATGACTATGAAGGTGGTATGGAATCTCATGCATCTGCATGGGGGGGGAGCATATTACGTACCCTAAGGTTCCTCTCCATGTCATGAAACCCTCTAGCTTCATATTCCTCCACCTAATGAGTCTCCCTGCATCAGCGCAATGGTGACATAATCGTCGGTCGCTCCGCTCCTCTATCTGTGAAATGAAATGTGTACACAGTTAGATCCCCTTTTGTACAACAAAAACGTTAAAAAATTAATAATGAAAAAAACACTGACACGGGGTCACATACTTGATGCATCTCATCGTGCTCTCTCAAGCAGCACTAAATCCCTATCGCCTAGGAAATCCATCCTCACATATGGAAAAACCTCGATCATGGGGATCTAGTTCCTCCACCATGCGAAGAAACCAACATCAAATATAAAAACCTGAGGGCCATCCAACCGGTATGCGTGACTGGTCTATCACTCCATCCATGGCTCAGATGAAGTTCAAATGGACATCTCTATCTGCAGATGCATCAGCGGTAACCTCTCCAAGAAGAACGATACCAAAAGAGATCCATACCCAAACTATTTTTGCTTTCCCGATCTACATTTGGTGATTTTATCCTTCATGTTCACCAACACACCTTCACACCAGTTGAAAAATTTGGGCTCGATACACTCAATAGTGTATTCCCTTTGTGCCTTTGAAGCAAGATGACTCCCTCTTCTCCCCGCTAGCTTCGTAATAGTAAACATGATCATACTTAGTGGGTGATCGGTAACTTCTTTGATCAAAACCTTTCCACTACTTCTCTGGGATCCATCTCTACAATATTGGGCCATGTATTCTTCACTAGATGACCTAGTGCCCTAATGACCAGTCAAAGTAATCGGTGTACCTGCTTGGAGAGCCCCATCAAGAAATAAATGTATTCTAACTCTATGCCAATATCATCGGAGCCCACATTAAAAACTTGGTCATTTACATTCCACATGTTTATCAAATGGTTCAATAGAAGCACTTGCTTCCTCATGCTTTGAGTTTTGAATAACTTGAGCAACCCATAGTTTCTTAAGATGACCATGGTGTTTGGATCAATCAAAGCGTCCATATCTTTGGCCTCATATTCACACCCTTTCCACTCGATCATTTTTCCCAAAGAGATCCTACATATCATCAAAGGAACCATTGGTCAAAATTTGAGTAAAAATCATGGGTTATTTAGTGAGCTATGAGAAAAAAAATTGGTCCTTGCGCTCATCGCCCCCCCAAAAGGTGTTACACTGTGATGAAGTCCTCTGCTAGTGTATCCAGAGAGATGAATTCCCACTTCATCACCCTCCACAATTCACTAGGGGAGCGATGAAGTAGGAGGGCGCTATGAAGACCCTATATAGGCTTAAATCAGCCCAAAACTTGCATGAAACAAGAAATAAAGACCATGAAATGAAAGAGTGTAGTGAGGAGACCAACCTGGTTCAAACGGTTCCTTGAATGGCCTCCTGTATCTCCCAAAATTAGAACTTCATAATATGCTCCAAAAGAGGGGAAAACTCCACCAAGGTAAAATTGTGGGCTAAAAATGACTAAGCATTTTTACTTGTTGTTCTTTTAAAGCACTAAACTAGTTATTCTTACCCCTTTTTCACATTGTCTTTTTGTTCTTATCATCTATTTTTTCATAATTGAGTTCATTTTAAAGGGATTTATAAAGGTCTCTAACATGATTGTGGTCAAGGCATGACTATTTTTCACAGGACTTTGTGAAGATGAGTTCTCTCTTCTAGCAACCTTGTTTATGAGAGCACATTTGACTTTTTCAAGCTCCTTAAAACAATGAATATTCTTCTTTCGAGGGATAGTTTACCCATTTTTTGGCCTCATGAGACTAATTGCGAAAAAGGAACCATTTTGGAATCTCCTTTAAGCTCTTTTCTGAATCCCTAAATATGAAAATATTTTCGAGCGAGCTTGTTTTATTTCACACTCATTAAATTATTTGAAAGGACGTTTGTCTAGTGTAAGTTTACCCATTTTTTGGGCCAAATGGACTAATTATGAAAAAGCAATACTCTAGTCAAATTTGATTAGAAGAGCTCTACCTCGTATTGTTTTATGCTTTTTCGGGCATAGGAGACTAAATTTATGAAAAATAACAACCACGAAGTCTTCTTTGAGTTCTTTTTATACTCTCTAAATGTTAAAATACTACCGATCTTATCTTCTTTGGACTCGTAAAAACCATACATTGAAGAAACCATATCGAATCAAACCCCTCCTTCTTCAGGTTCGTTAAAAATATGATGAGGGACTCATCAAAGATTAACCATACCTAGGATTTGTTATCCTCCTCAAACTCATTAAAAACAAAGAGGTACTAAACAATCATGGTTGGGGGGAATTTGGGGGGAGTAGGTCAGTTTTTGGGAAGCATTATGGAAGTTGTTTGTTGTTGTCCTTAAACATGGCACATGTTTGCATCTTGTCTTACAGTTGGGTAATCTGCTTGTCTCTGATTCATACCAATCCAATGAATCATTATACTCCTTCGGCTCATCCGAAAAGTGCCCCGATTATCATCGCACTAGGTTTTGGTCCATATCTCATTGAGTCAATGCTACCAAGTCACTTGTCGTGCCTCGCAATGTTCATGGGAAGTTTGAGCCTAAATCAACCATTCTACAGCCTTTTCAGTCTTTCATCTTTGTGTCAGTCTCTACTCATTTGGTCCATTATCTTACATCACTATCCTATGATAGTTTCGTGTCAATGATGGGGAATACATCATATCCCTCCTTTGATGAGTCTGATCCTGTCAACTTCAACTCATTATCACGGAATTAGACTTAGAAACCAATTAGTACCTTGGACCTACATGCCTCAATGGTAGGTTTCCTCACTTTTTATAGTGGGTTTACATCATTGACCTCTAATTGAATGATTCCACGAGTGCTCGACTTCAAATCATCTATTCACATTTGTTGGAATGTACTAGGGTACCTTGGGAATCATTTTCATCATTGGTGTTTTCCCTCCCACTTGTTAATAGTTTACATGAATGATCGGTAATCAAGTGGTTTCTATCATGTTAGACATTAGTACATATATTCACATGGCTAGAATCATACCATTTCGCGACTGGGATGAAGACCCTGCAAACCTTTGTTATGTGCTTTACCAAGTTTGCGATCGAGATTTTATGAGTATTTAGCATATTACAATATGGTCTGCATGCTGGAAATCTCATTGATGTATATATTGTCGTACAGATCCATTTTTTATTGGTCCATGGATGTGTCTTTATTTTATCATGGATCCACTGTGTATTCTTCCATGGCTTCAATCTGATATAGTCATGGAGGTAGGGATCTACATTATATTTTTGGTGGCCATATCCTTAGTCAATGCTTTCATAGATCTGTAGTGTATTGGTCGGTGGCCATGCTTTGAGTCATTTTATTCTAAGAATGGATATGCCTACCTCACGGATGATACATGTATACTGATTGGTGTTTTGCTTGTAGCTTCCATTAATCTCTCCTATTCTAGCACCCCTTTTTTTGTAAAGTGTTTCGACCATTAGTTTCCTTTTCTCACCTCACACTTTAGGGGGCACCTATTATACACCAAATGTCACACTTTAATTCATTCTTAAAGTGTCATACTTTTACCACTATGGAAGGTGTTTATCATGGTCACTAGGTGTGTTAAAAGGCAACCTAATATTTGTCATGATCCCTAAACATATTAGAAAGAAGAATATATCATTAAGAGGTCAAAACCCCATATTCCTACCTTGATTTATGCCCTTTTTGAAGGATCATCACCCTCCCTACCTTATATAGGGAGAGATGAAACCATGTCATCTCTCCTTGCATTGTTATAGGTGAGCGATGAAGTCCCACTTCATCTCTCTATGCCTAGCTTTGGGGGAGTGATGAAGTTAGTTTGACTACTCCAACTTATATATAGGATCTATATTTGTGAGGATTTTTTTGGTTGGGGTAGGGATTCGATCCATCACCTATCCTTCTATCTTGAGTAAGTTCAATCTCACTTGATCCAATAAATACTCTCTTGATCCAACTCTTTCTCCATGATGGTTATGCTCCCAAATACTATATAATGAGATCCATTCTCCATTGAAGGACATGAGAAAAGGTGAGAACATCACACTTATGATCCTAAAGAAACCTTAAGGGGCTGGAAGGAGATCTTGGAGGAGTTGGTGCTACATCAAATTCATGGTTGTAAGTTCTTCTTGTTTTTCTTTCAATTATTACAAAAATTGGCCTATTCCCCCCATTTATGTCTCTTATGTTGGGTACATGAATGTGTCTATCTTTTGATAGTTAAATCTATGCTTGATATACTTGTTGTGTTGAAAAGGATTTGTTCTTTGTTTTTTTGTAGGCTTCCATTTGCATCTTGAGCTTGGATCAACTAGGATCAGTTAGGACAACCATCTTAAAGAGAGCTAGGTCAGCCACTTCATTTTCTCTTCCTTCTACTTTGATTGCTTGTGTATAAGTTAGGTCTAGGAGATATTAGTGTCCACTTATTTTTTTTTTCTTGGATTGAAGGAGTCACAATCCAAGGGAGTCTTCACCTGTCCATGGGGGAAATATTCCATAACACCAGTTCTAAACTCCAATTTCTTAGTGATCATTCGCAATGAGACAAATGATGAGAGTCATGGTAAGTTACATCATATTTATTTATGCAATATGCTTTATAAAATTATAACTAAAGTTTTGGAAAATTGGCGTGAATCGCTCCTACCTTAGTTAATCTCCCTAGAGCAATCTAGTTATGTTGAGGGTATACAAAACTTATATGGAATAATTATTTCCTGTGAGGTGATTCGTTCACTCAAAACAACCAAGAACCATGGCATGCTTCTAAAGTTGGACATGTACAATTTTTTTGATAAGATTAGTTGGGAATTCATAGAAAAAAATCTCATTGCCTTCAATTTCAACTCTTCTTGGATGAATTGGATCATTTCCTTAACTTCCTCTATCTTCTTCTCGATCCTTGTTAATGGTTCCCCGGGATATGTTGCCTTCAAACCTTCGAGAGGGATTCAACAAGGTGACCCACTCTTTTCTTTCCTCTTCATATTTATGGAAGAAGGCCTTATCCGAACAATAAAAAACATTGGATTCCTCCCAAGAGCTCAGAGGCCTCAAGTTATTTCCCCAAGAAAACCCCAACACACATCAGCAATTTGCAGATGACACTTTGCTCATGGGCCACTAATCTGTAAGGTAGGCTCATGTCTTCAAATATTCCCTTGTCATGTTCATGGAAGCCTCTGGAACCTCGATTAACTATGAGAAATCCCAAAAAAAAAATCTTCAACACTCCGACTATTACTCGGAGAAACGTTATTCACATTATGGGATTCTCTGGAAGCACCCTTCCATCCAAATACCTCGGGGATCCCCTTATTGACTCAATGTTAAGATGATATTCTTGGGAGGATCTTCTTACCAAACTCTTGGGAAAACTTTCTAGTTGTACTTTTCACCCCTTAAACTTTGAAATTCACCTCATCCTGGTCAATTTGATTCTCCAATCAATGCCTCCTTGTTGGGAGTGGCCCAAGTGGGCACAATTTTGATGAAGTACAAGTTTTGGGAACTGCGCAGTTCGGACAGCGAGGTCAGTTGGCACAGTTTTGCAGGATGTGCAGTTCGGATTGCGTAGTCAGTTTTCCGCAGTTAAGTTGATGCACAGTACTAGTGCAGCAGCTATTTTGGGTAAAAAGTATAGGCAAAGGTCGAGATAAGAAAGCAACCATTTTGAATATAGCGCCTCCAGGAATCCTGGCAGTGGATAGGGAGCGGCATAACAACAGATGAAAGAAACCGGTCAAGAGAGTGGTGGAAAACAGTTAAGAAGCTAAGCCACGAGGTCGATGGCGACAGGAAGGATAAATGGGTGAAAAGCGACAGGCCACAATGCGGTTGTAACCGTTTTGGTGATGACTACAGTTTTCAAAAGAACATGTGAGCCACGAGTGGCCCGGGAAGGCATCCTGAAGCGAGTGGAGTAAGCTATCAACGGCGACAGGCAAGGTGGTGGGTAATCACACCAGTTTTTGGGAACCTTAGGGTTTTTGAGCCTATGCATTGTAAAGACGTGACCTACGGGCACGATCTATAAAAGGGCACATTTTTTAGGGGAAAGGGTAATCGTTAATATCTAGTAGATGAATAATCTTCATTGTAAAATATTCTAAGTGTTAAGAAGTGAATGCTATTGTAAAAGGCTCTGCAAGATGTGTGTGCAGAGACCTACAGAGAGAGAAAGAGAGTCTGCAGCTGAGTGTGCAAACTAAAATTGTTGTACCCTTCCCAAATATAATATAACAATAGTTCATGTGGACGTATCTCCCATCCTGGGGGTGAACCACGTTAAATTCCGTGTTATGTGATTGATTGTATGCATTTGGATCCATGTATTTGCTTATGTGAATGGTTAAGACTCTATTATGAGTTCATGTGTTTGCTTTTATATGTATTCGCCATAAGGATAATGATGGGGATAATATGTTAAGTAATCACATGTATGAACAAATTTCGAATGCACCAGTATTTTGCAGTTAGATGAATGCATGAACTAGTCAGATAACACTTAGTGCTGCACCTCAGTGCACAATGATATTATTGTTCTCATTATTGGAGTGTATAAAGTTGCAAGGTTCATTATAGCATGCTTGTTGAATATGTCTTATAACACTATGTAAGATCCATTAAAGTGGTTAAGTACCAAAGAGGAAGCGCAGTCTCTGTGGCGCTGTCATGTTGGTGAAGAACCGTCCTGCATCGCACAGTCCTTTGATGTGCGATAGTTTAAGTATTCGTTGCGAAGAAGTGGAGCTTTGCATAGTCTGAAGTCCGCAGCATGAGTCCCGTAACGCGCTGCTTTCCAATCTGTTTAAACACTCATCACCTAGTTGTGGAAACCTGATTCCACACACCCCCCCCATTACTTCGCCTCGGGTGAGACCTCAGTCTGTTCGTAGGTTGTTGCCAAAAGGACCGGTGAAAAGGGGTTTTGTTGGTTCCTCAAACCGCGCAGAACCTGGGTCTTTCTAGTAAACCTCAAGAATAGTATAAGCATCCAACACTCCTTATCTCTTTTCGGCTTTAGCAGCGCCCAAATCTATCATTAAGAACATTATAAATATTCAAAGAACTTTTCTTTGGGTAGGCTTTGAATCCCACCACAAATGGCCTCTTGTCAAATGGGACACTTTATGTAAACCCAAGCTTGCAGAAGGTTTGGGCCTGCGAGACCCGAAAATCATGAGTCACGTGCTTGGAGCGAAGACGTGGTGGAGGTGGATTACTTATTCATCTAAACCTTGGGCTATGTTATAGAATAAAAAATATGCTTCACAATGTGATAAACAAAACCTAATGTGATTTTCGAAATAGGTGGAATGATCTCTCATTTGGAACCTAAAATCCCAAAACAGACTACTTATTCAACAGCATAGTTTATGTTAAATAAAATATGGTCATTATGCTCTCTTTTGGGATGACTCATGGAAACATCAACCTAGTCTCATGCATTCTCATCCTCTCCTTGACACTCAATATCATTTAGAAGGAAATGAAATGTACAGGTTCATCAGCATTGGATTGATGAAGAAGAAAGCAACTTTTGCTTATGGACTCCACCAAATCATTAGCCAGAAATCAACAACCAAGAAGACATCACTTCTCTTTGGGAAGAAATCCAATAAAGGCTCATTTAAGAACAGCGAGGTAGTGACAAGCTTAGATGGGGATACCAATCAAGTGGCAAATTTTTAGTCAAAAATCATATTACCTGAAGTCCCACCAGGGGGACCTACCTAGGGACAATATATGGCTTAAGTTTTGGATAGGTAATATGTATCCAAAAGTGGAAACTTTTCTTTGGCTCATGGCTAAGGGACACATCCTCACTTGGGACAACTTACTCAAGCGAGGTTTTATGGGGCCATCTCAATGTCCTCTTTGCAGACAAGAACCTAAATCCATAAGCCACCTATTGGACACCTGCCCCTTCACCTCTAAACTCAAGGAAAAAGGTGTTGATATTTTCAGACGAACTAATCATGAACGTGGAAATCCTACTTGATTGATTTCCAACTGGGTCACTAATTCTTTCAACAATACCATCTTCAACAAGAATTGACAGATTTTCCCTAGGTTTCTAGTTTGGGAAATATGGAAAGAATGCAATAGCATAATATTCAGAGACCGAGGAAATGTAATACCCCATTTTTCCCTTGATTTTTATTGGCTTCAATGTAAATACTGTGTATATGCAGTATGTGTATTTTCCCTAGTGTGGAGCTCAAGGCCAAGGCCCCACTAGTGGATGTTTAAGTTTATTGCTTAGGCAAGTATTTGGACAGTTTGATTATTCATGGGATGTTAAGCCATGAATAAATGTAAATGATGTAATTATTATTAATGAATAAAATAACCAAGAAGTTAGCTAAGGAGGCAGCTAATGAGAAGGGGCCATGTCTATCCACTAGGGAGAGGTGAGGGGGTTATGGGATTGGTTTCCTATGTTTCCACATGTCTGACTGTGAACCCATTTCTGACATTAATGCGGTTGCAGAGGGTGGTTGAGAACCCTGTTGCTGAAGCCAATGGAGTATGGAGCATGCGTGCGATTTTGTGTGGCAGAGCATGACTCTGGTTGCTTATCCAAAAAGACACTCAACGCCTGAAACTGGTAGAGCCTGTTTGAATACCATGGGTGGAAGGAAACAACCACCACATTCATTCAGACATTGACGATCCATTCACGCGCTGTCCATTCACGATCCATCACCCCAAAGAGAGAGAGAGAGAGAGAGCTCATGTGTTCCTGCATATGCAGAGCCAATAGAGCGGTATGACTTGAAGATAATCATGTTTTCCTGTGTAATAAATATAACATAGAACTGATAGCCATGAGATCTATGTGTGTAAACCCAATATACCGGTGATAGAGTGCTCCATGCTAGAGTCCTCCATGACAGAGTGGTAAGAACTCGTGAGTAAACTGCAAGTCTGAACAGTGCAGAGAAACCATGAGAGCCTGAGTTTGGACCGCAGAGGATAGATTGCGGAACAGAGCCTTCTCCACAAGCCTGGAGCGAGTTAGCTTGTTGAACTGTGGGATAAGGTTGGGTTGCTTGATAAACCCAGTGAAGGTTGTAGTCTCATAGAACTAGCAACTGAACCTTTCTATGCCCATCCTGGAATAGCACTGGAAGGGAAGAGGCCTTGAGGGATTGTGCAGCAGAGAAGAGGGTATTCCTTGTGTTGGATGTGGTAGGTAATGTTGGTGCCAGGTCGGATGAGTGTTGAGATGCCTACAGCTCTATGGTTGAGCTCACTAGCTTAGTGACGCCTCCCTTGTTGTCCCTGTTTGCTTGATAAACCCACTGTCGGTTGGCTTATCATGATCAGCTTGTTTTATATGTTTGATAAACCCAATAGTATGCTAGCTTGGCATGATTTTATTGTTTGGTATGCCTGATAAACCCACTGCAGGTTGGATTAGAATGACCAGCTAGCCTGGTATGCTTGATAAACCCAATTGCATGCTAGCTTGGCATGACCCTGATGATGGTATGCTTGCTAAACCCAACTGGAAGTTGGCTTAGCATGACTAGTATGTCCCTGAATGCTTGATAAACCCACTGTAGGTTGGCTTAGCATGGGTAGGTTCCCTAAAATGATTTATAAACCCAACTACATATTGGCTTAGCATTGGGATGGAACCTTGACTGTGAGAGAATCTGATTACCCTCCTTAGTGGATACACGACCCAGATCGAGGGTGATATCTCAACTGAAAGAGTACAGGCTAGACAAAGATCTACGGTTGGGTGGAACATTGCTCTCACTTAGCCATTTGCTTCGAAAATTGAAAGATAAGTATTCTTGTTATGATAATTGATGGTGTTTCATTGTTATGAAATGGTTGCTTATGTTCAATTGTGCAATTGTGGAATCTATGTTTGTATGAAATTAGTTGACAAGAAGTCATGTGCAGGCCTAAGTAAAAGGATGAGTTCATTGTCATATGAATATCATTGTATTGCATGAGTTTAATGCATTATAAGTCTTGCATGTGATAGATGTATTTGCTAATTTAATGCATTTTACATGTTATGATATGTTGTGGTTGGTTTGATTAACCCTGTGAATGAGTTGTATGCTTGCATCTGATCCTTGGAATGGAGAGGAAAGGCCTGGCAATGTTTCAAAACCCTATGTGGGTCAGGTGGAAGGGAATATCATGGTAGGAAGAAGGTTGAAGTCCATTTTGGCAAAGTTATGGACATAAATTCAGTGGGGAATTTGACATCGTAAAAGTGATCAAATGGGGCATAGATTCCACCATTGGATAGAGCTCTCCAAGAGCTTTCCAATCGTACCAACCTTTTCTCATTTGGACCAAGGATGGAGAAGTTATGCCCCTCAGAAGATGGTGTGGAAAATTACCATGACAAAGGGTATTTTTCCGCATGCCCGCATCCGCAATTGCGGATTGCGGATTGCGGAAGTGACAGTTGTTGGAAGTTGGGATTTGGAAATTCTGCATCCGCAATCGCGGATTGCAGATTGGGGATTGTGAGTTGCAAATTGCGAATTGCGGAAAGGTAAGATTTATGGTTATGAAGCTTGGCACTTCCGCATCCGCAATTACGGATTGCAGATCCGCCGTTGCGAATTGTGGATTGCAGAAGTGACCGTTGTTGGAAGTTGGGATTTGGCACTTCCGCATCTACAATTGCGGATTACGAATTGCAGGTTGTGGATTGCAGAAAGGTAAGATTTCTGGTTATGAAGCTTGGCACTTTCGCATCCACAATAACGGAATGCAGATTGCGGATCCGCCATTGCGAATTGCGGATTGCGGAAAGGTAAGCTTTCCGGTTATGAAGTTTGGCACTTCTGCAATTGCGTATTGTGGATTGCGGATTGTGGATTGCGGATTGCGGAAAGGTAAGATTTCCAGTTATGAAGCTTGGCACTTCCGCATCCGCAATTACGGATTGCGGATCTGCCGTTGCGAATTGCGGATTGCAGAAGTGACCATTGTTGGAAGTTGGGATTTGGCACTTCTGCATCCGCAATTATGGATTGCGGATTGTGGATTACGGGTTTTGGATCCGTCGTTGCAGATTGCGGATTGCAGAAAGGTAAGATTTCTAGTTATGAAGCTTGGCACTTTCGCATCCACAATTGCGGATTATGGATCCGCCGTTGCAAATTGCGTAAAGGTAAGCTTTCCGGTTATGAAGTTTGGCACTTCCACATCCGCAATTGCGGATTGCGGATTGCTGATTGTGGATTCACAGTTGCGGGTTGCGGGTTGCGGATTGCGGATCCGAGTCATTTCAACTGTGTGTGTGTATTTAGTCGAATTTGGGAAAAAAAATGTATCAGGGTCTCCCGTGGCCATGGAGGTCAGTGGGGACGTGACAGACAAGGTTATCATTCCATAAGGATAAAGTACATAAGTTCTAACTCTATGTCCTATTGCTCACCCTATAAACCATAAAATCATTGACACATGAAATCCCCTCTACAATTATCCCAATCAACCAACACTCTTCCCCCTCAGCTTACACAACACCAAGAATGGGATCTCCTTCTCTATAAGCGGTCCCTCAAGCTATCCCAATTCCCTTCTAGTACTCTAACACAAGTTAGCCATCGAAACTCATTGTTGGGACTCCTAGGATTCTCAATTATAGGCCATATTTCCTCTCATAGTGGCACCATAATCATTAGTAGAAAATCCTTTGGCATTGACATGAACTTCCCTGAAAGTATAGTGCTTATCTCCCGCAATTTATACAATCCAACATCCTAATGTAATGAATTAGTGAATTATTATTCCAAATTCTAACATTATATTTGCATAAACCTAACTCTCCATGTGGTTTTCATGAGGAGCCCATGTTTTCCCCCTTAATCGCAGCTTAGGATAATAATAATAAAAAGGGATTAAATAAATCAACATTAGTAATCATGGGTTTTGGAGACCATAGGATATATCACAAGCTAAATTTTATAGTCAAGGTCTAAGTGCTTAGGTTAACAAGTCAATTAGGTTAACAAGTGCTTAGGTTTAGCCCCCTTTCACTTTCCCCGCTAGTGAAACCATAACCTCCCATCTCTTCTTAATCCTTGTTCACTAGAAACCATCAAGGTTTTTATATTATATATAAATGTACATCGTTTACAATATCTTTGGTCATCCTATACCATATATGTTTGGCTTCTAACCACTTTGTAATTACATACACATTTACATTCTAAGGTAAAAAAAGGTGGTGTTATAGTTAGGGATGGATGAGGCAAGGGTCATAATTAGGATGAAAGTATCTTGAAAACAAAACTGAAGAATTGAGTAGAAGAAGGAATGAGACAAAAACATGGTATTTTTCCCATCAAACAAATTTTTAAAATAAAGTGGTAAATGGGATATCAAGACTAAAAAAAAGGAGAGAAACCATGGAGGGGAAAAGAGAACTATAATCAAAATTGGAGAATTTATTTTTTACCTGACATAATCACAAATTGATAGAAAGCTAGTCATAAAAGAAATATGTGTTACGATTCCTATAATAAATTTAGAGGATAAGAATTGCATATGATAAAGCGAGGACTTTGAATGCACAAAAGGGATTGGACTCAATGCCAATCCCACAAGCTTTGAATAACATTTGAACTTAGAAGGTTTGAAGGCTCATCTGAAAGGCCTCACTTCATATTGGTTCTTAGTCGACAACCATGTTGATATACAGAAACAATTGAGCTAGTTCGACCCATGCAATCCAGCTTCGATACATCACACATTTCCAAAGGGAATAACATAAATTTGAATACAAATCCACTCAGGAAATTTGAAGTATAAAGGTGTGCAACCATCCTACATACATAAAACTTGAATGCAAAAGGAAATTTGAGCCAAATAAAATCGATGGGGTTTTTTAATTGACCGAGCAAATAGTTAATCCTTGCATCAACTATGCATGCAAACATCATACATTCTCTGGCATGAACTACATTCTAAATTAACACGTAAGCAAACTATAGATTAAACTTAGAATTATACATAGGAATTCAATATAGATATGCAATACTTACCTTTTGAACAAGCTGGTCCAAGGGAATAGGTTAATGGAAATCAATTTTTCACCCAACTGTAGGTCATCCATTATGGATGCAACCCCTAAGTTAGGTTATGAATCCACCATGGTGAAAGAAATTGGTATATAACACTCAATTCACTCACCCAACCCAATTTCCCTTAAGCTCGGCCAAACTATTTACCTTGAATCTCTCCGAGTTGTTTTCTAACCAATTCAACCATGACACTCCCTTCACTCAACACTACCCCACATGACACCATAAATATATTTCCCTTCTCTACTCAACAATCCCTCAAGGATCATATTCCCTCCAGTTGTAACATACCCGATATCCTCAGTGCGATCTTGAGAAAATAGGGTGCAAAAAAAATAACTTCCTTTGCCTCGTTCAACAAACAATTATGTTAATCTTGATAACATTAATCATCATAGTAAGTATTCTCTATTGACTTTCACATGGAACCTTTTAACTTGAGATTCATTAAACCTAATCATTGTTTAGAATATTTTATGATCAAGCCTATGAAAGCATGACACCTTAAGTTCATCAATATCATGATACAAAATAATAATTACTTTGTGTATCAATCTATAAGGGAACATAAAATAACAACCTTCATAGGTTATTCATTTGTTTTAGGAATAATTCCCTCATGGCCACATCATGCAAGATTAAATACAACAAATGTATAACTACTACACAATCATCATCTTAATGGCATTAATTAATCAAATATAAATGCATATCTTTTATAAGGTAAATCACCCACATATCCTTATGCAACCCTCATAAACCAATTACGTATAAAGATGACTATCGTTATTATTTATTTCAATCAACTTATCCTAACAATCACACATATGAATGAACATCAGCTAACACGCAACTCATGATGAACATATATTCATTTATAAAACTGAAGGAAATAGAACAATTGTACATCATACATACTACCATTATGTTAATAACATTTATTCAACCAAATATTAATGTACATTCCTTCTTAGAGTAAATCTGATTATCATTAGGCTAATCTCATGAATCACCTAAATACGAAGTATGCCACCATAATACAAATCATTAATACAACCAATATAACATAACATCGACGTAAATGAGTACAACCAATCAAATGTAATTTCATGACAAATACTCAGTGATTATTCAGTGATTATTCAAGCGAATAATCCTCCAATGGAAAATAACTCCATTTGATAAAATAATAATATATAATTGATAATGGATGATTAATAATTTACAATGAGGCTCGCTTTTATAAGCTTGAGCGTGTATAGTGAAGGGTTACACCCTTTCACTTAATAATTAATAACTTTAATTAACATACATATAATATTCATAGCATTGCCACTCTCTTAGAAAGGCTTTGTCCTCAAAGCCTTATAATTTTGTCGCATTGTTCTTTGCGATGTCATGGCTGATGAAACATGTCGATACGAACTGCTAAGTGTAGAGCATAACTTCCGATACGTTGATGGATCAATACATCCCAAATTGACTTGTTGTGGACTGATGGGATTTCCTACTGATGTGTCGTCAGGAGATTTGATCACATTAGTACCATTATCTTTCGACTTTTCCCACTTTTTCAAATATCGGTTTTTATGGTTGGGGTGTCGATAAGGGACTTTCACGATGTCATTTTCGTTTACGAATGTCGCCTTTAGAGCATTGATCTGAGTTGGAAGTTGTATTTTCGTCTCTTGAGGATTTAAGTTTTTGTTCTGTATCTTTTCCAACTTGTTTTCTAACTGCCTATTATCATTTTGAAACTTCTTAATCAATTCGACTTGCAATTTTCTGTCATCTTCAGATGTCTTAAGTTGTTCCTTAAGATCTTCATTATGACTTCTGATACAACTATTTTCTTCCTGTTTGTCTAGAAGTTTCCCTTCAATGTCGTCCATAGATTGTTCTATCTTTCAGCTATTTTTTAACTTCTTAATTTTTGTGACTAGTATCTTGTTATGATTTCTTAGTCTAAAAATTTCTTCAGCATTGTTAGATAATGCTTTATTACTCTTCGTGATCTCTGACTTATGTGTCTTTTTAGAGTCGTCATTTTGTTGTTGAAGAACTTTTATCTGTTGTCGACATTGACCGACCTCTGATTCTTGACTTTCTAATTTATGTCGTAACTGCATTAGTTCTTCATCTTTGTCGCCAACGATTTTGTTCAAGCGTATTATTTCTGCTTCATAATTATTTATTTCCTTCTTTATATCTTGATTTTTCAATCTCTGATTGAAATCACTTTCATCTTTTAATTCCTTGATTTGTGCACATAATTTTTCTATGTGATTTTTCTGGTTGGACATTATTTGTTCATTGAACCGTTCTTGTATCTTATGTAGTTCAATCTTTATTTCTGATTGTCTATTAATGTCTCTTAATTCTTCATTGTCTTTTTGATAACGCTTTAACTTGGCTTCTAATTTCTCTCGTAAATCGGCTTCCATGGTGTCTGTCTTCTTCGACGGTGGAATGATCTTCTTTGATTTTGATTTTTCTGATGATAGCGCGTCTCGACTTCTTGATGATTGCTTTGAATTCTTCTTGATTTGTTCTTGACTTGATTTCTTTGATGATAAGTGTTTTTCGAATTTTTTGATAATAAGGAGTCTTGCTTGGTCTTTTTCGATTTGGTCTTTGAATTCTTTTGATAATAAGGAGTCTTGCTTGGACTTTGTCTTTAATGTCCTCTTTGACTTGAATTTGCTTGTTTCTTCAAACAACTCTTATTTCAAAAGAATTGATTTTTTTTTTTTTTGATAATAACAATTATTATTAAAATTTAATAATAATAATATTATTATTATTTTGGTTTGAAGGTATGATGTAATATAATAATAATAAATTATTATTATTATATTTTTTTTTTTAAATCCAAATATTTAAATTATTATAATAATATATTATAATTATTTATTTATTTATTTTTTGGCTTTGGAAAATTAGGGTTTGAAGGAGCCTAAATGGCTGCCAAATGCAAGAGGGCGAGGATGGAGTTGCAGACGGTGGTGGATGATGGTGGATCAGACGTGGAGGATAGGAAGATGTGGGCTACGGTGAGTGGAGGATGAGCAAGAGCCCGAGGCCTGGGGACGATGGACGCAAGAAATGGACAGAGCATGGAGGAAGAGGAGATGGCAAATGGAGGCACTGAAAGGAGAGCGCGTTGATGGATTGGATGGAGAGCAGAGTGGTGGAGGAGGAGCAGCGCAGGAGAAAGAAGATGGTGGGGAGCGTGAGGGAACGGTAGCAGTAGAGGGGAGGAGAGGAGAGCTGCGCGGGAGGAGGAGGGCACGTAGCGTGGAGGAGGGACGGCGGAGGCGTGGGAGATTGGGTGTGGAGGTGGTGTGGAGGGGAGGTGCAAAGCGCGCGGGGTAGGGAGATGGTGTGCAGGGATCTACGGGAAGGTCGAGGCGGAGGAGAGGAGCAGAGCGCGGGGGTGAGGGAGAAGGCGCGCGGTGATGGGAAGAAGAAGTGGTGGATTAGCGTGGGAAGTAGTGTGCTGGAGTGAGCAACGGGGAGCTGGGGAGTGGCGCGGAGGTGCAAGGAGGAGAGGAGGCAGAGCGTGGAGGTGGGTCTCGATAGAGGAGCGGGGTATGGTGTAGGTGGTGTGAGGAAGCGTTTGGCCTTCGAAGTAGGGAGGACGAAGGGCGTAGGGCACAGGAGGGCGAGGGGGAATGCGAAGGGAGCATGAAAGAAAGGTGGAGTGTGGGCTAAGGGGAGAAGTAGGAAGCGGAGGTGGAAGAAGTGTGAGAGTGGGAGTGAGAGCCAAAGGCCCAAAATTTGGTCAATGATCAATCTTCTAGAGAAACTCTGACAACTATGGCTAAAAGCCGTAATCATAGAGGGCCGAAAGGTTCTGATACTAATGCTATATACTTAGTGATTATTCAAGCGAATAATCCTCCAATGGAAAATAACTCCATTTGATAAAATAATAATATATAATTGATAATGGATGATTAATAATTTACAATGAGGCTCGCTTTTATAAGCTTGAGCGTGTATAGTGAAGGGTTACACCCTTTCACTTAATAATTAATAACTTTAATTAACATACATATAATATTCATAGCAGAACATCAGCTAACACGCAACTCATGATGAACATATATTCATTTATAAAACTGAAGGAAATAGAACAATTGTACATCATACATACTACCATTATGTTAATAACATTTATTCAACCAAATATTAATGTACTTTCCTTCTTAGAGTAAATCTGATTATCATTAGGCTAATCTCATGAATCACCTAAATACGAAGTATGCCACCATAATACAAATCATTAATACAACCAATATAACATAACATCGACGTAAATGAGTACAACCAATCAAATGTAATTTCATGACAATGTTTACATTTATGAACCTGGCATTCTCCAACACGATGCAAAAATGAAAAAATTTGTTACCAACAACTTGTATTGAAATAAACCTTAGTTTATAGAGTACGCAACTTACATGTACGTATGAGAGTCTAAATAGGCCGTAGTGTTGTTACTTTTCTCTGATACCAGTTTGTAACACACCTGATATCCTCGGTGCGATCTTGAGAAAATGGGGTGCAAAAAAAATAATTTCATTTTCCTCGTTCAACAAACAATTATGTTAATATTGATAACATTAATCGTCATAGTAAGTATTCTCTATTGAATTTAACATGGAACCTTTTAACTTGAGATTCATTAAACCTAATCATTGCTTAGAAGATTTTATGATTGCCTATGAAAGCATGACACCTTAAGTTCATCAATATCATGATACAAAATAATAATTACTTTGTGTATCAATCTATAAGGGAACATAAAATAACAACCTTCATAGGTTCTTCATTTGTTTTAGGAATAATTCCCTCATGGACACATCATGCAAGATTAAATACAACAAATGTATAACTACTACACAATCATCATGTTAATGGCATTAATTAATCAAATATAAATGCATATCTTTTATAAGGTAAATCACCCACATATCCTTATGCAACCCTCATAAACCAATTACATATAAAGATGACTATCGTTATTATTTATTTCAATCAACTTATCCAAACAATTGCACATATGAATGAACATCAGCTAACACGCAACTCATGATGAACATATATTCATTTATAAACCTGAAGGAAATAGAACAATTGTTCATCATACATACTACTATGTTAATAACATTTATTCAACCAAATATTAATGTAAATTCCTTGTTAGAGTAAATCCGATTATCATTAGGCTAATCCCATGAAACACCTAAATACAAAGTATGCTACCATAATACATGTTGACGCAGAGTCTATCGACAGGGGTTCACTCCGCACTGTCGCCAACAAACTATCAACCTAACTCTCTTATACACCGGCCCGGAAAGATGTAACCCTTTCCAGCAACACTTGCAAAGCAAGTGCAGTCTCTCCTGAGGTGGATAAGAGGGCTGTTGGAACCAAGCTTTCGTAGTTGTGAAGAGGATATGTGCACATTAACCAGAGATTACAACATTCATCACAGTCCATTAACCAATCATTCGCATCTTATTCATAATACATACATTCAGAGCATATTCACCAACATATTCGCACTAATCAATAGCAATATATATTCACATTAACCAATAGAAAGCATTCATATAACCCATCATTTATCATCGCATCATTGCACAACAACAGAATTTGAACATCTTCATTCATTCATCAAAACCTGCGGAACAAACCTCATTGAAACGGTCAAGTCATCATATCGTGGATACAACCGAACCCAAAATATGGGATTAATATCCAAAACTCCGATGCCCTTAGGCTTACAATCTTACTTTATTTATATGCTTTCATCTTATTACAAAATGGTCCACATCACCGACTCGACTAATCTAACAAATCTTATACTTCTGCAAGAGCCACGAAAGGGCCCCTTTTCCGTGGAATGACCCTTTCACACCTGTCGGCTTCCGCAATTCCTACGGATCTATCCTGTGCCAACAGGACCCCAACACAAACTTGTGGCTAGTCCCAAGCCACCTCAGCTGGACGCTGATGGTGTGCACCCATCCTGCGTTGTGCTCGGTCACTGAAACTGTTCTTACTATCTGGAACTCGTCGTTCTGTACTTCTCATCCCCCGTCGTCGACTTCTGGTTCGTTGTCATGTACTTCTTGCACTCATCCTCTAGTCTCTAGAAACCTTCATCATCTACCTCTCCATAGTTTAGTGGTTCGCTCTGCATTCATTCCCTCCTGAGAAGAAGGTTATCGACGTCGCCAAGGTGGAATACAGGTCGACTACTCCAGCACATCTATTTCACACCTTGGATTGCTTCCTACCGGGGCTAGGGGGCTGCCTCCCATGTTCTTCTAGTGTTCACTAGGACCATGAAGCTTCGAACTACTACCACATACTTAGACATCTTGGACAAAACCTCATCTCTGTGACACTCGAGTGTCCGGGCTGCTTTCTGCTCGAGGTTCTCATGCACACTCATCGTTCGGGCCTGTAGTGCCCCTGGTGTGCTACTAAACGAAATGAAATGGATCATTTCCACAGCCTCCTTGGAATTCCTAACTTATACAATGACCTGAGCTGCTCGCAGCATGTATTTCTCACTTCTAGTAAATACCTCTTTGCTCTGCTCAATCTCTAATGCATGTAATTATGTGTTTCCATCGTCCAAGATATCTTCTTCGAAAAACCCTCGTGAATCCATTCACCTAATGCGCTGATGCTGCCATCATTTCTCCTGTGTGTTGTGATCGAGCTTCCTACGCATGTGATGGGTTACGATACTGCTCCCAGCTCTTCTGCGTGTCATCCCCGTGCAAACTGTCATCCATGGTGCCACCGGCCACACTACCACCCTGTGTTGCTGTGTGCCAAATGTTCCTCGCGCCGATGCCGATCTAGGACAACTAATCATCATTCTTTTCCAAAAGACCTGTCATCCCAAAAAGTCCCATCTGCTGGTGAATCAATACTGATATGATTGGGTCGCAATCCTGCCACTGCCACAGTCCAAACCCCAAGCGGTGATACAACCCCTCCTTGTGCACATTCTCCTCCAACTGGTGCACCATTTGTCGTCTCGTATATATATATATATATATATATATATATATATATATATATATATTATTTTATTTTTAGTCCCCATCCACTCTGCGTCGGATCATGGTGATAGGGCTTCATCCTACTCCCATTGACTAATTTAGGTAAAAATACCCCATCTAAGCTCTGTAACTATACTACGCCTCCATTGGTGATAAAAGTGATGACATATGGTCCCAACCAGTGCATTTGCAACTTGCCAGGGTGTTTCGCAAATTTGATGTCATACAATAGAACTATATCCCCCTTCTGTAGGTGTTTCGTCTTGACATAGCGGTCGTGCCACACCTTCTGGCGGTCCTTTTCTACCTTATGTATTAGTTGTGTCAAGCATTCCTCTAGCGCACTATCGTCGCTCATCTCTGTTGCTGCGGCAATGCAAAAGCTAGGTACTATGTATTCCATTTGCATCACTGCCTCCTGGCTATAGACGAGTTTAAATGGAGTCTATCCAGTCAATCGCTTGCATGTGGTGCGATATTCCCAAAGGACCGCTAGGATTTTTAGGTCCCAGTCGTCGCGGTTCACATTGCACACCTTGGTGAGAGCATGCTCCAAGATCTTATTGAATGCCTCAATTGTCCCATTCTCATGAGGGTGGTAAGGTGTACTCTTCTTGTGTTGGATTTGAAATTCCTCGGTCATCGCAGCAATTGTTTGGTTAACAAAGTGTGTCCCCTGATCGCTTAGTAATACCTTTGGGAAACCAAACCTAGTAACCACATTGTCAAAGAGGAATCGTGTTGCAGTCGCAGCAGAACAGTCTTTTACCGGTGTAGCTTCACCCAACGCGTCGGGTAGTCTATCGCAGTGATAATGTAACGCGACCTTGTCCTCTTCCCAGGTGGGTTGATGGGTCCCACAAAATCAACAACCCATTTTTCGAAGGCCTGCAGCATTAATTGTGGTACTAGTGGCATTTCGTCTTGTCGCAAGGGCTTCCTGGTTCGTTGTCACACGTCACAGCTTCTGGCATAATCCGCAACATCTCCATGCAAGGTTGGCCACCATAGCCCTACACGAAGGATCTTCCTGGCAGTTGCTCATCCGCCATAATGTCCCCCAACAATCCCATCATGGGATTCCGAAAAAATATGTTCCTGCTCATGCAGAAGGACACATCGTCGCAGAATCTCATCTGGGCCCATATTATATAACTCTCTTGCAATTAGTTGAAAGTCTATAGCTCGGACAACTAGTTGCTTCTTTTGGCTAGTGGTGAGCTCGGTCGGTGTCTCCCCAGTCGCCAAAAATTGAATTATTTCTTCATAGTGATTATCGACCATACCAATCCTAAAAAACTGAGTATCTGGCAGTCCTTCGTCGATGCTTTTTGGTTCCTCTCCTCATTCTATTCGTGAGAGATGATCAGGTCCTGCATTCAATCGTCCCGACTTTACGATAATCTCAAAATCAAACTCCTGAAACAGTAATAGCCAATGCCATATCTTCCCCCCCAACACAGGCTTGTTCACCAACTATTTCAATGCAGAGTGATCGGTGAACATCTTAAAGTGGCCTCCCAAGAGGTAGTGCCTGAATTTCTGCAACGCATAGACCATCGCTAGCCCTTCCCGCTCAGTGGTCGTATAGTTCCTCTCCGCCGTAGACAGTTTTCTACTGGAAAATGCTATCGGGTGGTTGATGTCACTGGTTCCAGGTTGGGCCAGGATAACACCCAGTGCGACTGACGACGCATCAACTTGTACGTGAAATTCCTTCATCCAATCCAGAAATGCAAGGATTGGGGCTTCGACCATCTTTTGTTTCAGTATGTCCAAACTTTTTTGACACTCCTTGATCCATTCAAACTTAGAATCCTTCTTTAGTAGCTTCTCCATGGGTGTTGTGATAGCTGCATATCCTCGGATGAATTTTCGGTAGTAACCTGTGTGTCCCAATGTCACTCGCAATTGTTTAGCCGTCGTCGGGGGTGGGAGGTCCACAATGATGGAAATCTTTGTCGGATCTACCAACATTCCTTCGCGGTAGACAATGTGTCCCAACAGTATGTCGAACGGAGCACAAAATATACATTTCTTGAGGTTCAGGGAAATCTGGTGCTGTCAGCAGCGTTCTAGCATGAGTCTTAAGTTTGCGACATGATCTTTGACTAACCCATATACCGTCCAATCATCCATTTAAAATGCAAGGAACTTATGAATACAATCTTTGAAAGTTGCTAATACTATTCTGGAAAATATTGCAGGAGCATTCTTTAATCCAAATGGCATCACCGTGTACTGCAAGCATCCCCACTCGATGACGAATGTAGTCTTGTGTCAATATTCTTTTGCAATATTGATTTAGTGGTAGCCTGAAAATCCGTCCATAAAGGAATATATCTCCTGGCCTCCTACGCCTTCGAGTACTTCATCTATGAATGGGGTCAGAAATGGATCATGGAGGCAGGCATCATTCAGTTTCCTTAAGTCGACACATATTCGTACTTCACCAGTTTTCTTGACCTGGACAACCATTGGACTGATCCATTCTGATTCTGCCACGGGTTCTATAATGCATGCCTCCAACATTCTTTCGAGTTCAGTTTGCAGTCATTCCTTGTATCTCGGGTTCAATCGATATGGTCGTTGCTTAACCGACTTCGCATCGGGTTTCAGGGGGATCCTCATCTCTCCTAAGTCTCCAAAAATTCCCTTCATCTCTGAGAACTTTGTTGGAAACAAATCCTGAAACTCATGTAGTAGGTCATTTATTTTCGCAATGGTCGATTCATCCCAGTAGTCGCCAATGTTTGCGAATTTTGGGTTGTCCTCTGATCCAATGTTCACTTTTTTAATCTTTAATGGTTGTTGAAATTTGTCTGTCGGTATATCTGGTGCCACGACACTGCAACTACCCTCTGACTTTGGTACATATGTATCCCTGGGGTCATCATCATCTTCGGGTTCTCTAATGACGTTGTAACACTCCATCAACATTTCTGCTGTCGTTGTCCATTGGAGTGCCATTGGTTGTCCGGTTGGTACCGCTTCAAATATCTTTCCGCGGATTTCCTGTAGCACAGTGTGGATTAAGGGATTTATATCTACGAATGAGAACACTTGGCTGAAGCCAATCGTAAGTTGCTCCCAAGATGTTGTCCCACATCGCAGTTTTGTTGCGACATACCAGCTCCGCGGTACCTCATCTAGTGTGTGTATGAATGCGTGTACCCACTCTTGTCATGCTCTTGATCCCCATCGGTGTTGACAGGCATTTAGATGTGCCTTTGGGTCTCCCTTTTCGTCATATCGCATCTAGTCGTCCTTTGAGGCTTCGCCAAACCGAACCTCCATGAGGCGTTGGCATAGTGGCCAAGATGTGATGTTTGATTTATGCACTGCCCACCATCACACAGGAGTAGCCTTTAGGGATTCCTCCATGTCCAGAAGACGTTGTGGCTCTGCCACATTCTCCTCAAATTCGGTGAGAAACGTGTCCAAGTTGGGAAATCCTTCATAGGTAGGTAATGCATACTCCTCCTTAGCTACCATTCGCAGAGACTGTGTTATCTGTGCACACCTTCGAAAAGACACTTCATGCAACCGGTTCTGCCAATTCTCAAGGGCCTCATCTGAGTCAAAGGATGCTCAACTGGTGTTGCGCCATTCCAATTCGCCATCTGTGGTGGGGTTAACATAATCTTCAGAGATGTTATACAGACTGTCCCATCCTTCTGTAAATTCATCTCTGACCGGCTCCGTATAGCACAACCCCTCCGCCGGATCCAGTGGTGTGATGACTCTCATTTCCTGATTCTCGAACGACATTATCCTTTTCTTAAGGTTGATAATCACTTGGTTCTCCATATCCCAAACTATCCCCATCAGTACCGGATAGGGGCTGGTGCTATCTATGATCTCAATAACATTGAAATTTGCATACGTTCTAAGCCCTTCAATTTCAACCGAAAGTTGACATGCCCGACCTAGCGGGGTGACCTTGCTCTAGTTCGCCATTCACAACTGTACTGGTGACCAAGTCATCCATGGATTTCCCATCGTCTCCCATGTTTTTTTAGTCAGGATATTCACATATTAACCCAAATCCAGAATGATGGATTCAACATCAAATTCTTCGATTTGTGCCGACATCCGCATCTCCCTACCTATCATTCTTTTATGTATGCGATTGACTTTCTGCTCTAGTTGTGCACCTCCTAGTCGTCGTAGTAGACTAGCTATTTATTCCAATATCTCTGGATCCTTTGCCAGGTCTAGACAACTTCCTATGAAGGATTTTAGGGTGGTTTCCTTCCTTCGTGACTTCGTGTGGTCAAACGTTGGTGGCATGTCATAGATTTCTTCTTCCAGAGATACCCGTCTCTTATTCCTCATTGCCTCCTGTTCCTTTGAGAAGATGTCATTTTCCACTTCAGCGCCCTCATTGATCTGCTTCCATTGTGTTTGTGTTTGTCTGACATTGGTGTGTGGCTTATCGGGCCCGGTCAACGCTCCTCCTTGTTTCACTATCCCCACCGTAGCGTGGTTGCCTCTGGCTTTTGTTGAAATCATTTGTACCGCAGGTGCTGTCTTTGGATTATTCGAGTTCTGGTTCTGCTTGGTTTTCCATTTCGCAATAAGCTGAGGACAATCTTTTATACTATGATCTGCAGCACTGCAATATGTACACTACGGCGCTGGATTTAGACAGACTCTTTGGTAGTGCCCCTGCTACCCGCAATTGTAATAGAGGATTGGACCTCTTCCGCGTCCAACAGCGCCTCCACATCCCATACCTCGGCCACCACGAAATCCTCCAAAACCTCTGCACGGTGGTCCATATTGTTGATACTGCAGTTTCCCGTATTATGGTTGTTGATACTGTTGTTTCCCATACTGCAGCTATCCATACTGCAGTGGTGGATACTACGAGTGCCCATACTGCGGGTTCCCGTATTGCCCTTGGTCATATTGTTGCAGCTGACTATACTGCAATTGATGTTGTACCACCGGTGGTTCTTCCCCCTTCATGAAATATGTGTCAGCTGTCCGATCTTGCAGCAAATCATAGGACCTGCAGTCCTCATCATGTCCAACCGATCAAAAAAACTTGCAATATAAGTTTGTTGGCTTTGATACCATCTTTTGGAAATATACGCACTCCTCTGGTCTGACAAACATTACGCCATGGCATGCCTCCCTGGTGAACTGGGTTTGGTGCCCTCGCCTGTAAATATTCCTGGAACTCTGGGCAATTGTCCTTATGGTTCCCCTCATTTCTACATTTGGTGCACCATACATCTCCGCGAGTTTCCTCGCCCTTCTTGATATCCTCCAGCTATAATGTTAAATTGGCCCACTATGCCTGAACTCTGTCCATTCCCATCCCTTCTTCACCAATTGGTGAGGCCTCCAGCTTCATCGCGGTTTTTAATGCTTCTAACTGTGTTGTGACTTTTTGTTGCATCAACGGCCCTTGGATATGCGACACCATTCCTGCGATGAACCATTCTTTGTGTTGTAGCTCATTTATCAGAAAGCTCACTTTCGCTATTAGTGTCTTACATCGCTGGTCGAATTTCCGCACCGACTCATTCGAGAATTGTTTAATCTCCTTAAGCTCAATGACATATTACGACTCAGATTTTGGTTTCTTAAATTCGTCAATCATCGTCGTCCTCATATGCTTCGGTGTTTTGGCCGTTGTTCCCACCGGAACCTTTACAAACTTCATGTACCAGTCTAACGCCCGACCCCTAAGGGTCGTCGCTAGTTGTCCTATCTTTATAGCATCATCCTGGACCTGCTTTATGATCCAGACTACTTTGCATACAAACCAATATTGTTCGGGATCATTGGTCCTATTCCCCTGAAAGGTGGGAAGCTTTGCCTCGTCTACCATTCTAGTGTTGCTGGTATTGTTATTTACTGAAGCGCTACTCTTGCCACTGCATGTGGGGCAATTTCGCGAATAGTTTGGATTTCTTCCTATAATATTCAGAGTAGCTTCCTCTACCTCTGGGGTAGCCTAGTTGACGTCTCCTTCACAATAAGGTCGCTTCCTCCCATGTGGTCTTGTTCCGCAGTTCTCTATTTCGGTCCTCTCAGGAGACTCTCTCTCAGTCCTCCTCTTCTTCTCAGGACGCCGGAATATTGCTCCACTCCTCAAGAGACCACACTCTTAGTTAACTTCCATTTCAAACTCGTCTTCGCTCATGTCCGTCTACCACATCTTTGTGTCAAACTCGCATTTACGCGATACCTTCACCTTCACACACCGATTCTTCTACTCATCAGAAGACATCCTAAATATTCCTTTTTCGCAGACCAGCATTTTAATCCACAGTTTTAATGATGACAAAAATCTTCCCCTTGGTCCCCTGAAGAAATTTCTTTCAGCGTCACTGTATGACTTGATAGTATCTACCATGAACTCAGTTACATACCCTTCGAAGATACTGTCTACCCAAAAATCAACAGCTTGTGATACCTTGTTATCGACCTGCTTCAACTGTCGCACCAATTCTGGAGTCCAACAGTCTGGTTCAGTCTTCTAACAGTGGTTCTTGCGTAACGTCAACTGTGCTAGCCATTCTTGCACAATAGCACCGGGAATTCGCAGAAAAAGATTTCATGAATATCTGAGTAGATGTATCTTTCTAACCAACTGGTCGTTGTCTGCTTAGGATCTCGCTTCTCGCTTTCTGCAAATTCCTCCGCCTTCTTATCGATCCACTCTTGGATCTTTGGTTTAGTCGAGTGCCACAGCATATCCTCTTTTATTCTTCCTTAGGGTCCCGGCAACGGAACCATTTGTTGACACAGAGTCTATCGACAGGGGTTCACTCTGCACTGTCGCCAACAAACTATCAACCTAACGCACTTATACACCAGCCCGGAAAGGTGTAACCCTTTCCAGCAACACTTGCAAAGCAAGTGCAATCTCACCCGAGGTGGATGAGAGGGTTGCTGGAACCAAGCTTCCGTAGTTGTGAAGAGGATATGTGCACATTAACCAGAGATTACAACATTCATCACAGTCCATTAACCAATCATTCGCATCTTATTCATAATACATACATTCAGAGCATATTCGCACTAATCAATAGCAATATATATTCGCATTAATCAATAGAAAGCATTCACATAACCCATCATTTATCATCGCATCATTTCACAACAACAGAATCCAAATATCTTCATTCATTCATCACAACCTACGGAACAAACCTCGCAGAAACAGTCAAGTCATCATATCACAGATACAACCGAACCCAAAATATGGGATTAATCTCCAAAACTCCAATTTCCTTAGACTTACAATCTTACTTTATTTATATGCTTTCATCTTATTACAAAATGGTCCACATGACCGACTCAACTAATCTAACAAATCTTATACTTCCGCAAGAGCCACGAAAGCTCCATTTTTCTGTTGAATGACCCTTTCGCACCTGTTGGCTTCCGCACTTCCTACGGATCTATCATGTGCCAACAATACAAATCATTAATACAACCAATATAACATAATATCAACGTAAATGAGTACGACCAATCAAATGTAATTTCATGACAATGTTTACATTTATAAACCTGGCATTCTCCAACACGACACAACAATGAAAAATACTTATTTTAGGAAGTAGACAAAGACGACTGAAGGATTGACTGCAACTTTCCTCCCAACCATTTGTCTCTATGTCCGGTGTGTATTACTTCCACCGAGAGGCCACCCC
The DNA here is from genome assembly GCA_027924585.1 of Larix kaempferi. Taxonomy (NCBI): domain Eukaryota; kingdom Viridiplantae; phylum Streptophyta; class Pinopsida; order Pinales; family Pinaceae; genus Larix; species Larix kaempferi. Next base: position 425,471 of record BSBM01000883.1, read on the forward strand.
CGAGCTGGAAAGGAATCCACTAGAGCGATAGAGGTAGTGTTTTTCTCCTATTAAAGGGTTTGCTTGATATCTAAAAGTAACTCACAATAGAAGTATATCTATAAGTGTGGATCTTAGAGGCAATACCTCTTTACAGATTTACATAATTTACCAAGACAGATCGCAACATGTAAATAATACTGAATCTCAACATACCCAATCGTAAGGATGCAATAAATATCAAATCGTCAGCATGCAAAGAATACCAAATTTCTTAGGATCGAATTCTACTATAGAGCCGTTCCATCCCCTTTCAGCAATATAAACATAATTCTTGGGATTGAGATCTGCTATCGAGCCATCCAATCCCATTTGGTATTTAAACATTTGACAGGCTAACTCCTTGGGATCAAGCTCTGTTATAAACATTGGGATTGAGTTCCCTATGGAGACTACCCCATCCCATATTTATAACAAACTGTAAATATATATCTCCATGCATTGACTATTTAAGCATGAGAATACAATGCACTGCAGATATTGTTGATCTCTGTCGAGGGCATGAGGTTATTTACAAATAAGAGATACAGCGAACCGCAGAGATCGTTGATCTCTGTCAAAGGATACAACATGCAGAATATAATATATATATATTACATAGAGATTAGACGGGTCACATATCTCTATCAAGGGATACCAATATGTAGAGTAATATATATATATATATATATATATATATTACACAGAAATTACACGGGTCGCATATCTCTATCAAGGGATACCAATATGTAGAGTATAATATATATTACACAGAGATTACATGGGCCGCATATCTCTGTCAAGGGATACCAATTATGCAGAAAATAATATATATCTTTGTCAAGGGACAGGGGTCGCATATCTCTATTATGCGATAAATAGAGTATAAAAACTTTTATTTTAAAGGATTTGCTCTGTAAATGCCAAGCAGCTCTTTAAAATAAGCAATCACCGGGAATCACTCCGCACCTCTTCTTGATGAGGCTTGGATCCATATAAGGAGACTGCGGCTCTCCGAGTCCTCGCAAGACTAGTTTTTTCATGATCGATCACTGGTCTTAGAACGTCGAGGCTTTGTTTTCTTTAAGTAGATGAATGGATGCAAGTGACATCATGTTCTTGTTAAGCCGTATTATAATGATTGTATTTCAAGCTTTCTTTGATTTCTTCGATTCCTTCATAATAACAGGAAGATCATTTTTCCACTGAAAAAAAATAAATAAATAAATGATACAACAAAAATAAATAAATAAATCTTCACATGTTAGGTGAAAATTACTTATAGATGAATGGCATAATATGCCATGCATAACAAAAGAAACTATATATATAAGAGACATCATAAGTAATACTCAAAAGAATTTGAATGATTACCTAGTTCGGATAGGGCTTCATACTGGTGGGATAAGAACCTTAAAATATTTATTATGAAAGTCCATATATATATATAATATTTATATCTTCCTTCAAATTAAATATGTGTGTAATCATATTTATAAAACAATATATTATACAAAAGTATATTTGTATAAATAATTATGATCATTTCTATAATGATTACCCTTCTTAAGGTAATTATAAACTCTAGTCTTTTAAAATGAAAAGCTTAATTTTAATTAAAAACCTTATAGATAACTCTTTGGCACTTGATTCCCTAGTTAACATAATTAGGGTCATGGCTTAATATTATTAAGTTTATAATAATAATTAGTTTTATTATTTGATAGTGGCAAGTGGTAATTAAGTCTACTTAGGATTTACCTCTCTTTAAGATGACACCTAAAAGATTTAGATCATCAAGTGAATGTTAAATGCTTACTTTTCTTCTTCATGTTCCTAAGGTACCATGATGAGACCGGTCATGAGTAACTTGTTCTCCATGGCTTCCTAGACGCCAACCTTCCCCCCCTAGTGGATTCATGCCCTCGTCGTTTAAGTTGCGTCATGTCATCAATAAACTAAGTTTAGGATTCAGAATTACAACTTGGAAATAAATAACAAAAACTTACGAGGTTTACTGGTGGGGCCTTGGCCTTGAGCTCCTCACCAGAAACAAGCATACATTTTACATTTTCAATGACAAAAAGTAGGTGTGAAAATATCTCCAAGTTGTTTTCTAACCAGTTCAACCATGGCACTCCCTTCACTCAACACTACCTCACATGACACAATAAATATCTTTCCTTTCTCTACTCAACAATCCCTAAAGGATCGTATTCCCTCCAGTGCTCTTCAATATGTGCAAAAGAATTCCAACCTGTGTTTGCCTTCAGGATCAACTTAGCAAAGTCATTTCTTGGGTCTTGAGTACAAGGTGAGCAATAATTTATAGGGAAAATGTGTATGGATTCCTATCAAACCGAATTATATGCTCCTTTACAGCTTTCCACCTCTCCTCTCATATATACAACCTTCAGTTCCTTATCTTACTCTTCTTAGACTCACAACCTTCTCTTCTTTTGCTCTCCTTAGTAATTTACAAGTTCCAATCTAAATGCTCCCTTCGTAGCATGGGAATGCATAGAATGAATAATTATAGTCAAATGGTTGGAAGGATGATTAAAATAGAATAGTCAATAACATTCATCATTACAACATTGATTTACAGTTTGGCCCAAGCGCTAAAACATCCAAAGGTCAAGACGATGATATTATAATGTTCAAGAAAAAAATCAATTTAATGAAGAGTTTGTAGTTGTGTTGAAGCAAGAAGAATTCAGTAATTTTTGTGGTGTGCCTTTAATTTAATGGCCAGAGAGTAATTTATTTTTGTTGGTTGCAATTATGCTTCCAAAACAACATCATTCTCCTAATAATTTGGTTCATCAAAACCTCTAATGCATGATTGTAATGCTTGTATGAAGTATTTGGTTCTTCAAATTCAATAAGTATTGTATAATCTTATTCCTCGTTGATCATGAATAGTGGTGTTTGGTCTAAGGTAACAACATGTCCATAAGCGTGTATAATCTTATTCCTCATTGATTGTGACTAGTGATGTTTGGTATAAGGTAATAACATGTTTTTATAAATCAGAGTTAATAATGAAGAGTGGGAGAAATATTCAATGCATATTTGGAAATTGGAAAGATAATTGAGATTTGTTTTCGAGTATAAAAATATTTGGAATATTCAAATATTTTGTTTCAATTAATTTTGTAGAATTCGCTTGTAGGGGTGTAGCTTAACCGATGATTTATCCGTGCCCCATGTTTGTAGGTTGTGTGGGTACACCTAGGGATATAGTGGTAGTAGATGAGATTGGACCCCTGAACCCCGTGTCACGCGAGTACTAGCCCCATCCCAGTTTCTGGTTCCCCTAGTTACAAAAAAATACAGAATTTAGTTATGCAATATTTGCCCAATTGTAATTTTGAATTGATAAAGTTGTTATTTTTAATGCATAAATAGATTTATAACCCTTAAATACCCCTAACGCCGCACTTAAAAAGGTTCATTCAAAGCCCAAGTTGAGTGAAAAAGCCAAATAACGACGTGGTTTGAGTGGTAAAAGATAGGAATCGTTATAGCGTAAATGAAGGAGATAGATGTTGACCTGCGCAGCCCGAATCTCATGCTGCCCACGAGAATCACAACACCACTCCGAGTCTCTGCCTGTTATCACGGTTGGCCGCTAACAACCCAAACCATCATGATCTATGGAATCCGTTTACCACGCTTGATTCCCTCGTTCATGAAATGTAAGGCCAATGAGAGTGATCCAAAAAACGAAGAGAATGCATCCTTAAACAAGGCCTTACAATCATATATAGGTCTTACAATCATATGCCCACTTACATGTCATTAACACACAACTCCATAAATAAATGTTTAAAATTGTATGCATGAGCATTTAATGCTATGAAACATCAACATGTTTCATTATCGCATATCTCTTTATCGATATCCAATACATAAACTGAGAAATTTTTCATTTGCTTAATGTTTGTGTGCTACCACTACAGCATCATCAATCATCATGAGGCCTTTCCATCCAATTCAATTTTCAATTGCATATTCACCAATAGCAAAACCATTTCCATAACCACAAGCACCAAAAAAAACTTCATACACCAAGCAAGCATCCTTCTCTCAACATCCCACCTTCTAAACGAAGAAAAGTCAATAGATTCACAATATCCAATGGATCGAACACATTATGAAACAAGAGTGCCATACTCTCTTCCTTGATGGATCACAATACCATACCACTCTCATGAGAGAATCCAATTTTACCAAGCTATGATCCACCATCTAGGGAATATCTAGTCCATTCTCGCTAGAGAGACTAGGCCTCTAGGCTCTAATACCAAATGTTAAAACTAAAAGAAGGAAAAATAGCACAGTGATATAGGCACAAGTAATACAAACAAGCACATAGAGGTGGTATACCCGAGAAAGCCTTGACCAAGAAAACCAACATCAAATAGATATATATTATTTCATTGGCCAAGTTGACAAAACACTAAGTTTCTTAAGGCACTTTACAATAAAGTATGCCAATCCTCTTCAAAGGCTTCGTCACATCACATCCCGTGGGTCTATTAACCACCAATAGTAAACCTATCATTGACCAAATAAAGCTTATCTTAATTACTTTATGATCAAGTCAAGATTAACCCAACACTATTGATCTTGAGATGGGCACAAAAAAGGTTAAGTAGTTGAAATCCACATAAATGGATGAAGAGCATCGAGAAAGACCCATTGACGAAGAAAAAAGGAAATTCACAAGGTTGGAATCGCATGTAGTTGATATTTCCAGTAGCATGGCAGTACTCTTGAGAAGATTATCGACCCCTTTTCAAAGAAGTCAAAAATCTCCAAAGAAGCCAAAAAATCATGAGGAGCGGAGGAAAGTGAAGGAATAACTGAAGCTTGAAAAGGTGACTCTAATGACTAGTCTTCCCAATACCTATTAAAAAGGAAGAAAAGGTTGATATCAAAACCTATGAAGGCAGGGTTGATGCACTTTAATTCAGACATTGGTTGCAACGATTAGAATTCTATTTCATTGTGCATGATGTACGTGAGTAGTAGGAAAAAAAATTGCTAAACTAAAGATAGAATGCCATGCACAGACTAGATGGGAGAGAAACACCAAATCATGAGGAGCGAAGGAAAGAGAAGGAAGAATTGAAGCCTGAAAAGATGACTCTAATAACCAGTCTTCCTAGTATCTATTTAAAAAGTAACAAAAGGTCGATATCAAAACCTATGAAGATAGGGTCAATGCACTTCAATTGAGACATTGGTTGCAACTATTAGAATTCTATTACAATGTGCATGATGTATGTGAATAGTAGAAAAAATATTTTTCTAATCTAAATCTAGAAGGCCATGCACAAACTAGGTAGGAGAGACACACCAAGGCCCTTAGGCTAGGGAGAGACCACCATAGCTAAGAGGGAAGTATTAAAAAACCTCAATGTATCCTAGTTTTACCCTATCATGTATGAAGAGAACGAGATGATTTGATGGCATTATTATTGTCAAAGGAAAGGACAGAGTGTACAAGAGTACACTACAGAGTTTCAAATGCAAGTTGTCATGTTGGAAATAAGTCGTCATGACCCAAATGTGGTCTTCAAGTACCTAGGTGGTCTTTGTCATATAAGAAGGAAAGCTATGTTATTTAACCCCTAATGGAATACTGAGAGGGGGGATGAATTAGTATTCGCACAATTGCCACTTTTTACCACAATATATAGTCATTCACTTTATTAGCAATATATTACTACATTCAATATATCATGAGAATTATAAATCAATAGTGCACAATAAACAACCACAGATGCACAGTACACCAGAATTTACGTGGAAACCTAAATGGGAGAAAACCCTGGAAAGCTTTCTTATATATATCAAGATTACATTCAATTTATTTACCAGCACCAACTGGAAGGAAGCATCAACTCCCTTATTTTCTAGCACCAACTAGAAGGAGGCTCCAACCCCCTGATTCATAGACACCAACCTGAAGGAAGCTCCAACTCCCTTATTTACCATCATGATTAGAAGGAGGATCCAACCCCCTAATTTACAGGCACCAACCTGAAGGAGACTTCAATCTCCTATCTTTTCCCTGTCTTGCCACCCTTGTTATGAATGATAGAATTGATTTATTACTGTCACTGTCTATGTCAATTAGTTTGTTCCAAGATCAGCTACGACTTAGCTTAGTACTTCAACAAACTCTACTTTGAATTTCTCAATCTTCTACATATTAACTAGTTCTTTCTTACCTTCACCTCATTCAACTGCAACGTGCAACTTGATTATGTGCTTATTTCAAATTCAGCTACGGTCTTTCACTTCTTTTGGACTATAAATTACTTCAACTTCTCCAATTGAGACATCTGACTTGATTTAGTGCTTGCTTCAAATTCAGTTTCGATCTTTCACTTCTTGGACTGTAACTTACTTCGACGTATCCAACTATGACATGTGAATTGATTATGTGATTTCTTCACATTCTGCTTCTTCTTCGAATCAACCAGCCATTGATTCTCTTTCAAAACCCCAAAAATTAAAACTTCATAACGTCCACAATCGCACCAGCCTCTCACACACCTATCTACCCAAGTGCATTAGTCATTGTCTGGTTATATTTTTTCTCATGTCCACATGAGAGTCGACATGTTTGATTCATTACCCGAATTTGTACCACAATGAGGGGCTTATACCCCATCCTTCTTCAATACTTTGTCGTCTTTTTCCTTGTGGTGCGCACTACGACCGACGTACTACTTGCTTGTTATCTTCAACTTATCTATTATCTGTGTACTTCGACATGATCACTTCGACAGACAACTTTCTTCGACATATCGACTGTGTGCTCACTCTGACTATCTACATCTGCTTCGACATATGTACCATTGCGCACTTTCTTTGGTAACTGTTGCTCTGACTATTTGCATCTGCTTCGACATGGGTACTTCTTCGTTGAGATTGTACAGCCTTGTAATGTATACATCTTCAAACTAGCTTCAAGGATTCTCATAGACCACCTCAACATTATGTCCAACAATCTCCCATTCGTCATCCATGACAACATTAAGTTCAACAATCTCTCACTTGACATCAATGACAACATTAAGTCCAACAACCCCAACACCATAGATGAAGCCTCTATATAGGCCCAATACAGTGAATTTCACAAGAAGAAGAGGCAATTAAATGTTTTAAAGAAACGAGACCATCACGGAGATTCCAATAAGGGTGAGAAAAAAAAATGAAGAGGAAAAAATAAAAATACTTCCACCACTACACATGTCCAAGGACCCTAATAACCATTCTCCATTGCAACAGTAATGATCACACAAAATAAAAATTTTGAAAACTGCATCCAAAGTTAAATACTAGGAGTTGCAAGCAGAAGAATTCCAAGAAGAATATTATTCTAATAGAAGCACGAAAGGAAATAAAAATTTGCTCAAATGTGGACAAAAATATTGTCTATGTGATAGTGTAGAAGGAGGTAAACTTGGGTAGCATCCATACCAAAGAGGAGTAAGAGACAAGAAAGTTGTTACATATCAATATTTAGATCAAGAAGAACAAGGTAGATGCTCTATTCAATTTTGGTGCACATAAGAACCTCATTACAAAGGACCTAGTAAGTAAACTTGGTTTAGAGATGCATGAACACCTTCATCCATACCCTTTGGGTTGGTTGAATAAGTATGTAGAGCTAAAAGTTACCAAACAATATAAGCTTAGATTTGTTATCAATGCAAATTTTATTAACGAAATGGGCTAGTACATCTTGATATATTTGGTGTAATGTTTGGTAGCCCCTATATGTAAAAGGAGGATGCTATCTTCATGAGAAGGTCCAACCAACATCACCTAATCAAATATGGTAAATCATTTATCATCAATGCACACAACAAGAAGTCTAAGATCTCTCTATTGACTACACACCAAGCTTCGTAATTGATCAACGTAACTAAGAAGTATGTAATTTTTTTAGACAGAAGCAGAACAAGAATTCTACAGGTGTGAAAGCATACTTTGAAGGATGTATGAAATAATAGAAGCACCAGCTGGAAGAGTTATTACAGGAATACAGAGGATTGCTGCAAGATTTGAAAGGAATTCCACCCAAGAGGGAGGTGGAGCAGAAGATACAATCACTACCAAATACTCCTTTACCAAATATAGGCTTGTACTAACAATTCATATTTAAGACTCAAATCAAGTTAATAATTAGTTGCAAGAATGGTTGGAGGAAGCAGACATCATTCCAAGGACATCACCATGCATCTCCATGATCATTTTAGTTCAAAAGAATGATAGGACTTGGAGAATGTGCGTGGACTACAAATCTATAAACAAGATCACTCTCGAGATTTGATACCCTTTTCCCTAGATGAATAACATGTTACATCAGTCACGGCATGCAAAGTACTTCACCAAGCTAGATTTGAAATTTGGATATCAATCATTTTGGATCAAGGAAAAAGACATTTGGAAAAACACCTTCAAGACAAAGCAAGCTCTTTATGAGTATTTAGTAATGTCTTTTTGTTTGATTAATGCACTAGTTATTTTAATGTGTTTAATAAATGATGTGTTGTGTCAATTCCTAGATTCATTTGTTTGGACAATATTTTGATCTTCAATTCTACTTGGGAGGAGCATGTGTTACATATGAAGCAAGCAAGTAGAAACATTGAGGAAACATCAACTACTAGACTCAACATTAATATCTGTGAGTTTCCTAAACATTCCTTAATGTTAGATTTTCAAAATTTATTCAATAGATATCTAGGATCTTACTAAGAGAATAACAAGCACAGCATAAACACAAGAGACACAAATTTTTTCCTCGAGGAAACCATAAAGGAGAAAACCCTGCAGCTTCCTCAGAGATAGAATGATCACCAATACAATGTCACAAAAGTAAAACCCAAAAATAGAAATGGTCTTCATCGGCTTCTCTCTTCTCCACTTGTGTGAACTTGTCCTTCTGCTCACTAATGCGAATTTAGTGAGTGTGAGTGAATGAATAAATAGAGAGCCTAGCTCTCTATTTATACTTTACCTTTACCATTTGACAAGTCGGCCTCAACTAAATTTGATTGGGCCGACTCCTCTAGGGGACTTAAACACCCCAACACAAATGAAACTAAGGGAACTAATGCCTCGACTTACATGGGAGGATTTACCTCAATGACTTTACATGACCCAAATAAAATAATGACTTTCTCAACCGGAGGAATAAACATCTTCGTTGGAGGTACAATAATAAAATACAAATACAATATAAAATATACAAGTGAATATCTTTTGAAGTTACAATTACATTAACACTCCCTCTTAACTAGGAAGGTATTCTCTTGACACAGTCATCAACACAAGTCTTCGTCATTGGATCAACAATGTTGGAACATCATCATCAACACTGGATCGTTGTTGTCACTATTGCTGCAATCCTCGTCATGTCGACCATCGATTGGTGCTATCTCTCGGTTCTAATCATCATAGGAAGTTCTACAGAGATAGCCCTTTTTCATGCTGGATGTAGGCCTAGCCTCAATGTAGGTCTTCATTATCTCTGCGAGCAAGCCATCAAGTAGGTACAACCTAGGACTTATTATATTTCCTCTGCAAAAACTTGTGTCTCCTATTGTCGCCTCATCACGACCATATCATCTCAATGTCAATGGAGCACATCCCATATGCACATCACACAACACTTACATCAACCGACATGGGAGGAAAAACTTACCACCATTCGGGAAAGGCTCGACACATACATAAACGGCAATGGGAAGACAAACCTCAACCATGCTGGAATGGCACAGCACTTACATCAACATCCATGGGAATACAAACCTCAACCATGCTAGAGTGGCTCGGACACATACATAAACGGAAATGGGAAGACAAACCTCAACCAGGCTAGAATGGCACAGCACTTACATCAACAGCCATGGGAAGACAAACCTCAACCATGCTAGAATGGCTCAGCACTTACATCAATGGCCATGGGAGGACACACCTATCACCATGTTGGAATGGCCCTAGCACTTATATCAATGGCCATGGGAGGACACACCTACCACCATGTTGGATTGGCCCCAGCCCTTACATCAACGGCCGTGGGAGGACACACCTACCACCATGTCGGAATGGCCCTGTCACTTATATCAACGGCCATGGGAGGACACACCTACCACCATGTCTGAATGGCCCCAGCCCTTACATCTTCACCATGGGAGCACACACCTACCACCATGTGAGAATGGCTCCAGCCCTTACATCTACACCATTGGAGGACACACCTACCACCATGTGAAAATGGCTCATGTGCATCTGTGTCTTCCAGACTCATCACTTCCCCTTGGAAGGAACCTCGATCTGGAGTACACCAGGCTTCTCTCTGAAGTACTCAAACTTCAATCTGGCTAGCGTCTTGGTCAACACATCGACTATCTGCTTGCCCGTCGCAACATATTGGAGCTTCACTGCTCCTCTCTACACCATATACCTGATATAGTGTTACTTGATCTCAATGTGATTCAACTTTTCATGGAACACTGGGTTCTCAGACAAATTCACACAACTCTGGTTGTCACAAAATATAAAAGTCACATCCTACTGAAGATCAAACAAATCAGACAGTAGCTTCCTCAGCCATAATACCTCACAACTAGTCGAACAAGCTGCAACATACTCTACTTTGACACTACTCAGTGCCATGCAGTACTGCTTCCTTCTAAACCAAGATATCACACCTGATGTCATACTGAAGAAACACCCCGAAGTGCTCTTCCTATCAGTGTCACTTCCTTTCCAATCCGAATCAACATAACCCTCCAATTTAATCTTCTGATTCGCATCATACTTGAGAACATAATCAATTGTACCCTTCAGGTACCTCAGAATATGATTTGAAACAATCAAGTGAACATGTCTCGTATCTGTCAGGAACTGGCTCAATGTGTTCACAGCAAGGCAAATAACCAGTCTCGTATTCGTCAGGTACATCAAAGATCCAATCAACTGACGATACATCATGGCATCAACCGAATCTGATGAAGCATCACTCAATAGCTTCAAGTTCAATTCCATAGGTGTGGCCATGGCCTTGCAGTCCATCATCCCGGACCTCTTCAGGATCTCTATTGCATACTTCCCTTGTCCAAGGAATATTCCATCCACACTCTGCAACACCTCCATACCTATAAAATAGAGCATCATACCCAAGTCCTTCATCTTGAACTCGGAAGCAAGCTTCCTCTTCATGTCTACAATAATCCCATCTCACCTTTCACAAATAGGTCATTTAAATAAAGTAGAAATATCACCGGGTTCCCTTCCTCAACCTTGTAGTAAAGGTCGGAATCCTCTTTACTCTTGGTAAATCCCAAACTAGTCAGGAAGCTATATATCTTGTCATACCACGTCCTGGGTGCTTGTTTCAATCCATACAAGGCCTTCTTCAATTTTCACACATGAGTCTCCATTTCATGTGTCTCAAATCTGAGTGGTTGCTCCACATACACTTCCTCTTCCACTACACCATTCAAGAAGGTTGTCTTGACATCGATCTAGTGTACCTTCCATTTGATCACTGCAGCCAGAGAAATTACAGATCTGATGGAAGTGTATCTGGCTACAGGTGCAAATGTCTCTTCATAATCTATCCCTTCCTTCGGGGAGAATCCACAAGCCACAAACCTTGCCTTGTGTTTCTCTATGCTTCCATCTGCAGCATGCTTGATCTTGTAGATCCATTTGGAAGTCACAACAGACTTCCCTACTGGTCTTGGGACCACATCCGAGACATCATTCTTCATGATCGACTAATATTCCTCGATCATGGCATCCTTCCATTCCTTCCTTTATGCCGCTTCTTCATAGTTGGCAGGTTCCTTTTCAATGATGCCGCACATCACGGATACATAACTGGAGTATGGCCTCGGTCTCTTGCTTTCTTTGTGCATTCCTTCTGGAGCATCATATCTCTCTACATCTTGAATTGCTTCTCGTACCCATTCTAGTTTCCTCTTGTGAGAATTCTTCTCACGGGGTGGATCTACAAGTTCCTGTGGGTCTTCCATCTCTAGGTCTTCATATTCTTCTGGGGTTGCTTCATTCATTGTTGTATCTCGGATATTGGGTGCTTCTGCTTCTTCAATGTCTTCAACAGGTAGCTTTCTGGATTTGTTGTAGGCTGAGTCTTCGACAAATGTCACCTCCCTGTTGATGTCGATCATCTTGAACACTGGAAAATATATCATGTAAGCATTCAAGCTTTCACTATATCCCATGAATATGCCCTTCTTTCCTGAAGGATCTAGCTTTGTCCTCTTCTCCTTCGGAATATGTATGTACACCGGGAAGCCAAATATCCTGAGATGGCTGACTTTTGGTTTCTCACCTGATAAATCTTCTTCTGGTGTCTTATTGTCAAGTACTCTATGTGGGGTACGATTATGTACATACACCGTTGTCCTTGCAGCTTCTTCCCATAGATGCATTGGAAGATCCTAGTCATGAAGCATCGTTCTTGCTGCTTCCATGATTGTTATATTCTTCCTTTTTGCAAGTCCATTCTGTTGCGGATTGTATGGAGTAGTCAACTCCCTCTTAATCCCTGAATCTCTGCATAATTTCTTGAAATATTCTGATGTGAACTCTCCGCCATTGTCTGATCGAAAGGTCTTGATTTTCTTCTCTGTGTGGTTCTCAATCGAGTCTTTGAATTCCTAGAACTTGCTTAATACTTCATCTTTGTTCTTCAAGAAATGTATCCATGTTTTCCTAGGAAAATCATCAATGAAAGAAACATAATATACATACCCACTCAATGAACTCAATGACATCGGACTGCATACATCAAAGTGGATGATTTCCAAGATTCATTTTTCCTTGCTCTCGCTACTTGGAAATGTCTTCTTTATGTTCTTTCCTTTTGCACATCGTTTGAAAACGCCTTCATGCTTTGCCTGGATTTCTGGAAGACCTTCAACTACTTTGCTGGAAAATGATAGTGCTCTACAGTGCACATGTGCAAGCCTTCTATGCCATAGTTCACTTGGCTCCATTGAGTCATGGACCGAGGCTTGTTCAGGTTGGCCCTTCAATTTGTATAAACCTCCCTCTTGTTCTACAATCACAACTGCATCGTCTATAGTCTTTCCCTTTGGCCACATTAGGACTTTTCCATCAACAAATGCAACCCTCATGCCTTTTGCATCCAATGCAAATATGGAGAGAAGGTTCTTCTTGAGTCCTGGAACATATAGGAGATCCTTCATCTTCAAATACTTCCCAAATTCTAGCTTGTAAGAGGCTTCACCACTTCCTTTTATGGGGTACTGGTAATCATCCCCAAGTTTCACCTTGTGGGGTGACTCATGTTCAGATAGGTTCATAAAGGATTCTTTAAATCTTGTCATATGCTCGGAAGCCCTGCTATCTACAAGCCAATCATTGCTTCCATGTGGAACATGTTAATAAAAATCAGGTTGTAACAGCCATCTCAACCACTCAGCAACCTCTAGATTTCAGACTTAGGCTACCATTAATTAAATGATATAATAGACATTTAAACAATACATAACAAGATGAAACACACTAGCTGAGATAATGAAGCAGCGGAAAAGATAAGAATAACAGCAATCTGAAATTGTAATGCACAGTGAGATTTGGTCAAAACAGAGCCTAGAAAAACCCCCACTGGGGAAAACTAGTCCAAGAGAAAATTTCATTAAGCCTTTCCAGGTATAAAAAACAGAGTTACAGCAGCATTTAATGCGGATTTTAATGATTGAACAGCACCTCGATTTCTGTGCTCAGCAGTACCTCAAAATTTGTGCCCAATAGTACCTCAAAATTCGTCCCATGCAGCACCTCAAAATTTGTGCCACCGTACGATTGTATGGACAGTGCAGAAAAAAATATTCTTGAAATATGTGCCCAGCAATTTCTCAAAAAATGTGCCAGCTGAGAAGTACGGCCTAGTTCCCAACAAAAACTTGCAGCAGATCTTCCTTGGGATTCGAGCCACCTTCTATTTGGGATGAATCCCTCTCCTAGGGAATCGAGCCACCCAAAAGAACTCTAGCTCTCACTCTCAAAACTCACAAATGCCCAAAAATGATCACTCTTGGAAAACTGTGTCTTTGCACATTGCCCTAGGCTTGCTCATATAGCTTGAAAGTGACTTTCCACCTTCCCAATCCCTAAATCCAATGGTCAAGATCTAATCTTGTCTTGACAAGATCAAGGAATGAAATTCATTCCCTCCAAAATAATTCACTTACAATTTTTTAATAAAGTATTTTCACTTTATGAAATATGTGCACTTTTACTTCATAAAGTCACTTTATAATGGACTAGGAACATTACATAAAAGTCACTTTATTACAACTTAGAAAAAAAAAAGTCAAGTGCCTAGGTAATGTAAATGCAAGGTCACTTCCGCATACAAGAAAAAATTATGTGGAGTGCCTTCCGAGCTAAAAATCTAACATAACAGTTCCTGTGAGAACTGAAATCAGAACATACTCTTCATCACTTGAAGAATCTTCATTGTCTTCACTGGTTCTCTTCCTTGGAGGTTCATCATCCTCTGCAGTGTGAGCATGATGTCTTTTATTGTTGTTCTTCTTCTTGTGGGAGCTACTTTTGTTCTTGGGACAATCTTTGCAGTAGTGTCCCCTTTCATCACTAGTATAGAATCGAATGTGAGATAGATCTTTCTTGAAGTTCCCTCTTTGGTTATGGTGGTGGTGTCTTTTCTTCTTGTGATGAGGATTCTCCCTCTTGGTGTTATTCTTCCTAGTGTGTGTTGTGAGAGCTTGGTCTTCATTTCCCATCTTCTCTTCTCAAGCTACAAGTCGAGCTTCTTCTTGTGAGCATTCTTCCCACAACCTACTAAATGAGATTAACTTCTTTCTAGCACAAATCCCTTGAATGAAAGAATCCCATGATCTAGGAAGACCATTCAAGGTGGTCATCACAATTTATCCATTTTCTACATATTCTCCCACAGCTTCAAGTTGCTCCTCGATTTGAGAGACCCTTGTAAAATAGGACTGCATGGTCTTTGCATTTTGTATCTTCGCATTCTTCAACTGGTTTCACAAGGTCATCTTCCGATTTATATTATTTCCTTCAAATCGCTTGGTCAAGGAATCAAACATCTATTTGGGTTTCTTTAAGGATGACACGTGTGGGACGAGATGATCCTTAATAGAATCAGCAATGATCCTCTTGTCCTTAATCAATTTCTTCTTGTGTAAGGCTTTAGCCTCATCTCCCTCTGGAACTGGAACCTCTTCATTCACATAAGTGTCAAATTCATATTATCTTCTAGGACACGCTCAATCCTATACTTCCATGCTCGGAAGTTATCACTGCCTTCAATCTTATCCTCAAGCTTGCTGTGGTGAGACATCTTTAATTAGAACCTCAAAAGGAAATAAAAAAGCTTTTAGGTCTTACCACTTTGATTTACCGAAACTGGATCCGGAGTTGGCTAGGGTTTGTCAGAGAAACCCTAAAATTTCAAACTTATGTCTGGATAGAAAGATGCGCTTGACTAAGGTGAGTAGGCTGGTACACTTGGTTTTTGAAGATTCCAAAAATTTACCCCTAAAAATTGACTTGCGAAATTCTGATCTGCAATTTCTAGTTTTATGGTATTTCTGGTCCAGAGTCAAATTAGGGTTGGGATTTCCGGGAGTTTTACCCAACCAAAAACTTCAATCTTGGTCTCTAAATTTTGACTTTGATGAGGCGCACTTCCCTATGTTGATAGCACCCCAAAATTCCACTTCTATGAAAAGCCCTAATTTTCGACAGTAGTGACGGGCAAAAAAATGAAAATGCTCAGAATCACTTTCTGCTTCGACATAAAAATGCACCTTCATAAGGCGAGTTATCCTAGCCTCTTTTTGTTCATTATATGTGGAGAGAAACCCAAAAATTAAGAATCCCTAGCTTCTGCAGCTACACAATGTCTTCTTCTCAAGTTAGCTCTGATACCATGTTAGATTTTCAAAATTTATTCAATAGATATCTAGAATCTTACTGAGAGAAAAACAAGCACAGCATAAACACAAGAGACACAAAAGACACAAAGATTTTCCTTGGGGAAACCATAAAGGAGAAAACCCCACAACTTCCTTAGAGATAGAATGATCACCAATACAATGTCACAAAAGTAAGACCCAAAAATAGAAATGGTCTTCAGCAGCTTCTCTCTTCTCCACTGGTGCGAACTTGTCCTTCTTATCACTAATGCAAATTTAGTGAGTGTAAGTGAATGAATAAATAGAGAGCCTAGCTCTCTATTTATACTTTACCTTTACCACTTGACAAGTCGGCCTCAACTAAAGTTGACCGGGACGACTCCTCTAGGGGAACTAATGCCCCGACTTACATGGGAGGATTTACCTCAATGACTTTACATGACCCAAATACAATAATGAATTTCCCGACCAGAGGAATAAACATCTCCGTCGGAGGTACAATAATAAAATACAAATACAATATAAAATATACAAGTGAATATCTTTTGAAGTTACAATTACATTAACACTTAATGTACGTGGGACATGTGATTGGTGGAGATGAGTTAAATATTGCTCTTACAAAGATAGAGGCCATTCTAAAATTGCCCACTCTTACTAAAATCACAAAAGTTGGGAATTTTGTGGGAGTTTCCCAATGTAAGAAAGTTCGTAGCATCATTTTCAGATGTTGTAGCACCACTTCATGCTATAAGAGCCAATGGTAGTATTTTTTAGTGGGGTAAGAATTAGTGGACATCCTTTGAAGAACTAAAGAAGAAGATTAGTCAAGCCCTATTCCTAGCACTACATAAATTGCAAATTTCCTTTGGAATAGAAACAGATGCTAAGGGTATGCTATGGGATAAGTATTAATGCAAGGGGGGAGACCGTTTTGCTATCATTTGGATTTATTCGATTTAGTACAATTAAACTACCCTACATATGACAAGGAGATTTATGTCCTAGTTCAAATGGTCAAGAAGTGGAAACACCATATGTTGGGTAAGGAGACCATCATCCATATTGATAATTGACCTTTAAAATACTTGAAGGTTCAAATTAAACTCCAATGAATAAGGTACTATATATGTATGGGAATTTTTCAACAATTTCATTTAGTGATTAAATCAGAAGGGAGCAACCAACAAGTTGATTGGTTTTCTACCCAAGCCACATACACCAAAGATTAAAACTATGGGAGTCCTTCAAGAGGTTTTATCAACAACTGCAAGACAAAAAAAAAATATTGATTACCATCTCTAAGATGGATTACTCTACAAAGTGGGGAAGCTTGTGTACCAAGGAAGATACAGTACAATTGATAAGCGAGGCTCACACCTCCAAGGTTGTTGATCATTTTGATGTCAAGAAGACTATGGCTCACTTGTATAGGTGTTTAGTGGCCCAAGATGCAAGAAAAGTATCTATACCAAAGCTTGTATTTTATGTTGTACAATCAAGCCTAATAACAAGAAGCAAGAACTATATAGTCCACTTCTAGTCCCTACAAGGCCATTAGAAAGCATGTCCATGGACTGTGATGGTTATTTTCTAAGAAAAATAAGAGGGCATGACTACATATTTCTATTAATAGGTAGGTTCAACAAGATGTGTGGTTTGATGGCTTGTAAAAGACCATCAAAGGACAATAAGCTACAAGTTTGTTCTTTTAAATTATTTGGGAAAAAATTGTGCTTCCAAGGAGCATCATTTCTTATAGAGACACTAGATTCCTCAATGTATGTTGGACTTCACTATGGGATAACCTAGATACGAAATAAAATAAATCCACTACCTTTCACCTAGAAACTGATAAGCAAACAAAGGTAGTAAATTAGAATTTGGTTCAACTTTTGAGATGTGACAATTAAAAATCATCTAAAGATTTGGAATGAAAATTTGGTTTACATACAAAAAAAATTTAATAGAGATGTCCACACTTTCACCAATGAGTCTCCTTTTGAAATTTGTGTTGGATATTTTCCAACATCATCATTGTATATTGTATATGGACAACATAAAGCAAGTGTAACAACCTCAAGTGATGCATAATTTGAAGGTAGAAAATATCATAGACGAGATAATACAAATACACTTACAAGCTCAAGATAAAGTGAAGAAGCCTCAAGAAGTAAAAGGCTAGGTATGATAAACGCATGGTTGAAAAGACCTTCCAAGTAGGAGAGAGAGTTTGGTTGAACCTTAATAAGGCAAAGTTACAAGGACCACGGAAGAAAATCAAATCCTTGAGATATGGACCTTTCGAAATATTGAAAAAGGTAGGAAACAATGCTTATAGAATTAATGTCCAACCTTATATGCGCATTTACCTAGTACTAAATGTGGATAACCTGAAACTCTACAAGCCATCCATGCTTATGAGGAATATGAAGAGGGTCAAGTCTTACCTTCCATTGAATATTGGGTACTAGATGCACAAGTAGAATTACAAGAGGACATAATTCTACAGAAGAATATCATAATGACTTGAAGGGATCAACAAGAACTTTGGTAAGTGGGATTGAAGGGTAAGTTATCAACCAAGGCATAATGATATTCCAAGGAGAAAGTTGAGGAATTGTTGGGCCTCATCTCCTTCAAAACTAAAGCTTTTAGAGACCAACTCCTCCCCAAATGCAGAGGTATGATCCAACGTGGATCTATATAGGTATAGTATGAATGTATTGATGCTTTAGAAGGGTGATACTAGACTTTTAGATATGTCATTGATGGTGTTTATTTTTTCAAATTCATGTCATTAATTTCTCGTGCATTTTTTAACCCCTAAACAATTTCTTTTGTCCCAACAACAATGTAGGGTTTCCATAGGTATTCTTAAGCCTTATGAACATTTATTTTTCTCATTGACACCTTTCCAACGAGTTATTGTATTCCTAAAACAAAGTTCATATGAGAAATTCGGGGCTCTAGTAAGGTAACAATCCAAATATTCCCCACATGTTCGAGTGGTGACCATGCCATCTCATCTTACTTTGAATATGGAGAATTAGTAACATGGGGAATCCACCAAAGTCTTCTAGAATAATCATATAGGTTCCAAGAGGGTTTCAAAACCCTACACCTAACCCTAACCGTAATTCTAGCTATCAAAATCCTAGGAGAAAGAGGGTTCACATTTTCATTGATTATTATTTGTTCCATTCTATGAGCAATATTATGGAGGAGGTGTGAATAGAGCAAAAAAAAGGCATATTGTAGAGGACTACAAAAGACCATAGTGCCTCATATCTTCATACTAAGCTTGGAAAGCTTTGTATTATGCATTGTCATCTCCATAATTTAAGAACATGGAAGGCACAATCCTTTATTGTATGTTGGTTTTGTCATATTGGTTAACAAGGTAAATATCCATATTCCATTTTATGTGTCTTACTATTGTATTCTGTTTCATATCGAAATGGCATTAGACCAAATTTGGGGTCTAAAATTGTTAAAAAATCCTAATTCCAAACTCAGTTAACAGTTTCGATCATTTATTGACCCTCAACAATTACATTCAATCATTAACCGCTGGAAAAATGACAACTGAAAACACATTGGAATCTTGACTTTATATGCACAACAGAAATAACACAAAAAATCACATCATTTGACACAAGTATTTTACCCTGGAAATCCAACTTGGGAAAACCAGCATTCAAGTGTATCTTTCAATTTCGATCTTAAAGAAATACAGAAATTACAATCTCAGAAACTTGATTGACTGATAAAATCATAGCCAAATCTACTGCCCTAGCTCTGTTTCATATTTTCCAAGTGTAAGATGCTTGAAAAAGAGGCAAATATGTTAAAAGAGTACTTATTATGTAAACTTTAGTGGTTGGTTAGACAACTATCCTTCCTTATACATTGTTAAGAATGAATGAATGGAGGATGGAGATTCCATGTTCAAAATATTCATTGTCTTCCTTTGTTGTTATCTCAATGTTTGCGCATGTTAAATATGCATCTCCCATAAATGCATGCAAGATCAATTGAAATGTGATCAAAAGTAGAGAAATAAGTTTGCAAAGAGCATAGTTTGGATGCTATGTGATCAAAAGTAGAGAACTATGTTTGCAAAGAGCACAGTTTGGAATGCTATGAAATTACGGAGGTAATTGTTATCAAATTCTTTGTCAAACAAGTCTTAACTAAAGATGGAAAGTACCTTCTAGTAAGTGAAAAGTGGTCTTAGCTAATGATGGAGAGTATCATTTAGTAAGTGAGAAGTGGTAACAATATTTAATCCCTTGGTAATATGACGCAAGATGTGAGCCCCTAATCCATGGCAACCCAAAGGCTCCTATACAAATAGATATTCATGTACCCTCTTGGTTCATGGAAAACCACCCACAAAACCCATGGAGATTCCCTCTTGTGGTCTAGTAGATACAAAATAAGGGGTGGTATAAACCTTGCTTTCTAGAAATGGGTTTATTGATACAACAAAGTGTGCATCCTCTAATAAATCAAGTTATATTTTTTTGCATTATGGGCTAATATACATACATATATAAGTGGTCTTAGCTAATGATGGAGAGTATCATTTAGTAAGTGAGAAGTGGTAACAATATTTAATCCCTTGGTAATATGACGCAAGATGTGAGCCCCTAATCCATGGCAACCCAAAGGCTCCTATACAAATAGATATTCATGTACCCTCTTGGTTCATGGAAAACCACCCACAAAACCCATGGAGATTCCCTCTTGTGGTCTAGTAGATACAAAATAAGGGGTGGTATAAACCTTGCTTTCTAGAAATGGGTTTATTGATACAACAAAGTGTGCATCCTCTAATAAATCAAGTTATATTTTTTTGCATTATGGGCTAATATACATACATATATAAGTTGGTCATTATTTTTCCAACACCAAAATATCCTGCAACTTTGAAGGAGTGAGCCTCTATGACAAGTTGTAATCTTTCTCCTTTAGGAGCATGGAGTTTATCTATCTTGTAAAGCAACCCATATTGAAGATGGTAGTTTGTGTTTTTAACACCTTCTTCTACATGAACTTAGCATTGTAGCCATTGAAATACATCTTTCAAGTCCTCATATTTTTTGTATTCCTCTATGTATGCATCATGGATAAAAGGTTCCATATGCATAAGAGTGCTCAAAGTTGTGATTTTATTTGTGGGTGACCTTGAAAGCATGTTTTTTATTGCCCATGTTATATTT
This sequence comes from Larix kaempferi, assembly GCA_027924585.1. Taxonomy (NCBI): domain Eukaryota; kingdom Viridiplantae; phylum Streptophyta; class Pinopsida; order Pinales; family Pinaceae; genus Larix; species Larix kaempferi. Next base: position 446,712 of record BSBM01000883.1, read on the forward strand.
GATGATAAGATGAAATTGTTGTAAAAACCCCATCCACTTTAAGTGTCTTGTTTGTTAAAACTTACTCTATGCCTGCACATATTGTAGTCACTTGTGATCGATGTGAATAATGGTTTTCTTTCCCATCAAACAATGGTTCTATTTCTTAACCACTTAGAGCAGGACATAGAGCTCCTTGTCATATGTAGGGTAGTTTAAGACTCCACATGCAATATTTCAAAATGATAACATATTGGCTTAGCTCCTTACATCAAGACTATTCCCATGGCATATCATCTTGTATCCATCTCCACTTCAAAGGGCTTTTGTGACAAATTGGGTGACGCAAGAACTGATACTTGACTAATTTTTCATTTTAACTCTTCAAAGGCCTTTTTCTAATTTTTTCTCCACCAGAAACTCATCAATATCTATTGTGGCAAGGGATGGTGCAATCATAAATTAAAATGATATTATAAACTTCTGAAGGCACTATGTTGCTCCCAAAAAGCTCCTACCTTCAATGGCATTGGTAGGAGTTGCCCGCTTGATGATTGTTATGCTCCAAATACTTCATACATCATAAGAAACAAAAGTACACCAATGTACATGAAGATATGAGCATAGAGCACAATTCCAAATAGACAAGAGATGAGATCCACAATTAACTTTTTAAAAAAATAGGAAAACCTCCTTCAAATACCCCTATACATTCATATATCCAAATAACATATTCTCTTATAGCGAGAGGAAATCTACGGTAAGAATTATATAAATTCGACAAGTTTTGAACCTTTCAAGCAGGTTCATCCTCAGGAGAATGAGATTCTCACTCTTTTTTGCACGGGATGTGAGAGATAAATATTGATTTTCAACCCATTTTCTTTTATTGGATTTAGGGCAAGGTCGGCTCAGCTTAGGTTTAAGGTATTAATATCTATTTAATAGTGTAATTTCTCAATGATTAGGTTAAGTATTATTATTTATCTTTTATTTATCTTTTAATATCTATTTAATAGTGTAATTACTCAATGATTAGGTTAAGTATTATTATTTATCTTTTAATATCTAATAGTGCAATAATGACAACATGACCTCTATATATACATATTCAATCATTGCAAATTTTATTAGGTCGGCCCTATTACATATATCGTTTTTCCCCATATATGCCTCCTTTGGGGTCATATCATAGTACCCTCCTTCAAAAATATTTGACCCCAAATGTTATGCTCCAAATACTTCAAACTTCATAAGAAACAAGAGTACACACAACATACAAAGGATATGAATGTGGAGCACAACTCCAAAATAGATAAGAGATATGAGTTACACAATAACTTATTAAATAATAGGAGACTATCACAACCTCAAAGCTTCGATGTCATGTGCTTTCCCGAACTTCAACGATCATGCGGCACCACCCGAATTTCATCCCGAGGACTTGGTCACCCAAAATTAATTTTCAGTGGACTATGCCTCTTCACTCACGACATGCACAAACCTTATCGGTCATCGAAAGCTCCATGTCCATGCTTGATCCATCACCACCCTCGGTCACCCTGCATGCTCTCGGAAGTGCCCAAATTTGCCAATCCACCTCATGGTTGTGCCATGTGTGTCAATTTCCCATGCAGCTAAGCTACCAATGGATGAATAGGTGCAGGGTTGTCACTTGCCGAAAGGTAAGGATGTTTCAAATGATTCAGCAAGGGGAGCATCGGAAAGGAGCTTCAACAGTGAACAAAGGCTTCGATAAAGAAGGATTCGACACGTATAAAAGTGGAAGAGATGCCATCAAGTCCATTTTCCTAAGGCATGGTGGTAAGAGACCCTGATAAGGGGAAAAATGGTTGTACACCACGTCGAGCACATGTGAACTCCATCAGCACAACAAATGGGCTCATGGACAAAGGGGCTTGTGCGCATCTAGAAAAGAGTCAAGAGAGTGGAGTATGCATGTTGAAAGGGTATCAAGAGAAGTTCCCAAGAGATGGAAATCAGGTCAAGAGATTTATTGAGGGGCCTCCAAGCTAACCATCTGGGAGAGCACCCAGATTTCTTAGCGCTCTTATGGAGGATCATCCAAGTCTAATCAAGTGGATGAAAAATAGACAGCAACCAAGAAGAGAGTTCGCAGGCCAAGGATAGGGTAACAAGCTCTAAGGTTGGATCATTACCAAGGTTATGGCAGAATCGACAAATGGACCAATCACTGGGAAAAATCTTGGGTTGGGAGCCCAGTGAGAATTTGTTGTGTACTTGGGTAGCAAGCTTTGCGTTGCACCATACTTTTGTAAACTGAGGCGCCACCATTGTTGGGCCTCACCCGATATGTAATCTTGAACTCTTTGTAATACCAAGTTTATGGGTGTCAAGTTGGGAACCTATGTGCATATTGTGTTTGTTTTGTTATGTTGGTTGCATGACCGTTAAATTCCACAATACTACACACACTTAACAAGTTTAAGGGCTCAAGTATATTGGGAAAGTTCGTCGAGTGTCGAGAGGTTCAGGCAAGCAGGTTGTTCACGGAGGAAGGTATGAGCGGCCTATGAGCAATGCAGCATGGTCTGTCAATAAGTAGCACAAACAACTAAGGTCTTTGGGGATGAACATCGGATTATTCCACATAATTGTGAGGGTCGGTATGTCTAAGGGCACAAGGCCTTGGGGTTGTGACAGAGACCCTCCTCCAAATACCCCAATATATTCATGTATCCAAATCACATGTTCTCCTCAATAATGGGTACATGGACTCTATATATACATATTTTCTCATTGCACATGTGAGCCATTTATTAGGTCGACCTTATTACATATACATTTACCTCATTACTATTGGAACACGCAGTGATACTGAGAGGGAGGGTGAATCAGTATCACACACTTTTATCAATTTTTCACTTCTTTAGTCATGTACCATTAAAATATTCATCAACATGAAAGCACAGTACATGGAATCTTTATATGGAAACTCAATTTAATAAATTTATAAAACCATATATTACAATGAATTGTAGGAAACCAATCTCGAATGATGGTGTGAGCATCCACTCACAAATTTTGCAAAAATCGATCTGACAAGGACACCAATCCCTTGTGCAAGCACCAACCTGTGATGACACCAATCCTCTTATGAGCACCAACTCATAATCAACAAGCACCAACTCATAATAAACAAGCACCAACTTTCACTTAGTAGGAACCAACCTGTTCAAGGGATGAGGACATCAATCCTCTTGAGCACCAACTCAAATTCACAACCACCAACCTGTTAAGTGGATAATGACACTAATCCTCTTGAGCACCAGCTCAATCTTTCCTTGTAAATTATTTCTTAAGCATGTTCTTCAATCCTCGCTTCAAATTTATCCTCTAACTGTCTTAAATTTGTGTCCAGCTATCTTCAAATCTGATGCAAGATAGTTTCCAATGTAGCCCTCAAAATATATCCTCAAGACAATCTTCAAAAATTAGCCCTTATATCCATGTTCCTTCATTATGTTGTCTTTGTTGCCAACAAACTTTGCCCCTAAACAGTGTTAAAATTCAATATGCTAAGACAGAAAATAGCAGCATTACATTCCATTTCACAATAATAGCATATACAGGATCACTGAAGAAACAACAAGCATAGCATAAACACAAGAGACACAGATTTATCCTAGGAAACCCTCATGGGGTAGAAAACCCAGCAAAGCTTTCCTCAATAAGATGATAAACCAAAATACAAGATGTGCTCCCTCCTTCTTGTTAAATTTTCAGAATTTACTTCAATCTGATCTAGGATCTTAACTGAGAGAACAACATGTACAGCATATCTACAGCATATCAATCATGGAGACAATAATGCAAACACACAAGAGACACAAAGATTTACTTGGGGAAAACCATAAAGGTGAAAAACCCCAATAACTTCCTTAGAGATAGATAGAGCAATGATACAACCAACCAAGAGAGATAGCCATAACCTAGCAGCAGATCCTCCTCCTCCATAAGTGCGCCACTCCTCCTTGAGTGAATGTGTGAGAAGTGAGTGAGCAAATAGAGTGCCTCCCGCACTCTATTTATACTTGACTTGACTTGCCTTTTTACCTAACTCATGTAGGCTCGAACTTTGCCACATAACATAATGCTGAGTGGGCCGACCCCCAATAGGGTGGTCTAATAACCCTTTGACCCACATGGCCAACCCCCAATAGGGTGGTGTAATAAACCTTTGACCCACATGACTTATACAGGGCCGACCCCAAATAAGGTGGTCTAATAACCCATCAAGTATAAGTTACGACACTTACAATATAAATGACGACACTTCCTTATAGAGGAATAATACCATCTCTATAGGAATACAATATACATATATGTGAAATACATTCTGAAGTTACATATACATCAACACTCCCTCTTAACTAGGAAGGTATTTCTCAGCACAGTTCTTCTAGCACAAGTCATCTTCTCTGGATCATCGTCACTAGATAATCATCATCGAGTCATCATCATCGTCACTGCTGCTGCTATCTCAATCATTCTCTGAATCTACTCGTCATAGGAAGTTCTACAGAGCCAGTCCTTTTTCATACTGGATGTAGGCCCACCACCTGCAGGTCTTCGTCATCACTAGCCATACTGTGGAATCCTCAGGACTTATTACGTGCATCACAAAACCTCGAAAGAGCATCCCAGGATATTACAGGTACACAACTCCGACCTGTAGGATCTCCCAGGGCGCTATTACATGTGACCCCACCACAAAACCTCGAAAGAGCATCTCAGGATGTTACGGGTACACAACTCCGACCTGAAATCTCCCAGGGCACAAATTACATGTGGTCCACCACAAAACCTCGCAAGAGCATCTCAGGATGTTACGGGTACACAACTCCAACCTGAAATCTCCCAGGGCGTTATTACATGTGGTCATGGCAAAACCTCGAAAGAGCATCTCAGGATGTTACGGGTACACAACTCCGACCTGAAATCTCTCAGGGCCCAAATTACATGCCATAGGACAAAACCTCGCAAGAGCATCTCAGGATGTTACGGGTACACAACTCCGACCTGAGATCTCCCAGGGCACAAATTACATGTCCTCCCAGAGCAATGTCTCGAAAGAGCATCCCAGGCTGTTACGGGTACACAACTCCGACCTATAGGATCTCCCAGACATGCTCATCTGCACAACCTGATCCACGGCCACAGAGTATCAACCTGATACTCACCATACATCATCCTGATGTACTCATGATCGTCCTGATCATCATCACTGCAACGTCCTGCTGCATGTTATCTAGAGCAACATCCTGAAGCTCACCATCCATGATCATCCTGATCATCATCACTGCAACGTCCTGCTGCATGTCATCTGGAGCAACATCCTGAAGCTCATCATCCATGATCATCCTGATCATCACTGCAACATCCTGCTGCATGATCCACCTGATCATCAATGCATCCACCTGATGCATACCAAGTATCTACCTGATACATATCATCATACATGATCCTCCTGATCATACAATGTATCCACCTGATACATGATACATATCACCATACATGATCCACCTGATCATACAATGTATCCACCTGATACATATACAGATACATGGTCCAAGCATCCAACATGATGCATATACAAAATACATACACATGATCCAACTGATCATATCCAACATCCAACATGATGCATCCATACATAAATGATCCACCTGATCATATCCAACATCCAACATGATGCGTACATACATACATAAAAATGATCCAACTGATCATATCCAGCATCCAACATGATGCGTACATACATACATAAAAATTATCCAACTGATCATATCCAGCAGAAACCAGAACATCATCCTGATGCCCATTATCCAGCGCTTACATCCACAGCCATGTGAAGGATCCTCCTTCCAACATGCTTGGAATGGCTTCAGCAAATGTGTCCATCACTTCTTCCTCGAAGTGTCCTCGATCTGAAGAACGCCAAGCCTCTCTCTGAAGTACTCGAACTTCACTCTGGCTAGTGGCTTCGTCAGCACATCTGCAATCTGCTCGTCTGTCGTAACATACAGAAGCTTCACAGCTCCTCTCTGCACCATATCCCTGATATAGTGATATTTGATCTCTATGTGTTTCGACCTGTCATGAAACGCTGGGTTCTCGGATAGCTTCACACAGCTCTGGTTATCACAGAAGATACCAGTAGCCTCCAACGGGAGATCAAATAACTCAGACAGTAGCTTTCGTAGCCATACTGCCTCACAACTAGCTGAACAGGCTGCAACATACTCTGCCTCAGCTGTACTCAGTGCTACACAGGACTGCTTCCTACTAAACCAAGAGATCACACCTGATCCCATATTGAAACAGCACCCAGATGTGCTCTTCCTATCTGCAGCACTGCCAGCCCAATCTGAATCAACATAACCCTGTAGGTTAAACTTTTGATTCGCTTCATACTTGAGCCCATAATCCACTGTACCCTTCAGGTACCTCAGAACATGCTTTACGGCAACCAGGTGAACACTCCTCGGATCCGTCAGGAACTGGCTCAATGTGTTCACAGCAAAGCAAATGTCTGGTCTCGTGTTCGTCAGGTACATCAAGGACCCAATCATCTGGCGATCAACTGGCTCAGATGAAGCATCACATAGAAGCTTCAGATTCGATGCCATAGGTGTGGCCATATTATTGCAGTCCATCATCCCGAACCTCTTCAGGATCTCTACTACATACTTCCCTTGTCCAAGGAAGATTCCATATGCACTCTGCCACACCTCCAGGCCAAAAACAAATAGTGCATCATCCCCAAGTTCTTCATCTCGAACTTGGAAGAAAGCTTTCGCTGCGTGTCGGCAATCAATCTATCTTTACCTGTAACAAACAGGTTATCTGCATACAAAAAGTAGTATCACTGGAATGCCTTCTTCAACCTTGTAGAAAAGGTTGGAATCTGCTTTACTCTTGGTAACGCCCAAACTGGATAGAAAGCTGTCTATCCTACCATACCAAGTTCTGCACACATATATGACTACATCATGCTGTCTTGAGATCCATCTGGTGCATCTTCTATTTCATCACTTTTATATTTCTCAATGCTGCCATCTGCAACATGCTTGATCTGATAGTTCCATTTGGAAGTCATAACAAACTTCCCTTCACATCTTGGGACTACATCCCAAACATCATTCTTCATGATCGACGGATCATGGCATTCCATTTCTTCATCCCAGATCCTGGGAACTTCAATATCTTCAATATATTCAATAGATATCTTTGTTTCTGGAACAAAATGTTGTAGTTCTTCTTTTGTAGGAGATGTCATACGATCTTTCCTACACAACAAGTTAAATTGCATGATTAGAAAACATCTCATAGTTTTCAGAACAAATTCTTACACATAAAGAAATATGCCATACAGTCATGCAATTATCTTAGCCAATTCTTCAATACAACATTTATCCATATTCCGTAACTTTCTAGATGCCTTCCAATCTCTACCAGAACATTGTTAAGAGTGTGCACAACTCCCAACATGTCAGCAAAGAGGTTTCATTCTAGATAAGTAGCAATGGAATGTTGTACAGTGCCATAGGCCACTTACCCATGCATATTAGGAGTATACTGTTCATCAATGCAATTATTCTAATATGCATAATACACAACCTAATTCTAGGAACATCAGTATATACATTATTGAACAGTATTATTTAAGGAATGACAATTCAAATACTTATCTTTGTTTGTTCGTTGGGTGGACTCCCTCTGAGTCTTTGCTTCCTTGCAGGAGCTGCTGGAGTCTTGATCTGAAGTAGCTTCTTCTACACCTTTCTGTTGTGGGATGTAGAGAGATGGTCAACTCCCTCTGAATATCTGCATCCTTGCATAAACCACTGGAGTGTACTCCCTCTTGATCTTTGCTTCCTGGATTACCTGTCCTTGAACTTACATTCATCCTTGGTTCCTATGCATGCTTATTAGTATCATGATTGTGTTATCCTTGTGATCTCATATAAAATCATACATTCATTAGTATATTATTAAAACACAATAATCTCAAGCATGTATAGTCATGATCATTTCAAACAGAAATAATAAGCATTAGCATTCAAGGATTCTTATGGTTAGTCAAATCATAAGAAACATAACATGTCTAAACCTGTAATTACTCAAACCTATGACTCTTCAGGTTAGTTGAATCATCAATCAAGATAAGAGATATAAAATGCATAAAACCTGTGATTATTCAAACCTATACCATCATGATTCTTCTGGTTAGTCATATCATCAATTATGGTAAGAAACATAATATGCATACAATCATGATTATTCAAACCTATGACTTCATGAATAATCATTATCAACAACGCGACAGTATAAGATCCTAACCCAAGGTAGGAATCTAGCTTGATATAGGAAAAACATACCTGGATTATCATGTTAGCTAGTTATGTCTAACATACCCGTATAATGTCTTTTGGTTCTCTTTAGTGACTTGTGCTAGTAACCTGCATGTCTCATAAGTTAACCATTATAAAACCAAGTTATACATACCTCGTGAATGGATCTTGTATGAGATCCATGACAATGGATGAATCTTTGTCCTCATGTTATCATGATCATATGTTCTTGGACCAGAACATGATCTGTCTTTCTTGGTGTACCTTTCATGTTAGTAGACATCATAAACCTCATACAACACCATAATGCATTAGTACAATCATAAGTGTCAACACCCTAACCAATGAATATCTTCTATCATGCATTCATAATTTTGTTAAGGTGATACAACAAATCTAAAATCAAAATTGTACTAACCGTAATAACATGAAGACAAACATACCATAAACTTAATCATGGACAAATATCGAAACATACCTTGATGAGTCATACCTGTCGAGATCGCTTGTAATCTTCTTATGTAAGGTCTTATCCTCATCTCCCTTTGAGACAGGAACTTCTTTCACTTATGCAGGTGATCAATCCATCTTCTTCTAGGATTAACCCAATCCACTTGATTTGCAAGAACTGGACCTTGAGCTGGATATGGGTTTGTCAGAGAAACCCCAAAAATTCAAACTTTGAATTTCAACCTTCTAACAGGATAGAAATATGTGTCTTGATGAGCTGATCAAGCTAGTATATTCAAAATTTGAAGACTGCAAAGTTTCACTCCTCAATTTTGCCTTTGAAACTTCCGGATTCACTGGACGTGACCCTGAACTGGGGTTTGATGAAGCCCACTCTTCTTCCCAATCAAAATGTTTGATCCAAAGCTCTAAGCTTCTATTTTTCCAAGGAGCTTCCAGCCGTGGTCACAGATTTCAAAAATTCCCATTTTTACAGAAGCCCTAATTTTCCACTTTTCTGATCAAAGTCCCGAACTAGGGTCTAATCAAGCCCGGCCTTCTGCCCAACCAAAAATTCTCATCTTGGTCTCTAAATTTCTATTTTGATGAGTAGCATCCATCCGTGGTCTCCGATTACAAAAATTCCAACTTTCTTCAAAGCCCTAAATTCCGGAAGCCATGAATGAAGGTACCAAAAAATAATTCTGTTTTGACAGAAATATGTACCTGATTGTTTCTGGTGTAACTCTGAAATTTTTCATCCACAGGGTCTGAAAATGTTTCCTGAGATAGCCTGACCTGTTATCTTTCCATCCTGATAGGTCTGACCTCAATTGGATTCTCTGAGAGAGAGTTATGCTAAATGTCGCAACGTGACCTGTTTTGGGATAAAACAGGAGAGCGAACTTGTACGGTGTGCCACGTGTCACTGTTTTAACTTCGGCCTCTGAAAAAGTTTTCTGAGATATCTCGTCCTGTTACCTTTCCATCCTGACAGGTCTGACCTCAATTGGACTCTCTGAGAGAGAGTTATGCCAAATGTCGCAACGTGACCTGTTTATGGGATAATACAGGAGAGCGCACTTGTACGGCGTGCCACGTGTCACTGGTTCAACTTCGGCCTCTGAAAAAGTTTTAGGAGATAGTACAGACTGTGTACTACCTGTCACTTTTTACGAAATTTCATTTGGAGCTTCCTAGCCCAAGATATGACCTTTTTCCCAAGGTCACCTGATTTTGACTCAGATCTGGAAGAGGCAGAAACCCTATATTGTACAGATCATAAATCACAAAGTACAATGAATTAAAGGTTGTCCTTTGGACACAAGATACCTGGAGATCTTAGCTTCGGCCTGTAACAATTTCAGATCCGAAAACTTCGCCAAAACGTATTTATAGCGAAAGTGCTACGATGACTGGTTTTTGCTATATCAAGCCCTAGCATCGTAAGTGCAACAAGTGTCATACATGCCATATCATGCCTTCTTTCAGGCTAGCTCTGATACCATGTTAAATTTTCAGAATTTACTTCAATCTGATCTAGGATCTTAACTGAGAGAACAACATGTACAGCATATCTACAGCATATCAATCATGGAGACAATAATGCAAGCACACAAGAGACACAAAGATTTACTTGGGGAAAACCATAAAGGTGAAAAACCCCAATAACTTCCTTAGAGATAGATAGAGCAATGATACAACCAACCAAGAGAGATAGCCATAACCTAGCAGCAGATCCTCCTCCTCCATAAGTGCGCCACTCCTCCTTGAGTGCATGTGTGAGAAGTGAGTGAGCAAATAGAGTGCCTCCCGCACTCTATTTATACTTGACTTGACTTGCCTTTTTACCTAACTCATGTAGGCTCGAACTTTACCACATAACATAATGCTGAGTGGGCCGACCCCCAATAGGGTGGTCTAATAACCCTTTGACCCACATGGCCAACCCCCAATAGGGTGGTGTAATAACCCTTTGACCCACATGACTTATACAGGGCCGACCCCAAATAAGGTGGTCTAATAACCCATCAAGTATAAGTTACGACACTTACAATATAAATGACGACACTTCCTTATAGAGGAATAATACCATCTCTATAGGAATACAATATACATATATGTGAAATACATTCTGAAGTTACATATACATCAACACTTCTAATCCTCCTTAGCAAATCTCCCAGACAAGTGCTCCTCTTTTTGTAATGTGTGAGTGTATCAAATGAGGAACACACCTCCTCTATTTATACACTACTCTGACATATATTTTACACAAGTACATGTAGGCTCGTATTTAACCATTAGGTTAAATACCCTATTATAACTGACTGGGCCGACCCCCACATGGTGGGTCTAATAACCCTAGTTGCCACAACTCCTCGGAGGAATAAACATCTCCAGATACATAATAGAATCACCTCGGAGGGATGGAACATCTCCGGAATAAATAATGTACAAATATAATATTCTTAGAATTTACAATATTCAACACTCCCCCTTAACGAGAAGGATATTATAACAACATCTGCAGGAGCAAGGAGTCATTGACTACATCATCTATATATCATCGGAAGCTTTCTTCAATTCACCATCATCAGTAACTCAACTAGTTACTGGAACATCAACATCATCAGAGTTGATATTAATCGATCATCAGCATCGTCATCATCATCAGCATCGTCATCACACGATCATCAGCATCGTCATCACACGATCATCAGCATCGTCATCACATGATCATCAGCATCATCATCACACGATCATCAGCATCCTCATCACACGATCATCAGCATCGTCATCACACTATCATCAGCATCGTCATCGCACGATCAGCAGCATCGTCATCACACGATCATCAGCATCGTCATCATACGATCAGCATCATCATCATACGATCAACATCGTCATCACACGATCAGCAGCATCGTCATCATACGATCAACATCGTCATCACACGATCGGCAGTATCGTCATCACACGATCAGCATCGTCATCATACGATCAGCATCATCATCACACGATCGATAGCATCGTCATCACACGATCAGCGTCGTCATCATACGATCAGCATCATCATCACATGATCGGCAGCATCGTCATCACACGATAAGCATCATCATCATACGATCAGCATCGTCATCACATGATCGGCAGCATCGTCATCACACGATCGGCAGCATCATCATCACACGATCAGCGTCGTCATCATACGATCAGCATCGTCATCACATGATCGGCAACATCGTCATCACACGATCAGCATCATCATCATACGATCAGCATCGTCATCACATGATCGGCAGCATCGTCATCACACGATCATATTACAGGATGATCAATCCTGCTCTCTTTAGGACATAGGTCCATGGATGATGCAATCCAGATCAAGTTCCAGGATGATCAATCCTTATCTCTTTAAGACAAGTCTCATGTCTAGGGACGATCCAATCCCAACCACAGTGCCAGTCCTTTTTCATACTGGATGTGACCTAGATCAGATCTAGGATTTACCGCCACAGAGCCAGTCCTTTTTCATACTGGATGTGTCACATCTACAGAGCCAGCCCTGTTTCATGCTGGATGTATCACATCTACAGAGCCAGCCCTGTTTCATGCTGGATGTATCACATCTATAGAGCCAGCCCTGTTTCATGCTAGATGTATCACATCTACAGAGCCAGCCCTGTTTCATGTTGGATGTATCATATCTACAGAGCCAGCCCTGTTTCATGCTGGATGTATCACATCTACAGAGCCAGCCCTGTTTCATGTTGGATGTATCACATCTACAGAGCCAGCCCTGTTTCATGCTGGATGTATCACATATACAGAGCCAGCCCTGTTTCATGCTGGATGTATCACATATACAGATCCACCCCTGTTTCATGCTGGATGTATCACATCTACAGAGCCAGCCCTGTTTCATGCTGGATGTATCACATCTACAAAGCCAGCCCTGTTTCATGCTGGAAGTATCACATCTACAAAGCCAGCCCTGTTTCATGCTGGATGTAACCTAGAACAATTCTAGGATTTGTCATGTACATTTTGAACCGAGGTCCAGGGACAATCCAGTCCTATCATGTACCTTTTGAACCGAAGTCCAGGGACGATCCAGTCCTATCATGTACCTTTTGAACCGAATTCCAGGGATGATCCAGTCCTATCATGTACCTTTTGAACCGAAGCTCAGGGACGATCCAGTCCTATCATTCAATTCTCGGAGACCTCATGTCTACGGCTCAATTCAAAGGACTAAAGTCCGAGGACGATCCAATCCCCTTACCTGTTCATTCAAGATTTTGTTCTCGGAGACATCATGTCTATGGCTCAATTCAAAGGACTAAAGTTTGAGGACGATCCAATCCCCTTACATGTTCATTCAGGATTTTGTTCTCGGAGACATCATGTTATGGCTCTCTTTAGGACTGAAGTCCAGGGATGATCCAATCCCCTCAAGTCCACCAAGGACTTCATTCTCGAAGACATACGTCTACGGCTCTCTTTAGGACTGAAGTCCAGGGATGATCCAATCCCCTCAAGTCCACCAAGGACTTCATTCTCGAAGACATACGTCTACGGCTCTCTTTAGGACTGAAGTCCAGGGATGATCCAATCCCCTCAATTCCACCAAGGACTTCATTCTCGAAGACATACGTCTACGGCTCTCTTTAGGACTGAATTCCAAGGATGATCCAATCCCCTCAAGTCCACCAAGGACTTCATTCTCGAAGACATACGTCTACGGCTCTATTTAGGACTGAAGTCCAGGGATGATCCAATCCCCTCAAGTCCACCAAGGACTTCATTCTCGAAGACATACGTCTATGGCTCTCTTTAGGACTGAAGTCCAGGGATGATCCAATCCCCTCAAGTCCACCAAGGACTTCATTCTCGAAGACATACGTCTACGGCTCTCTTTAGGACTGAAGTCCAAGGATGATCCAATTCCCTCAAGTCCACCAAGGACTTCATTCTCGAATACATACGTCTACGGCTCTCTTTAGGACTGAAGTCTAGGGATGATCCAATCCCCTCAAGTCCACCAAGGACTTCATTCTCGAAGACATACGTCTATGGCTCTCTTTAGGACTGAAGTCCAGGGATGATCCAATCCCCACATCACTATGGGTACAAGTATCTTCATCCATACAAGTACAAACACGTATCAATACATCAAGGCATCATGTAACCTCATCATCAAAACATGTATATCAAAACATGTATATTATCATCAAAACATGTATCCTCATCATCGAGACATGTATATCAAAACATGTATATCATCATCAAAACATGTATATCAAAACATCTGTATCACTAATACATCTATCATCAAAAGCATGTATTCTCACTAATACATCTATCATCAAAAGTAAAAATATAAGAGTCCTAAATCTAAATAATTCTAGGTAACTAAGTGTAGTGAATAGGTAACCTCACCATTGATGAAGCAGACTTGTTATCAGATACTATGCTACTCCCCCTTTCGAGGAGAGTTCTTTTGAACTATACCAAGCTTGTCTCGAAAGTATTCAAACTTCACTCGAGACAGAGGTTTAGTCAAGATATCAGCAATCTGATCCTCAGTGCTTATATATTCGAGCTTGATAACTCCTCTTTGCACCATATCTCGTATATAGAAGTATCGGATCTCTATGTGTTTTGACTTATCGTGGAACACAGGATTTTCAGTCATCTTAATGCATCTTTGATTGTCACACATAATCACAGTGGGATCCATTTCTAAGTCAAACACTCCATATAAAAGCTTCTGAAGCCATACTGCTTCACAGCTGGCAGAGCAGACAGCCATATATTCTGCTTCAGCAGTACTGAGAGCCACACTAGATTGTTTCTTGCTGAACCATGAGATCATGGCAAATTCAGGACTATAACATCCACCTGATGTACTCTTTCTGTCTGAGACACTTCCTGCCCAATCAGAATCTGAGTAACCATGTAAACGGAGTTCATGACCTCCAATATAATATAGACTAAAAATCTAATGTACCTTTTAGGTACCTCACTACATGCTTTGTAGCTATTAAGTGAACCTTTCTAGGTTCTACTAGATACTGACTTAGGGTATTTACATAAAAGCATATATCTGGCCTAGTATTTGTTAAATACATCAATGACCCAATTATTTGTCTATATAGGGTTAGGTCCACTAAATACGATGAGTCATTAACTAATAACTTCAAGTTGGATTCCATGGGAGTGGCCATGGCTTTATACTCCAACATATCAAATCTTTTTAGAAACTTCACAGCATACTTACCTTGATTTAAAAGATTCCTTTTGGATCTTGCCATACTTCTAGACCTAAGAAGTAGTGCATTAATCCGAGATCTTTCATTTTCATTTCTGCAGCCATTTTCATGACCTGTTTCTCATTCCTTGTCAGAAAGAGATCATCGTCATACAATAATGGTATGATAGGTTCATCATCCACAACCTTAAGGTAAAGGTTAGGAACAACTTTACTTCTGGTAAAGCCCGATCTTTGTCATGAAGCTGTCAATTGTCCATTATTCACACTCTGCATTGAGTGATCTTCTGCATATCTATCTGTGCCATCTCTCGTCAGATGGGTCTACTAATATGAGCCTCAAAATCATTCGAACTCTGTGGTGAGTTCCTTGTTGCATCCATGTCATATGTGTATAGAAGCCATATTCAACCTTGTAGCAAAGGTTGAGATCCACATCACCCATGATGATCATTAAGCTCATCAATTGACTATCGATCCTGGGTACCCATACAGAACCTGATTCACACTTCTTCTTTAATTACATCATTAAGAGAATGGTCTTATCTAGTCCCTTGGAGCAAAACATCTCATCATGATTCTCTTCCTACAAATCAAAATTAAGTACCTGATTAGTAATACTTCATAATCATCAAATCTTATTGACATGATAACCTATTATGCATACAGATATCATTTACATAGTTATGCAACTGTTTTGACCAATACTTTGGCACAACACTTTCCCATATCCTGTATGCATACAGTAGCTATCTAGATGCCTTCCATATTTACCAGAACATACTATCGAGAGTGTGCACAGCTCTCAGCATGTCAGCAAAGAGGTTTCATTCTAGACAAGCAACAATGGAATGTTTGTCCAACTTACCAATCATATGCATATTAGTAGTATACTGTTCAATGCTTTATGAATGTTTACACTCAGCATGATATATTCTAGGAATACAAATATGCATACAAGCAATATCATTTACTATTTCTAATAACAACTCAAATACTTATCTTTTATGTTTGTGTGGTTGCCTCCCGCTTGATCTTCTATATATCTCCTGAACTTCTATTCATTCTGTACCACTGTGCATGCTCAAGTGTACACTAGTGTCATCCTCATGATCTCATACACAAACATAAATTCATTAGTATATTCTCAATATTATCAAAACATTCTAATTCTAAATAATCTTGAATATGTACAGTCATGATCATTAGTATTCGGGGTTTCAAGGAAGTCTTCTTTTACTCATGCATATTCTTGTTTGATCTAGTTAGTTAAATCATCAACCAAGATAAGAGACATAATATGCATAAACCCTTGATTACTAACCAATCATACCAAGTATACTTACATAAGGGATCCTAACAAAAGGTAAGATTCTAACATGACATAGGAAAACATACCTGGATTATTATACCTGCTTAGTTATGTACAACATACCTAAACAATCTCTTCAATGATTTAGAGATCCTGAGCTAGAACCTGCATGTCTCATAGGTTAAACATAATATAACAAAGTCATACATACCTCGTGAGTCTTTGTCTTCATGTTGTCATGGTCATGGAACTTGAATTGTCTTTTGTGATGTACCTGTATCTTGTTAGCAGACAACATCAACCTCACACAACACCATAATGCATTAGTACAATCATATAGCCCTAATCAATGAATGTCTTCATGCATTCATACTGTTACTAGGGTGATAAGACAATTCTAACATTAATCAAGATTGTACTAATAAATAATATGAAGACAAACACATCATGAACTTAATCAAGAATAAGATTTCAAGACATACCTGAACCTCCTTAAGTCATACCTGTCGAGACTTTTTGTAGTCTTCTTATGTAAGGCCTTAGCCTCAACTCCCCCTGAAACTTGATCTGGAGCTTGATTAGGGTTTGCTAGAGAAACCCTAAAAATTCAATATTTGACATTCATACTTCTGAATGGATGGAAGAATGTGTCTTGCTGAGCTGATCAACCTAGCATTCTTCAATTTTGAAATCTCCAAAATTTGACCCCTCAAAATTGCCTTCGAAACTTCTGGATCTTCTGGACAGGAACCCGAACTAGGGTTTGATGAAGCCCACCCTTCTGTCCAATCAAAAGGTTTGATCCGAGGCTCTAAACTCTTATTTTTCTGAGGAGCTTCCATCCATGGTTACAGACTTCAAAAAATTCCAACTTTCTCCGAAACCCTAAATTTCGGAAGCCATGAATAAAGGTGCTAAAAATAATTCCGTTTTGACATAAATATGCACCTGATTGCTTCTGCTATAACTCTGAAATTTTTACTCCACAGGGTCTGAAAACTTTTTCTGCAGTAGCCTGACCTGTCATCTTTCCATCCTGATAGGTCTGACCTCAATTGGATTTTCTGAGAGAGAGTTATGCCAAGTGTCGCAACGTGACCTGTTTATGGGATAAAATAGGAGAGCGAACTTGTACGGCGTTCCATGTGTCACTGTTTGAACTTCAGCCTCTGAAAACGTTTTCTAAGATAGCTCGCCCTGTTATCTTTCCATCTTGATAGGTCTGACCTCAATTGGACTCTCTGAGAGAGAGTTATGCCAAGTGTCGCAACGTGACTTGTTTATGGGATAAAACAGGAGAGTGAATTGTACGGCATGCCACGTGTCACTAGTTCACCTTCGGCCTCTGAAAAAGTTTCCTGAGATATTACAATCTGTGTACTATCTGTCACTTTTTACGAAATTTCATTTGGAGCTTCCTAGCCCAAGTTATGACCTTTTTTCCAAGGTCACCTGATTTTGACTAAGATCTGGAAGAGGCAGAAACCCTAACGTGTACTGCTCATAACTCATAAAGTACAACGAATCTGAGGGTTCCCTTTGGACACAAGGTACCTGGGGATGTTATATTCGACCTATAAACTTTTCAGACCCTGAAACTTCGCAGAAATGGATTTATAGCGAAAGTTCCACGATGACTGGTTTTTGCTATGTAAAACCCTAACCTTCAAATTGTCGTAAGTAAAGCAAGTGTCGTAAGTGCCATACCTTGTCTTCCTTCAGGTTAGCTCTGATACCATGTTAAAATTAAATATGCTAAGACATAAAATAGCAGCATTACATTCCATTTCACAATAATATCATATACAGGATCACTGAAGAAACAACAAGCATAGCATAAACACAAGAGACACAGATTTATCCTGGGAAACCCTCATGGGGTAGAAAACCCAGCAAAGCTTTCCTCAATAAGATGATAAACCAAAATACAAGATGTGCTCCCTCCTTCTAATCCTCCTTAGCAAATCTCCCAGACAAGTGCTCCTCTTTTTCTAATGTGTGAGTGTATCAAATGAGGAACACACCTCCTCTATTTATACACTACTCTGACATATATTTTACACAAGTACATGTAGGCTCGTATTTAACCATTAGGTTAAATACCCTATTATAACTAACTGGGCCGACCCCCACATGGTGGGTCTAATAACCCTAGTTTCCACAACTCCTCAGAGGAATAAACATCTCCAGATACATAATAGAATCACCTTGGAGGGATGGAACATCTCAGGAATAAATAATGTACAAATATAATATTCTTAGAAGTTACAATATTCAACAAACAGTCCACAAAATCTATCTACCAATAACCCTTAACTAGACTCAAAATTGTCCAAGGTCAAGCACAAATTTGTTCTTTAAACAATTCTCAAACTCTGTAATCAATCCTCAAAGACAACACTTCAATTCTGCAATATCAATTCCTAAACCGACGTTGAATCTTCATGTTACAGAACTTAGATTTGTGCCTTCAAAACTTCTCCACAAGTATTCATTCTCTACTGCAAAAATCATCCTTCACTGCTACCTTAGATCCCCAAAACTTCAATGATTCAAATTTCCTTTTTAGA
This sequence comes from Larix kaempferi, assembly GCA_027924585.1. Classification (NCBI taxonomy): domain Eukaryota; kingdom Viridiplantae; phylum Streptophyta; class Pinopsida; order Pinales; family Pinaceae; genus Larix; species Larix kaempferi. The sequence continues at coordinate 465,699 of BSBM01000883.1, forward strand.
TCATCTTACTTCCACGTTTTTCTTTCACACTTAGGAGGGCGAACTCGCCTCTTATATATATGAGTCTTGCAACCCAACCTTTTAGCATATTCTTTCAAGATGAGGTCGACCTGTCTTTAAAAATAATGAACATCTCATTTATAGGAGACAACTTGTAACTTGTGGTAGGAATTCGTAGTAATTTTGTGAATGATATCATTACTGAAAGCATGAAATCATTTTCTCCATCATCCAGCGTACTTTTAGTTTGATTATTCATGACACTTAATCAATGCATCCCTGACTTCATTTGCGTGCATTTGTTGGTTAGTTGTGTGATCATTCCATGGTGGCGGGCATTACATAATAGCGAACATTCCATGTGTTGCAGGCATCTTGCATGCTTGTGCGAGCATTTCCATAAGCTTGGTAAGGCCTCCAGGCATTTTCTTGAGGCCTACGGGAATTTTTTACACTGCTATGGGCATTTTCTTCAAGGTGTGCGGGCATATTCTAGTGCCAAGACGGCATTTTCTTAATGCTTGGATTTAACATTTACTTGTTCATTTTCTTCCAGGGGTGTGCGGGAATTTTCTTGATGTTTGGCTTTGACATCTATTTGTCCATTTTCTTCAAGGTGTGCAAGCATCTTCTATGCATAGCGTGAGCATATTGTAAGACATTGCGGGCATTTCTCAATGCCTGCTGCATGCATTTTCGACGGACATTTCTCAATTCTACTCTTCACTTTCCATATCAAGTCATTTCCATGTCATCATCTGCCACCTCATTTCAGCCATATTGATATTCATCTTCGTCGCCATATTGACATCAATGATAACACTTCGGCCAACAATTGCATACACATTTACCCCATATATGCCCCACTTGGAGTCATATCAATGATGGCCTCCATCATCACAGGATCAATTGCTTAAGGTTTCTTAGTAGTTAAATTTTTATCAAGATCTTGAACACCTGATTGAGATGTGAAATATACCCCTCCCAAGTAGAGATAAAAATTAAAATATAATTCAAGTACATTATTACAAATGAATCTAAAAAGAGATGCAATACATCATTCATCAAATGCATAAACATGATGCATTACATAAATCAAAAGAAGTTACCAAGCATTCACATAGACCTTTCCTCGTCTTGAAGGCGGTCTTCCAAGTGTCTTATTCTTTTATTCACGCAATGGTGTCCCAATTTGAGATTAAATGTGGTGACGTAGTTGACATGCTGCAATTGACCTAGCAAGTCATCGGTCCTAGGAAAAGGGTATCAATTCTTGAGAGTGATCTTATTCAACACTATGTAGGTGATACACAATATTCAGGTCCCAAGCTTATAGATGCTATGATGATAGGTAACCCACATGGTGAGGTGTTTCGTTGAATTACTCCTTGTTCTAACAATCGCTAGAACTATTTTTTTACTTCACCCACTTCTGGTATGGACTATATGTACAGTCCTACGTTTGGAAATGGGGAGTTATGCAACAAATGAACCTCGTGACCCACTTCCATTTTAGGTGGTAACCCTTTAGCCTATTGGAACACTTCTCAGTGTGCTTGGAAGAGCTTCTCCAACTAGTGTTTCTATGCTTTGATACATCCCTCCAAATATGCCTAACCTTTACCTATTAATCTCCTTGTTGATTTTGTCTCAAGAATAGCAATAATTTCTACTTGAACTAATCAATTTCTTAGCACTTACCAAAGAGATCTTGGATTTACCTTTGTATGCCATAATGATGATGAATGACTTCCATCCTTCAACTGGTATTGGTTTGCTTTCCTCATGAAGATAATGTCCCTCATGCACATGTAGGGGCTTCCCTACACTACAACACACATAGCAAGTGATACTACATCTACCTCCACTTCATCAATATAGTTTTCACTTATTGAAAATTAGATCTCGCATTGCTTAGTGACCTAAGCTCTACATCCTTATTTACCCATCTCAATGGGCATGTTGACACAGCGAGTATCGACAGGGGTTCACTTCGCACTGTTGTCAACAAACATCAACCAAAATCCCTTAAACACTGGCCCACAAAGGTTTTACCCTTTCCAGTAACACTCGCAGAGCGAGTGAAGTGTCACCCGAGATGATTAAGGGGGTTGCAGCAACCAAATTTCTGCAATGGGGGAGGACATGCATCAATTCTCACTCTACAGCTACAGAAATCAGAGATTGTGCCTTCGCATCATACTTAACAGTTCATACATTCGTTCATCCTTTGCATGTTCAGTGTATAATCGACATTTGCATTAACATGGTAAACTAACATTCACATCAACATAATTTACCAAATCACAGAGCTTTAAACATATCACAACTAGCATTTGCATTCATCATTTAACATGAACAGAGACAAAAACATAGCCGAACATCTTCACGCATTAACTCATCAAAAACCTGCAATACAACCTTTGCAGAAACAGTTCAAAACACCTTATCGCAAATCCGTACAAAACTGTCGAAAACAGAGCAAAACATTACAGAGTTCATCCGCACATCTATTGATCACTTATGATCTCATTCTAGGATGTCCTTAGGCTTACAATCATATTCATATTTATAGCAAACTAAAGTGGTTACAAAATGGTCCCAATGACCCATTCTAACTAACTTAACCAATCTTGCGCTTTCGTTGGCTCCTTGTTCTCCGCGAATGGTCCTTTCTTCCGTGGATGGTCCTTCTTCGCTGTTGTCGACTTCCACACTTTATGCGGTATAACCCTGTGCCAACAGGCCCCCAACACAAACTTGTGGCTCGCCCTCGAGCCACCTCAGCTGGATACCTCTCGCGCATTCCCCTACTGCTTGAAATCGTCATATGCATTTTTTATCTAGTCGACCACTTCCTTTGTTGATGCTCTGAGTTGTGTACATTCTTCCACCTACTGATCTGTTGGGTGTTCGCAACTTTTTTGTTGCGCCTCCTCGAGTTGCTGCTTGACCTGTTTCATTGCTTCCATTACCTGTGCTACAAGGACTTATGCTTTTGTTTGGTGCTCATCCAAGTGTGTGGCCCTTCTTTGCTGCCTTTCGCGTGCCTTGGTTACGCGTTGTTGCATTCCTTTTAGTTCCACATCCTTCGTCATCTATATCAGTGAGGGCATCGCTTTGATCAATCCCTTCAAGGACTCCAGCTATGCTTCTGCTTCGCTAAGTTGCACCTTCAGCTCAGTTAGCTGGTCGTCCTGGACTAGGCTTCCCCAAAAATCTGTGACGCCCTCTGCAACTGTCTAGGTTGTCTTTTCCATCTCCAATATCTTTGTCATAGCTTCCTCGATCGCAATCTGTTGACTCTGAATCTGTTCCAATGGTGTGATAGGTATCACTCTAGCCTATAGTTCTACATTCGCTTTCCTTAGTTCAGTGATAGTTACACCTAATAAGATAGCTTGCGCTTCTGATAGTACATCTTGATCTATGTTCGAGGCTTCACAGGACATGGCTATCACCCGTTCTAATCGACCTCTATCTTCTAGCGCCTTCTCTTTCTCGACCATTGTTTTGGATTTCTCTTCTTGGAGACGTTGTGCCTCCATCTCGGTGGTGTGCACCTGCAGCTTATACTTTACCATCTTGTCATGCATCACGGCCTCACGGTCGTGGATCTTTGTACTTGTTGCGACTTGAATCCGGTGTAATGAAAACATCAGAAGTAAATTGAAATTGACCGTGATCTTGTTGCGTTTGGCTCGATTTTTACTATCCTCGGTTGTGTGCCAACTTCTACTTCGACTCTTATTATCGACAAACTTGGTGGGACTTCCCCATGTGGAACGCTTGACTCCACAACTGCATTGTCTAGTGTGGAGAGCAATTGGGTTACCTAGTGGAAGTATTCTATTGAGTGTTGTGTGGTTTTCGCATGGTTTTCTTCCATGACTTCTATTATTTTCTTTAGGAACCTGTTAACTTGATCTGCGGGAAGACCACCACTTGTGCTTCCTTCTCCATTGTCCATCCTATGCTTTGTTCTCATTTCTTCGCGTTGTGCCTCTAGGTCAGAATCCGTCCGTGTGGTTGTTGAGGCTCCATCATGACTGGACATCTGCGACTGTTCTTTCACAGGATCTTCTTCTCATGTGCCATGTTGTCAACTGACTGAACTCGTATCTTCTTATGACTTCTTTTTCGATTGGTCTTTCGCGTGATCCGATAAATACTGCTCTGCTGCTAGGACTTTCCATTCTGTCGGCCATCCTTCTATGATGGTGTCCAGTTCCTCGTCAGTGAGAATATACCATATCGATAACTAGTGCTTCTGTTTGTCTGCTCTCGTTGGCTTGAGACTCAACTGATATTCTTGCAATTAGGTGACGCTTCTTGCTTCTTCTTCTGTTATCCGCAGTATTGCTTTTGTGTCTAGCCTCATCATATCTAAAAATAAGTAAAATTGCACATTGTTGAACGCTTGTCATTCTTTATCAGTCGTTGCCCACAAATTTTGGTACCTTGCGCCCTCTCGTACCCTGGCCTCTATTGTCTCCATACCTTGATAGTGCTCTGGCTCCCTCCATCCTACTAATGCGACTAGCATTAATAGCCATGAATATGTGAATTCCTTCGATGTCTCTTGTGCATCAAAAGCGTCCTCCACCAACTCACTTAGAAGGAATTTGGACCAGTTCATTCGCATTCCTATAGCACATAGTTATGCGGAGGCGATGATGCCCGATGTGCATTCCTTCGCCCTGTTCTTCCGCGCCATCTTAACGACGAGTATCTTTGCTCTAACCTTGACGGATTGGTTCTGAATTGTGTCAATGAGGTATCCTCGGGAATTTTTATCCATCTAGTACTTCATTTTCAAATTTGCCGCAAGCTTCTTGTCCTTGTCCTTTCCTTGGAAAAATTGGAAAGGGTCGTCGTCATCCTTTGGAATTCCGGTGATTCTTGAAATCAGGTCAACTGTGACCGGAATCTTCTCGTGCAACCATAGGTATCCTCCATGGAAATGGGCGAGCAATTGTTTGACGCATGCATTCACCTCCATCATCCTTCCAAAGTGCGGTATTTGGGTGAGGCCCAGTAATCCCGATTGCTCTAATCCTAGCGCCCACGACGTTGGTTCCTGCGTGACCGGGCCTCCTTCTCCATGCGGAATATTAACATATGCTTCCGTGCATTTGGGATAGTTCATAAGTTCATGATCGCTATATGGTAGTTTCTGCAGGTTTTCTACGATCTTCCCAGCTTGTGCAACCCCTTTCGGTATCGGCGCCATTGTGATCTTATATTTTGTGTTCTTCCCTATGCGAACCATTGGTGTTCTCGCCTTGCTTGGCGGCAGATACCCTGGTATCATTGTGCCATGGTGCCCTCTTCTCGATGTTGGTTTCTTTTGGGAAACACCTAACGTGCCTGATCCTTCATCCGCCAGGCATGCTGAATTCCTGGTCCCTTTTTTTGGCACTCGGTCGGTGTCTGGAAGATGATTGGCGCTCCACTTCTTCCTGAATGGGATTCTAGACATGACTTTCAGTTGCTCATGCAGAACTGGCATGGGATGCGGTCGTTTGATGCTGGTGCTCGAAATGTAAACTTCCATGCACGACTCTGCAGGTTCTTGCTTAACACATGGTGCATAAAACTGTCCCTTTGCCCTACATTTATAGTGGTGGTTGGCTACATCCAACCAATTTTGGACCATGATTAACAAATCCAGCACCAATTCGCCAAATCCGTCGCATGCGTCGAGTATTAATTGTCCTTTTTTCATCATCCATCGTGGCTTAATTGCTGCATTTATGACTAGATTTGACTTGCTTTCACTGAATCTTGCCACTCTGCGATTCCCTTGTCGATAGATGCTAAACTTCGGTGTATCTGTTGTACTCTGTGGTAACCTTCAAAATCTTTCTTCTTCTTCTTCTTCTTTTGTTTAAGTCGTAGGGGATTCTGCAGCACCAGTCCTTCGTTGGAGTCGCTCTCGTTCATCTGTGTCGCGCTCCTGGGGTCGTAGGTTCAACTGATAAGATGGTTGCTTTCTTAAGTCGACACAGATACGGACTTCGCCAGTTTTCTTATCTTGGACCACCATCGGGCTGATCCACTCTGATTCTTCCACTGGTTCTATAATTCCTGCGTCCAGCATTCTCTTGAGTTCATCTTGCACCCGCTCCTTATACCTCAGATTCAACCTGTAGGGTCGCTACTTTACTGGTTTCGAATAGGGTTTCAGGGGGATTTTCATTTCACTTAAGTCCCCAGAAATTCCTTTCATCTTTGCGAATTTCATCGGGAACAAGTCCTGAAACTCATGCAATAGGTCAGTCATCTTGGCGATGGCGAGTCATCCCAATAATATCCGATACTCGCAAACTTGGGATTCTCCTCCGACCCAATGTTCACTTTCTTTATTTTCAATTGTTGCTTAAACTTATCGGAAGGCATTTCTGGTGCCTCAACACTCCGACTGCCTTCGGACTCCAGTATATACGTAGCCCTCGGGTCATCCTCATCGTCCAGTTCTCATGTTATGTTGTAGCATTCCATAGGCATTTTCGTTGTCGCGGTCCACCAAAGTCCCATAGGTTTCTCTGTCGGAATGGCTTCGAATACTTTCTTACGGATCGCCTGTAATGCGTTGTGGATGAAGGGGTTTTCGTCGGAGAAACTGAACGTTTGGCTAAAGCCAATAGTTAGTGGTTCCCATGAGGTTGTTCTGCATCGCAGTTCTGCTGCAATATACCAACTTCACAGTACTTCATCCAGTGTGTGAATGAATGCATGGACCCATTCCTGTTTTGCCCGTGGTCCCCATTGGCTTTGATATTCACGCAAATGCTCCTTTGGATCTCCTTTTCCATCATACTTCTTTCCGCCATATCCTGCAGTGTCGCCGAGACTAACCTCCATTAGGTGTCGACATAATGGAGAATTTGTTATACTTGACTTGTGCGCCGCCCACCATCGCGCTGGTGTAGCCTTCAGGGCTTCCTCCAAGGCCAGTAGTCGTTGTGGTTCTACCACTTTTTCTTCAAATTCAGTGAGAAATGTGGTCAAGTTGGGAAACCCCTCATATGTTCATAGTGTGCACTCTTTTGTGGCTACCCATCGCAGCGACTGTGTGATCCATGCACATCTCCTAAACGATACTTCATGGAGCCGGTTCTGCCAATTTTTGAGTGCCTCATCCGAATTTGACGACGTCGAATTGACGCTGAGCCATCCTAACTCTCCTTCTGCAGTAGGGTTGATGTAATCTTCGGATATGTTGTATAGACTGTCCCATCCCTCAGTGAATTCATCCCTTGTCGGCTCAACATTTCGTTGCCCTTCTACGAGATCAAGAGGTGCGACTACCCTCATCTCACGGTTTTTGAACGACATAGTTCATTTCTTGAAATTGATGATGGCCTGGTTCTCCATCACCCAGTCTATCCCTAGCAGCATTGGATAGGGGCTTGTGCTGTCAACAATCTCTATCGCGTCGAAGTCTGCGTATGTTTTGAGTCCCTCAATCTCAACTGGAACCTGGCATAATCGACCAATCAGAGTAACCTTACTTTGATTCGCTAGTCGCAGTTGTACCAAGGACTAGGCCAACTGTGGTTTCCCCATTGTTTCCCAGGTCTGTTTGGTCAGAATGTTTACGTCCGACCCCAGGTCTAAGATGATAGAGTCGACATCAAATGCACTGATTTGTGCAGACATCCGCATTTCTCTTCCCATCTTCCTCTTATGTATTCGATTGACTATGCGCTCCTGTCGTGCACCCTCCCTTCGATGCAACAAGCTAGATATTTCTGCCAATGCATCCTGATCTTTATCCAAATCCAAACAGCTTTCCAAGAAGGCTCTTAAGGTGTTATCCTTTCTCTACGACTTCGTTGTGTCGAATGTCGGTGGCATTTCATAAGTAACTTCTTCCTAGTGAAGAGGTGGTTGCCTCCTCTGTCTCATTGCCTCCTGTGCTTTCAAGAAAATATCCCTCTCTGCTTCCGCATCAAATGTTACATGCTTTTTTGCTGTTGGTGAGATGCTAGCCTGTGACCTATCTGTTCTTGTCACAGTTTCTCCTCGGGTCACTACTCCAATAGTCACAATTGACTTCTGACCTCTGTTGATATCTTATGTACCGCTGGTGGCGTATTCTGGTTCTTATTCTGATTTGGTGGAGGCGGGGGCAGGTTCTTAGTTTGCCACTTCGCGATGAGATGCGAACAATTTTCAACACCATGGTCCACGGCGTTGCAGTAAGTGCACTGTGGTGTTGGATTCGGGCAATCCCTCTGATAATGCTCCTGCTGACCATAATTATAACATATGATTGGTCCTCGACCTCATCCAACAACCCCTCCCCGTCCTGCACTTGCACCTCAACCTCCGCAGAACCCCCCTCTAAAACCTCCTTGTGGTGGCCCATATGGCGGGTACTACGGTTGACCATACAGCAGCAGTTGGTATTGTGGTTGTGGATATTGCGGTTCACCAGACTGCGATTGCCCATACTACCCTTGATCATATTGCGGTTGCTAGTTATAGTGAGGCTGCTGTTGATTATACTATGGTTGATGTTGTACCGTCGGTTGCTCTTCTCTCTTTATGAAAAATGTATCCGTAATCCATTCTTGGAGTAGGTCGTAAGCCATGCAATCTTTTTCGTCATGGCCAACCGATCGACAGAATTTGCAATACAAATTCACTGGCTTTGATACCATCTTCTGTAAGTACACACACTCTTCCAGTCGATGTCCTCTCATCTGACAGACACGACACCAAGGCATCCCTCCCTGACTGAGGGGAGTCGGTGCACCTAAGTGCAAATACTCTCGAAATTCTGGGGATTGATTCTTGTGGTGTCCTTATGTTTTACATCTACTGCACCATATATCTTCGCAAGCTTCTTTTCCCTTCTTCATATCTTCTAACTGAAGCATCAAATTTTTCAACTGCGCTTGTATCCGATCCATGCCTATGCCCATTTCGCCATGAAGCCTCTAGCTTCATCGCAATCTCCAGCGCTTCGGCTTGAGTTGCTACCTTCTGTTGCATTAGCGGTCCGCGGATGTGTGGCACCAACCCTGCAATAAACCACTCTTTATGTTGCATATCGCTCATCCTGAAACTCACCTTCACCATTAACGTTTTATACCGTTGATCAAATTCACATACCGGCTCGTTCAGGTATTGTTTGATTTCCGGTATTGTTTGATTTCCTTGAGCTTGGTGATGTATTGTGACTCCGATTTTGGTTTTCTAAATTCATCAATCATTCTCGCCTTGATATGTGCCAATATTTTTCCTGGCATTCCTGTCGGTACCTTAGTAAACTTCATAAACCAGTCTAGCGCACGGCCCCTAAGGGTCGTCGCTAGCTGTCCCTTTTTGATATTTTCATCTTGGACCTACTTCACAGTCCATACTGCTTCACATAGGAACCAGTACTGTTCGGGATCCTCAATACCATTCCCCTGGAAAGTGGGAATTTTTTCATCGTTACCTGCCATTCTTACATTCCTACTGTTATTGTTTACTGATGCGCTAATCCTACCGCTACACGTAGGACAGCTCTACGAATAACTTGTATTTCTTCCTGTGAAATTATGGGTAGTGCGTAGGGTTGAAGGTACATTATAACTTACCAGATGTCCCTCTTCTGCTTCTGGGGTAGCCTAGTCACCTTCTTCTTCGTCGTAATAAGGTCGCTTCATCCCTTGTGGCCCTGTTTCGCAGTCTTCCATTCCAATCCCCTCATGGGACTCTCTCTCAATCCTCCTCTTCTTCTCTGGTCGTCGAAATATCACCCCACTCCTCAAGGTACCACAATCTTCCTCAGCCTCCCTTAAAAATTTGTCGTCGCTCATGTCCATCTACCTTGCATCTTTCAATCGGATCTGCATTCACGCGATACCCATAACCTCCACACACCGATCTTCTACTCGTCGGAATTCATCTTCAGTATGCCTTTTTCGCAAACGAGCATCTTAATCCACAATTTCATCAATAGTAGGAATCTTCCTCTAGGTCCTTTGAAAATTTTCCTTTCTACGTTGCTGTATGATTTTATTGTATCAACTGCAAACTCAGTAACGTATCCCTCTAGGATACTGTCTACCCAGAATTCAACAGCCCTCGATACCCTATTGTCGACCTGTTTTAACTGTTGGATCAATTCTGGAGTGCAATGGTCAGGCTCACTCTTTTGGAAATGGTTTTTTTTGAAATGTCAGCTGCGCCAACCACTCGTGCAGTAAAACTGGAAATTCGTAGAAAAACACCTCGTGGATATCAGAATAGATATGCTTTTGCAACCAGCTGCTTACTGTCTATACGGGGTTCCGATATTCTCCTTCTGCGAATTCTTCTGTCTTCTTGTCAAACCAAACTTGAATCTCCAGTTTCGTCGGGTGCCACAACATGTCATCTTCTTTCCTCTTCAGGATCCCGTCAATGGAACCATTTGTTGACACAATGACTATCGCCAGGGGTTCACTTCGCACTGCTATCAACAAACATCAACCAAACTCCCTTAAACACAGGCCCAGAAAGGTTTTACATTTTCCAGCAACACTCGCAGAGCGAGTGAAGTCTCACCCGAGATGATTAAGGGGGTTGCAGGAACCAAATTTCCGCAGTGGGGAGAGGACATGCATCAATTCTCACTCTACAGCTACAGAAACCAAAGATTTTGTCTTCGCATCATACTTAACAGTTCATACATTCATTCATCCTTCGCATGTTCAGTGTATAAACGACATTCGCATTAACATGGTAAACTAACATTCGCATCAACGAAATTTATCAAATCGCAGAGCTTTAAACATATCACAACTAGCATTTGCATTCATCATTTAACATGAACAGAGACAAAAACATAGTTGAACATCTTCATGCATTAACTCATCAAAAACCTGCGATACAAACTTCGCAGAAACAGTTTAAAACACCTTATCGCGGATCCATACAAAACTGCCGAAAATAGAGCAAAACATTATAGAGTTCATCCACACATCTATCGATCACTTATGATCTCATTCTAGGATATGCCCTTAGGCTTACAATCATATTCCTATTTATAGCAAACTAAAATGGTTACAAAATGGTCCAAATGACCCATTCTAACTAACTAAACCAATCTTGCGCTTCCGTCGGCTCCTTGTTCTCCGTGAATGGTCCTTTCTTTCGCAGATGGTCCTTCTTCGCTGATGTCGACTTCTGCACTTTATGCGGTCTAACCCCGTGCTAACAGGGCATGGAGGAGGATAGGCATGAACATCAAATCCAAACTCACCATATCCTTTGTTGTGAGGTTGGCTTGAAAACAAAAATCATATAAATCATCCACCTTTGTATTATTGATCGAGATCTTGATATGGAAGAGTTTAGTCATCCACACATTTACAATTTATAAGAGTTTAGTCATCCACACATTTACAATTTATACATACTCTGATCCAATACATTCCAAAGGTCAAAATCAAGGTATTATAGATATGTTTTATATCACAGTTGTTAAAGAATCTGATTGATGTGTTTTATTTTTGATAAAGCATTAAAAATACAAAAGATAGTCCAGCATAGGTACACTAAAGTAGCTTTAAATTTATATTTGTTTTGTTGAGCCGAACATTGGAATATCAAAGGTAGTTTACAAATCATCCAAATAGTTGCTCATGGAAAATGTGGGAGTAACTCGAACCCATCAAATATATGGACGATTCAAGATTTTGGAACAAGTGGGTAGAAATGCATTTCACCTAGAATTGTTGCCTTACATTGGGTATTTATTCAGTGGTGAGCGTTGATTTGGTGAATTTTTTGTGAACCATAGTTGTTCAAAGTTTATAAAGGTGTTGACTCGATTTTCTCCACCATGAATGAGTTGATTCTAGACCAACACAGTGTTAGATGCTAATCATCCACTAGATAGGAAGCTTTGAGGGAGTCAATGGTGTGATCCGAAGTTGTACATGATTGGAAAAAAAGTAGTACATCGCACAAGAAGTTCAACGATTGCTTTAGAAGTTGCAAATACTCAAAGTTGATGGAGACCATCAACCTCCCCACTAGGAGATTTGATTTGGCCACTCTTATTGAAAATACCTTCAAAAATTGGTTGAGTTCCAATACAAAAGGATTTGTCCTATATGGATCAAGCAAATCCAAAATATAGAGATCAATGGAAGAAGGTCAACGAAAAGGGCACTAATGAGGATATGTCAACCATTGAGGGTTTGAAGAATGAAGGGTTCGACCAAGGACTTGCCAATGAATAATTTCATCAATGTTGAGCTCATCAACATAACCCCAAGCAAAGGCACACTGATAGCAAACCACTGTAGCTACACATAATTCTATCAATGTCAACCTTGTCGACGCAAAGAATCTGTCAATATCCAAGTTACAAACATCTCAAATACAGATTCAAATACAGAAACAACAATGAATACCACACCAAACAATTTGACACAGACATATAAAAGTTTAACCGCCTATCACTATTTGTTGCAAGGCTTCGAGTTTCAAGCAAGTGCATGATCATGATGGGGTACTCTCCTAGTTCTTCCAACACAGTTTTATTTGAGTTCTTCCACTCAACCTAGAAAACCATTCCAATGGTTTCGATATGGTGCAATTGTTATTACACATAGCAAGGTTTTGATCGCTAGAAACATTAGGTCTCCAAAGGCTTGAGGGTTCAATTGTATTTTAATGGTACCTCCATGTTATCAATAAAATCCTAGAGATTTTACTCCCCAAAAGAGTTTTTACCAATTCTAAACATGTATTTATATATTTCATGTGCTTCTTGTGCTTGTTATTGAGGTATAAACGTTAATGAAATGTGTCGGAATTAATTTTGTTAATTCTCTAAGAGCCTCTTCCCATCACTAGTTGGGGCCCTACCTCGAATGACCATGATGATCCCCCTCCTGATGTGTGAATTCTTGTTTAGTATTTTATATATTACAATGAAGTCCTTATGGCACCTTCCTCATGTTTATCTTTTACTCTTGTGATTAATTTCTCTCAATGGTTTTGGCATGAGCTAACACAATTTTTTAGTTCACTTTCTTTTTGCTAGTGCTAATGTTCATTGCTTGTATAGACCATTCATTCTATATTAAAGTGACGTGTATTTTATTCTATTAATAGTCAAAGAAAGCTTTAACATCAAAATTATAATAATTGTTCTTTGTAGAGCCATTTCTATGAATAGGAGAACTCTGATATTCTACCCTGATTTGCAAGGTTAGCTCCACACTTATAAATATTCCTAAGTTGACCATGTCGACCTACTTGGTATGAACAAGTCTATTACAAACTAAAACTTTATGTAAGTATAATTGTCCATTTCCCTTCTTAACCCCACTTCCAATTCTTTAACATGTATACATTTTGTGGAAATAGAAAAATATCCAACCTAAACTTTGTATTTTCTTTTCTTATTTGACAATTCCGATTAAGACTGGCTGATGTTGCATATGCATATATGCATTTCAAAAAAAAAAAAGTTAATCATTGCATATAAAGATTAGGTTTAATACCTTAAACAAACGATAACAAAGTCATCTTGTAGATGATTAGGAACGAGTTTACAATAACCAGCCCATGAGTTTTATTTAGCATATATATGGTCTTTGAAAGTCTCTACAAGTAAATCAACGAGTTAGTCTTGTTAGTGATAGTTCAATAAAGATTGGGCTTCATACCTTGAACAAACAAAAACAAAACATTCTCTAAATGTTAGAAAAAAGCTTCCAATAACCAACAAAAACAACCCATGAGTTTTGTTTGCATAAAAATACTCACTGAAATTCTTCATAATTAAATCAAGAGTTAGTAGGGGACGCCCCTCCTCAAGGCAAGCAAATATGACCTAATAGGTCTAGGATTTCTTATAATAAAATATTTACTTTAATTATTAAATCAAGAGTTAGTAGGGGACGCCCCTCCTCAAGGCAAGGGGATATGACCTAATAGGTCTAAGATTTCTTATAATAAAATATTTACTTTAATTATTAAAATAAATAATATTTAGAATGCATTTAAAAATAAATAAAAGGGTTGCTATAAAACAACCGCGACGAGCATGAGCATTTGGTCCAAAATAAAGAGACCAACACCTTGTTGGTTTCTACTTTTCTTCTTCTCACATGAGTATAAAATTTGGAGATTATCAGGTGGAGACCCTGCCCTTGTTAAGGTTGATATGTGCTCCCAAGGATGTGCACAATATAAATGGAATGATGCATGCGTTTGTGGAAAAGCATTATTGCACTGAGTAGTGAGGTGTTTTACAGTTCATTATGGGTGAGATGTTGTCACATTACATAATGTAATATAACATTACCAAAAATAAAATAAAAAAGTAGATAAAAAAATTTATATCGACTCAAAAAATAAAAAAATAAAAACCAGCATAGATCCACCTTAAACCCAGATCTATCAAGTACCGAGAGGGATACAATTTCTTGAGGTGTAAAAAAAATTACACCTCAAGAAATTGAATCCCTCTCGATGTTTGATAGATCCGGGTTTAAGATGGATCTATAGAAATTAATAAAAATTACAAAGATACATGGTAACCTTCAACAACACAAAATTAAAAAAGAAAAAAAATTTTATACAATTCAAGCCACATACTTCCCAAAGCTTTACCTAAAGCATATTTTATATGACTAAAACTATGAGTGGAACTAGAAATGGAAAGCATAATACACATACATCCAAATACCTAAAGTGGTATATCTATTAGGGAAATGCTAATATACAAATATAGATATACAAATTTTCATTTTATTAAATGGTTAAAAATACATTCAAAATAACTAAAGACATGTTGTGTTAATGCAACCGCTCAATTTGATTATCAGTTTAATTCTAAGAGGAGGCTAAAAGATGTATTATTATTATTGATCTCTTTCAGAGGTATATATAATATCATTCGCATGGCATGCACTTTTTTCACATTTGAAAATAGAGAACTCAAAAGTTCTCTGTAATGAAAAGAAAAGCATAGTAGGAACTTAAATAAGTCCTAGCTACACAAGAAGTATGCCCTTATTATTATTATCATTGGTCACAAGAAGTATGCCCTTATTATTATTATAATTGGTCTCAAGAAGTATTCCCTTATTATTTTTATTGTTGGTTTCTTCCAGAGAAGGGGATGTCCCTCCTAATACCATAGTTACAAACACCTAAAGTGAAAAGCATAGTACCATAGTTACAAACACCTAAAGTGAAAAGCATAGTAGGAAGTTAAATGCACCCTAGTTACATACAAATATTCCTCATTCAATGACTGTTACTTGAAAATATAAGATAAGGTACCTGAATCTTGTATCCATGCACCTTATCAGACATGAAAAAGAATTACATCAAACACTTTTAACCATAGCATCGAATTGGATCATTGCAACCTTTGGCTGCTGATTGTTTGAAGCCAGACCGCCCACCCTTTGCAAGGTATTGCTGATGGTACTCTTCTGCCCTGTAAAATTTCTTTGCAGGCAGAATTTCAGTAACAATTTTTCTGTTCAGCACCTTCTGTTGCTTTTCCATTGTTTCACGTGCAGATTTCTCCTGTTCTGGCGAATAGTAATAAATTCCAGATCTGTATTGTGTACCTACATCATTTCCCTGCCAAAAGATTTCAGAAACAGATCAGGTTCCGCACACACCTGTTCCTTTCTACAGATTGAATTTAGTATACCACGCTATGAGTGACAATTATCGGTCAAAGACAAGATGTCAAAGCTGTATATAATCTGTATCTTCATTATGTAACAGACCAAGTACCCTGTTTGCAAGATATTTGCTCAGATAAGGCCCATCATGAAATAACAACTATCAACATTTCCATATTTCTTCGGAATTTGAAAGATTGGATAAAGACCACTTGTGACCAATTATTTGGAGAGAGAATTAAAATAAGAATAAAATCATATCTTCCCTTGTGACTAATTTAAGAAACAAATCTGCAGAAAAAATTGCAACAGCATAACTAGAATTTTAGCAAGTCAGTCATAAAACACATTTTTTCAGTTCAAATCGGAGAAAAGAAACGAACAGTCATAGCTGAAAAGCAGATAATTTTGTGAGGTTGGAAAAAGTTCAACTCCCACAAAGAATCATAATGAACATCGAAACTGAATTTCAGTACATCCAGAAAATATCAGCACACCCAAAACTGAATATCAGTAGATATTATGTACAGATAAATGCTCCCTCTCTTCCCCCTCCTTCCCAGTTCGAGAAAATATCCTCGGTTGTAATAACTTGACTTACAGGCAATTAATAGAACATAACAATCTGCGAGGCTTTTTTTCTTAAGGAAATTTTTCCTCCTGACATGTGAAAGGACTGGGAAATCACTTTAATGTTGAAAATTTGGCATAACAAAACAAACATAAAAAGGAACAGAAAAGTTTAAGGGGGCAGAAAATAAACTCTCCACTAAATTCAAAAAATGAAGACAGTAGCAGCAGATTACATAACTCACTTTACACACAAACCAATAAGTCTCTACTCTTATGTACTAAGCAATCTATGGCTATGCATTTTCCGTACATGAGAATCAAATCATTTCATAATATCAGTTACAAATGATCAATAGATATTTTAGTTACTATATCAATATCCCATTTGAGTTATGATATTCTTCCAAGGTTTGTCTTCGCTTAATTTGTGAAAAAAATGAGCATAAACTCCAACATTGAAGGCCCCATCAAGGTAGCATATTATGCTTTGGAATCACAAACGGAGACCATTTTGTTGACCGTGCTTAGAATCAAAGAAATGTGGTTATCAGGTACTAACAAAAAAGAAGCTAACCAACATTACATGTGGCAAACATTGCAAATGAAATATTTATATCACCAATAGTCATGCTAGTATCAAAGCATATCACAATTCAACGTGCCAATGAAACTCCATAATATGTTATTCCATGGACTTTCAAAACAGCTAAAAGCTCTAAGAGTGAAGCATGAAGTTTGCCTACCATTATTACTGATCATTCCTTTTCGTCCATGATTGATAAGAATTCTAAGATTAGAAATCCTGATAGAATATAGATGATATAATGGTCATATCATAATGTATTATACTTTGCATAGAATTTTTATTTGGAGTCAAAAACATGTGACTTAATTCGTTAATTAAGTCATGCCTTTTTTAGTTAGATAATGTTGGTTGCCATCAACTTGCGTGTCTCTCATGTGACACGTCATTTTCATGTGACACATCATTTTGATGTTTCTCATTATTACAAATTGAATAGTATATCAAAGTTTTTCTTTTTATTATTATTAGTTACAAAGTGATGTATCTTCTCATTACTTAGCTTTTATGTTTTTAGGAGTGTCCCCAACACTCCCTTGGTCCATGCCACCATGGATCATCGATTGTACTCCATAGTCCCATTGAACTTTCCATGGGAAACACTGCAGTGAATTCTTTGACAGCAGACGACAAATCCAGGAGAAACTGATGCCAACAAGTTAAAAGTTCTGCCCACTATCTTGCTCATGTGCAACAGAATTGGTATCAGCAAGAAAAATTAGAATATAATGCTTATTATGTAATAGTCACTTTGATTTTAAGTTGAGCTAATGTTCACTTTATGTATAAAGCAGTTTATCCCACATTCATAAGTGGAAATAACTTGCTCAATGTACATTAGTATATAAGGAGATGAACTCCATTGTAATAGGTGCACCAATTACTCATAATACAATAGTGTGTTATTTTGTGTATCTCTCACGTGATTAGGGTTTCTATGTTTTTGTAACATGGTATCAGAGCAGGAGAGTGCTTGGAGAATTAGAAAAATGTGATTAGATTGTCAGATAACTCCTAGATTCACTTTATTAATGAGCAGAAACCTCTTATTTATACATTGCATATGTGACTGTTGGGTTTCACCAACCAACAGCTCTTTGGCTTCCTATGGAGACTCTTCATCTCCTAATCCTAAATATTTACAATAGTTACAATTTAATATTGGAACCATAAGCACGTCGGATTAGGTTTCCAACATTCCCTCCCTTAATCCGAAGGGGTGTTTGTACATCCGAGCATTTTTCTAAACCTCTCAAACTCTTCTCATCCAAGCGCTTTAGTGAAGATGTCTGCAATTTGCTCATTTGTGGAACAATGTCGTAGATGAACTGGCTTGGCCTCTACATGATGTCGAATCAAATGGTACTTCGTGTGGATGTGCTTGGTTCAGTCATGGAATATGGGATTCTTGGCCAACTTGATTGTAAAAGTGTTGTCGATCAATAAGGGAGTGGAGTTCTCTTGTTTCTCTTGCAAATCTTCGAGTATCTTCCTTAGCCACACTATCTATTTCGTTGCTTCAGCAGCAGCCACATATTCTACCTCTGTTGTCGAATCTGCTAGAACTGATTGTTTGAGTGATCTGCAAGAGATAGTTGTTGATTCAAGACTCATTGTATATCCAGGAATAGACACTCCAGTCTCTTTGTCGCCATGAAAGTCTGAATCAAAGTACCCTATAAGTTTGAAGTCATCTACCTTAGAGTATTTGAGTCCAAAGTCTTGAGTCCCCTTCAAGTATTTAGAGCTCTTTTAGCAGCAGACCAATGTCCTTCACAAGGTTTGTGCATGAACCTTGAAAGGATGACAACAACATATGAAATGTTCGGTCTAGTGGTTGTAAGGTAGATAAGGCTTCCCACAAGTTGTCGGTACTTGGTTGCATCCTCGAATTCTTTTCCTTCAATCGATGTGAGTTTCAGCTTTTGTTCCATTGGAGTTGAGAGAGGGTTGCATTCTGAGATGCAAAATCTGTTCAACAATTCTCCAACATACTTCTTCTAGGAGATGAATATGTACTTAGGAAGTTGAGTGACTTCAATTCCCAAATAGTAGTGAAGATGTCCCAGATCTGTCATTTCAAATCCCTTCTTCAAATATTTCTTTATGTATGCAATATAACTTTCATTGTTCCTTGTCATCAAAAGGTCATCTACATACACCACAAAAAACACAATAGCTCTTCCAACTTTTTTACAAACAATGTTGCTCATCAAGATTATAATATTTGGCATTTAGCTTCATCAGAAGATGCTTAGTTAGCTTTTCAGAGCATGCTCAAGGTGCTTGTTTCAGGCCATACAAGGACATGACGAGTTTGCATACCTTTTGTTCTTGTCCCTTCACAACAAAACCTTCTGGCTGAAATATGAAGACATTTTCTTTGAAGTCTCCATTCAAAAAAGTTGTTTTTACATCCATATGGTGGACTTTCCACCAATTTTGCAGCCAAAGATAATAAGGTGCGGATGGTAGCACATTTTGTTGTGGGGAAGAACAACTCTTCATAGTCAATTCCTTCTTTTTGTGCATAGCCTTTCGCCACAAGCCTTGCTTTGTGCTTGTCAAGTGAGCCATATGATATGTATTTGTTCTACCCACTTGCAGCCAATTGGTTTGGTTCCAACTAGAAGGTCAACCAACTTCCAGGTTCCATTCTTCATGAGCGCATCATACTCATTCTGCATGGCTTCTTTCCACTCATAACGAGTAGCAGCCTCTTCAAAGGATGTTAGTTCACAGTTAGCAGATACATTCAATTCACAATCAAATGACACATCCATGTCACCACCTAGTTATCTGCATGTCCTCCATCTTCTTGTCTAGTTGAGCTTCTTGTTCTCATCTTTCCAACTTCATCTGGTTGGCCACTTTCAAGTGTTTTGTGGCCCATTTAGGAACTTTCCATGATGGCCCAGGTTGATCAGCTGATGGTGCTTCATTTTCTTCAAGATTCAATCTTCCAATCCTTTCAATCACATCATCCAATTGAACCTCCTGTTCAGGTGAAGTGCCCTGAACTTCTTCATGAGTTTCTTCATGAGGGGGAGTTGGTGCTTCAAAAGGAAATTCCAGAGATTGATCCAAGATAGGGATCCCCCCTTCAAGATGTGGAATTTTATTATCAACTTCATATATGTCTTTAGATGGGAGAATTTCTCCAAACGATCAAGTTGTCTATCAATAGACTCGTCATTTTTATTAGTTTCAAGAAAAATGACATCTCTGGAAACAACAAACTTCTTGTTTACCTCATCATAAAGATGATATTCCTTCAAGATTCAATCTTCCAATCCTTTCAATCACATCATCCAATTGAACCTCCTGTTCAGGTGAAGTGCCCTGAAATTCTTCATGAGTTTCTTCATGAGGGGGAGTTGGTGCTTCAAAAGGAAATTCTAGAGATTGATCCAAGATAGGGATCCCCCCTTCAAGATGTGGAATTTTATTATCAACTTCATATATGTCTTTAGATGGGAGAATTTCTCCAAACGATCAAGTTTTCTATCAATAGACTCGTCATTTTTATTAGTTTCAAGAAAAATGACATCTCTGGAAACAACAAACTTCTTGTTTACCTCATCATAAAGATGATATGCCTTGGAGGTGTCTAAATATCCCAAGAAAATGCATTTTCAACTCCAAGCTTGTCTCTTTGCTCCTTTGGTATCAAGGCATAGCAGGTGGAAACAAAAACCCTAAGATGCCTCATCGAAGGGATGTGGCCATACCACATTTCATGTGGAGTCCTATGTCACATGGTTTGAGTTCGAATTCGAATTCGGTAACCTTGAAATTCGGTTCGAATTCGTATTTTTTTATGAGATTCGAAATGAGGTTCGGTATTGGGTTCGCCAATATACATACATTTTTATATTTTATCAATAGTTTCTCAATAGAAAAAATTTATAACATTGTACTATAATATAAATTATTGCCATTATTATAATATGTATAATTATAAATATAATATATATATACCATATAAACTATTTATTTGTGTTGCCTTATGCTTTTACCTAATTAAAATAAAATATAATTGATGACAAAATTACAAATTATGGAACCCTTTAGTATTTACTAATTAAAATCAAACAAAAATTAAGGTCGTTAAAAAAAGGGCTTCCCCGATTCTTCGATTTGGATAGTTGCTTGTAGTCAATCTCAACCCCGCAATTGTAAGGCCCAAGCACAAGCCTGTTACCCTGTAGGAGCTCAATTGTCGGACCTGTGCGAGTGTAGTGTGGAGTTGTGACTCGTCGACTTGTCAAGTGTGAGTATGGGCAACGGAATGAGTAGGGGCGATGCGACACACAGCGAACACGGGCAACCGCATGAGCAACGAACACGGGCGGTGAAATGAGCAAGGGCGGTGGGATGAGCAACGAATGCGGGTGACTGACTAAGCAGAGAATGTGGGCAGACAGCAGTGGCAGTAGTAGGTTAGGGTTAGAAATTCGCCGAATTTAATAGAACTCGATTTTTGGGGGGAAATTCGCCGAATTTCGAACTTCAAGGCCAAAATTCAGCGAACCCTGTGACATAGGTGGAGTCTTGTGAGACACCACCATTTCAATGTCATGTGGAGTAATCTATTTGGAGACCTACTGTGAATGCTACAACTCTAATTTTGTTTAGAAAGTGGAATTGGTTCAATGAGATATTGCTTATGCTTTGTAATTGCTACAAGTAGACACTGACAACACTGTCTTACTGCTGATATCTTATCATACAGACCTGAAACAAGTGTTAGTCGCCAATTACTTGAAGTGTTTAAATATATGATATTGGACCTATTATACTTCTTTGCATTATTGCTATTTGATCAGCATATTGTATTGGTTGTCCATAAATATTAGAGTTGATCACACATTGACTTTTATATTTACTTTGTTATTGATGTATGATCTCACTAACATACTAAATTGCTATTGATTATATTTTATTTGTTGTTAAGTGATCTATAGTGACACTCTTTTTATGTTAATTGATGATTGGCTACTCTTACTCATACATTGACTTGATACACCGAGTGCATAATTGTATAGTATGTCTTTTTCATTCGCATAAATACATTGGTTGAGGCACTGGTCACTGACATTGTTGTCTGGAGGCATAGATTTTAAGTGTTTTGTAGATCACAGAAGGGCTCTCCCCTTGGAGGTTCTGACTCTTCGAAGAAGTTGGAGAAGTGGCAAAATGACAGTGGTCACTTTCTCTTGCATTTGTTCATCGGATACTAGCCCTACTAGTTCATCCGGTAACATAGGGCTTTGCAAATCACTTTTGAGACAGCGGGAATTCCACCAAAGGATGATGTCTCAATGGCCCAAGGCTCAAGCAACATATTTTTATGATAAGTATATGAAGGCTGCTTACTCAAGTGAGAATCTGAAAAAGCAATTGGATTCAATGTCCTTACTAAACCAATTATTGTATGCCAAAGTAAAATCACTTGAATCAGAAAAATACAGGATGCAAACTAGCTTAAGCCTCAATTGGGAAAAGAAGGCAAGAGACCACTGAGGTACTTTCCCTACTCCAATTTAAAGATACAAGGATAAAAGTGCTAGAGAGTACCCAAATAGTTCCTCTTTTCCTAGTCACCCAGCAGATGATAGAGGAGAAGCAAAAACTGATTGAAGAGTTTAATTTTAAGAAAAGAGAAAATGCCTCACTAACAGCTCAAAACCAGGTAATGGAGAGGAGGATTAAGAACCTTGAGGCCATATAGAGCAAGGCATCTGACCTGATCTTCAAGATAGATGAGGTCAATGAAGTGATTAATTCCCTCAGGATTGAGCTCACTAAGGCCCAAAAAGAGAAAGCATTATCCTCCCTCACAAGACATCAAAATCCCCCTACATAATCAAAGTCTCAACTCCAACAGCAAGTGGATCAGCCAATGAAGGAATTGTCATAATGGAAAACCAAATCTGAGGATAGTACCCTCAAAGCCCTTTCAACTGAAAATTTGGCGGAAAAGAAAAAGAAAATTTTAAAAAGCAAGGGCAGAAGCTGGATGAAACTGAAAAAGGATGGCATGTGCAGCCGAAGTAGGTGGCATCCCTGAAAGAAGAAAGGGACACATGGAAAATTATATATGATTAAGCTATGATCGAAGAGAAGATGGTAAAAACATTAAAAGGTGTCACGAGCACTATTTGGGGGTATGTAATCAAAGACATACCTAGGATAAGGAATCACCTCAAATTTTATCTAGAATTTGACTCCCTGCACAAACAATAAAGAACAGGATTGCTAAAGTGGTCAAAGGGGTCATAAACACAATCCCAACTAATGCCTTAGATTTATTAGGTGTAACAGGTAGGACCTCAATCTCCATGGACATAGACCAGGTAGGACCTCAATATCCATGGGCATAGACCTTTGTATGAATACAAACACCTGTCACTAGCTAGAGGACCACTAACGAGAAAGCATTAGAAGCTGAGCAACCCATCAAAGCCTTCCTAATAAACATTGACACCATGCTTAATCACGACTTACCATTCCCATGGGATGATAAATTGAAGTTGCACCTAAAGTGATGTGTATCATAAAATTGTGCAGACAGCTGTCCCCTGCCTAGTTATAGTGCCAGGTAAAATTGCTATTCCAATTCCTACAGAAACGTATGATCAACTGTGTCTGTCCATTACCACTTGGACCCTCCCATCAAGACTAATCCATTCATTGGGAACCATCGACTACACCCCTTTAATGAGACTAGATAAATCCTTCAGAATTTTGAAAGGGGAAAAAACACTAAGTGAACATGGGTGAAGACTCGAAGAGTGATCAGCATAGTACATGACTATGCAGAAAAGGATAGCAAGGGAAGACAAGCCCAAATCTGTACTGATCAACCAGTATCCTCACAACCTCTCCCTCCAAAATTGGAAAGATCAAAAAGGACGTGAAGTTAGAAGATGGTCAGTCTCAATCGCACCAGCACATTATGACGAAGAAAGCGTGGTAGCCATAGAACCAATTAGGGGATTAACTTGCTCAGCTACCACCAGTACAACATGCAAGAAAATTGAAGAAAGAAGGGATAGAAGCAACAGACATCCATTTTTTGGTTTTTGCTCAATTTGAACCCTCTGATTTCAGCAACACCCAGTAAAGGATGGGCTCAACTGCTTAATTGCATCTATGGCGTAATATTTATGAAGCTGTGTACTTCTTCAGGGTAGAGAAAGGTCTATAAAATACAGCCTCGTCATCAGAACAAAAGATCAAGAATTTCCATACCAAGAGGCTGCCAAAATTTGATCAGAATCAACTGTAACAGGATCTACAACATCAGTGTCATTTTTCTTCTTCATCCCATTCTCCTTTTTCTCTGTAAACATTATCTGAAGCCCCAATTTTGGGAAGGAAAGAAAAAGGCCTAGGATAAAGAATCTATATACCCTCTTGGTGTACTCCACTATAATCAAAAGAAATGTTGTTCATTTTATTGTGAAATCAGGACTGAGGTAGTTTACCACTAGATGAAGCAATAAAATTTAAAGCAAGTTATGCTAGTTTCCTTCAAAGGATATATGTTCATCTTGCCCATTTGATTTTGTCTTCATGAATATGTTTTAGAAGAATGTATGTTTAGCTTCCGTCTTCAATATATATTCATGATCTTATATTTATCTTCAAAATATGAAGCTGCGATGAAGGTACCCCTGCCACACTAAGTTTCTGTTCTAAGAGTTTGTTGTTCTCCCCGTGTTTATATCCTTTCACCTCAAAACAACTTTCATATCCTATACTAAATGACAGAGACCCGCGTAAGCACCACAATCACTGCTATAAATTTATAAAACTAGTTGAAGCCTTTGCATAGTCCAATACAATCATCCTGGGTGACAGACTGGGATTTTCTACAAAAGGAAGCTGAGGCTACCCCTCTCTGGCCCAAGAACTAGCTTGAAGGCCTAAAGTGCCACAGGTGTGTCCTAAACATTATGCCCTGGCCTTGTGCCTCTTCCTAATACTACCCTACACCCACAGAGTGCAATATCCAACTAGTGGGTGTCCCGGAAAGGGGCTCAACCTACGCTGTTGGGAGCGGGGAGCGGGAGCGAAAAGCGAAATTTTCAAAAGCTTCCGTTTTGGGAGCGTTTTTTATATAATATATATTTTAATATATTTTGATGCATATATATTAAAAAAAACATGTATTATGCCAAATTAGCTATAGAAAACATGAAAACATAGATATTCATATAACCATTTAGTACACATTGATATAACATTAATCATCTAGGATCTATAACTTATAACATTGTCATTAAATGATCATCATCAAATCATCAATCATCAATCATCAACAACATCAACCTTCAAATTTCAACATATAATATTTGCCATCAAACTAGGCCATAATGTTTACAAAATAGGCCAAAATAAACATGAAAATGAAATACAAAGTACTATGAATCTATGATACTATCTACTAAGATTTCTGCTTGCCACGAGAAACTTCCAATTTCTTTTCTCGTGGTCTAGGTGGAATAGGTGCTGCTGGAAGTGATTGTGGAACATGAGAAGAAGATGAATGGCCCCCACAGGCTGAACTTGGACGTTGTGAAGCTAAAGGAAAAACTCCTGCATCCGGAAAGCTGCTGCTGGTTGGGGGTGGCATCTCTGTACGGGTACCTGTAGTATGAATTGGATCATCATGATCACCCAATAGTTCAGCCTCCAGGCGCTCTAATGCTATGGCTCCATCCTCCACATTAGCCTCCTCTGGATTGTTGTCCCAAGTCAAATATGTTCTATCATTCTTGGCTGCCTCACAATAATGGGACAACAACCTCAAGTTGTAGTGCACATAAACCAATCTTTCTGCGCGATCGACATTCAGACTGTTTCTCTTTACACTGTGGATGAAGTTGTAGGTGCTCCAACACCTCTCTGCAGAAGAGCTATTAACAACCTGTGATAGCACCCTCACCGCCAATTTATACAAATATGTGGCTCCAGAGCCATGCATGTTCCACCAACGGATAGGATCCAATCTGTCACGATCTTTGGTTGCATACAGGGAACCAAAGGCTCCATGCTCACTAATGTATTCGCTCAATTCACTCCGTACTTGAGCACACTCATCCTCATCAAGCACCGACTTTTCTAATGCAAGCATATACCTAGTTTGCACCTCTGGATCTATGTGGGGTTTTTTCCTAACTCCACCCCAAGGTGCAGGTTGGGCCAACCAAATTGGAGAATAGTATTTTGGGGTAAGGACATATGCAAGGGCATGGAGTGGAACATTTAGATTATCTCACCTTTTGACGACATGCTTATGAATATGGTCATACAAGATTGCATCTCTTTGCTCAACAATGTCTTTGATTTGACCAAGCATGTTATCCATCTGCTCATATACCTCCCCAATCACCGGCTGATCTGTGTCTGCAAAACGAATCATGTTATAAACTGGCTTGGTGAACTGCAGAACATACTTAACCTGTGACCAGAAATGACCTTCAAGAATGGTGTCCTTCACCTCCTGAAAGTCATGTCTATCAGCTGCGCTTGCACATCTATCTTTTAATTCTTGCCATGGATCACTTGAGACCATACTAGCCAATGCCTCTCTTACCTTCAAAAGCCTCATGAAGGTGAGGTAGTAGCTAGCAAATCTAGTCTTTGCAATCTTCAATAGCTCCAACTTAGAGTGATTGAGAAAAATTTGGTGGGCCATGCTATGATTGGTCATAAATTTGATCATTTTCTTACCTCTCTTGTACAAGGCACCAATCCATCGGTAATTAGGGTCCTTCATCTTAACAATATCATGCATCAAAAGGTTCAATGTGTGAACCAAACACCCTGACCAAAATATGTTGAGATACTTATCCTCAATGATTGCTCCTGTTGCCTTACAATTAGCAGCATTATCAGTGATGACTTGAATGACATTGTATGGCCCAATCTCCTGAATGGTTTTAAGTAAAGGTTGTCCAATATTAATACCGGTCTTGTGGCGATCTGAGTAGTCGTGAGCTGAAAGGAAGACCGCACCGCTAGCAGAAACGCCAAGAATATTTATCAATGGCTTGCCTTTAACATTTCTCCACCCATCAGATACAATGGATACCCCATAGTTGGACCAATCATTTGTGAACTTTCCAAGAGCACCATTGATTTTGGCTCTTTCCTTGTCAATTCCCACAGTTCTAGCTTTGTCATACCCAGGGCTTCTGTATACTTGAGGAGCACCATTGATGGCTTGTACCATTTCATGCCAATAGGGTGAGCGAAGAATATTGAATGGCACACCACATGCATAGAGAAACCTATAAACTTTTGAACCCACATCATCTCTACAACCTTGGTCAAGGAAATCAGATAATGTTCTTCACATAGGAAAGATTCCATGGGGAGATGAGGGTCCCGATCAAGCCGATGATGATCCAGCTCCACTACCAAACATTCTCTGTGAGGATTCAGATTCAACCCTTGATCTCTTGGAGTTGTTTGGAGCGGCCTCTTCTTCCATCTTGTATTTTCTTCTCTCTTTAGCTCCCACTGTCACAAGTTTTGACTCCATGAAACTCACCTTCATCGCATGGCATAATCCCACACAAATGCTTTCTCACCCAGGTATATGAACCTGTGTAAGTTTTATTACAATGGGGGCATGTAAACTTTGTGGTTCCACCCCCTCTCCCTCCCCCAAGCCTTGTCACATACTTCCACAAAGGTGTTGTGCCTTTTTGTTTTTTCCCTACATCACTCTCATTCTCATAATCATCACCTTCTTCCCCTTCCTCCTCTTCTCCATGGTATGTGTCACTCTCTACCTCTTCCCCCTCATCACTACCACCACCATATCTACTTCCCAACACCATCATAATGAGAAGAAGTGGAATGAAAATCAAAAACCACATACCCATCATGTTTCTTGATTCAAGATGAGAGTCACTTGTTTCCTGCAATAGAATGATGGAGAAGAAGAAATTGGAAAGAGTAGGAGAAGAGAACATTGCAAGGTTTACATTTTTTAACATAGTGAAAAAAAAATTCAAAAACAAACAAATATGAGTTTTTAGAGCCTACCTTTTAGCTCTTCAATGGTGGTTGAATGTCTCTATGGAAGATTCAATCTCCCTTGCAAGCTCTCCCCTTCAATCTCCCACTCAAAGCTCAAAGCTCTCAAACAACTAGCAAACTCACTCAAAGCTCCAACACCCTTTATTGGCCCAAACTAAGCCTAGCCCATCCAAAAAAAATGCAAAAATCAAAATTTTCGTGGTTGAGTCCGCTAACCTCGCAGGAACGTTTTCGGGTTCGATTTCGGGAGCGATTTTTAATCCCGGGATCGATGAGGAATCGATCCCTAAAAAACCAAGGATCATTTTTTTCATGAAGGGAGCGCGAATTACGAAATCGATTCTGAGAGGAATCGCGATTCCGGAATCGATTCCTTCCGGATCGCGAATTGGGATCGATTCGAGGGGGTGCAGAGCGATTCCCAGCAGCGTAGGGCTCAACCTAGGGAACAACACACTCCTCTATTCTTGTTGGACAATTACATACTCCTCTCTTATTCTATAAAAAGAGATGGGGCCGCACTATCAAAGTAGTCATTTGTAATAATTCTTTAAACATTAATGAGAATTTTTGTGATTGCTCTTACAGATTTCTCGCTTGGTTTTCATTTACAGATTTAGTCTACACTATGTCACTTGCCGGGTTCTCAGAAATTTTGATATGCAGCGTCTACACTCCTATGCATTTAGTTTTTTAAATCAAAAATTTGTATTAGTGTTTCTTAAAGTTTTCAGTTTCATCTGTAGAATAAAATACTAAAATCTTTGACTGCAGATCTGCTATCATGAGTTGAAACTTCGACATCTATAAAGGTTGAAACATATCATCACCCACATTACCAAATAAAGTTTACAAGGAAATAAATGTAAGACTATAGACACCCTATTATTGTGGAAATCAACAAGCAAAACAAGAGAATATGTATCAACACTCATATTAATATATAATCAGTATCCATGAGAAGAAATAATCAATGTAACGAAAAACAATATGATGGAAAACGACAAAAACATGAATACAATGGCGTCAAAAGAATAGTAATTATATGACAAAGTTGACTCCAAGATGCATTAATTATAAAAGGATGAATGATCATGCATATAAAAAAATTGAGAGCATTTATAAGAACATCTTATCAATCAATCTCATCAAATGTTTCAGGAATGAAACATTTTGAAAAGTACAGAGTATGTTAGGTATCTCACATAACAATATATCATATTTATCATAGCTGGGCCCAAGCGAGCCCTCTTCACAAATGAGGATCGATCTATATAGGATTAAGAAGTTAGTAAAGAATATCAAGCTTGATTGTGTTAGGATCTATTTGGCAATAAACTCTGATACCACCATTTTTATGGACCACCACAGACCAATATTGTTTCTGCTATACTAACATTGCTTTCCTAAATTTTTCCTGGTCTCCTAGGGTGGTATTCTAAATCACTCATCTGTTGCATGTTCTGTTGGGATACTTTCATGCACCTGCAACAACAACAATATTCAACAGTTGCTTTGCATAGATATGTGTGCTTGTGAAACAACAGTTGACATTAACTAAAGAAAACATATTCTTAAGTTTTTTGATGAGGCCATCACAAGAAACACAAATAAGTCCTTCACACAAAATACTTGCACAATGTATTGCAGAAAAGCTATAATGTTAGCTAAAAACTGCAAGACTATACACATATAGCAGGTGAGTGTTGGGTGTACGGCCTAGCACTCACTCAATCAACTGGTTTATGACTTAATGGCCATGATACAAATATACAACTAGATCCTATGGCCTACTTATAAAACATTGCTCAATGTTTTACAACTCTGGAGTTTCACCCATACAGTCTCACACGACTGCTAGAACACGATCTATATATGGTAATTATCTCCATAAGTGACTTATACATAAGCATAGCCCTATGGAGACACTAACTAATTGATTCAACAGCTGCTTAACAAGCCAACTAACCTTGTTCATAGTTTTATCCCTTACATTTATCTTTTGTTACTGGATCCGCCACCCCAATGTCTAAGATCCGTGGTTCCGCGGATCCGATACGTATCCGGATTGGATACACCTAGGATCCATCATGGAAACGTATCCCCTACAGAAGGAAACGTATCCTGGTCCTATGAAATGGATCCTGTGAAAAATCAAACATTTCCTGAAATTTTCAAACAGATCCTGAAACTTCCAGTGCTTCTATGACCCATTGATCCCCCCAAAAAATTGTTTTCTAATGAAAAACTTAAAAAACCCTACAACTAATGGCTAAAACTGTAAAACCCATTCCTGCTCAAGGTCTGATCTATCCTTATGTCAAGATCTGCTCTTGAACTCTGATATATCAATATCATGATTTATCTTTATGGTCAAGGTCTACTGTCAAGGGCTGATCTATATTTATGTGCTATGTTGTTGCTCACTTCACCTACACTGTTATGTAGTCTTGCTATAGCCTTCAAGAAAACCACTTTATTCCCTGCTGATAGTGTTGGACTTTGTGCAACTTCGGAAGATATTATTATTGTATTTGATTGTACCTCCCCTAAGGGAGTTGAACTTGATGTAATTAATCATGTAAACACTTGAAAGAATCAATGTAAACCTTGGGGTGAAAAGCAAACAAAGGAAAAGATTAAAATTAATTTATTAATTGCCCCCCAAGAGAAGCCGGCCCAGTCAACTAGACAAGTCATCCCAGTTAGGGAAATAGCCAGTTTGGCACTTGTATAAATAGAGGGAAAGTTCACCTCATTATTCACTCATCCACTTCACACAAGTTCGCATCACCCAGAGAGAGATTCGCACCAGCAGCTAGGAGAAGACTATTTTTGGGGTTTCTACTTGGAAAGTATTTCCATCCTTTCTCTTTGTTCATTGTACTCTGATCTCGGAATTATCATCTCTATACGAAGGTTGTTGGGTTTTCTCCCGTTTGGGTTTCCCAAGATAAAAATCTTGTGTTATTGTTTTTGTGCTTCGTCTTTCTTCTAGTGATCCTATTGAATTTTTGCAATTTTATTATTATGCTATAATTGCATGAAAATCTAACATGGTATCAGAGCAGTACTAGAAGAAGCCATTGCTGGAACATTGTCAGAACCCTGTTGGAACTAGGGTTTCATCTTTCTAAGCCTTCACTCAACTTTTTGGAAGAAAAAGAGCATTGGAAATTTCGCTCTAAGGAGGGCGCATCTTTTGGTTCAGGCAAAATTTCATTCTGAGATTTTCCAATTTTTGACCTAATTCTACAGCTGCAGCAGAAATTTGGGTTTCAATTTTTAACCCATTTTCTCCACAGTTTTGGCTCAGTCCTACCTCTACTAAACTCACCTTGCTAGGGCGCATCTACCTGTGGAGTCAGTTTTCCAAAATTCCAACTTTGGTTTTTGACCTAGCTCCTGCTAGGGTTTCTGGTCCAAATCTACAGACAAGATGATTGGCATGAAGGTTGAAGATCGGCTGGAAGGGGCTTCAAACTTTATCTCTTGGAAGTCTAGGATTCTTCTTCTACTAGAAGAAAATGACCTTTTGCAGTTCGTCAATGAGAAGGTTCCAGAACCAAAAGCCGAAGAAGACAAATCCCACTGGAGGAAGAATGATGCCAGAGCAAGAAGGATTTTGGTGGACTCAGTTAGAGACCATTTGGTTCCTCAAATCTCAAGTAAGAGGACTGCTAGAAAGATGTTCAAAACCATAAAGAAGTTGTTTGAACATAGTAGCATCAATGTATCCATTACATTGAGAAATCAACTATAAAACATGAAGATGTCCAAATCAGAATCTATTGCCTCATATTTCATGAGGATTACAGAACTAAGGGACAAGCTTAGTACTAGTGGAGATCCTATTGATGATAAGGAGCTTGTCATCGCTACTCTAAATGGTCTCCCACCATCTTGGGAGTCTTTCATCCAAAGTATAAGCGGTAGATCCAAGCTACCCAAATTTGACAAGCTATGGGAAGATTGCACTCAAGAAGAGACAAGAATAGCAACAAGACAAAGACTTCATGCCACTCAACCTGAGGAGAATCAAGCATTCGTATCCCATGCCAAGAAAGGCAAGGGAAAAGGAAGAAAGTTTTACAAACACAAGCACCAAGGTAGGAGACCAAGTCCACCTCCAGATCGGAAGAAGGAGAAGAAGGATTTGTCTCAGATACAATGCTACAGGTGCAAGGCATATGGTCATTATGCCAGTAATTGTCGAAGTTCAATCAAAAGGGAGCATGAAGCCTCAACTGCTGATGTTGAAGAAGATACCCCTCACAAGAAGTCAAGGAATGATGATCGTTCGGAGTTCTTCTTCTAGGAGATATGAAGATCCAGACTGCAAGAACAGAGATCTCTTGGTTCCCACAAGAAGGAAGTGGGAGCCCACACACAAAAACAATAAGAGATAAGTATTTGGTTTTCTTGCTTACATAGATCTGATTGGTCTTATATGTCTCCATAACCATTATATGCATATCTATCAGGAAGTGTGTTGAGCAGTTGATATAGTTTACCTTGTTGTATTTATTATGCATATTAGCCACACAACACTTCATTAACACATAATGGAGCTAGTCTAGATGATATCTCCTTCCTGCATGCCTAGAATAGTGCACACTCTTGACGGCATGTTCTAGTGGAGACAACAGACATCTAGATAGTTCCCAGATGTATTTAGAAGACATGTTTATGAGTGTTGTGCTAAAGTATTATCCAACATGCCCGTGTAAACTATTATCATTGCATAGAAATAGAAATTGGTTAAATTTGATTATGCAATGTCACTAATCATCAGATGGGATTTGACTTGTAGGGAAAAGACCATGTGATTTGGTCTACAAGAAAAGGATGATGAAACTTGTTCCAATGGACACATGAATCCCATTGATGTTAAGTAGGAAGCTTCCAGGAATACGACTCTCAACCTAGAAGGATGACCTTGGAGGAAGCTTTAGATATTTGGTGTCCAGTCTACATACATGTGCCCAAGAAGAAAAGAACGAAGTTAGAACCTTCAGGAAAGAAGGGAACTTTTGTGGGATACAGTGAGTCTTCAAAGGCTTACAGAATCTACATCCCAAGATCCAGACAGATTGAAGTCAGCAGGGATGTGACCTTTGAAGAAGAGATGGCTGTCAGGAAAGGCAGAGGATTAGACATGGAGATCGATGATGAAAAAATGCTATAACCAAAGGAGATGAGATCATATCCCCCTCCAGTTCAGAGGGAGTTAGCAGAAAAGGATGAACCCATCGATCCTACTGATTCAGTTGATGTCCCCAAATATATTGCAGCAGGACAGAAAAGACATAGATGGGCACAACAGACCTTGCAGGATGCAGAGGAGCATGAAGCATGAGCCACTGATTTTGGTACTATATGTTGATGACCTGTTTCTCACTGGTAATGAGAAACTTATCGTATGGTGTAAGAAGAAACTCGCCTCTGAGTTCAAAATGAAGGATCTTGGATTGATGCATTACTTCTTGGGATAAGAAGTATGGCAGAGGCAGAAGGAGATTTTCCTAGGTCAAGGAAAATATACGATAGATATTCTGAAGAGATTCAAAATGTTGGACAACAAGTGCATGGCTACTCCGATGGATGCAAATTGGAAGAAACTGAGGGAATCCGCTTCAGGTTCAGATTTGATTGATCCCACTATGTATCGCCAACTGATTGGGTCCTTGATGTATCTAACGAACACCAAACCAGATATATGTTTTCCTGTGAATGCTCTCATCTAGTTTATGTGTGAGCCAAGGCAGATTCACTGGATTGCTGCAAAACATATACTCAGATACTTGCATGGCACTGTGGGATATGGTCTGAGATATGCTTCAGAATGTGACTTGAGATTGCAGGGGTTTACATACTCATATTGGGTTGGATGTGTTGCAGATAGGAAGAGTACTTCTAGATGTTGCTTCAGTTTGGGTTCTGCAGTGATTTTCTGGTGCAGCAGGAAGCAGAACTCAGTAGCACTCAGTACTGCAGAGGCCGAGTATATGGCTGCTAGTACAGCAACCCGAGAAGCAGTATGGCTTCGTAAACTGCTTGCAAGATTGTTTGGCCATATTCCAAAGCCAACCGTGATTCACTGTGATAACCAGAGATGTGTGCAAATGTCAGTGAATCTTGTATTTCACGACAAGTCGAATCATATAGAGATTCGATATCACTTCATTCGTGATATGGTGTAGAAAGGTGCGGTCGAGTTACAGTATGTTCCAACAGATGACCATACTGCAGATGTTCTCATCAAGCCTCTTTCCAGGATGAAGTTAGAATATTTTCGCGGAAGACTTGGAGTAGAAGAGAACGTGTCCCTCCTTGAGAGGGAGAGATGACAAAGAGATGTTTACCGTGCTTACACCCATGTACCTCTACTAGTCGAGGTTCTCAGCCAGGTATGGAAGAAATCCCATTGGCAGATGAGACAAATAGATAGTAGATGGTCAGGTTGACACAAGTGCCTCTGCTCGTCCAGGTTCTCAGCCAGGTATGGGAGAAATCCCATCAATAGATGAGATGGACAGGTAGTAGATGGTCGTGTGATGATTGCACAGGTACCTATACTCGTTCAAGTTCTCAGCCAGGTATGGGAGAAACCCCATCGACAGATGAGACGAACTAGTAGTATATGGTCATGCCCTCTGCTCGTTCAGGTTCTCAACCATGTATGGGAGGATCCCATCGGCAGATGAGACGGATAGGTAGCAGATGGTAAAATCCTATCTCTCGGACATCCAGGTAGGATGGAGAGACTCTCTTGGACTCACCGAAGGACTGGTGGAGATGATGCATGAAGACACTTCTCGAAGGACTGAGACTGTGTTGACAACCTTCAGTATGTATAGAGATGATGGAGACAGTATAGATTTACAGATGAAACCCAGATGACCGTGATGCTGATGAAGACCGAAGAATACCTTCCTTGTTGAGAGGGAGTGTTGGATTTTGTGCAACTTCGGAAGATATTATTATTGTATTTGATTGTACCTCCTAAGGGAGTTGAACTTGAGGTAATTAATCATGTAAACCTTGGGGTGAAAAGCAAATAAAAGAAAAGATTAAAATTAATTTATTAATTGTCCTTAAGAGAAGTAGGCCCAATCAACTAGACAAGTCGGCCCAGTTAGGGAAATAGCCAGTTTGGCACTTGTATAAATAGAGGGAAAGTTCACCTCATTATTCACTCATCCACTTCACACAAGTTCGCATCACCCAGAGAGATATTCACACTAGCAGCTAGGAGAAGACTATTTTTGGGGTTTCTACTGGAAAGTATTTCCATCTTTCTCTTTGTTCATTGTACTCTGATCTCGAAATTATCATCTCTATACGAAGGTTGCTGGGTTTTCTCCCGTTTGGGTTTCCCAGGATAAAACTCTTGTGTTATTATTTATGTGCTTTGCCTTTCTTCTAGTGATCCTTTTGAAGTTATGTAATTGAATTATTATGCTATAATTGTATGAAAATCTAGCAGATAGGGACATGTGGATGTAGCTAACAAAAACACTATTATGATCTGCTTCAAGTTCATGCTGAAATGGTTTTTAAAATTATCAATATCAATCATGGTTACAGCTCATCAAATTATCAGTTATGGTACATGAACTCTCTTTTTTGGCAATAACTTATAGTTACACTGATTTGATGCGCTAAATAGCGTTGAACATTTTCACTATGTCAACCAACTGCTTCACCTGTGTTGTGTCAACAACAGATTGTCGACACACCACACCATCCCAGCTACAGATATCCAGCTCAGATTTCCATTGGTGCAAATCTCTACTACAAAAGAGTTTACATTATTTTCAACAAAAATACATTGTGCACATTAGGACTTTCCAAATACAAAATGACAGATCTATTATGATTTGGATATGAGTGAGTTGTTTTACTCGGAGTTACCAAACTCGGCTAAGACTTGCCAAGTCTGCCAAATCTGGCTGAGTCACGTGCCAAGCGAGTACTCGGCTGAGACTCGGCCCCCAGACTCAGGACTCGCCGAGTCTCGCCCAAACGCGCCCCACTCGCTGAAACTCGTGGAGACTTAGCTTGGACTCACGAGTCTGTACCCAGCACGCGTGCCCTCTCTCGTCCACACGTGTGGGTTGACTTTGACCCACGGATTTCATCTTGGGATTAAACTTTTGGAGAGAAATGGGTTGATTAAGGGATTAGAAGCCTTTAAGAAAGCATTTCTTCCTTCATTCTCTCATCTCATTTCACTACTCTCTCATTCCATTTCACTGTTGTGTGCTTTGACTGTGAGCAGGCCCATTAATCATCAACTTCCAAGGGCAATTGAGGTTCAGCATCAAGATTCAAAAATGGTTACTGCAATCACATCAAAGGAGAAGTTTAGGTTAGTGGTTTTCAATTTCACTAGTTCAGTTTTTAAATTTTGTTTTAAATTTTGTTTTTGTTTTTAACTTTTGTTTTTGGTAGCCATGGAGGCTGCCATCACAGCCTACAGCCCAGTAGGTTGTGATGGAAGCTTACATAGGCCTCCCCAGGCTTGTGGGCTATAAAAAAAAATCATTTTAATTTAAAATTTTAATTACAAATTTTAATTTACAAATAAAATTTTTATTTTAATTTTAAATTTTAATTTTAAATTTTAAATTTTAAATTTTTTTTTTTTTTGCCACTACAGTCCATGGCACCTAAAGGCAAACCTAAAAGGCCTCTTGATAAAGCATGGGAACATTGTGTCCAGTTGATCCCAGGGGATGACCATCAAGTGTAATTATTGTCCAACAACTATTTTTTGGGGCATAAACAGGTTGAAACAACACCTAGCTAGAGTCGTGTGCAAAGATGCCTGCAGTTGTGATGGTTTCCCTGAAGAAGTCACAGCCGAAATGCAAGTTGCTTTGGAAGCTATCAAAGAATAAAATACCAAGAGACCTAGGCTAAGGTTTCAAACTGCAGGGATGGGTAGATCTCAAATGGGACCTCCAGGTAGTTGCTCATCAAGTGTTGCACCAAGTCCAAGTATCACCTCTCCTTTCTTCCTTCCTTGTACAACCCCAAAATCTCAACCAACCTTGGGAAGTTATAACAAAAGGAAAAGGAAGGAGGCAGATATGGCAGTGAGGAGATTCTAGTACCATGACAGCCTCTCATTTAACCTTGCAAGGTCTCATTTTTATCATCCCATGGTAGATGCAATTGCAAGCGTTGACCTTGGATACAAAGGCCCATCTTACTATGCACTTAGGGGGAAAGATCTAGATGAGGAGTTGGAGTGTGTCAAGGCATAGTTGGAGAGCATTAATACTAAAATCTCATGGGAGTTTACAGGTTGCACAATCTTGTCAGATGGGTGGACAGATCAGAGGAGTAGAATAATCATAAATTTTCTTGTGGCTTGCCCTAAAGAAACCATGTTCCTGAAATTTGTTGATAAATATTCACATGTGAAAGATGCAAATATGATATATACATTGTTAGCAAAGGTTGAGGAAGAAGTGGGGGTCAAACATGTTGTCCAAGTAATCACAGACAATGCCGCAATTATGTGGCAGCTCGTAAATTGCTATGTGCAAAATACCCTACTAGTTTTTGGACCCCTTGTGTTGCCCACTGCATAGATTTGATTTTGGAGGACATTGAAAAGTTGGAGTGGGTGCAAGATATTGTTCTCAAGTGCAAAAAAATAACCAAGTACATTTATTACCATGCTTGGGTGTTGAGCCTTATGAGAGAGTTCACAAATGGTGAGCTTAGTCGTCCTGCTGTCACACGCTTTGCTACAAACTCTCTCCCTCCAAAGCCTTCTTAATAAGTACCAAGCATTGAGACAGAGATGTTTTGTAGCCAGGAATGGCTATAATGGAAAGTTAGCACAAAACCAATTGCAATATTTGTGAAGTGTCTCTCTTTAAAGATAGTTTATGGGAGGAAGTCATTGAGATGGCCAACATGACAACCACTTGTGAAAGTGTTGAGGGTCATGGATGGTGACAAACCACCAAAGAGGCCATCAAGACCTTCTATAAGGGGGGTTCATCTAAATATCTCCCTATAAGGGATATTATTGATTCCGAGTGGAACAGGTAGCTACATTCACCATTGCATGCAGCAACAACATATCTTAATCCGATCATATTCTATAATGAGGGCTCTAAAATTCAAAAAAAAACGAGGTGATTAGAGGCATGATGATATGCATTGAGAAGATGTATCCCAATCAAGACATTCAAGACCAAATCAAAATGCAGCAAGATGTGTGTAGAAGGAATCATCTGGCATGTTTGGATTTAGCTCAACCCAGTGTCTCGAGGAGAAGAATATGCCATGTAAGATTCAATTTGTAAATCTTACATTTTATTTTGCTGGTTTTATTTTTCAAGTTTGACATTGCAAAACTTGTAATATTTGTTGGTTTGCTTTTTGTAGTAGCCCATTGGTGGACGGATTGTGGCTCTGAGTCACCACAACTACAAGAATTCGCCATCAAAATCCTGAGTCATCCTTGCAATGCTTCAGGTTGTGAGCACAATTGCTTAGTATTTGAACACATCCACACCAAAAAGCGCAACAGGTTGGAGCATGAGAGGTTGGAGAAGTTGGTCTTCATATACTACAAACTTCGGATGCTCACAAAACAACTGCGGGCAAAGGATTTGGATCCAATTTTATTGGATCAGATTGATCTAGTCTCTGATTGGGTAGTGGAGGATGAATCTCCTACTACCGGTTTGAGTTGGCTTGATGAAGAGACTAAGAGTCTCTCTAGTGTACCATTTTCCAAAATGAAAACACCAAACACACCTGTGTCACAGTTGTTTCAATCTATCCATGTTGTTTCAATCTAGCATTCTACTTCTCGTAGTCATGCATGAGACTCGAGATTGGACTTGGAGACACTATCTCTTTTGATTTTCTAATTATGTTTTGAGTTATATAATTGCACTTGGTACTTTTTGAGAATTTGTTCAAGGAACAATCTTTCAGCTCACTATTTCGCATACAAATATGGTGTCAAATGTTGTATTATCATTTTTAATGAGATGATTAATGAATGTATGCATAGAATGTGGTTTTATAACTTCTATGAATGAGAAATGTCATTAGTATATTTTTTGTGCACTAATTTGTTGCTATTTGCAGAATCTTTGTCAAGTCTTATCCGAGTCGCCGAGTCCCAACCCAACCAAGTCTTTGCCAAGTCCGAGTCTGACAACATTGGTTTTACTTCCAATGACCTAAACTACAACATGATTTGATGTTATATAATCCATGATGATGTAAAATTGTAACTATGCTACAGAAGATTTGACATTATTTTCAACAATAATACAGTGTGCACACTATGATTTTCCATATACAGAATGACAAATCTATTATGATCTAAATGTGAGTCAGTTGTGTCACTTTCATTGAGCTAAACTACAACACGATTTGCTGATATATAATCCATGATGATGTAAAATTGTAAATCTGATGGCATTCCCATTTGGATTTCATATTTTGGTTTTTGAAATGGAAAAGAATTTCTTAAATACAAAGGGGGAAGGGCGGGTTCAGTGCTCCATTCTTATTATGAAACTCTCTAGCCACTATTTCTCATTTTATTGTCATTTTTTAATCATATTCTTGCTTCTTGTATGTGCTAACATTACGTCTTACATATGAGTACAATGATGAATTTACCCTAATCGCATTGGTCACGCAAATTCAGATTTGCTAGGTTGCATAAATGAAAGAAAATCTACCATGGGTTATATCCGTTCAAAATATATAAGATAAGCTAAGATAATTTTATTAATATCCGACTAATGACCACAAAAGTAGGTCAAAGGGACTGCTGAGTACAATGATGTCAATACAATGTAGGAGTACCAAAAGGTCTCCTATAAAAGGCGAGATGCAAAAAGAAAAGTTCAAAAAGATAGAGTAATAGAAAGTGAAATCTGCTCTAAGGCATGAACAACCCTCAGCCTCGAGCTTAGATATCTGCACTGATGATGGGGTGTATCGTAGGAGAAGATCCAAGGACAAGAGGAACCATAAGAATGGAAGTAGATCTATCATGGAATGAATCCACCTCTCCTACCATTCTAGGTTGAAAGAAGAAAGTTGAGTATAGTCAAATGTCCCAAGGGCGACCTGGTTGGGCACCTGGATTGTTCGTTGCGTTGTTGACTGGTAGAGGTAGTGCACCAACGAGGTCTGGGGAATCTCATTCGTCTCCTGAAGGGAGGCTTGGTCTGGCCATGTCACAGAAATCTCGTGAGACGAGGGAAGGTCCCACGGGTCCACAATGATCTAGAGTCTAAGGCCACGCTGGTGTCGATTTATCTCTTAGTGCCCCTTCCTAAGGGTAGCACCAAGAAGGAGGAGATCCCCTGAATAGGGTCTAGTCTCGTAGGAGACCAAAGAGAATGGGCTCGAAACCTGAGGGCCTCCTGTATGTATAAGGCTAGACATTGTTGATCTAGATATCTGAAGAAGCCCGTAAGGGGTCCCCCTGAATAAGCAAATAAACTACCCCTTGAACTTATAGTAAATGGGGCACTGGAAGATGAAGTGCTCCTCAATCTCGAATTCCTATAGTTGGCATAGCTAAAAGATCATGCCTGGTCGATCGATCTAGTGGTTTGTCTCTACCTGAAGTCTATGAGAGCTCACTTTGAATTGGCCTAGATGAATGCGAAGCGCATGCACCCAATGTCAGAATGTATATTGTGGTCAAACGACGAGCCCATCCCTAAGCTCCAAGAAATGCTCAGCATAAAAGGCCATCTTTGGGTGTAAGTTGTAACGCACCAAGAAGGTTAACCCAAGTAATCTGGATAAATTGCCTATAGATGTCATCTCTAATGATCTTGTTCAGCACCTGTCTGGTCGATAAGAGATGTCTAGGCGCATCCAAGGAATACTGAAATGGAGGGAGGTGATCAATCTAAATTCCCACAGACCCTAAAAGATCTGAAACCCATGCAAACCGACCTCGACCTCGACCCAATGAACTAAAGAGGGAAATGGTCTCAAAAGAGCAATAAGCCAAGTACAGGTACCGGACTTGCCCCTTCGTCGAGTCGACTAAGTCTCGGATGCGATGTAGAAAAGAGACCAATCCAAACACCGTCTCAAGTCGGAAGGGCCAAGCCCCAAACTCTACTAGGATGATGTGATGAGGAACTGTCTGCTTGCATCTAATGATGCATCGGAGGAGAAGGGTAGCAAAAAGCAATCAAACTTTCTTTGACCGTTACAAAAGAAGAGTACAATGCAACTGTAGCAAACACAAATATATAAATAATAAACATCAATAATAATAATAATAAATAATAAATGAAGTAACACATCATACCAATACATTAGGAGTTGATTCCATCGTAGTGATTACCAACGATTTGTCTCAAATGCCAACAAGACAAGTCATCAATGCTTGATCGATCATACTAACAGAGATTAGTTTGGCATGTATGATCAAAATATACTAACAGCTTGTATGTCAAGAATTAGCACTCAAACACGAGGTTCAATGTGGATTGGTAAGTGAATTATTGAGAGTAAATCTAATGTCAAATATTTGCATTAAGATATAGACAACAACAACGTACCCCTTGAGATGTCTGAGATCTGAAATGTGCTAACAGCCCTTGTTAACAGAGATTTTGTGGCTGTGATATAGTATGATGAAGGAGTAAGTAAAGCAACGAACCAACACTTGTCAGATTTAATAGGAGATTTTCATCATAAATTACAGTAATCACCTAATATATCAGATCTAAAGTATTTTGTAGCTTAGAGATTTGCTTAGGCTTATGAGTTGTGAAGCAATGATAAATCTCACTCAACAATGATCTGCAATGTATAACCAATCAAAGAGGACTTGTAACAGTGATTAGTGCAAGTGAATCAAGAATTAACAGTAACACACTATTCAGGCCCTAATCGAGATTCATCTATGCCAATAAGGTAACGATTTAACCATTCAGTAAATCAAAGTGATACAGCTCAACATTTAGGGCAAATTAGTATCAAGAATTAAGGTATTATTAACCATAGTGAACATGTAAAAGATTTAGCCTTTGAAAGTTGGATCATTTACACAAGGTTAATGTAGTTTCTTATATGCTCATTCTATACTAAAATGACCAAACAAATCAGATCAAAACCAGCAATTAGGAAATATTAGGTAAATGGAAAATATTCAAGAAAAAATTACCTATGAAAAAGTACTTGGATGAGATGAATAAGAGGCTCACTTTAGTGCTGGTTTATATTTAGGGTTTATCTAGCTCCTTAGGTTTTGTTGATGGCAAATATGTGACTAAGGAGAAAATTTTGATTTCCTCAATGACCCCTTTTTGAGATTGATCCAACCACGTACAAAAACATGAGAAGACGAGTATATTTTGAAAATAGTGATAAAATGACAAATGACACAAATGAAAAATCCAAACCCTAGACTAGTTCCTTGAGGAAAGCATCAAGCTTGGACATATGGAGTCAAAATTGATATGAGAATTGAATAAGGAACTTCAAGGGAGGGTGGAAGATACTCGATCCCCCTCCTTTTCTAGTTGAGGCAATCCAATAGATCCCCTACTCCAAATAATCCTTGGTCACATGTAAGCATCAAGAAAACAGTCTATCTACACACAAGCACCCAAGAACCATTAAGTTAAAGTTATAGTGATTGAAACCCTAGCATGAACAAAGGAGGTTGCAGCAATCAATTGAAACATGAAAGGAAATTGAATATGATAAACAAGGTTGTAGCAATTACCTTTCATTTTACTATAGCAAAGCATAATCACCATAGATTTACCTCAAATTAGTGAAGCCAAATCCAGCATCATTCAAAAAATCACCATAACCTTGCACAATAATAGCCCCAAGTACACCAATAGAGAGCAAGAGAAAAATATTTGTATTGCATTATCAACAATTCCAACCTTTGAGAGAAATTTGCCCCCCTTTAAATAGCCAAGGAGGGTCGATTTCCCTCTTGGAAGAGTTCTAGGGTTTCTAGAAAGTTGATACAATGAGTTGTTACATCTTGATGATCTCAATGAGGGTGGTTACTAGATCAAAGGCCTAGATCCAACCCTCACACAATAAAAAATGCCATAAACAGCCAAGTCATGTTAGATTTAAACCAAATAGACAAGCAAGATCTCTGATAGAAACACAATCACAAGATAACACACAATATATCCTGGGAAACCCTCATGGGGTAGAAAACCCAGTAAAGCTTTCCTCAATAAGATGATCAACCAAAATACAAGATGTGCTCCTTCTCCTCTTGACTCCTTAGCAGATCTCCTCAACTAGTGCGCACCCTTTCACAAGTGAGTGAAATGATCTAATGAGGAGTTCACCTCCTCTATTTATACTTGACTCTCAACTGACTAAAAGACCTGTTGGGGCCGACCTCACCTGGAGAAGTCTAATAACCCCTAAAATATAACTGCAGGGCCGACCCACACATGGTGGGTCTAATAACCCTAGTTAATACTAACCCTCGGAGGAATAAACATCTCCGGATACATAATAGGGTTACCTCGGAGGGATGAAACATCTCCGGAATAATAAAGTACAAATATAATATTCTTTGAAGTTACAATATTTAACACTCCCCCTTAACGAGAAGGATATTATAACAGCATCTGCAGGAGCAAGGAGTCACTACACATGATACATCTATAAATCATCGGAAGCTTTCTTCAATTCGACTTCATCAGTAACTCAACCAGTTACTGGTACATCAATATCAACATCACGATCTTTAGCATCGTCTTCACATGATCAGCTGCATCGTCGTCATACGATCAACAGTATCGTCATCACACAATCAACGGCATCGTCATCACACGATCAGCAGCATCGTCATCACACGATCAGCAGCATCGTCATCACACGATCAGTAGCATCGTCATCATACGATCATACAAGTATCCTACACAACAATATGAGTATCCCACCGATACAGATAACCACATCATCAATACAAGTATCCTACCGATACAAGTAACCATATCATCAATACAAGTATCCTACCGATACAAGTAACCACATCATCAATACAAGTATCCTACTGATACAAGTAACCACATCATCAATACAAGTATCCTACCGATACAAGTAGCCACATCATCAATACAAGTATCCTACCGATACAAGTAACCACATCATCAATACAAGTATCCTACTGATACAAGTAACCACATCATCAATACAAGTATCCTACCGATACAAGTAACCACATCATTAATACCATTACTTTCTCGGAGACCATTCATCTACGGATCAATTCAGGGACCGAAGTCCGGGGATGATACAATCCCCTTCACGTACATTTTGAACTATCAGTTCCGGGATGATGCAATCCCCATCACGTACATTTTGAACTATCAGTTCCGGGATGATGCAATCCCCATCACGTACATTTTGAACTATCAGTTCCGGGATGATGCAATCCCCATCACGTACATTTTGAACTACCAGTTCCGGGATGATGCAATCCCCATCACGTACATTTTGAACTACCAGTTCCGGGATGATGCAATCCCCATCACGTACATTTTGAACTATCAGTTCCGGGATGATGCAATCCCCATCACGTACATTTTGAACTATCAGTTCCGGGATGATGCAATCCCCATCACGTACATTTTGAACTATCAGTTCCGGGA
Organism: Larix kaempferi; assembly: GCA_027924585.1. Taxonomy (NCBI): domain Eukaryota; kingdom Viridiplantae; phylum Streptophyta; class Pinopsida; order Pinales; family Pinaceae; genus Larix; species Larix kaempferi. Next base: position 510,230 of record BSBM01000883.1, read on the forward strand.
TGATGCAATCCCCATCACGTACATTTTGAACTAAGGTCCAGGGACGATGCAGTCCTATCTTCTATTCTCGGAGACCTCACGTCTACGGCTCTCTTTAGGACTGAGAGTCCAGGGATGATCCAATCCCCTCAAGTCCACCAAGGACTTCATTCTCGGAGACCTCTCGTCTACGGCTCTCTTTAGGACTGAGAGTCCAGGGATGATCCAATCCCCTCAACTGTCCACTAAGGACTTCATTCTCGGAGACCTTACGTCTACGGTTCTCTTTAGGACTGAAAGTCCAGGGATGATCCAATCCCCTCAACTGTCCACTAAGGACTTCATTCTCGGAGACCTTACGTCTACGGTTCTCTTTAGGACTGAAAGTCCAGGGATGATCCAATCCCCTCAACTGTCCACTAAGGACTTCATTCTCGGAGACCTTACGTCTACGGTTCTCTTTAGGACTGAAAGTCCAGGGATGATCCAATCCCCTCAACTGTCCACTAAGGACTTCATTCTCGGAGACCTTACGTCTACGGCTCTTTTTAGGACTGAAAGTCCAGGGATGATTCAATCCCCTCAACTGTATCTTCATCCATACAGGTACAATCATATATCACATCAAAACATGTATTCATCACATCAAAACATGTGTTCATCAAAACATGTATACATCAACAATCAAAACATGTACACATCTCATCAAAACATGTGTACATCAAAACATGTATACATCACTAATCAAAACATGTACACATCACATCAAAACATGTGTACATCAAAACATGTATACATCACTAATCAAAACATGTACACATCACATCAAAACATGTGTACATCAAAACATGTATACATCAGTAATCAAAACATGTACACATCACATCAAAACATGTGTACATCAAAACATGTATACATCAGTAATCAAAACATGTACACATCACATCAAAACATGTGTACATCAAAACATGTATACATCACTAATCAAAACATGTACACATCACATCAAAACATGTGTACATCAAAACATGTATGTATTCTCACTAATACATCATATCAAATCATGTATAAACGATATGTAAGAGTTCTAAATCTAAATAATTGTAAGTAGCTAACAAAACAGAAAATAAGTGACAGAAATACTATGCTACTCCCCCTTTCGAGGAGGGTCCTTCTGGACTAAACCAAGCTTGTCTCGGAAGTATTCAAACTTTACTCGAGACAGAGGTTTAGTCAAGATATCGGCAACCTGATCTTCAGTGCTTATGTACTCGAGCTTGATGGCTCCTCTCTGCACCATGTCTCGTATATAGAAGTAACGGATCTCAATGTGTTTTGACTTATCATGGAACACAGGATTTTTAGTCATCTTAATGCAGCTTTGATTATCACACATAATCACAGTAGGATCCATCTCTAAGTCAAAGATTCCAGATAAGAGTTTCCGAAGCCACACCGCTTCACAGCTGGCAGAGCAAGCAGCTATATATTCTGCTTCAGCGGTACTGAGGGCCACACTAGATTGTTTCTTGCTGAACCAGGAGATCATGGCAGATCCAAGACCATAACATCCACCTGAAGTACTTTTTCTGTCTGAGACACTACCTGCCCAATCAGAATCTGAGAAACCATGCAACTTGAGTTCATTTTCTCTAAGATAGTAAAGACCATAGTCCACTGTACCTTTTAGGTACCTCATGATATGCTTTGCAGCTATAAGGTGAACCTTTCTAGGTTCTACTTGAAACTGACTTAGGGTATTTACAGCAAAGCATATATCAGGCCTAGTATTTGTCAAGTACATCAAAGATCCAATGATTTGTCTATATAGGGTTATGTCCACTAGTTCTGATGAATCATTAGCTAGCAGTTTTAGGTTGGAGTCCATGGGAGTGGCCATAGCTTTACACTCCAACATATCAAACCTTTTGAGGATCTCCACAGTATACTTACCTTGATTTAGAAATATCCCTTTTGGCTCTTGCCATACTTCTAGGCCTAAGAAGTAGTGCATTAATCCGAGATCTTTCATTTCGAATTCTGAAGAAAGCTTCTTCTTGCTTTCAATGATTTGTTTCTCATTTCCTGTTAGAAATAAATCATCTACATATAATAGCAATATAACAGGTTCATCATTCATTACCTTGAGATAGAGATTGGGGTCAGCTTTACTTTTGGTAAAGCCCATGCTTAATAAGAAGCTGTCAATTCTTCCATACCAAGCTCTGGGAGCTTGCTTCAAACCATATAATGCTTTCTTCAGTTTGCATACATGGGTCCTTCCGTCTTTGACCTCAAAACCTTGAGGTTGTTCTATGTATACTTCTTCTTCAATTACACCATTCAGGAAGGCTGTCTTAACATCCATTTGATGCAATTTCCATTTCATCATAGATGCAAGTGCCATGATAGTTCTAATCGAAGTATACCTAGCAACAGGTGCAAATGTATCTTCATAGTCAATTCCCTCCTTTTGAGAGAATCCTCTGGCTACAAACCTTGCCTTGTATTTTTCAATGCTTCCATCTGCAGCATGTTTTATTTTGAAAATCCATTTGGAAGAAACCACACTTTTATCTCTTGGTTTGGGGACTATATCCCAAACATCATTTTTCATTATTGACTGATATTCTTCAGTCATTGCTTCTACCCATTCTTTCTTTTGAGCTGCTTCTTCATAGCTAGTAGGCAGTTGATCCACAAGATCACACATCAAGGCCATATAGTTGGACACTAGCTTTGGTTTCTTCCTTTCTCTAGTGGAGCCTTCAGAAGCACCATATCTTTCAGCTCCTTGTATAATATCTCTAGCCCATGCTGGTCTTCTTTTCCTAGATAATTCTGCAACAGGGGGTTCTTGTGGTTCCAGCATGTCATGATCCTCTGTTATGTCCTCCTCAGGGATGTGAACAGTATCTGAGACTCTGGGAGATGTATCTTCTTCATAAACTTCTTCAAGTTGACATTTTCTAGATTTCTTAAGAGCTGCTTCCTCATCGAAGGTTACATCTCTACTTATTTCTATATGATGAAAGCCTGGTATGTAAATCCTGAAGGCTTTGGATGATTCACAATAGCCAACAAATATTCCTTTCTTACCAGAAGGATCCAACTTGGTTCTCTTTTCCTTTGGAATGTGGATGTACACAGGACACCCAAATATTTTAAGATGGCTTACTTCGGGCTTCTTTCCAGAAAACACTTCTTCTGGAGTTTTGAAATCAAGAGCACTATGAGATAATCTGTTTTGAACATATACTGCTGTTCTGGCTGCTTCAGCCCACAGATACATGGGAAGATCCTGGTCATGTATCATAGTCTTCACAGCTTCCATGATGGTTCTATTTTTCCTTTCTGCAACCCCATTTTGTTGGGGATTGTAGGGAGTGGTTAGTTCTCTTTTGATTCCAGCTTCCTTACAGAATTCTTCAAACTCTTTTGAAGTATATTCTCCACCATTGTCTGTTCTGAGAACCTTGATTTTCTTTTCTGAGAGATTTTCTATTAGAGCCTTGAACTCTTTGAACTTCCCAAAAACTTCATTCTTACCCTTTAGAAAGTATATCCAAGTTTTCCTTGAATGATCATCAATGAAAGAAAGATAGTATTCAAACCCACTTAGAGAGGTGGTGGGCATTGGACCACACACATCTGAGTGTATTAACTCCAAGATCCCTTTGGTCTTTGTTTCACTCTTTGGAAATGGGTTCTTGACATTCTTGCCTTTCTTACATCCTTTGCATGAGCCATTATGATCAACCTTTAAATTTGGTAGTCCTATGACCACCTTGCTTACATAAGGTAAGGCTTTGTAGTTAATGTGAGCTAGACTTCTATGCCATAGCTCACTGGGGCTAGAGGTTTCATGAACAAGAGCAGCTTCTGGATGACCCTTGAGTTTATATAAACCTCCTTCCTCTTCACCAATAACAATTGCATCCTTAATGGATTTGCCTTTGGACCACATTAACACTTGTCCATCAATGAATGCAACTCTATAGCCTTTCTTGTCTAAAGCTGAGATTGAAAGAAAATTCTTCTTTAATCCTGGAACATATAGAACTTCCTTCATCTTCATGGGAGTTCCAGAATCGAGTTTGTAGTTTGCTTCACCAATTCCCTTAATGGGATATTGATAGTCATCTCCTAGAGATACCTTTTGGGGAGAATTCTTTTCTTCAAGATTTGAGAGGGTCCTCTTCTGTCCAGTCATGTGCTTTGAAGCACCACTGTCAATAAGCCATGTACCTTCACCAGGGGTTATGGATCCAGAGAGTGCGGAGAAGAGAACATATTCTTCTGCATCTTCTTCTGTGTTTCTTCTTGACCTCCTTTTGAAGAAGGTCCTTTCTTCTTCTTCCCCTTCATCTCTAGGCCTTTTATTGTGAGACCTTTCTTCCTCTATTTCTTCTTCTTCACTATCATCCTCTGCAAGATGTGCTTGATGTCTTTTGAAGTGATTACCCTTTTTCTTCTGTAGAGGGCAATCTTTAGCAATGTGTCCTAATTTGTGACAAGAGTAGCATTGGAAAGAAGAGTAATCCCTTCTTTGAGTAGATCCTCTTTTCTTGTGAAATCTGTGAGGAGGATGAGACTCCTTGAGACCACCTTTCTTGAAGTAGGATTGACTCCTTCTTCTTTTGGTATGAGTGGCCAAGGCTTGGTCATCTTCTTTGAGCAAGGCTTCTCTATTTGCAACCCTAGCCTCCTCTTGTACACAATCTTCCCAAACTACATCAAACTTCATACTTTCTTTTCTGGCACACATAGTTTGAATGAATGACTCCCAAGGTCTAGTGAGACCATTTAGAGCTGTCATCACAAGTTCATCTTCATCAAGGGTATCACCAATGGCATCTAGTTGTTCTTTGATTTGATGGACTCTTGAGAAGTAGTCTTGAATGGATTCTCCTTTGTTCATCTTGGTGCTCTTCAACTGAGTCCTTAGATTCATCTTCCTATTGATGTTCTTTCCTTCATACATTCTTCCTAGGGCATCATACATTTCCTTTGGAGTCTTCTTGGAAGACACTTGGGGAATCAAGTGGTCTTTAATGGAATCAGCTATGATTCTCTTTGCCCTAATCAGATCCTTCCTGTGTTTCTCTTTGGCTTCATCTTCTTCTGGTTCTGCAACTTCCTCCTTGATATAATGAGCAAGATCATTCTCCTCAAGAATTAGACCAATTCTGTATTTCCATGCTCGGAAATTCTCTATGCCTTCTAGCTTGTCTTCAAGCTTAGTATTTGGAGCCATCTTCTCTTGGGGGAGTCCAAGAGACAGAGTAGACTTACCTGGAAAGTTACCTTTTACTTTTCCGGAATCTGGAACAGAATTTTATCGCACTTTTGGTAGAATTAGGGTTTGAATTTCCCGGAGTTCTACCCAACCAAAAAGTTCGATCTATAGCTCAAAAGAATGCTCTTGAGAAGGGCTACCCAGCCATATAATCAGAATTCAAAAATTACAACTTTTTTCTGAAACCAAAATCTGACGTATCGCACTTTTGGTAGAATTAGGGTTTGGATTTCCCGGAGTTCTACCCAACCAAAAAGTTCGATCTATAGCTCAAAAGAAAGGTATTGAAAAAGGGCTATCCAGCCATGCAACCAAAAATCAATAATATCAACTTTGGGCTGAAACCCTAACTTCACCAAAGAGAGAGAAAGAGGTATTCTTACCTTGTGAAAGATGTCCTATTCAGTTTGGCTCTGATACCATGTTAGATTTAAACCAAATAGACAAGCAAGATCTCTGATAGAAACACAATCACAAGATAACACACAATATATCCTGGGAAACCCTCATGGGGTAGAAAACCCAGTAAAGCTTTCCTCAATAAGATGATCAACCAAAATACAAGATGTGCTCCTTCTCCTCTTGACTCCTTAGCAGATCTCCTCAACTAGTGCGCACCCTTTCACAAGTGAGTGAAATGATCTAATGAGGAGTTCACCTCCTCTATTTATACTTGACTCTCAACTGACTAAAAGACCTGTTGGGGCCGACCTCACCTGGAGAAGTCTAATAACCCCTAAAATATAACTACAGGGCCGACCCACACATGGTGGGTCTAATAACCCTAGTTAATACTAACCCTCGGAGGAATAAACATCTCCGGATACATAATAGGGTTACCTCGGAGGGATGAAACATCTCCGGAATAATAAAGTACAAATATAATATTCTTTGAAGTTACAATATTTAACAAGTCATTGGGCAAAGAAGGCGCCCTCTTTGGTCTAAGGGTCAAAAATATTACAAAAATGCCCAATACCATGTGTCTCTTCAATACAATAAAAGAAAACCGTGTGTTGTTTAAGAGACAATAAAAGAAAAACGTGTGTTGTTTAAGAGACAATAAAAGAAAACTGTGTGTTGTTTAAGAGACAATAAAAGAAAACCGTGTGTTGTTTTGCAAAACCATTGCTTGTTTGCTTAAACCATGGGTTGTTGTCTCCTCTTCAAGGATTTGACCAAAAACCACCTTTGAATCCAAGTCGTTGGATCCCACGGTTTGCTCTAAGGAGATCGATCCATGCTTTAGGAGAAGAGATCAAGGGCTAGCAATTAATCTGGAGTTGAGATTTCCTTTAAATGCCCTTAAGATGCCTTCACATGTACTAGAGTGCCACACCATCTTATTTTTCCTCCACATGTGTGCAACAAGCCAATTTGAGCAAAACAACTAAAGCTTTTCAAGCTAATTAATTCCAAAAACGTAAAAAGTGCATCCTCAACTTGAAATCAGAACTTAAAGTGCACTTTGTTAGATTTTCATCATTTAATTCAATATGATCTAGAATCTTATCTAAGAGAATAACATGCACAGCAAATCAAACACAATAGATAAGAGACACAAAGAGTTTCATCAGGGAAACCATAAAGGAGAAAACCCCGCAACTTCCTCAGAGATAGAATGAGCAACAATACAAAACCCCAAAAGATAGAAATGGTCTCCAGCAGCTTCTCTCTTCTTCACTTGTGCGAACTCCTCCTCTCTCTCACTAATTCGAAGTGAGTGAGTGTGTGAATGATCAAATAGAGAGGAGCACCCTCTCTATTTATACTTTACCTTTCACTTAGCCTTAACCCCAAACAGGTCGGCCCCTAAGTGTAACTGACTTGGCCGACTTCTCTAGGAGAGTCTAATAACCAATGTTCCCCCAAGTTTCCGGGACGCGAGAGCGCGGGAGCGGGGAAACACACGTTGGGAACGTCTGGAGACCACCCCCAAATTTTAGGGAAATTCGAGGGGGACGGGGGGGCGTTGGGATCATAAAAATTATTTAAAAATATATAAATGATAAATGATAAATACTAACAATGTAAATTAAATCTAACAAATTACTAATACAATTCAACATTGTGCAATGTAAATCATAAATTAATGTAATTCAACATTTAATTAAATCAGAAACTATTTGTGCAATGTAAATTAAATCTAACAAACTAGTAATTACTACTGTAATTGAACATTTGTCATTTGAATCTTGATAATTCAACAAATTAAAAAAAAAAACTACCTCAACAGCAATGTGGGCTCTCTGTCAGTCATGGGCTTTCCTATTTGCACTATTCACAACAGCTGACAACTACAACACCTCAACGGCAGGCAGCTACAACACCTCAACAGTCAACATCGGGCTCTCCACAAGTCAACTACTCAACACCAGGCTCTCCACCTCAACACCAACCTCTCTACTCGTCAAAATCGTGGGTCCTCCACTCCTCAATGTTGCCAACCTCTCCACGCCTACACACAACGAGCTCTCCACTAATACACACAACGACAGTCTTCACTATTCAAAGCGGCAAGGACTTCAACCGATGGCTTTGTCTTCACTCACAGGTCAACCAAATGAATGGTAAAAGGTATATTTAGGTTTTAGTACTGTTTTACATTTTTTTCTTTTGTTTTTTTAACCCCACAAGCAAAATCAGCGGGGGGGGCATCTAGAAGCCCCCCACTTGCCGAAAGAAGCGCCTAAGAGCCCCCCACAGTCGGAACGAGCTTCAGGAGGTAGGGGCGCGCTCCCCTATGCGTTTCGGCGAGTTTTGATTTTTTGGGGGCACAGAAAAACGTTTCGGAGGAAGCCCCCAAGCCCTCGGGGCTTGGGGAGCGAGGGGGGTGAGATCCCGACCTTGGGGAGCGAGTCCCCGTGGAACACTGCTAATAACCCATGATGACTCAATTCCGGGGTCTAATGCCCCGTCATACGATGGAGGGTTAACCTCACTGACTTTACATGACTCAATTACAATAAAGACTCTCCCGATCGAAGGAATAAACATCTCCGTCGGAGGTACAATAATAAAATACAAATACAATATAAAATATACAAGTGAGTATCCTCCGAAGTTACAATTACATTAACACTCCCTCTTAACAAGGAAGGTATTCTCTTGACACAGTCATCAGCACAAGTCTTCGTCACTGGATCATCATCAAAGCTAGATCATCATCGTCACTGTTGCTGCTATCTCGACCATCAATCTCCAATCTACTCATCATAGGAAGTTCAACAAAGCCAACGCTTTTTCGTGTTGGATGTAGGCCTAGCCTCCATGTAGGTCTTCATCATCTCTACGAGCAAGCCATCAAGTAGGTACATCTTAAGACTTATTATATGCCTCTACAAAACCTGCAAGATCTCCCAGGACTGATTATATGCCTCTACAAAACCTGCAAGATCTCCCAGGACTGATTATATGCCTCTACAAAACCTGAAGGAGCATCTCAGGACTGATTATATGCCTTTGCAAAGCCTGTGTACCCTACTGTCACCTCATCATCTTCAGATGATCTCATCGTCAACGGAGCAAAGCCCAGATGCACATCACAATGTCTCCAGTATGGGAGGACTTTCCTACCACCATACGAGACCTCGTCTACCAGCATGGGAGGCACAAACCTACCACCATGCAAGACCCATCCCTTAAATCTACCAACATGGGAGGCACAAACCTACCACCATGCGAGAATGGCTCAGCCCTTACATCTACCAACATAGGAGGCACGAACCTACCACTATGCAAGAATGGCCCGGCCCTTACATCTGCCAACATAGGAGGCACAAACCTACCACTATGCGAGAATGGCCCATGTGCATCTGTGTCTTTCGGACTCATCACTTCCCTTTGGAAGGAAACTCGATCTGAAGTACACCAAGTTTCTCTCTGAAGTACTCGAACTTCACTCTGGCTAGCAGTTTGGTCAACACATCGGCTATCTGCTCGTCGGTTGCAACATATTGGAGCTTCACTGCTCCTCTCTACACCATATCCCTGATATAGGGATACTTGATCTCGATGTGCTTCGACTTGTCATGGAACACCGGGTTCTCAGACAACTTCACACGACTCTAATTATCGCAATATATAAAAGTAGAATCCAACTGGAGACCAAATAAATCAGAAAGTAGCTTCCTCAGCCATACTACCTCACAACTAGCCGAACAAGCTGCAACATACTCTGCTTCGGCTGTACTCAGTGCCATGCAGGACTGCTTCCTACTAAACCAAGAGATCACACCTAATCCCCTACTGAAGCAGCAACCCGAAGTGCTCTTCCTATCAATGGCACTGCCTGCCCAATCCGAATCAACATAACCCTCCAGGTTAATCTTCTGATTCACATCATACTTGAGCCCATAATCCACCGTACCCTTCAGGTACCTCAGAATATGCTTTGCAGCAATCAAGTGAACATGTCTCGGATCCGTCAGGAACTGGCTCAATGTGTTCACAGCAAAGCAAATATTTGGTCTCGTATTCGTCAGGTACATCAAAGATCCAATCATCTGACGAGACATCGTGGCATCAACCGGCTCTGATGAAGCATCACTCAATAGCTTCAGGTTCAATGCCATAGGTGTGGCCATGGCCTTGCAGTCCATCATCTCGAACCTCTTCAGGATCTCTACTGCATACTTCCCTTGTCCAAGGAAGATTCCATCCGCACTCTACCACACCTCCATGCCTAGAAAATAGTGCATCATACCCAAGTCCTTCATCTTGAACTCGGCAGCAAGCTTCCTCTTCGTGTCAACAATCAACCCATCCTCACCTATCACAAACAGGTCATCTACATAAAGTAGAAGTATCACTGGGTTCCCTTCCTTAACCTTGTAGTAAAGGTTGGAATCCGCTTTACTCTTGGTAAAGCCCAAACTAGTCAGGAAGCTATCTATCCTGCCGTACCACGTCCTGGGTGCTTGTTTCAATCCATACAAGGATTTCTTCAATTTGCACACATGAGTTTCCCTGTCATGTGTCTCAAATCCGAGTGGTAGCTCCACATACACTTCCTCCTCTACTACACCATTCAAGAACATTGTCTTGACATCCATCTGGTGTACCTTCCACTTCATTACTGCAACCAAAGCAAGTACTGATATGAAGGAAGTGTATCTGGCTACAGGTGCAAATGTCTCCTCATAGTTTATCCCTTCCTTCTGGGAGAAGCCACGTGCCACAAATCTCGCCTTGTGTTTTTCTATGCTGCCATCTGCAGCATGCTTGATCTTATAGATCCACTTGGAAGTCACAACAGACTTCCCTACTGGTCTCGGGACCACATCCCAGACATCATACTTCATGATCGACTAGTACTCCTCGATCATGGCATCCTTCCATTCCTTCCTTTCTACTGCTTCTTCACAATTGGCAAGTTCCTTGTCAATGATGTCGCACAGCAGGGCTACATAACTAGAGTATGGCCTCGGTCTCTTGCTTTCTCTATGCATTCCTTCTGGAGCGCCATATCTCTCTACAGCTTGAATTGCTTCTCGTACCCATGCTGGTTTCCTCTTGTGAGAATTCTTCTCACGTGGTGGATCTACAAGTTCCTGTGGGTCTTCCATCTTGCGTACAAGTCTCTCTTGTAGTATACGATCTTTCCTACAAGTCAAGTTCAATTGCATGATTAGAAACGTCTCATAGTTTTCAGAACAAATTCTTACACATAAAGACATAGGTCATACAGTGATGCAATTATCTTAGCCAATGCTTCAATACAACATTTATCCATATCCCGGAAGTTTCTAGATGCCTTCCATCTCTACCAGAACATTGTTAAGAGTGTGCACTACTCCCAAAATGTCATCAAAGAGGTTTCAATCTAGATAAGTAGCAATGGAGTGTTGTACAGTACCATAGGCCACTTACCCATTACTTGCATATTAGTAGTATCTTGTTCATTAATGCAACTTTTCTACCATGCATAATATACATCCTAAATCTAGGAACATAAGTATGTACATGATTGAACAACATCATTTAAGTAATCATATATACAAGAAATGGCAATTCAAATACTTGTCTTTGTTTGGTTGTTGGGTGGACTCCCTCTCAATCTTTGCTTCCTTGCAGGAACTACTGGAGTGTGCTCCCTCTTGATCTTTGCTTCCTTGCAGGAATTACTGGAGTCTCTGATAGTGTGCACCTTAACCAATGCTGAAAAATGGATGAGAGGTTCTTCCATGGATTATTGATCTTTATTTGTTTTATGGAGTCCAACCCTGCAGTAGCTTCTTCTACTCCTTTCATGTAATACTGAAAATCATCTCTAGCTTCACCTTATGAGGTGGAACCTTCTAAATAAACCCTTGTAGCTAGTTACCTTCATTACAATACATATTCTTCATCACTTGCATAATCTTCAATGTCTTCTCTGGTTCTCTTCCTTGGAGGTTCATCATCCTTTACAGTGTGAGCATGATGTCTTTTCTTGTTGTTCTTCTTCTTGTGGGAGTTGCTTTTGTTCCTGGGACAATATCTGGAATAGTGTCCCTTCTCATCACAAGTATAACATCGAATGTGAGAAAGATCTCTCCTAGATCCTCCAAGGTTCTCCCTCTGATTCTGGTGGTGGTGTTTTCCCTTCTTGTGATGAGGATGCTCCCTCTTGTTGTTGTTCTTCCTGGTGTGTGTTGTGCGAGGTTGGTCTTCATTACCCATCTTTTCTTCTCGAGCTACAATTCGAGCTTCTTCCTGTGAGAACTCCTCCCACAGCCTACTGAAGGTGATCAACTTTCTTCTTGCACAGATTCCTTGAATGAAGGAATCCCATGACCTGGGAAGACCATTCAAGGTGGTCATCACTATTTCTCCATTCTCTATATCTTCTCCCACAGCTTAAAGTTGTTCTTTTATCTGAGAGACCCTTGTAAAGTAGGATTGCATGGTCTCTGCATTTTGTATCTTGACATTCTTCAATTGGTTCCTCAATGTCATCTTCCTATTTATATCCCTCCCTTCAAATAAGGTGGTCAAGGCATCAAACATCTCTTTAGGTGTCTTCAGAGATGACACATGTGATATGAGATAATCCTTGATAGAATCTGCAATGATTCTCTTAGCCTTAACCAGGTTCTTCTTGTGTAAGGCTTTAGCCTCATCTCCCTCTGGAACTGGAACCTCTTCATTCACATAGGTATCCAATTCATTCTCTTCTAGGACAAGCCCGATCCTATACTTCCATGCTCGGAAGTTATCAGCCCCTTCAAGCTTATCCTCAAGCTTGGTGTGGTGAGACATCTTTAATGAGAAACTCAAATGGACATAGAAAAGCTTTAGGTCTTACCACTTGATTTGCTGAAACTGGATCTAGAGCTGGTTGGCCTAGGGTTTTTCAGAGAAACCCTAATTTTCCAAAGTTGGAATTTGGAACTTATGGTTGGACAAATAGATGTGCCTCCTCAAGGAGAGTTGTCCAATGTACTCACTTCCATAAATCAGTGAACAGAAACCCAAAATATCAGATGCCCTAGTTTTCCTCCGACAATAGTGACGAGCCGAAAAACGAAAATTCTCGGAATTGAATTCCGCTTTCACAAGATTCTCCTAGATGAGGCGAGTATGCTGGTGCACTTGGATTTTGAAAATTCCAAAAATTGACCACTCAAAAGTGACTTGCAAATTTCGGATCTGCAGTTTCTGTCAATTTCTGGTTTTCTGGTTTTTCTGGTCCAAAAGTCAAATTAGGGTTTGACTTTCCCAGAGATTTACCCAACCAAAAAATTCAATCTTGGTCTCTAAATTTTGATTTTGAGGAGGAGAACAATCCTGTGCTGAGAGCACTCCAAAATTCCACTTTTGTCAAAAGCCCTAATTTCCCACAGCAGTGACAAGCCAAAAAATGAAAATGCTTAGAATCCAATTCTGATTCGACAAAAAGATGCACCTTCCTTAGGCGAGTTAGCCTAGCCTCCTTTTGCTGATGATCTGTGGAGAGAAACCCAAAAATTAAGAAGCCCTAGCTTCTGCAGTTGCACAGAGTCTTCTTCTCAGGTTAGCTCTGATACCATGTTAGATTTTCATCATTTAATTCAATATGATCTAGAATCTTATCTGAGAGAATAACATGCATAGCAAATCAAACACAAGAGATAAGAGACACAAAGAGTTTCATCGGGGAAACCATAAAGGAGAAAACCCCGCAACTTCCTCAGAGATAGAATGAGCAACAATACAAAACCCCAAAAGATAGAAATGGTCTCCAGCAGCTTCTCTCTTCTTCACTTGTGTGAACTCCTCCTCTCTCTCACTAATGCGAAGTGAGTGAGTGTGTGAATGATAAAATAGAGAGGAGCACCCTCTCTATTTATACTCTACCTTTCACTTAGCCTTAACCCCAAACAGGTCGGCCCCTAAGTGTAACTGACTGCGTCGACTTCTCTAGGAGAGTCTAATAACCCATGATGACTCAACTCCGGGGTCTAATGCCCCATCATACAATGGAGGGTTAACCTCACTGACTTTACATGACTCAATTACAATAAAGACTCTCTCGACCAAAGGAATAAGCATCTTCGTCGGAGGTGCAATAATAAAATACAAATACAATATAAAATATACAAGTGAATATCTACGAAGTTACAATTACATTAACACAATTTTAGCCTCTTACTGAATTATTAAACACAGCTTAGGCCTTTTTTAATGAAAAACCTTGGGTGTGTCATCAATTAATTCATATTTAACCTGAAATAAAATTGTAAAATCCCCATGTGCCTGGAAAACTACCCAAATGGACAACGCTTTGCTTGGAGTCAATTGAATTGAGTAGTATGGCCCATTGGGTGGCCAAAAATATCAATTCATTGCCAAGATAGTGGTTGGGTCTTTCCCATGCATGTTCATGAAATTTTCACACAACTCACTAACACTAAGGAAGGGCCCCTATGGAATCTGGGCAATCTGGAGGAGCATTCTGACATCAAAGGTTGGAGGTTATAGAAGGGCCAATTGGGTGCCCAAATCTACCCTTGGATCATCAAAATACTAAGTACATCAACCCCATGCACATTCATGAATATCAACACTGCAGTCTCTAGGGATAAGCCCACCACCTTTTTGGAAGTCATTGATCTAAACCACTAATGACCAATCTAACTTCATGTGCCTAGGTATGTGGCCAAATACGTAGCCAAATATGCTTTTACATCTTTAATATACCTTTTAGAACTCAAGATATGGATACACCACCTTTAAACCCCCCAGGGGACTGATACACTAGCTCTGCAAGCTCCGATATATTGAAGAAGACCCAATACATCATCTGTGCCATTGAACAAGATATACTAGGGTCACAATCTGTCCCTGGTGGACCAACAACAAAGGGTGTCCACATGGACCAATACATAGCAAATGACATTAAACATAAAACTGAATCATCATACAACTAGTCATGTATACATGATTGTATACCTACATTGCGAGTATCTTCAAACAGGTTTCTAAGAAGCAATATTTACCTACTAACCATATCCATGACAACATTCAACTACTTGCAAGGACTATTTTCTTCAATGGGGTGAGTTAGATGGAGAGACCAAGGTTAGACAAGTGAAACTTATTGGTCAAAGATGTCTTGGTTGACTCAAGATGTAGGAAGAAGGAGATCTCTGTGATCTTTACCACTTAGGAAAACACTAGGGAAGTGTCTCACAAATGGGTGATTGTGTAATGAGATAATACCCCAGTTAGCCATTAATACATCTATTAATGGCTAATTTCCATACCTAAGTTAACTTGGGATAATTTTTCTCCTGATGATGAGCCCTACTTTGTGGCCCGAAACGTCGAGAAGTTTAACTACCTAACGCGGTCTCCTTCTGATCTTCCCCACCTAACCATCAGCAATCAAACTTCCCCTATTTGACTTTAACTTTTTGATTCATATCTTTCTTGGACTAGTCTTCATTTATTTCTTGGACTCTTCAATCTTGTACCTCTTTTGTTTCTGGAGACCTTGGCTTTGGATTTTACTTTAAGGCCTTCTTCATTGGCAAGTTTTCTACTTGCTTCTTCATTTTCTTTATTTTCTTTATTTAACTTGGTCTTCAGCGTTTTTGACTTTGACTTTGCAAGTACAAGGAGTCTTGGACTGGGAGCTTCTTTTCATGCCCTCATTTATTTTTCGGGCATAGAAAGAGAAAGGACTTTCATGCCTCAAGTCTAGAAAGATCAATGCTCCGTGAAAAGTCTCTTTGCTTGATAAGTAGTTAACCCCAAGGATTTAACAAGTAGGCCTCCCGAACCGTGACAAGATTGTTACTACACAACATTGCTCGAAACACAAAGGGAAAATGGGAGGCCTTCCTGGTAAAGGGTCACAAATGGGAGATCAAGAGCTCAACTTCAACAACCTTGGACCAAGGATGTAGACCAAAATTATGGAGTGGAATGGATGGATGGATGGTCATAATATGGACCCAGAGAAGGGAGTACAAGTCCTTGTAAGACACTTAAACATTACCTAGGATTCAATGGTACATAAGTAAATCAAGGGTCTACTACCCCCGTCAACTTGAAAGTGTGATACTACTAGCTATACTCATCAGATAGTCACTACATCAACCAATTCAATAGCATCTAGTACATCATTTTACAATATCATCATCATGGTATTGGCATAGCAATAACAACATTGCCATATCACTAATCATCACATACATCTCTTCTTTCTAAGGGGAAGGCCCAAGCACAGCAAAGATAGGCCTCAATACTCTAGTTTGCATCTTGCTCAAAATTCAAAAATTTTATTAGAAAAGAGGTGCCCCACAAAGTGTGGCATAACAGGACAACAGGAAGAAAATGCGAGAAGATATAAGCAATATGTTCACTCAATTCATAGTGGGAAAAGGAACCATGAAAGAAAACACCTTGAAGAATTAGGGTGAATAAAGCAATGAGTTCAGAACAAAAGAGCTCTTAGGAAAGCCCCAAACTTTACATGCACACTCCATCATTGCATCTTTTGAAAATTGATAGCTCAAAGCTTGATGATCTATAATGGTCCTTGTCATAAAAACAAGGACTGCAAAGGCCTAAAATTGTTGGAATAACCATGCCATACCCAAATTCAAGGATTTTCCATTTATCCACTATAAATAGGAATCTAGTTCAATAAAAAGTTTGAAAAACATAATTGAAATCCTAGAAGCACTCATTTGATTTCATCTAAAGAGTCACAAATGAATCTACCATTTTGTTCACTGTATTTAAATGATCGGGTTAAGAAAAAGCGCCATATAAAACCTCTCAAATAGATAGCCTTTTTTCAAAACTAAATCTGTTTCAAATATATACACCGTGGATTTTTACTTCTGAACAGTGTCTTGAGGATATACTTTAGGTCTAACTGGCACAAAACTTACATTATCTTGCACGAAAATAAGAATGATAGCTTAATTTGCAGGTAGGTCTAGAAACGGATTAAAGGTTAACTCATCTTCATATTCCATAAATTAGGGGGTTTTAGACTTCCTATAATTCCCATGCCCCTCATGGGCACTTGAGTGAGTCCAGATTAAAAATATGCTGAAACATGGGAAGTTTCATGCTCAAACACCCTGAGACATACCATGCGGTGTTTCCGAGTCGTGAAACACCATACAGTACAACTCGGGGCATTTCCGAGACATTTTGTAACCATTTTGGCATTTCAGCAAGTTTCCAGTACCAGTATATGGGTGGGATAAGGGTTTCCTGCATCTTATCTTTAGATACTTTTCCCATGATAGATAGATAGATAGATAAATAGATATATGCACACACAACAATTTCCACCGTCCTAAATCAGACATGAAAGTGATTTAGGGTGATATGAGAGACTCCAAACATTGATAACATAATCCAATATCGATTCTCTTTCCTCAAACGGGGCATTCTAACAACTTAACACTGTATGAACCTGCAGGTTTTTCCAGTCAAGTAAGTGTTCCTCTTGTTCTTCACATGTTTAGGATTTTGATGACTTTTCCCAGGAATGACCCACTTGAAAAGTAATTACCTAATCTACTCATATAAATGTTTAAAAACAAACTCTAACAAACGCATACCAGATAAGCATACATGTAAGAACTCGGCCAGGGGAGAGGATCCTTGACTTTATACAGACCTTCAAAAGCTTAACGCCTTAGGAAAAATAACAAAGATGGTTAACAAATAGGGATCTTTAAAGTTTAAATCATCCAATGGCTCAACCAAAAAATTCAAGATCTTTAAAGCTTAAACCATATCCCATGACACAATCCAAAACTTCAAGCAAAGACAACTTCCCTTCCAATAAATCAGCAATTGTTTTCATGTAACTTAAAACACTATGCACAAAAATGAAAATGAAAGGTTCTCTCTTAGCAACGAAATGGCCAATATTCAGTACAGGAATAACTCTCAACAAGCATTGTTAGATTTTGCAACTGGGTAACCAACATTATATAAATAAAATTTATGCCAACCAGTCTTAGGCTCACTCATGAGGTTGATGGAAGATTAAGCCGTCCACTAAGGCTCCACTATCGCTGTGGTCTGCCCCACCTGAATGGTGTTTCTCGAAAAGGAATGAGACCAGTTGCAAATGCTGGATGATTTTGGTAGAATAGTTATATATTAGACCTGGCACCTAAGTCTAACAAAATCTGTCTTATGAGATGCATCCCTCAACCTTGGGGTGTGTTTCTCAAAACAACTTCTATAAAGAAGTTAAAAGTAGAAGTGAAAATCATATATTTAAAGACGACAACTGAGAACAATTATGCTATAAATCTGTTTCAATTTTATTTTCTTGTGAACTGCAAACAAGAATGCAATTATCAGAGGAATTTTCAATTCAAATAATACAATTACAACATGCGTCACTGTAAAATCACAGCATACAATTACCCGGGCTGTAGAATGCACCTTGTTTCAATTTTACTCTTCTTCTGAACTGCAAACAAGAATGCAATTATCAGAGATATTTTGATTCAAAGAATACAATTACAGTATCATTACTGTATAATTGCACCAAGAAAAACAAAGTGCATTCTACAACCCAGGTGGGGACACAGGTAGGGATGATCCATCAATTATTCATGTATGTACCAGTGTGGAATCCATCAAATCATGTAGCAAACAGTCCTCTCCTTCAAGCAACTTGATGGAATCCAACCATGAAAAACTGTAATTTTGATTATGAAGATCTACGACTTTGTAAAATCTGACACTGCAGATGGATTTCTGGGCACCATATTTATTGGAACAATTCCATACTGCCATTTCAGTAATCTACATCTAAAATTTGCAAATTTATACGGGATTTAGAATTAAAAAGCACTGAAAAAGGAGGTGGGAATTGCTACAAGATCAACTTATTCTGCCCATGTGTGGAGCAAGGCATTGAGTATTGACAGCACATTGGCTGCATTGAATATAGACACTAGCATATACCCATCTAAACTTAGGTTAGATATACACATAAAGGTTATGTTTCTCAAGTTTCACAGCCTTTCGCACTTGCAAAACCGTACATTGACTCTATAATTGCATTAGGTGTATTGAATATGGACACTAGCACAAACCCATGTAACCCAAGTCTGGTATGCACGAATTTCAAACTATCTAAAGTTCCAATGTTTGATAGGTTGGCAATTTGTGTGAACTTGAGATATGCATGTTCATGGTCCGGGGGCTTTGATAAGTTCTTGTTACTATCAACTTTAGTTGGATTGAACACTATTACTCTATGGAATTAAATTCAATTGTTCACCGTTACAACCATATGATATTATGAAATTTGAGGCATACCTGGCGATTAAGAGTGGTAAAATCCTTCAGACTAGTTCCTAATCAGTAACATTTTTACTAGAAAGATTAAAAAAAAATGTGAGTAGATGTTTAGAAGTTTAGGTAAGCATATTATTTGACATTCAGTGAAAAAGCGACAAAGAATACTGAAACTTGAATTCAAAGCCCTTGTGGCAATAAGACATTTTTTAACATAAATAGCATCCAAGCACTAACTTATACCCTGGATTTTCTTTTAAAACACTAGCTTCCATGTGAACCTGCTTCTGGAGTGGACAACGAACATTGTCATTAAATGTCGACTGGACTGATAATAATAACCTCACCAAACTGGCCAACATTCGCAGAAATGTTATCAACGTATAAAGGCAGCATTTCTCAGAGCAGATTCATTTAAAAAAAATGAATGTCACTATCTTGTATTAGAAATTCATACTAGAAATTGCGCCCCAAAGGCATATGCTGTCTCCCTCAAAGAACATGAATACATGATTACAGCTTTCTATTATGTTAGAGAGCACTAGAAGGCATCAACATAAACCTTGAAGGCCATGGCAAGAAAAAAAATGCCCCATGTTGAGTGATACAAGATACTAAAAGTACACAAGCAAACAAAATATGAATTAGGCAATAATGTATCCAAGCCACAGGAACAATGGAAATTGAGCAACTGCTATGAAAAGCAGAAGGTAGTGATGCCTGCTTGAATCTCTGTCATAACTCCTAGCCTCAGCAAACAAGATTCTCTTCATGGTTTTAACCAAGAAAATTCCCATGCACAGGCACGTCCAAGGCATCACGACATAGTACGAATAACTCCACAGAATCCGTGCCAAAACAGAAAGAGCTATGCCTACAAAAGCATAGCCCCCATATGCAACAAGGTCTAAAATTGGAGCTTCTCCACCACCAAGTGCATATAATGACAAACGTAACAGAAATAACTGAGCCAACCAACCAAGGAGACCCTTTGAGAAGTGAATGCTCAATGCCTCGGGACTGAACCTGCTCAACATAAACAACAGATTGGAAAAGCATATTTAATGATCTATAACTTATAAAATCTTTGCTTTCTCAAAAAGCCACAGCACTAGAGACCAATACAACAAAAGTCTGAATTTTTTTCAAAACACAAATCTCTATTATTGATTTGGAGAACAATGACACATTGACAACCATCTATCGCTTCCAATATAAATTTAAATTAGTTATGCATTGAATGTAGAAATACGTAGTTTATTTTTTTTCAATTTTTTGAAGTATATTTAAATTGGGATAGGTCCAGGTAACACAAAATTTGAGCAAACTGATGATTAATTCTGTAAGAATTTGGACCTATTCGCTAGCATGTGGCATTGTGCAGCAACAAACTACCCTGTTCAGAGGAGGACCTCAATCATCAAAGGAGCCCAGCTTATCATGTTTCCATTTCTAGCAGAGCAACAATTTACTTTTGGAAACAAAGCTAGCTCAAACTAACGAGATCTGAAAGCAAAAGCCTGAAAAGTAGTCAATTCCAACAACTGAAGATGACTGAAGGATGCATGGGGCAAATATGGAAAACGTAGATAAAAGAAAGAAGGATAAGAAAGAGAAGAAAAAAAAAAGTTGATATCATTTCTGATTCCTTGCATTGCATATCAGGAGAAGAAAGGCTGAAAAGACCAGTTTGATGCATATTATACCAGGCTCTAGATAAAACCAGTAACGCGGGATAAGACCAAAAATCACTGTTTAAGCGTTATACAGGCAGGGAAGGATACTTACTTCCCAAGCAGACCTATTGTGAGGCCACAGAGTACTACATAAGTTCCAAATGCCATAAAGGGAATATATAAGTCCGGAGCATTTATATCATAGATAGGTGGCTTGTGTGTGAGACCACCTGGAATCTGCTCAGCTATCCTTGTCCAGTGCCCCTAAAAGAAACACAATGAAAACATACAAAAAATTTGAAGTTAATTATAATTTGATCACAAAACATCCTTAAAGAAAATGTTACCACTATGGAGAATGAGATTTCAATGCAGCCAAATACTTTCTGACTTACCCTGTGCAAAAAAGGAAACAGAATTACTTTCAGCTTGTTCTTCACGTATTGACTGTTGACTTGAAAATAATATTGTGGATCGGAAAAATATTTGCTGACCTGCTCATATAAACCATCACCTCTGCTTATTAAGAGAAACTTCGCCAACCAGAAGAAATTAAAAAATATTGTTCTTGCTGTAAACCCCTATCTATGGAATCAGACTGACTTCTCTGTAATTTTAAATGGATGCATATAACAATTTTCAAGGAGATTCAACCAGGATAAAGGCGTAAGTCATACATTGCTTTGCACATATTCTGTGCCAGTTCCAAAAATTCTCTCCCCGTATGCACCTAATCCATCTCGAATAAATCCTGAACCAGCCCCATAAAATGCATTATTGAATGGGTTTGGTGCTGTGTTAGATGGTGGTCTCTGAATGCCAGGCTGTGGTCCGAGCTCATCATACATGACTTTGGGTACCTGTAACAAACCAGGTAAAATAAAGTTAAACAAATCAAGGGCAAAAGATGCAATGTCCTGAACTCCGCTTCTATGGAGATAAAACAGGGCAGAGATGGGTCAGATTCCTTTCAATATCTGGCTGGCTGGAAAATGTGCCATGCTTTAATTTGTTGGTAAAAATGCATTTAGTAAGTCTAAAAATGAGGAAACAGGTACAAATACATGTACATACTAATGAGAAGTTCAAAAAAGTAAACTGAAAAGTTAGAACCCATGAAAGATTGGATTTAAACCTAAAGATTCCATGCTGTCTTTTTGACCAGGAATAGCAATCGCATGCTACATGCCATCAGCAATAAGTTATAACAGAACAGTAATTGTCCATTGTGTAAAAAACACAAACTGCAATGCCTGCTTTTAAGTATGTGCTCAGGCAGGTGAGATGGTAAGCCCAACATGGGAAGATCCTGCATGAAATGGGAAGTGGGTGTCCATGCCCAACAGGATAAGCAGATGGTGTTAATTTTTGGTGAAAATCAGGGTTTTATGCAGAAAATAAAATTCAATATACTTTAATTTGCAAAATTACATTAATAAACAATTTCTGAAACTAAATATGAAATAGTGCAAAAGTAATCTTTAACATTAAATAATTTTCATCTCTTTCAACTTAATACTACCAGTTAGGTCACTGTGTTAAAGTAATCTTCAACACTACCAGTTAGGTCACTGTATTGAGCTAATCTTCAGTAACATGTAATAAAATAATATAACCAATTAACAATGAAAGAGATAGATGAGGAAACTTATCTGAGTGTGAAACCTTTCCTATAATATACTCAGAAAAGTTATTTTCAGAAAGGACTGTGCCTCTTAGAGGTCAGTCAACTCTAAGAACCAAAAGGACTCTATTAGAGAGTCAGTACAAACCTGAGAGAGAGATGATTGATGTTGAGGTACAGACAATTAATGACAGTACAAAACTCAGCACAAATAAAAGTCACAATAGTAGATGAAAACACCAGAGGTCTAAATCCTTGGTGATGATCTCAATCAATCCAACAGAAGAGTCAACACAAATATCAGATCCAAAAAAAGGAAGTCTCAACAATATAAATGTGAGTAAGAATCAATAGTAAAAAATCTGATCTCAAGATAAACCAGTAACCCAAAACTATACTGTCCAATCAACCTGTAGCTTTCACAAAAAATATCAATTAGGTAGATCACAGTCAAAAGCTGATGGCTTAGTCTCAGGGACAGCAGAAGGTTACAGTCTCCTCAATTATGCAGTCAAATAATAGATCATGATTTCAAAACAAGCCAACAACAACAGACAGATCAGAGACCAAGTAAGCAGCAAGTAGATAAAAAAAACCAAGTAAACAGAATCGAGTCCAATCATATCACAACCAGCAGATCGGATTACGTCCAAGGCAAATCGGGTCATATCTCAGGCACAAACAGAAAAGCAAGCCCGAGAACAGCATAGCCATGGAGAAACAAACTCGTGAACATGCTAACCGTGGATAAGCAAGCCCGTGAACAGGCTGCCGGTGAAAAAGTAGATCTGTGAACAGGGTGACGGTGAAGAGAGAACCCGAGAGAAAAGGATAACTCCTTAAAGAGTGGGACCGTAAACACAAAAAAAAAAGATCCGTGAATTTTCAAGATCGTAAAGCATGAATGAGAGATGAAGTTTAGTCTTCATTTAAATAGAAAACTAAATGGTCCAAGTCTTAAGTTGAAAAATCAAAACAAGGAAATATTATTAATATAATTATTAAAATAAAATAAAGTGACATGGGTGTGAACCACCTTTTGATAATAATAAAGTCACAAAATAAAAGAAATAAAAATTAAAAGCTAAAAGTAAAAAGTAAGGAATACAAATAAAGTAAATAAGAATAAAATATAAAAATAAAATAAAATAAAAAATAATAGGACCTCATAAAGTGGACAAATATCCATAAGATTAAAATAGCAAGGCTGTTATAAATAAAGGTGGGTCAATGACCCTATTTACCACAAATAAAAAATACCACAAGGCTAATAAACAATAAGGTGCAAGTACCAAAAGTTAATCAACCAAAGTGGAGAAGGTACAACCAATCATCTCTCTCTCAAATGTACAAATGTTCCATATAACCTGAAAGTTCATCATCAATGTATAAGGAAGGGTTCACACAAATGATGTGATCATGTGGTCCTCTAAACTGCTCCTTAGGTCAAATGTTAGTGGTTTCATCAAGGGGTGGCCAGTCCCTTGAGAAGACCAACTAACTCATCCATCTCGAAGACCTAGGAGAAGAGGACATCACACATCATAATCTTGGTAACTGACCAAGTGCCTCCATTCTCAAGGAATGGCTTCTCAACCCAAGGCTGAGCCTCAGTCCTAGACTGGGACATGTTGATCAACCATCTGGTCCATGACCAGGTTCTCTATTCTCCCAGAGAATGGCGCTCAACCTCAAGCTGAGCATTCAGTTCTAGACTGAATGTTGATCAACCATCTGCAGAACCTAGGATGTCTCTGTCTCAACCTGCAGGATCTGCTTGGTCCTCGTGACCAAGAAACTGTCTAGTTCTAGACCAGAATACCCTAGAGACAAATAGGGGCCCTAGCCACATGCTAGGGACTTTGCCATGGCATCAACCTGCTTGGTCCTCGACCAAGAACCCCAGGAGACAGTTGGGGGCCCTAGGGTACCTTCTAGGGTCTTACTCATACTTTGCCTGGTTAACTTGACCAGGAACCCTAGTCAACTGACTAGGGTACCATTCTTTCTGAGAATGGGTCTCGCAGATGCACTAAAAATCAACAGATGGCAGTATTCACAGGCATAGAGTTTACAGAGCTGTGTAAATGCAAGTCTTGCAAACCGTATGTTACTGAAAATATGCATTCATTTAGGCCTTCCTTTAATTAGAAGAGTAGGCGATGATGGTAGACACTTGCTGCATATCTAGATCTAAATCATAGAGAATATCAAACCAGTTCCTTGCCACAGTTCTATCACTGAAACATTGCTCAATTGTGTTCTAATGTATTTTTTTTCCGAACAAATTCAACAAGAGCCAAGTCTCACTGAGAACAGTCAAAGACTGGATTACTCCTATGTTAACCAGGTTACTTTTGTATACTATTGCCCTTTTGAAAAGAAATGATATGCAATATAATTGCCCTTAACAAAGTTACTAAATACTGAAGAGCAGCCACAGTTCGCTTCTAACAAGCTCCCGAAACTTTATCAAGTTTCAACATACAATTTATGGACAAGTAACTGTGTTACGATAAAATGCATTTCAGATGCTCAGGGAAACAATACTGTAGCCAATTTTTCTAACACTGGTCTTCGGAAAAGAATGATCTTCAATATAATTCTCATTAACACACTACTACAAACTGAAGAGCAGCAGCAGTTGGCTTGTAACAAGATATCCAAAGTTCCAAACTTTATCAATATAACTTATCAATAGGTAACTCACTAACTGTTGCAATGAAATGTATTTCAAATGTTCAGGAAAATAATGCTGAGCAAATTTTTGTTTTAGTTAGTTTTATTCGTTACATTTTCATTCAAATTTATTACAAAAAAATAACATTTATTGTATGGAAGTTCTGTATTAGTGCTAGTTAATGCATTACATTCAACTGAATTTCAAATAAATTAAATTAAGTCATTGATCTATCAATTAACTAGCACGAAAAATTAGGAATACACACCAAATTAAAGTAATCCCATACTTGGGTCGGAAATAGTAAACCAGCATAGATTCATCTTAAACCCGGATCTATTAAGCGCTTAGAGGGATCCAATTTTATGAGTTGTAAATTTTTTTATCTTTAATTTTTTACAAATCAAGAAAATATTTACAACTCAAGAAATTGGATCCCTCTTGGTGCTTAATAGATCTGGGTTTAATATGGATCTATGCCAGTTTTAATTTTTTAATTTTATGAGCCGACATTAATTTTTTAATTACTTTTTATTTTTGATAAGTTATGAACCAATATGGGAAAGCTACATAATGTAACGTAACAAACGTGACAACATTTTCACCATACTGGATTGTAAGCACCTCACTACTCTCAGTGCAAATACAGATACAATACATCATACATACATATATTGAATTTAACTGATGATTGATTTTCACACTAAATATACGAACATAGCATTTGCAAAATCTCAGTGTTATGAAAACAGGCCGGACTGGACCAGTTCACTCTCCGTGGTGTCTAGGCCGATTGTCAAACTGGACCGGTTGGCCAATTCCATCCCAAACTAGCCGGTTCGGATCCAGACCAGCCCTCATCCAAACGGGCGCATCTGGGCAGCCACGTAGACCACGAAACGAAAATAAAAATTGCATACATTATGCATTTCTAAGGCAACCATTCTTCCACCCAGTTTTCCTGCCAGTTCCAGTGCAGTCCCAGTCCGACCCTTGGCCGGTTCTAGTACAGTCCGAGTCTGTCACTCTGCCTGTTCCAGTTCTGTTTCCGATACCATTGCTATAAATATGCAGAAGAGGGGTTATGATCTGAAATTCTGTACTACACAGTAATATTAATGTGGAATGAATCCTCAACAAAGGTATGCCACTATGAATTTAATATGCTTACAACTAAGGTGTCGCCGAGATAAAGGAAGGGATCCACAAGTGGGGGGAGAACACAGACTTGCAGCCCAAAGCCAGTTTTCGAATATTTACTAATTTGTCATGTACAAAACTAAACATATCTGTCTAGCCATATTTCGAAATTTCATATATCTCTAACAAGCAATTCAGCTTGAAAATTTACAACCAACAAACGGTGAAAACATAGAGTTATTGATGTATTATTTGTTTCTACGCACTCCCAATGGCCTCCAGAGCAATACAATCAGACTAGGGCCAACGGGAAAATAACCAAATCTTACTAAAAAGGCAAGGCAAATTCAAATCTGCTATCCACGATGTTCTAGAAAACCACGGCGATCTTGACTAAAGAAGAACTAGGGTTTAAAAACATAAATTAACTATAACTTCCGTGCATCAATGGCTTTAGAAGTAGGGTTTGAAAACTTGAATCCACTAGATTTGTGTCCAGTGTTTAGGAGTTCATACAAAAACAGCGGACACATTCGAACCCTAAGAGAGTATTCTGCAATATGGAGTTTAAAATCAAAACAGGCATACGTTGAATATACATACAATTCTGGGGTTTCTTCAAAGAAAAACCTAGATCAGGTACAGAAATGAGATTTGACAACAGACGTAGATGATTCAACCAACATTGAAAAAGTTAATTGAGAGAAAAAAAATTACCTGTGGGATGTTGGCTGGACGCGGATTCCACGCCATTGCAAATCGCAGAATGCTTCGCTACCACACCTCTACTCTTTTTAATATCCAATGCTTTCTTCTTTAACCAGTTTTCCTCTGTTATTAATTACTTCCAAGTTGTCTTTTCGTCAATAGACGGAAAAAAAGATCGAATTACTGGCGTTATGGAGGAGATCTCCTATGTTAGTGGGCTTCTGCTTCCCGGAAGCCGTGTCGGAATTAATAAGTCTTCCGTCAGTTAACGCCAACGTCAATTAGCTGTGAGAGTGATGAGGAGAACAGAATTAAAGTGCCTTCCTTTATTTTGGAAGGCAAAACTGCTTGTTACAAGCCGTAATTTAAAAATCGGTGAAATCGGTTTGTAAATCGGCCGATTCACCGATTTATCCCCTGCCCGGTTCAAATCGGCCTCCAAACCGGTTTGTTGGACCGATTTAACCAATAAATCGGACCAATTCATCTGAAAAAAACCGGTTTGACCGATTCAAGTAAAAAATCGGACCGATTTTTTGTGTGGGTTTTTAATACATATATTGTTCACAACAATGAAATGACATAAACAATAACACAGCAGTATGCTAAAGAGTTTAATCAATCAAGATGGAAAACTGATATTTATATCATAGGAACCTAAAAACATGCCTGGGAGTGATCCTTAGCAATTTTGAGAATTGGAAACTTCCCAACAACTGACTTTGCTGCAGCAGCTGTCGAACTCAAGAATATTGATGCCCACGATAGTTATGTTCACCCTGATTTACATAAAGATGCCCAGGACTGAATTTATGAAATATATTGACTGATTGCAAGAAAGTTCAGATCTGGAACATGGTGCTTATGATCCCTTTTCTAGCCTGATTTTCATGGTGGAAATACAACTGATTGTGGAAGATAATACTCAGCTGAAAGACAGTGATATTTTGCCACCAAGGATGTCAAAAGTCACTCTTCCTCCTGCCACGATTTCTTCCCAAACTCAGATCTGAATATTAATTCAAACACAAAGCACATGCCTGGAAAAATGATGGAAATATCCCATGTATTGATTGACCTTCAATAGGCAAGAAGAATGGCTCTCCAACAAGATACTGCTCTCAATGGAAGGTCACGACCTCTTCAATCACTTTTCTTCAAAGCCCCACAGCTGTCAACAATCATGCTCTGATACCACTGTAAAATCCCCAGTCAAATGGATGCAATTTTTTCCTCACATCTGCTCAGCCAATGACTATGGAATTTCGACAAACACTGGGTTTCAGACTGCTGTAATTCACTGTAGAGAAAATCTGATCTAATGTGAACTGAAGGATAATGTTTGGTTGTGGTATTTTGACGAACATTTAGTGGTCTTACTGCTGTAACTTCAATTCTGAACTTAATTAACAGGTCTGATTGTTCATTGTGGTTTAGTTCTTGGCATTTTGTTCCAGATAGCTCACAATATATAATATTCAAATATTTAACTTCAAATAGACCATATAATAGCAACCAAATATCAAGAATAATACTGTGTATATAATCCTATTTCCAACAGTAGTGCATTCAACAAGGCAAATCTGATATTAATTTAAATAAACTGATTTCTTCATGCCTGAAATAAGATGGGACAGATCTGGATTGACAAGTCTTGCCTCAAATAAATGTCTTCCCTTAAGTGCTGTAGCAGATTCCACAAATTCTGGAAGTGATGGACATTATTTGTTGAAGATATCACTCGCTCATTACTTCCCAGCATAGTTAAAGGAACCGCACCCGAATCGGATTCTCGGATTCTTCCACCTCGTTTTGACTAATCTAAAGCTGTTTACACTTTTTATTATTTTTTTAATTTTTATAAGTTAAATTTTAAACCTAACCTACCTCTAACCTACCCAACCCGACCCCTATTGCACCTATTGCACTTGGAAGAAGAATCGGCCGGCGTGAAAGGGAAAGATTCCTTGTACCTCTTCAATGAGAAGGTCATCTATATATATTTTAGGCTTAATTAAGGGTTTTACAAGAGCTTTATTTACATATGGGTAGCTAAGACTAAGATAGTTAAGCTTAATGCCGCCAGCATATCCCCCCACCTCATGGCATGTGATAGCCCTACGGCATAAGAAAGATGTAGTAGATAATTTCCTAGGAAGGCATAAGAAAGATGTAGCAGATAATTTCCTAGAAACGGGTTATTATTTTACAATTCACGTCTTGGTGGAGATCTATATTCATTGTTTACACACCAATGCAAATGTAGCAGATAATTTCCTAGAAAGGGTTATTCTATTATAATTCACATCTCGATGGAGATCTGTGTTCATTGTTTACACACCAAAGCAACAGTTTATGAACAGATGCAATTGATTATATAGGTTCCAATCCTTTCTTCCAGTTTGATATGTCTAGGGGAATATTTTGTTTCTAATGCTATGGAATCATGAATTAGAATCTTGAAAATATTGTTTTTCTTAAAAAAATTAAATATTTTATGTATTTTTGAGCAAACCGATTCATTAAATTCAAATCGACCGATTTATTACCGATTCATTACCGATTCCGATTCCGATTCCAAGTTGACCCTCGACCGATTCCGATTTTTAAAACCTTGGTCTTAACTCCTCACAACTATTTCACACGGAAATCTGAAGGGTCTATTTAGGGTAACCACTGATATAGAAAAAGAACTCAATCAAAATGTTGAAAAACCTAAATGGCATAATCTTTGTGATGAAGCATTAGGTTTAATCGGTCTTTCTGTCTCGCCTCAACTACTGTTTCATCTTGAAGGCATCGACACTCCTCATGAAGCATAGGAGCAACTTGAACAACTGTTTGAAAAAACAGATGCCATTCGTTGTCATCAACTAGAAAATGAACTCATCAGTCTCAATCCTAATAATTATTTTGATACTATTAACTCATTTCCAAGTTCAAATCCCTTAGGCTTCAATTAAAATATTGTAAAATTGAGAAAGATGATGAACAACTCATTTATGCAGTGCTGTATAAGTTAGGAGAGGCCTATTCTGTGTTTGTTCCCACATTTTATTCAAATGGGTTCTCTCAATTCAAATTCTCAGTCTCATGCTCTAGTAGCTAGTTCACCTTCCAATTCAAGGAGATTCCACATAAAAGGACATCTAAAGGGAAACAAACCCAAAGCACAAAGCAATGTAACTCTTCAAATCCCTCACCTAAGTTAGATTCTAAAGGGAAAAAAGGTCCTCCTAAATGTACATTTTGTGGAAAAGAAGGGCATTTAAGAAATTGCTTCAAGAAATTGGCTGTCTTGTCTTCAAAAATAAAGAAACAACTTTATCTTCTCCCAGCAATGATACAGAGAATGCTAAAGCTCTTTCTGCTACAGCAGGTTTCTCTTCTTCTGAACTTGAATGGATATTTAATTCTGGAGCAACACATCACATGGTTGCACATAAAAATGTGTTTGCCTCCATTAACCTATGCAATACTGAGCATATTCTTATGGGCAATTCTTCAAATCTGGCTGTTAAAGGGCAAGGTTCTATTAAAATGATGGAAGGCATGATCAACAATGTTATAATTTAAGAGACAAGGCGGCAGGGAAGCAATCCAGTTTAGATTGGCATATAGGTCTTCTAATCAGCGAAAGCACAACAAGTAGGAGCAGAGGAAAAGAGAGATAAGCAAGGCCCTCCTGCAAGTAGGAAATAATGAAGGTTATCTCCTGGAATTGTAGAGGGTTGGACGGGATATTGAAAATAGAAGCTCTAGGAAGTATAATTTGAAATGAAAATGTTTCAATCCTCATAATCAAGGAGACAAAAATAGCTAAAGAAAGTAGTGAACAGCAAATGGGACAAATATGGAAAATAGGACAAGGGCTTGCAGTGAGTGCACAAGGAAACTCTGGAGGTTTACTAACTTGGTGGGATAGCAGCAAATACAAACTCCATCTTTTTCAAGAGAATGTGAACTAGATGTTAGTCGAGCTGGAGGATCTGGAAAGAAATGAAATAATCGGGATATGTAATATTTAAGGGCCTGCACATTATAATCAAAAAGAAAAAAATTGGAAGTCCCTTTCTATTTTAAAGGACCTTGGTTGCACCGAGTGAAACGAGGTGCTCTACAGCCCAGTATGGGGGAGATGTTGTAACATTTGTTACTAACAAAATAATTAAAAAAAATCATGTCGGCTCATAAAATAAAAAATTATGGAAAGTATTTAAAAAAAATCCATGTTGGTTCATTAAATAAAATATTATTAAAAGTAATTAAAAAATAGATGTTCGTTTATAAAATAAAAACTTAAAACTTAAACCCGGATCTATCAATCAAGAGAGATCAAATTTCTTGAGTTTAAATTTAAAAAAAGAAATACCTCAAGAAATTGGATCCCTCTCGGTGCTTGATAGATATGGGTTTAAAATGGATCTATGCTCTTATGCATCACAACTGTATAGCTGCTGGAGATTTTAACACTACAATTTCCCCTGATGAAAGAAGAGGTGGAACTAAAGTGTGGAATCCCTTTGGAGAAAATCTAAAGTACCTGCAAACGAAGTGGGATCCGATCGACATTAAACCAAAGCAAGGGAAATTCACTTGGAACAACAGGAGAGTCAGGCCTGGACATATTACTGCTCGCCTTGAAAAAATCTTGGTAAGTAGCTCTGTTCTTCTTAAGGGT
The DNA here is from genome assembly GCA_027924585.1 of Larix kaempferi. Lineage (NCBI taxonomy): Eukaryota > Viridiplantae > Streptophyta > Pinopsida > Pinales > Pinaceae > Larix > Larix kaempferi. The sequence goes on from BSBM01000883.1 coordinate 541,772, forward strand.
TCAATTTTGCATTCTAAGATTTTGCCCTCAGCAGCATTCGATCATAAACCAATTATGCTACTATCCTCTCATTTGGGAAATCCAGGACCTTTGCCTGAGGGTCAATTTTACTTGGATGCAATCAAAGGAAGTCTTTCAGATAATTAGGCAAGCTTGGGATCTCATATCTCTGTCTCCACGTGCTATATTTGGGAACCTAAACTAAGAAGGGTAAAATCTGCCCTTAAATCGTGGGTCAAGACAAGCTACAAAGACCCGGGGCAAGAAAGAAAACCTAAGGCATGAAACCTAAAACGGGCTTCAAATGAACATGAAGCAAATTCCCATAACAGATGAAATCTTGAAAAAAGAACAGGCCTTGGATCTTCAAATTCAATCTATAGCCATGCAAGAAGAAGATGAGTGGAGATTAAAGTCTCGATGCTTATGGTTAAAGGCAAGAGATAAGAACACAAAAAATTTCCAAAATCAATGTCAAGAGTGAGCTAGGCGTAATACCATTCTTGAACTAAGAGACAACAATGGCAACTCCATAACAAATCAAAAAGGAAAACAGAATGAAGCCTCTCTTTTACAAAGCTTTGTATTATGAGGTAGGGGAAATGGAATGGAATGCAATGTGCAAAATGTGTGAACACATCACTAAATTATTTTCTTCAACTGGTAATAATCTCTTATCAAAACCAATCTTAGAAGAAGTGTTGGATCCAATTTGGTCTCTGCATCCTAATAAGGCCCAAGGCCCATATGGCTTTCAAATAAGTTTTTATTGGATGTGTCAAAGTATTACCAACATAGAGCCATCCTAAACCCGGATCTATCAAGCACCAAAAGGGATCCAATTTCTTGAGGTGCAATTTTTTAATTACTTTTCATTTGGATTTAATTTTTCATTTTATGAGCCAAAATGATTTTTTTCAATTACTTTTTATTTTCGATAACATAACGCTACATTACGTGACAACATCTTCCCCATACTAGACTATAGACCACCTCGCTCCTCTTGATGCAATCAAAAAAGATCTTTGCAGCATGCTAAGATGGGACGAGAGGGAAAGAAAAAATCAGTGGAGCCACAAACTCCTCTTTTAAAACTCATCCCAAAGGAGACCCGACCAATCTCTATGTCAAGATTCAAGCCTATTTCACTTTGTAACTCCTTGTACAAAATCCTAACCAAAATCTTGGCCACAAGGATGAAGAAGATCCTTTTAAAGCTAATAACTGAGAACCAAGGTGGTTTCATCTCAAGGATAAAAGTGAGGCATCAATTTCTCTTCTTAGTCTTGAAAAATTTTGGTTTTTGCCGTCTCTTCATCAAATGGATACAGGCTTGCATTGGACAACCGTGGATAGCTCCTCTGATAAACAGTCAACCAACTCCTTTGTTTCAACCCTCCAAGCTATCGAGGCAAGGATGCCCTTTATCTCTCTTTTTGTACATCATTGTGGCGGAAATGCTAAGCAAAAGTCTCAATTAGCAACTAAGTCACCGTGTTCGGCGAATTTTCGCCATGAAGTTCGAAAATTGGCGTTTTTTTTGAGCTGGGCGATTTTAATTGTTTAAGTTCGGCGATTGCAAACGTGAACATGATTTTCTTTGTTCGGCGAACTCAAAGGCGAATAAATTCGCTAGAAAATCGCCGAATTTCTTTTAAAAACGCCCAAAAATTCGTTTGAAATCATTTTTGGCGGGTGGATGAAAACCCTAGCCGTCGCACAATATCCCTCCTCCGTGACCTGTGCATTATTCATTCCACGATATTTAGTGTGCAACGTAGCTCGTGAACAGTTGAACGATATTTGTGGAGGCTGCATCATCACCCGATGCCCGTCATCATCACCACCCGATGCCCGTGAATCGCAATTGCGGCAGAGTCCCGACGCCCGTGACTGCAGTTGCGACCGAGTCCCGACACCCGTGAATCGTAGTTGCAAACTTGCAGCCGAGTCTCCTGTCGCTCGAGGGCACGGTGCGACTGCGGACTCCACTTCAAAGTTTAGTGACAAGTCTTCCAATTGTGTTGAGGCCCAAGCAGTGAGTGCAGAGTTGTAGAGTCGCAGACTTGACTATAATTATTTCATGATTCTATGACCATCATGTTCATTGTCGATGTGTTTAATGTTCATAGTTTAATGAACATAATGAATTTTATTTTAAATTTTCATATTTTTTTAATTTCCATATTTTTTAGTCATTCGAACTTAATGCCGATTTTTATCACCAAAATTTCAAGTGTCGATTTTTTGCCGAATTTCAAGGTCGTCGAATTCGAACACGAACTCGAACCAGGTGACTTAGATTAGCAAAGAGAGGAAGGTTCCTTACTTGGAATTATTAAAGCTCACGAGACTAAGGCTGCAAATCATGCTCAGTTCGTGGATGACACCATTTTTTTGGGCAATGCTTCAGAAACTATTGCTCGAAGATTTAAAGTCTCCTCGGATCTCTTTCTGATTGCCTCTGGGGGTCTTGTCAACGCAGGCAAAAGTAATATCTTCAATTGAAACTGCTCTCTCCTAGGCTTCTTAATGCAATTTCTAGAATCTTGGGTCTCAGTTTCCAGAGTAATTGGTCCACTTTCAAGTACTTAGGAGTCCCCATATCTCTAAAATCAAGCAAGGCTAGGGATTGGCAAAGGATTGTTCAGAAAATCGAAAGAAAAATTCAAACGTTGGGCATCCAGTGGCTTAATTTGGCAGGTAAAATAACTCTTATCAAATCAGCTCTTTCCTCTCTTCCAATATATGTTTGTACTTCTTTGCTTGTTCCTGTAGGTGTTATGAACAGCATTAGTAAGGAAAGACGTAAATTCTTGTGGCAAGGAGGAAAATAAAATCACAAAAAGTTTCACTTAGTTAAATGGGAGACAGTGAGATTCCCTCAAGGGAAAGGTGGAGTAGAAATAAGGGAACCAGACTTTCGAATATAGCTTTGGGGGATAAAATGCTTTGGAGAATGTTCTCCGGAAGGAAGGAGTGGTGGATAGAAATCGCACACAAAAATTACTTAAGACAAGATTGAGATGCCTAGATGGAGAAATTATTGGAAAAGGAACAGATATTTAGAACCTCTGTAAAGAGGCAGCTCCTCTAATTAAGGAACATCTGTATTAAATACCAGGCAATGGGAAAAGAATCCATATGTGGAATGACAACATAATGGGATCACCCCCTCTTTCTTTGAATCCGCATATGCAGGGCATCAAAGTCTGGCTTACCTCAACTGGTTATGTATTATTGTTTGACTTATCAGAATGGATGGAACCTGGGGGGAGGACTGGAAACGTATAGAGGTCCCGGATCCATTATCGAATGAATTTGACCAGCTCCTTTCTTCTCTTCAAGGAATGGCTCCCTCTCACAAAAGAGACAAGGATATCAGGGGATGGGGATTAGCTGGAAGCTACTCGGTTAAAGAAGGGTACGGGAAGCTCTTGTCCTCCCTCCGATCCCTTTGCCCGCATGTGGAAGAAAATCTGGAAACCAGACAGTCCGCCGAAAATCAATACCTTTAACTAGGTCTTGGCTCATAATCAAATTTTAACTATGGGTAATCTAAAACTAAGAGGAATTGAAGAGCCTTCAAGATGCATTCTCTGCAAATCGTTTGAACAATCGGCTAAACACCTCTTCTTAGAATGCGAATTTCTGCAAAATGTCTGGTCTATAGTCCTGAGAGAATTAAACAGCAACCTGTCCCTCCCTCTGCAGTTTAACGATTTCTTCAGTAAATGGCATGAGCTATATCCAGGATCACCTTCTAAAAAGCGCCTTCTAAAAAGCCCACAATCTCCAAAAACGGCATGCTCTTCCAAAATATATATCCTAGCAAGTACGGTTAGCTCCCAACAAGAAAATTTTGAAGAAAATAAGGCAGATCCTAGCAGGTCAGCTGTTTGTGTCAAAAATGTTATGATGAAAACTATGGGCGCTGTGGGGCAGGAATTTCCAGACAAGGAGGCTCTTACTAGGCAAGAGTTGAGTTGGATGGAAAATTTCTTCTTGAAGAGTCCCCCCTTCAGTCCAAAGGTAAGCAAGCTAGGCTCCCCTCTCATTGGGAATTATTAATGGAACCTTCTGAATTTGAAGAATGGAGGAAGATCCAATCTTGTCACTCTTTATTTTTTGATGGAGCATCAAAAGGGCACAATCCACATCAAAACCCTATTGAAAGACAAAAGACTTCACACTGAAACTGTAAAGCCATCTTCTTATCAGAGAAACAAAAAAGCCACAAAAATTACAGAGTAACAATTAAACCCAGTTGTACAAACCTGCAAAGATCGATGTTTTATGTTTTAATCTTCTGCAAATAAACCCTCAACAGAAATAGGAGAGAAAATGAAATTATGGGTGTAAAATCAATACCTCAAAAACCGCCGATGTTGTGCTAAGGATCGCAAACGAAGTCACAGCTTTTGAGAATTTTCACAGCGAGGAAGAAGAAGATCAAAGACACCGCAAAGATATTCTTCTTCCACGCCCAGAGATTTGTGATGTTAATATAACACAGATGTTATTGGTACTCCCTCCTAACCACATACGCTAACCTAAACTGTCGGCTTCTTTATTAAAAAATAAAAAATAATAATAATGTGTAAATTTGTCGGCACTTCAAAAAAGACAACTATACATGGTTTTAAGTTAATTTAGTTTATTATTAAAAATATACAAAAACAGCGGAAGAAATAAAACACATTCGAACCCTAAGAGAGTATTCTGCATTATGGAGTTTAAAATCAAAACAGGCATGCGTTGAATATACATACAATTCTGGGGTTTCTTCAAAGAAAAACCTAGATCAGGTACAGAAATGAGATTTGACAACAGTTGTAGATGATTCAACCAACATTGAAAAAGTTAATTGAGAGAAAAAGAATTACCTGTGGGATGTTGGCTGGACGCGGATTCCACGCCATTGCAAATCGCAGAATGCTTCGCTACCACACCTCTACTCTTTTTAATATCCAATGCTTTCTTCTTTAACCAGTTTTCCTCTGTTATTAATTACTTCCAAGTTGTCTTTTCGTCAATAGACGGAAAAAAAGATCGAATTACTGGCGTTATGGAGGAGATCTCCTATGTTAGTGGGCTTCTGCTTCCCGGAAGCAGTGTCGGAATTAATAAGTCTTCCGTCAGTTAACGCCAACGTCAATTAGCTGTGAGAGTGACGAGGAGAACAAAATTAAAGTGCCTATGTCCTGGTATGTTTAGAGCTTTAGTTCTTGGTAGGTCAAAATCTATGTCCTGGTATGTTTAAGGTTTTGTTATGCCTAGGTCAATGTTATCGATTTTCTTTAGTGTATTTAACCCTTAGGATAGGTTTAACCCTAAAATCTTAAAGGCATCTTCATCTTTTAAATCCCTGAAAGCATGAGGAGTGTTCATATTATTTGTTGGAGTGGATTTGGCATATATGTTCTTCAAAGCCACATTTTTGGTCTCACATAAATGTTGAGACTATTGTCTTGAGATTTGGAAGCCCTTTTCTCTTTTGACTGTTAGCTTTTTGAGGGATTCTCTCTTTAGATCCCCAAGGGATTTGCCCTCAAACCTTGACGATACTTATAAGCTCTCATACTTAGAAACCAAAGAACTCAATTCCACTTGAGTAAAAGCATTGAGAAATAACCATTGGAGCCATGGGATCACTTTTGTTTCTTATGTTTTAAATCCTAGTCAATGCCATGATGGCCTATTAGGGCATGTCTTGGAGCATCATTAATTGCTCTAACTTTAGAGACTTTCCCCATCATGTAAATCCACTTAATAGAGGGCCTTAGACCTCAAAGTGTTTTAAGCGATAATCATAATAAAAAATGGGACATGCCCTAAAACCCTAACACTAAATGTCATAACTCGTATACTTTAAGTATGAATCAAAGCCCAAAGTGAATGAGGTGCTAACTCCGTAATGGTTGTGGAACTCATTAAATTTAGCCCCTTTATGGATAAGTCTCAACCCTTTAAATTTGGGGTAATTTTAGTAGCATGTCACAAGTGAAAAATGTTTTTTATTCCTATACAACCGAGGGTTGACATGGGCCTTGCCTCCCAAGCATAAGACCTCATGGACGAGTTAGAAGTTAACTATATTTAACCCTTTCCCTAGTCCCACCTCAATACTTGATTCCCTATTGGTGTGAATTGGGGGTTTGCATATGTTGATGTAAGCCTAACCTATAGAAATGAGCCTCTATCCTTCGATGCTCTAATGGTGGACCAACCCATTTTATGGAAGAATTTAACTTTAGAAGGTCAAATCATTACAAACTAATCCAAGCATAAAGTAAACACATGATCGACCCCCAAATGCCCCAAGGTAGGACACACCTCCTCGAAAAAACCTTTGCTCGTAAGTTTTAGGCCTCATGGATCAGGGTTTTTTAGTTGTTATGCTGCGATGACAAGCTCCTTTTATCCTTTGATGTTCAAAGCGGGGCCCTCATCCCAATCCCACTATCAAGTCTCAAAATTGAATGGGAAATTAACATTTTAATGACCTCTCTCTCCTCTACTCTCTAATGCCTTGTGGTAGGACCCACCTCTTTAAGGCTTTTGTGCACATGGCATGACATTGGAGACTTTGAGCATCATCAACCTTTGCATTGCACATAAGAAAACCATTAATGGGAGATGGTCAAGGAGGAACCTACTATTGTGAACTTCTCTTTCATCTGCACAAAAGGAGCATTTTGCCAAGAAAGTCTTCTCCATCACAGTTCACTACTTCGTTCCTTTTTTTTCTCTTAAATTAATACTAAGGTTTAAATAATTTTAAATAACTCATTTTTTTAACTAAAACAGATAGATGGTATTAAAAAAAATGGTTGAGTTGTGGCTGGAGCCAAAACCGGTTGAATACAATGATCAAAAATTCAGTAGCAAATTGCTACGAGGTGAATTTTTTTTTTTGAAAATTTTGATTTTTGTAGGCCATGATGATGATCCTTTGTTGATTTTGAAATCATATGGATTGATCCATATTCAAAGCTTTTATTTGTTTGACCAAGAGAGGAATCGGTCAATTGATGTAGCTCAATGTCCATTGCGAATTCCTTATAACCATTTGCATTCAGATTATAAATGCTTCATATTCTCATGCAGCTGCAAAGTATCTCGATATTTGTGTCGAGTATAATTGTCATTGATGCCAAAAGCGTTCATTAATGACAAAGGATATGATGATATGGAATATATGATGACATGGCATGAGTGATGAGTATGCAAATCCACCTGATGGTGTTCTAGTACCTTCATGATGTCATTATTATAGTTTGACCTATTTATATAAAGATTTGCCAGTTTCGAGAAATTCTGGAAATTGACTAAGTGTTGGAAACTTGGTCCAAATGACCTCAGGAAAATGCCCACCATACCTCATAAGAGAATGATAAAAAGTATCTGAAAATATCAGGCTATACCTTGTTGAATAGGCTATCTGACCATAGTCTCATTTCTCCAAAAGAGTGTTTTATGACAAAGTTATAGGTCTGCCAAAAGTGCCCTCTGGATTGATTTTCACTGCTCCAGTAAAATGCCCGCTAAGGAGAGAGAATGAGGTTTCATAGGATGAAATTGGCTTGGATGGAATCAACATGTTGTCCCCTATGCTTTGGATGTTTCATATTTCCAAGTTGGTGAAAATAAAAATTAACCTCATGTTGACTTAGGGTTTGATAATCTTGTCTAAGTGTTAAATCAGTAGTTTAAGAGGCTATTTTCAAATTCCCACCAGCTGATGTGTGTGTGTCAATAAATTCAACAAATGACATGGATCCGTTCCTTGTTGAATTGTTTATCCATTCATGGTTTCATTTTTCCCTATGGAGGTCACATGTGTGAGAAATGGACCTGCCAAGTTGAATAAAAATCATGTCTACATAGCTTACGGTTATGCCGCAAGGGGCTTGCCCGCATAAAGACTTATGGTTATGCCCGCAGGTTATGCCCACAGAAGCTTATGCCCGTAGAAGCTTATGCCCGCACAAAGGCATAAAGATATGCCCACAAGGAACATATGCCCGCAGGAAGAAGAAGCATATGCCCGTAGGCTCTAGTATGTGCCCACAAGCCCTTGTACATGCCCGAAAGGCTTACAATATGCCCGCAATCTCTTGCATATGCCCGTAGGCCCTTGTACGTGCCCGCAAGAGATAATAAACAAAATACATTATTCATTAATTAATAAACAAAGATCTAATTCATTTGGAAAGACACAATTGTGAAAAGACACGAGTTTCAGCATGAAGAGATGCGAATGTTAAAAAGGTGAGATACATGGTGTTATATAAACATATATTTGAAGGGAAGAAGGGTGTCTCTGCAGTCGAGATTGAGGTAGCAGCAAGAAAAGACAGAGACCAAGAAAATGAAGAATAACCTGTGACAAAATTGAAGAAAAAGAAGATATGGAAATATGGTAAAAACAAATAAGGGTGGTTGGGAGGTGCAAGGACAGGCTGCAAGCATGTAGGGGGTTGTAGCCTCCTTCCAGTTGTTGCTGGTAAACAGGGTGTTGGTGCATCCTTCAGTTTTAGCTGAGAATTTGGGTGTTGGTGCATCCAGTTGTTACCGGACAATATACAAAAAGCGGACTTAAGGCATGATCTCCTTAGTTCAATGCGAATCTAGAACAAATCAGACAAAACACAAATCTACCTTCCTAGATCAAATTAGAGATTAAGTGATGTAAACATCTTACCTTTCAGATCTGTAAATCTTTTCCTCCTTTGTCACTCCAGGCTCCACGGTCGTCAGATTTGTAGTTGCAAGACCTGTCAGAACATGCAAGAGACAAACAAGCAGTAATAGTACATCTACACGATAACTGGTCTAAGTAAACGGTTAAGGAAGTAAACTATAAATATCAATGAACAACAAGACATTTATGGAAAGAGTTTTGTATTATTGTATAAAAGTGGGAATACAAAGAAGAGAGAGGATTACAACCAAGCCCTAACGTTGTAATCTTCCTCCAACAAGCCAATCCAATGCCCATAAGGAGAAATGGGTGCCTCCAAGAGATGAATGTTGATCTCCTAAACTTATTCCACCAACATATGGATGCTATAGCCTTCCTCCCTTTAGAATGGAGAGGGGCTTCATATATATAAGACTAGGAGGATAAAATAGGTTGAGAAATAGTGGGAGAGGACTAAGGGATCCTCCCAAGGGGTTAGGGAGCCGAAGGCCAGCTCATCCACAAGCTAGGGATAGAGATCCAAGACATACACCTTACAGAAATCGCTCGAAGATGCCCTTTATCCACATTAGTTGACATCGGCACAAGTCGTATTAGGACAACCTGCGCCTGATAGGGACGGTGCATGGTGTACAAAGGTAACATGGGCCGACGATGCAAGCTATCAGGCGACCACCTGCGCCTGACCTAGCTGAGCGCAAGTTGCTAGGGAGCAACCTGCGCCAGCCCAACTAGATCCTATGGCAAGGGGTCAACAACTTCTCCAGTTTGACTTCCTAGTCATGGAAACCTCAGGGATTTTTGCATTGAGTTAACATATGTCTTATGATGGCAATATTTTAGGTGTAACAGAATGCCCCCCAAAGCATGAAGCTGATAAAACTAGACAGGTGAAATGCTTTGATAGAAGGATGGCAAGGACTTGTCAGGTGGAAGATGTTGCTGCAGTACAACTGACTCTGAGAACACAGTCTCGTATGACTCACAACATGGTTTCCAACCAATACAATGCAGATCCATGGTAGTAAAGATCGACTAAACACAATCATGGCTACTAGACACAATCATAGATCCATGATGAGATGATAACACAACCAGGACCAATACAAAGTGGATCCATGTAATATAACTCAAACAATCTCCATCGCAACTTGGGTAGAATATGACATCCACAGGGTCTTCAAGTCGAACCCGCAATGATACGAATCTATCCATGTGATTAAAATGTTTTGGAGTCGAACATGGTAGAAACCACTTGATTACCAGTCATTAATGTATACCGTTAACAAGCGCGAGGGAAATCACAATTAATGTCGATGATCCCCAAGGTATCATAGTACATATCACCAAGTGCAAATAAGTGAGTGAAGTCGAACGCTTGATGAAATCTTTCAATCAAGAGTCAATGATGTAAACTCATGGTGAAAGCAAGGTAACCCGCCATTGAGGCATGTAGGCCCAAGGTACTTGGTTGGTTTCTAGATTCAGTCCTCGGATGATGTGTTGAAGTCGACAAGGATGAATCCGTCGAAGGAGGGCCATGATGAATCCCCCATCATCGACACAAAACTTGATAACAGATGTTTGGAGTAGATTGGATGGTACAGTAACATGCAAGACTGACTCAAAGTAGACCGACATGATAGAGGGTGTATTGACTGCAAATGATGAGTGGTGAATGTATCTTGAACATGGGCATGGAACGACTTGGCAGTATTGACATGATGAGAACAATGCCAACTCCTAATGCAACTGATGGTGGAAGTATTCTTTGGATGACCCAAAGGAGTAACAAGACTCATGAAGTTAGCTAGATTCGATGACAAACAGATTACTCAAGTACTGAATGTAAATGCAAATGAGTGCCATGTTCAAGAACGACTAAGTACTACCATAGGTTAAAGTGTAACACAAAAAACTTTCATTTTTCCCCATCATGACTGATGAGTGCCTCACTTGTTTTTAACGAGATTGAGGAGGGTAAACAGATGCTCGGTATAGCTCATCTCATAGATGAGTCCATTCCCAAACATTTTTCGAACCTGGGAAAGGAGGGGTTCGTTCCATAGTGGGCCCTTCAATGTTGAATTTTAACAAGTCCATAGAAGGTAAACTCGGCGTCATTTAATATTTAGAGAGTCTGAAAAGAACTAAAGAAGACTCCAAAGGTCCTTTTTTTCGTAAAGTTAGCCTCTTCGCCCGGAAAAGGGTAAAACAACGTGAGAGAGGACTCTTCCAGTCATGATTGGCTGGAGTATTCCTTTTTCGTAAGTAGTGCCCCCTGGTCCGAAAAAGGGGTAAACTATCACCAGGAAGACGATCATTCAAATACTTCTACAAGCGTGAACGTATCAAGTTCGCTTGGCGATCCTTTCATATTTAGAGAGCCTGAAAAGATCTTAAAGAAAGACTCCGGGGGGTTATTTTTTCGTAGGAGTTTAACAAGCCCGAAAAAGTGATAAACTATAGCTCGGTGACTTATTCTCATCGTTTTACGAGCACGAGAAAGAATAAAGAGTTAGCTCGATGTCATTAATAATTTGAATTTAACAAGCGAAATAATGACATAAAAAACGCTCGATGAGTTGTTCATACCTGATAGTACTTGTGAGATAATCACCATGATGAAAAATGGTATTAATTAGGCACCTAACTTCACCTGCAAGCTTAAAGACTAGGTCAAAACAGTTAACCGAGTGTTTAAATGCAGAAAATAACTCAAACTATAGTAAATAACCCACTAAAGAATCAAATTAAAAAAGGAATATTCCCTTTTTAGTTATAAAAGGGGCAAAATCGTGAAAAAGAATCACAATTTTTTTTACCAAGTTGGAGAGGTGTGAAGCGCCATTTGAAGCCATTTTTTGCTTGTTGATTCAGGGAGCTACAGTCGACCGTTTCGCATGCCGTCAGAGACAGGTAACCTTAACCTTTGCTATTTAACTTTCTAATGGATTACATTTATGTTTTTGTTGCATTTTGGTGGGTTTTGAGTTGGTTTTTTGGGGGGGCATGCACTCGCGCATCAGTGCAATCCCTCCTTACGGGATCTGCACAGGGCATTAGCCGACGCAAAACCTGTAAGGGTAATCTGCGCCGGTGGCGCCCTATCAGCAATGACATCCTGCGCCTGTGCAAACCCCGAAATACAACTCAACGCCCAACCCAAAAGAAAAGCTTTTGATGATTGGAATGGGTTCTACTGATGTTTAAATTCCTTTTTTGACAGGTTCACGGTGACAGATATGGTTCTTGAGTGGCGAGAACAAGAGCACAAAGTTGATGATGCTCAAGCTAAGAATGACCCTCAATGCATTACTGCATTGAGGCACTGTGGGTTGCTCAAATACTTCAGAGTGCCGAGCATGAGGGCCCAAGTTCCATTGTTGACGCACATGATCAAATTTTAGGATCTGGTACAACAACATTTTGCGATCAGAGTGCATACACTCAGCATAGATGTCGAGGACATCTATTTCTTGACAGGGTTATCCCAGCGGGGAGAGGCTGTATCTCTTACTGGATCACGAGGAGGTGATCAGGCAGTGGATGATATGGTTGACCAATGGTGTACCCCAGGCACTTTGGCTATTGGTGGGAAGATCCCCATCAAAGATATTCGAGACCGTGCTCAACGTACCGTGCTCTTCACCATAGTGAGGGTAGCGGGAAGTTGATCTGCTCACCTCGCGAGCAAATCATAGTTGATGTATGCAGAGGAGTGGATGGCTCCTAGGGTATTCAACTGGTGTGAGGGACTCCTCACCAATATCCAGAGTCAGTTGACCAAATGTCAGCATGGGGCGCTGAAGCAGTTTGGCTATGGGTTGGTGGTGATATCATTTCTGTTGGAGCGGGTGCCTCATCTGCGTCCGCAGGTGGACTTGGATGACCGAGATGCTTGGGATCCACACATGACCAGGTGGTTAGAGGTGATGGCACGCCATGGTGGTGGGGGTCCCATCATAGGCTTCGGTTCATGATTTTTCACTTGGCTGGAGGGACAACTCCTCATGTTAAAGGATTATCCATACAACGGGATAGATTTCAGAGGCGACCCCGACCTGATGCTTCCCGAGGGAGCACAATGGGGTGATATCGGTAAGAACGACAACTATTTTTTTTTCATTTTATGTATTTATGATTTTTTTGGAGTAGTGTTGATGATTCAATAATGTTTTGTGCAGATGTGGGTCCATCGCGACCAGTTGGGGTCTCGCTCATTGTGAGGAGAGGAGAGGTGCCAGTCATGGGTCCCACGATACGTGATGCCATCGAGGAGATGGAGGAGGTCCATGAGAACCTCCATAGGCTGACACTAGACATCCCTGAGCCAGGTGTCCATGATCTACCCCAGGGCTATCAGAAGCTCATCGTCGGGGTGTCCTTACGTTTCGGTACGTTGCTTCGTAAAGTGGCGAGGGCTGTAGTCTGCTATCATGAGAAACCTAGGGGTTAGGTTCATGCTTATGTATGTACTGAAAGCTTATGAGCTTCAGATTTTGTTAGAGATGACTCTTACTGAAAGCTAGTATGCTTCAGACTTTTGTATTAGCACTACCATTTTGTATCGATTGATATATACAGACATTATTGGTGGTTTTATACATTTTGTGTTATAATGGTGATTTATGAGATCTTGTCTACACATTTGCTTATACAATGGATAATTTACATGTTATGTCTATCTTTATATTTTATGCATATGTTATGGGTGTGCAATGTACAAATCCAAAATTAATTTGGCCATCGAGTCAACAATTGTATTCGTGTCTCGTGGAATGTTCAGGTATTGAATAGACTCAAAGGACCTTTCCAGAAGATGAACTCGTCGGAAGAGATGGAGTAGAGTGGGGTCGCGGATAGCATAGATCCGGTTAAGATGAGAAACCACTAGTTGAGAATCCAGGTGGACAACAACGTGGTTCATACCCAAGGAAAGAGTGTCGGTTAGGGTTCCAATCACTGCCTGATACTCTGCGGCGTTATTGGTCGTGTATCCTAGACAATTTCCTCCTGAGCTAATGAGCTTGCCGATCGGGGAATAAAGTACCCAGGCTACCGAAGCAAGGTTACAGGTATGCCGGCTAGCACCGTCTGCGAATCCATAGCAAGTTGCCATCTGCATAGGCAGACAAAACATGGTATAAGTAGCGAAACAAGATCTAGACACACTAAAACAAAGTGTCACACCACACAAAAACACATGCCATGTATAGTATATACAACATACCTATGCATGAAAAACTCAGGCATAGTACCTCTTCAGGTAGAGCCCATTGCGGGGCTCACTCAAAGATATCCCATCATAATCCTCTAGTTCGTAGGCTCCCTTCTCCAGAACACGTTTCACTATGTACGGTTCGTGCCACATGGACTCAAACTTACCTGCCCCCAGCTTATCATGCCTTTGGTCATATGTGAGGACCAAATCACCTTCGTTGAAGACGCGAGGTTTTACCAACTTATCATATTATGCTTTGATGCATTTCTTATGTGCCTCATTGGCAAGAGCAGCATCGCGGTAGGTCTCATCGAGTTTTTCTAGGTAGAGGAAGCGTTCTTCCTCGGCAGTGGTATTCGGAAGAAGTTCAACTGCGAGTTTGAGAGATGGAATCTCGCACTCTATTGGTAGGACTGCCTCCAATCCGTAAACTAATTGGAAAGGTGTAAATCCGGTGGCAGTCTTAACGGAGGTCCGATAAGCCCATAGTGCGAAAAAGAGCATGTTGTGCCAGTTTGATTTATGTGTACCCACCATGTGTTGGATCATGGTTTTCAAGACCTTGTTAATGGCCTCTACTTTTCCATTGGACTGTGGGTAGTAAGGGGTTGAGTTTTCGTGACGAAAACCCAGTCTGGCGCTCAATTCGTCAACCATATAGTTTTGGAGTGATATCCATGGTCGGTGACTATGGCTTGTGGAACTCCGAACCGTGAAATAACATGATTAAACATGAAGAGTGCGGCGGTTTTGCCGTCTTCGTTGTACGTAGGCATAGCCTTGACCCATTTTGTGAAGTAATCCACGACTACTATGACATAACCATGCCCCCCGGCCGAGGTAGGCTTATAGTGCATGAAATCTATGCCCCATTTTGCAAAGGGGCCAACAACAATAATTGGGTTTAAAGGGGCTGGGTGGGTGCGTTTTTTCATTTGAAAACGCTGGCATGGGGGACATTTTTTAACGACCTCAATGCAATATTTAAAGATGGATGGCCAGTAATATCCCACGCATAGAATCTTCTGTGTTGTAGCCATCCCAGAGAGATGACCGCCACAAGCCCCAGCGTGACAGTCATTCAAGATGTGTTCATCCTCCTCATGTGTCAGACAGCGTCGAAGAACATAATCAATACCGCGACGGTACAAGGTATCACCGATGATCAAGTAATACTTGGCGTGGTGGCGTATACAACGACGGTCGTCATGAGATAGTTGGGGGTTGAAACATTGGGTCTAAAGATATAAGGTAATATCTCCATACCATGGGTCAGTCATGCTATTAGGAACAATGACTCATCTGGAAAAGAATCATTGGACTCAGATCCTGCATCAGCACGGGGAAGATCACAAATGAGCTCGGCAAACACCAAAGACTTCTTGGACTTGGCCTTCTTGAACAGGAGATCGAATTCCTGAAGTATCATGATCCAGCATGAATACTTGCCCCCAAGTACTTTATGTGTCAAAACGTGGTACATGGGATTCGAGTCGACGATAATAGTGGTGGTGTGGAGCAGTATGCAATGGCGAAACTTTTGGACGACAATGACTGCCGCGAGAGCGAGCTTCTCGACATGTGAGTAATGAGTTTCAGAGTCAATAAGACCCTTACTTAGGTAATAGATCACATGTTCCTGGGCGTTATGGTCCTCCTGCACCAAGACCATGGTGATCATGGTGGAAAAAGCAGCAAGATAAAGGATGTAATCTCGGTAGTAATTGGGCGGTTGGAGCATAGGGGCATGGGTAATAGTGTGTTTAAGACTATCAAAGGATTGTTGCGCTTGATCGTACCATATGAACGGGACGTCCTTCTCGAGTAGTCTCATATAACCCTGTGTCTTCTGAGCGAAATTACACACAAAACGTCGTAAATAAGTTGCCTTCCCTTGGAAACTTTGAAGTTCTGTAACGTCAGTAGGAGGTGGGAGAGTGACAATGGCTTCCACCTTCAAGGGATCAATGCGGATCCCATCTTTCGAAACGATAAAAACTAGGAGGCATCCAGACTCGATGCAGAAAATACACTTGTGAAGGTTCGGACGGATGTTATACCGTCTACATCTGAGGAATACTGCCGTCAGATGATCAATGTGGAACTCACGTTGCTGCGAATGGGCAGGGAGATCATCAAGATAGGGTTCCACAAAGTCCTTCACATCATGAAAAGCGTATGACATGGCCCGCTGTAATGTGGCACCAACATTTTTAAGACCAAAAGGGAGTTTACGATAGCAAACGTACCCCAAGGGCAGATGAACGCAGTCTTGTGTTAGTCGGCGGGGTGGATCTCAATTTGGTTGTAACCAGAAAAGCCATCCATGAATGAGAAGATGACACTTCCAGCACAATTGTCAATGATCTGATCAATGGAGGGAGTCGGGTAATTGTCCTTAGGACAAGCCTTGTTGAGATCCCAATAATCGACGTAGACTCGGATGGTGCCCTGCTTTTTAGCCACAGGGACGACATTTGAGACTCATTCTGTTAATAGAACAGGGTAGATAAAGCCAACCTTCAAGAGATTTTCAATTTCTGCTTTGATTGCCGCGGTTTTTCTAGGGTGTATCGGTCGTAACTTTTGACGGACTGGTTCAGCTTCGAGATAAGTTTTAATTTCGTGAGAAACAATAGCAGGGTCTATCACGGGCATTTCCTCGTAGGTCCAAGCAAACACGTCTCAAAATTGCTTGAATAAGGCCGTGAAAGTAGTAATCTCTTCAGGGGAACATTTCTGGCCTAAACGAATATGTTCCACTACACCAGGGGTAACTAAGATGTCAATTGGAGTGGTGGGTTCAATGTTTGCCAGGTTGCCCTCAGCGTCTGTATGACATGTGAGTATCGGGGACTGGGGGCAAGGGTAGACATCCAGTGTGAAAATGGTGGTGATGTTATTCTCTACAAAATCCAATGGGGGAAGGAAAGACGATCTATGGTGGAGGTCTTCCCACGGAGGGTCATCCACACTCATAATTTCCATGATGGACTCGTCAGAATGAAAAGTCCGGAGCAGAGGATCGGGTAAGGATGACGTCCATTGTAGAGAACAGGATGTAGAGGCCATAACCAAGTGGTACTCCGGTGCTGATTGGATAGCCTCGTAAGTGAGTTCAGCGGGTGAAAGAGGAATGGTATCTCCATTCAAATTCATAGTGGCTTCATTGGGTACAAGCCATTGATCATTAGAGTTGGGAAAAGATGAAATCGTGGAGGAGATCATATTCACTGTGGCAACATGATTATGGGGATCCGGGGTTGGAAAGACGCCCATAAGAGATGAATCTTTTATGAGGTCGACCCCCACACGCTCATATAACTGCGAAGATTGTCCGAGTAATGGGACATTATCGCCAGGATGAGTGGCGGTGTCCAGTGTATAGAAGTCCAGTTGGTCGATAGTGACAATTCGGCCTTGGTGGGGGAATTGCACTGTGCAGCAAACAGATGACACGACCGCAGTCATGGCATAAAACCAATTACGACCAAGTAAGAGATTATAATCTAAAGGGGTTGCGACTACTTCCACATTAATGGTTGTGGTCTTACCCCCCAACTCGACTGCTAAGGCTTGTATTATCCCATGGGGTTGAAAGCCACCACCGTCGAATGCTTTCAAGGTGGTGGGAGAACTGTTCAATTCAGGAGAACCAATGGCTCTCCAACAAGATAGCGACATGACCAAGGTAGAAGCCCCTTCGTCTAGTACAGTACGATGGACTGTCTTCCCAGCAACGTTCGTAGCAACTTGAAATGCCAGCTGGTGGGAAAGCCTTGGTTTAAAGTACTCAAGTCGAAACATGATTGTGTTCGAGGAATCCAGATCTACTACACCAATAGCAGCAAGAAGAGTCTTGCGTTGGTTGGGAAAATTCTGCAAGACCTCTAGCATCGACATGGCACAAGGAGCTTGTGCCAAGTCCTCTACAATATTGTAGTTTTCAGCTTCCCGAGCATTGGGATTGAAAATTGCTTTCCGAATCGTGCTCTTAGGCAGACGCAATACTGACTGTAAAGAAGGCTTCTCAATGGTGAGGGAGGCCTGCGGTACGGTAACATCGGGCATAGAAGTGGAATCTTTTTCAAAATTACTTCCAACGGGTTCCTTCGGAGGGACTGAGTCATATGAACGTGATCGTGTATTCAAGTTAACCGTCTCACTATGCATCATGAGAACATGCGCGGTAGAGGATGCCTCTCCATGTGAAGGAGAGGTTTGAGCGATCAGTTGTTGGTTCTGAGTGGGGAAGGGATCGTTGAGAACTGCGGGAGTGGGGTTTCCCTTGAGAAACTTCTGTACTTCGTCTCGGTGGGGACATTCCTTGGATAAATAGTCGCCACCACACAGTAAACAAGGATACTTTAGCTTCCTCTTCTGTTTGGTGTCTTCAGGGGTGGTCTTGGGCTCCTGCTGGTTAGAAGGTTTCTTGGGTTTACCTTTGTTTTTCTTCTTGCCACCGGACTTTTGAGGCAAAGTTGATTGAACAGAATTCACCTCTTCGGTGGAAGCAGGAGTGGGTGATTTGGCGGTGTTGTTGCTAGCCTGTGGTGGGGATGTGGAAGAACCCTGGGGGGTTGATGGTCCACCCGTTTAAGTAGGAGGCTGGGAGTGAAGGGAACCAATAATGTCGTCGAGCTAAGGTCCCTTGGGTGGTTTTGTAGGGTCATATGTAGGTCGGGGTGCATCATGAACAATTTCATACAACATGCCGAATTGAGCATAGACCAGGTTTAAGTAATGGGCACGGGAAATAGCTTGTTCCTCGGTGACGGCCCCTCCCATTAGCTTGTTCCTCGGTGACGGCCCCTCCCATGGCCACGTCTCGAGCTACGGTAGGCAAAAGAGACTTCGTGAACCAGTCAGCTAAGAGTTGGTCTGGAATGTGAGCCTTAATGAGACGTCGTCTTCGCCGCCACTCATGGATATGGTTTGAGATATGAGTTGCGGTATTCTGGCGAAGAGAGGTCAATAAGTCTGTACAAGTCTCATAGAAAATGGGAAACTAGAAATGGGTCAAAAAATACATAGCAAGAGAATGAAAATTGGGAAAGGAGTTCGGTGGTAATTCAATATACCACTTGGAAGTTGGGCCAGTGAGAGTCCATTGGAATAACCTAAGACGGATCGAGTCGTTTATCAAGGAGTTGGATGAACACCATAAATGGTATGTCACTCACATGATTTTTTGGATCCTCACCAGGTTTGCCATCCAATTTGGGAATATCAGATGGTAGTTTGACCGGAATTGGTGTCCAATTGTATATGTGGAAGATGGGGTCATTAGTCAGACGAGACGGGTCAGGTAGGTCCAAAGTGGCCAAGAATGGCAGCTGTTGATTTGGCTGCAGGTATTGATAGTACTGATATGGCATATATGGACCATTGGGACCTTGCATCGATTGGTTGTAGGGTGTTCCCGGAGGAAACTGGCCTTAAGGGGGTGTGCCGCCCGGACCATATGTAGGTCCGCCGCCATAATAGGGTGGTCCATTACCATAAGGTGGGGGTTCGCCGCCACCGCCAGGAGGGGGTGGGCCTCCTCCAAAGGGTGGAGGTCCGTCGCTGCCGCCGGGAGGGGGGGGGGGGCTCATCCAAATGGTGGGGGTCCGCCGCCGCCTCCAGGATAAGGTGGTCCTCCTCCACCTCCATCGGGAGGGGGTGGTGCTCCACCTCCTCTGCCAGAAGGGTGGGGGCCTCCACCACCTCCACCAGAATGGTGGGGGGCTCCACCACCACCTCCACCGAAAGGGTGTGGTCCTCCTCCGCCACCTCCACCAAAATAGGGTGGTCCTCCACCATCGCCATCGTAATAGGGTGGTCCTCCACCTCCGCCACCAGAGTGGGGTGGGCCCTTGTCACTAGAATGAGGTGGGCCTCTGCCAGAAGGTAGAGGTCCGCCTCCTCTGGAATTGTATGGGGGGTCGCTGCCTCGAGAGGGAGGTGGAGGGGGACCAAACGGGGGTGGTGGTACTTGAGGGACGGTTGGTGGGGGTCCATTTTGTAAAAGAATTTGGTTCCCCCATAGAGTGTATAGATTTCAGAGATAAGGTATCCTGTAGAGTGCATTTCTGGGATTGAATTGTCCCGACACAGGGTTAAGATAACCTGGATACGCTTGAATCCATGGTGGTTGAGTTGAATTGGATGGTTCCCCAATATGAGATAAATCCATGGTGGATCCCACAGCGGGTAAGGAAGTTCCAACGGAATGACTGATAGGAAATACTCTGCTCGTATTATGGTTAGGGAACAGGGGTTTCCCCCCAGTAACAACATGCTGACCACTAATCGATGGTTGACCCATAATGGGTTGTTGATTACTTGCTACGGGATGAACATTACTCATAAGAAAATTAGGGGGTAATGAGCATCCTCCCCGCTAGTTTTGGGGTGGGGGAGGGGTGGGTAATGTTCCCGTAGTAGTAAGAGGGGTGTTGGACTATTGTCCTTCAACAGGTTGAGTGATTTGGGGTATAGAACCGGTCTCCTGTCTAAGTGGTGTACTTGCAGGAAATGAGGGTTGACAAGGTTCATAAGTGGTCATGTTGTGGATGGACGGTTCCGGTGAATCATAAGATAAAGAACGAATCGGGATATGTCAATATGTGGGTACCTCTGTGTCTTCAACCCTTCGTAAGAGACTTTGTCTTCGAAATTCGTTTCCCATGGCACGTAATCTGTCTAGGCGATTATGAAAGGGTGCTAGAAGCACATCAGGAGTAGCCCAAATGGGTGGGGATGAAATGGCAAAATGAGCCACTTGTTGACCTAGAGATGTTTCCCAAAAGGGTGTAGCTGGACCAAATGCAGCGGATACAGGGTCGTCCTGGGATGAATTTAACCATTCTAAAGATCCAGGCTCTCCCGATAGAGCGCGAGGGAGATATGTGTCTTGTGAAGTGGAAGTTTTTGCCTCTTTGCCCCTTGAGGGGTTGAAAGTTGGTGAGTTTGGAGGAAACATATGTGCTCCCGACTCCATAGTAGGGTTTTCTACTTCATGTGACATGACCGTGACGTGTGGGTCCATTCTTACCCTCGAAATTATCTCCTCATTAAGGGGATATTCGGGTGGTAAGTTTAAAATTCTACGGGACCTTCTCCAAGAAAATTCAGCCAGAGTGACCGAACCAGAATTTCTCCTAAGTGTATTCTAAACAAAAGAAAAGCAGTCTAGAAAAATCTACACAAACTAAGGCCGAAAGCAAACTTATGTGATAGGTGTGGATTCAAAAGTCTGGAACCTCACGGGATTGTCAAGGCTTTGCAACTCGCGATATACTCCATGGTCCAATAGTTTTACTCGGTCCAATATTTCAGAGCACTAACCAGGGAGGATTAGGACCGTACCCCTTACCATATAACCCGACTACCTGATAGTATGTGCATAGTAGCTCCCCGAGTGTTGTTCTCGGTGTATTGCTCTGCCAAGACGGCCAAATGGTTAGCTTAGTTGGTTTCATGAATCCTAAGGGTGTCTCTCGATATACATAAGGTACGTGGGAGTTCAAATCCGTAGTGGTGTTGTCTAATGCACAACCGTACGGCAAGAGCCTTCCGATATACTACCGAGTACGTGAAACACCTTTCGATATATGCTGAGTACGTGAAGTTCCTTTCGATATACCCTAAGGTACGTGAAAGAGCCTTCGATATACCGGTTGGTATGTGAAAGAGCTTCGATATACTGGTTGGTACGTGGAAGAACTACAATTCCCCCGTAATGCAGTGTAGGCAAATAACGACAGCTGCCACGTTTTACGACGCCAGAACACGTCTCTAACTTAACACACAAGTTACTAAAAATTTTACCCTAATTCTACCGTTAATTTTATCTCGACGGTTAGGTGAATGCATGAGGTGAGTACATAAACGTAAGCATAATGCAAACCCTAACTACATGAAAAAAATGCACTTTTTCTTTTGATGAAATCTATGTACGGGAAGGAGAAATATTTTTTCGAGTGGTTTTACCAAAACAACAAATTTCAACAAAATCCCAAATCTACCAAAAATGACAATGAAAGTACTCTTTTCTGTTTTCAAGCAAAACATGAAAATCAACAAACATCAAATCCAAATCAAAGCATTTTCTTTTTGTCTTTTCAATTAGAATGAAACTAAGTGATGAAAAGGGAGAATTTCTACTTAGAGCACACTAACTCTTGAATTTTCCCTATGACAGCCTAAAAGCAAGAAAACCAAAAATGCATATAACTTCTTCAAGCATGGAAACACTTTTGCAAAAATTTGACTTCACTTGGATTTTTCAAGAAAATGAATAGCTCATAATTTGTGAAAAACACAAACAATTAACTTCTTTTTCAAACTTTCCAAAAGATCAATGGATGATGAATTCCAATGCATGAGACAACTTTTACAACAATTCTCAAATGAACTTGAAAAATGGTAAAAATGAAGCACTTTTTTATTTTCCAATGAATGCACCAAGACAACACTTGATAATAATAATGCTTTTAAATGTAAATAGCTGAAAAGAAGAGACTACTTGCAGCTATGATGATGATCAATTATGATGATGATCAGGTTGATCATGTGATGATGTACATCAGGATGATGTATGGTGAGTATCGGTTTGATACTCTGTGGCCGTGGATAGGTTCTGCAGGTAGCATAGAAAAGATCCTGGGAGATCCTATAGTCTGCGCTAGGATGCTCTGAGTAGGTTTTGCTACAGTTTCGCATAGAAAAGATCCTTTAAAAACCGGACAGGTAGAGCAGTGTGCTCGTAACATCCTGGGTTTCTCTATCGAGATCCTATAGTCTACGCTAGGATGCTCTGAGTAGGTTTTGCAAAAGTTCACATAGAAAAGATCCTTTAAAATCCGGACAGGTAGAGCGGTGTGCTCGTAACATCCTGGGATGCTCTATCGAGATCCAGACAGGTAGAGCGGTTTGCTCGTAACATCCTGGGATGCTCTGAGTAGGTTTTGTGAAGGTCAACATGTAAAATAACCTATAGTATGCGCTAGGTTTTGTTGACGCACGTAATCAGTCCTGGGATCCACAGTATGGCCATTGATGATGAAGACCTGCAGGTGGTGGGCCTACATCCAGTATGAAAAAGGACTGGCTCTGTAGAACTTCCTATGATGAGTAGATTCAGAGATGGTTGAGATAGCAGCAGCAGTGACGATGACAATGATACATGCATCGATGACGATGATCCAGAGAAGAAGACTTGTGCTAGCAGATCCGTGTCGAGAAATACCTTCCTAGTTAAGAGAGAGTGTTGATGTATATGTAACTTCAAAATGTATTTCATTTATATATTTATTGTACTCCTATGGAGATGTGTTATTCCTCTATACGGAAGTGTCGTCATTTGTATTGAAAAGTGTCGCAAGTGTGTTAACTTGTCGATGGGTTATTAGACCACCTTGTAAGGGGTCGGCCCAGATTTATGTAATATATGGTTATTGTACCTAGCTAGACAAGTCGGCCCCATAAGGTTAGTGGGCAAACAGAACAAGTATAAATAGAGATCGGGAGATCTCTATTTGGATCACTCAGAAACTCATTCTTCCTTCACTCGGAAAGTGGTGCACTTGTGAGGAGGAGGATCAGCTGCTAAGAGGAGTCTATCTTTTGTACTTTGGTTGAGCTATTGCTCTATCTATCTCTGAGGAAGTTGTGGGGTTTTTCACCTTAGGGTTTTCCCCACGGAAACTCTGTGTGTCTATTGTCTCTCATGTTTTTGCTTCTTGTGATGATTGACATGCTTGTTATGATTGATATGCATTGATATACAGTACATGTTATTCTCTCAGTAAAGATCCTAGAGTATTGTAAATTAATGCTCAAAATTTAACACTCTATCCATTCCGTCAAAGGAAGTGTGAGAATTCCCATTATCAATGACCAGGCTCCACACAGTATTGGAAGCCTTCCTCCCTTTAGCATATGCATGAAAGAACTTTGTATTCTCGTCCCTTGCCTCCAACCACGTCACCTGACTCTTAAGGCGCCAAGTTTCTTCCTTCTCCATCAGCAGTGTATTACGCCTTCCCTCCAACCTAACCAAAAGGTATTTAGAAACTTGAGAACCCAAGCCACCACCCTCACCATCATAAATCACAACCAGTTCCACTTCAATCTGCTTCAGTTCAACCTCTTCGCGAATCTTCTTTTCATGGAGCCACTCTTTAATGGTTCCTTTGATCCTATTAAGATTAGCAGCAAACTGAAATGAGGCCGACAGGTTCATCCGAGGATTGTAAGGAATCCAAAGAGATTGAACCAGAGTAAAAAAGGAATTATCCTTCAACCAAACCTTGTTGAACTTTAGAGGACCGGGAGGTTTAGGAGGTCCAGGGCGAAGTTACATGAAGATAGGGAAATGATCTGAGGCACCCCCAGAGCCAACCCATTGTCGCAGAAGAAAAAACCTGTGCACCAAAGATTCAAAGACCAAAAACTGATCCAACCGCTTAGCCACCCTACTCTCACCAGTACGGTTGTTTCTCCGGGTAGGTTTGAGTTTTATGGGTTCAATATCAATTAGATTTTTATCAGTCAGTCTTTGAGAAAAATAACTAGTCAATGGATCCATTCGAGCTCTAGGCCCCCAGACTTCCGACTGACCCAAAGTGAAATTCAAATCGCCTCCCGGCAACAGAGAATCCCCTTGTACTAGGGGGTTTTTGAGAAGAGCATCCCAAAAAGGAACACGATTGAGATAAGGTCCATAAAAATTCACCACATTCATGACTTCCCCTAAGTCCAGAGCAGTAAAAGACAAACCAAGCACATAATCCATACCCCAGATAGTATAGAAATTAATAGTCCTGACATTCCAACCAATAGCCAGGCCACCAAAGTGCCCACGAACATCCAGGGTAACAAAGGACCAATCCCCGAACCAACTCTCCAGACGAGACTTAATAGAATCACCATCACCCAAAGTTTCTTGTAGTAAAATAATATCTGGGTGGTCCAGAGAAACCACCTGACACAATGCTGATCTTTTATGGGGACCAGCCAGACCCCGACAATTGAAGGACATAATTTTCATCATCGACTCTTCTTATGGGTGCGCACCGCTCTAAGCACCCGTTCAATAGTCTGTTGTTTGCCTTCCAAAAGATTCGGTTTAGACTTGGATTGAGCCTTTGAGATAAGTGTTTTCCGATCCCTAAACTTAGCAGCCTGTACCTTCCTAGAGGCCAGTTTGGTAGCAGAGCGAAGAAAGTAGTCTAAGTCCGTAGACTCCATCGGGGAGGGTGGTGGAGTCCCTTCCTTCATGTCAGGATCAGGGGCCGAAGTCAAAGAGGGCATCAGTTCAACCAGAGGATCAGGGGGGGGATCAATGAGTTTTATAGTACCCGGGATAGGTGGTGTAGAGATGTTCAAGTTTTTTAGTGCCTCCACCCAGTCCAAACCAGTAAATGTAACATGATTCATAACAAAATTTAAAGAGGGGGTAATTGAAGGAGGAGGAGTACCCGTAAAATGAAAACCATGAGTGAGATGCAGTTTTGAAGGTCCTCCGATGTCATCCCCTGAAAGAACCATGACTCGCAATCCGTAATTGCGTGTGCGGAATTGTGGAAATGCAAAACATAATATTTGGAAATCCTCGTTTCCACAATCCGCAATTGTGGAAACACCTCTGTTCCGGCAACTTCCGGGGCTCATATCTCCTTCGTCCCTTAACCAAATAAGGAGAGTCTGGTACCATTGGAAATATCTTGGAGAGATCTATGCAATGGTGTGATCCTCTACCACACCTGAGAAACATGATCCTGACATTTTCCAAATCAAAATGTCGCCCAAAACTTCATCAATGCCACGCTAAAACACTTTGATATCTTCCTGCAAACTCAGAGTTTGGCCCAGGCAACCCTAGTGCTGCAACATGGGCTCTGATACCACTCTGCCACGTCCCCTCCCGTCATCTCAACCCACAGAGGGAACAAGATTGCATCATGGGGGTGTCTAATTCTTCCCCAAAGCCATAAGACTAAATTGCAACTAAAATAAAATGCATAACTAAGTTATACAGCAAAATTAAAACATAACACACAAACTGGAATGCATCAGCATATAAATTCCAAGCAAATGATGAATCAACATGTAGAGAATCAATCTCATTCTAATGCTTTGCACAGACTTCATATCAACCATATTAAGACAATCATTTCATTGCATTAACATGAATAATTAACATTCGGAACATAACATGGAATGATCATAATTTAAGCCACAGAGAATACTTATCTTCAAAACGAATTGTCAAAGCAACTGCCTATGTGAGAGCAACGTTCCACCCAACCATAGATCTCTATCCATCCTATATTCCTTCAGGTGAGAGATCACCCCCGAGCTGGGTTGTGTATCCACTAAGGAGGAACTAAATAGGCTCACTCACAGCCATGGTTTTACACAAACGGTCATGCACACCCAACACAAGGAAGGTCCCCTTCTTTGCTGCATAGTCCCTCAGGCGCCCCTTCCCTCCAGTGCTATTCAGGGGTGCATAGAAATGTTCAACTACTAATTTCTTGAGATCCTATCCTTCACTAGGTTTATCAAGCAATCCCAACCTCTGTTCAAACATTCACACTTGGATTTTCACAATTCGATGACCAAATAACTCAATCCCGTAATTGGATTTCTGGGCTATAAAAAATGGGTTTTCCAATGGATTTCGGGGTATCTAATACTCTCAATTCGCCTCAACGTTCATATCTATGGATCCCCCTTTGGATTTCACTGTCAATACCAAATTATGGGCGTTTATGGCACTTCCAAACGTGAGTTAATTCACAGTTGCGATTTCTAGTTTTTCTCACTGCTAGGCATTCGTAATGGATGAAAACTAATGCTGGGATGTTCAACCATGGAATGGGAATGAGGAAGAATGAATTCCCATGAGGTAGGGTGACTTGTGGTACAAGAAAAATAGAGCCCATACCTGCCATACGAATTTATGGGCTGCCCATGCTCCATTGAAGCCATGAACTGATTTCTCAACAACTTTCTTACAACTGAATTAAATGTTAGCAAGGAAAGTCAAATGGGTTCTCAAAATGAAATTTGGAATCCTATGGTTCAATCCCACAACCCTCTCACCACTCTCTAGTGGATACACATGGCCCCCTCTTATTAGTTTCCTCCATAGCCATTTTTTGGTGTTTTATTGCATGATGTTTATTTACATCATCTTTACAATTTTCATGGCTTAATAGCACATGGGTAGTAAAATATCAACTACTTGCCTTTTTAATAAAATCCAAGCATACAGTAGCAGGGCCTTGGCCTTGAGCTCCATGCTAGGAAACATACATCACATTTATACAATATTTACATTAAAATCCAATATATCCTAAGGGTCAAAATGGGGGTATTACAACAAGTGCCAAGAAACAATCAAAACAAAGGGTAGCACAGGTATTACACAGTTGACCCACTCTATAATGTAGGTTACCTGAACAATTCACATGCTACATTGAAGTGGATTTTCCTTTGATAGTCATGCTATTTTCAAAACAGAGGGACCACTCATGCCCAGTGGTGCATTAAAATCGCAATCCTCCCCAAGGATCAGAATTCAGCTCCTCACACACTTTGTGGCATTAATCAGCCCCCTTGTGTACCTTGGAACTGGTTCATGGAGGAGAGTTCACATTTGGATCTAGTTGTTTGTTGGCCACCTCTTTTCCTATAAAAGGAAGCCGTTTTCATGCTTTTGGTAGAGAGAAATTAGAGCAAGGTTATGCTGTTGGATTTGAGTTGGAGCTTCCTCATAGCCCACCATTTCCTACCATTGTGAGCATTCCCAAGCTTGCTTGCAACTTAGCATCAAGGGGCAAGTGTTTCTTTTCATTGTTCTTCCATCTACTTAGCATTTATTTTGGACAAAAAAGGCCTCCCTAAGGGAGATTGTTGGCTTCCCTTGAAGCCTTCACCTCCTAGGTGTTGTACAGCTATTTCATTGGGAAATACAAGAGTGGTTTAGCATATCTTTGGTTGTTGCTGGAGTTTGCATATTTCCCCCATATCTTTTTTTTTTTTATTCAATATTTTCATGTTTGGATGTGAACTATACTAACAATCTCTTGCAGGATCACTTGGAGGAATACCAACCACCATCAAAAGGGGGCACCAAGGACTGAGGCCTTGCAGCAACCTACAAGGCTTACCCCCTCACCAAGTGGAAGAGTGCACTTGTGCAATTTTTTCCATAACACAGCCACTACTAATGCTTCTCATTTATGGGGAACATATTTCTCCCCAAACATCCCCCATCTAGGTCAGGTGAATACAACCTTTCCATATATGCACATGAATCCTCTCGCATTTGACCCAGGTTATGTTCCCGCCACTATAGCCATGCATATGCTTACACCAAGTGATTTTATTAGTGGTCCTACACTACATCCCTATAGTCATGTGGCCCATAATGGTTTCACCTCAGGTCCTATCGCAAGTAGTTTGGTTCTTCCCTCCCTCCCTCAAGCGGGTAATACTATGATAGTTACATAAATTGCCAAACCAGTACATGCACCCATTTCAGTAGGGAATCAATCCATGCATTTCACTGGAGTGCAAATTTTAGCAGGGGGATCCCACCCTATGGGGAAAACTTGAACATGGGGGAAACAACCAGTTTGGGGACAATCCCTTATTGGGAACCAGCCACCGGCTGGAGGTAAATCCACTCAAACAAACCCCTCCACTACCATTCCTACAGGCCTCCTTATAGGATTACCATATCCCAAAGCTACAAAAACTTCATGGGTCCAACCTAATCCAACAACCACCCCTCCATAAGTATTTGTACCCCCCCAACCCTATTATATGTGAGGACCATTTGGATTTAATATTCCACCACAAATACCCTATGGTCCTACTGGTATTCCTATGCCACATCAGTACTAGTAGTATCCAAAATGAAAACGATAACTCCCATTTTTGGATACTTTAGATCTACCCGATTTGCCACATTTGACTAATGATCCCATTCAACATGCCCCACAATAGCCCCCAATCCCATCCAAACTACCCTCAGACATCCCAAAACTTAACGAGTAACCTTGAGAAGATCCAAATAATCACGTGATGACCTTCCATATTTGGTGTTCTTCGAACTCCTTGATGGATGACTCCATTCGTTTGTAACTTTTCCATAGAACCCTCACAGTTTCAGTAGACAAATGGTACATTGAGTTTCCAGACAGTTCTTTGGTGACTTCAATTCGCTCACCATGGAATTCCTAACTCACTTCTACTTGCCCATCTAGCATGAGACCAATACTGAACTTTTGACCTTGCTTCGGCAATCTCCCTCACCCACATATTAGATCCATTCATGAATGTAAACGGTGGCGAAGGTTGATTAAAGCCACCATTCCAGACCAATTTTTGGCATATTGGTTCACGAAGTCACTCTTGCCACCCATTGCTCGAGATGTTGCTATGGGAGGAATTGTCATAGAAGAGCAAGCGATCACTCATCCTCAATATCTGGATTTGGTGTATTCCCAATTTGGCATGCTCTATAATTTGATCCCCAACACTCCTTGTCCCTCAAATTAATGACCCAACAATACTATCCACGGAAACCCACACCGATGGTGTGGTAGGATCCGTAAGACATAGTGTGTTACACAACCAACTAAGCAACAAGGCCAGCTAACCTCTACCCCATCATCATCATAGACTAGTACCAACACCAAAACTGCGCCTTCTCCTACACAACCCTCCAAGGTGAATTCGGCTCAATCCAATTCAACTCAACAATATGGAGGTAAGAAGAAAAACAAAGGTAAATCCAAAAAATATTCAAACCAATGGGAGAATAATAAATGCCAAGAAACAACAATTGAAACCAACCCAAAGAGAAAGGAGAAATTTCCTTGATTAATCTGTGGAGACGACCACTACACCAAGGATTGTCCCCGTCATGAAGAAGTCGCTAAATTTTTGAAAGGAAACTCCCAACCTGCAGTGCTAACTGACCCTTTCCCACCATGGCAGCAACAAATGGTTTCTAAAAATCCTACCCCTCTACAAGGAGGTAATGAGGGTCATCCTCCAAAAGGAGATGCTTCCTCAAGTGCCAATGTTTTTATGTGTAACTAGATGGTTAGTCCGACGACTGGGTCCCAGACATACGGTTCCCCTCCAGAAAAGATTGCCAACGAAAGTGCTCCTAATAATTCCTCCACCTCCACCACCCCTCCACCTCCCATCCCTCTTTAAATAGAGAATCCAATTTCTGACTTAGTGGTGCACCCACCCAAGAGAACAATTCAAAAATCGACATTTAATCCAAGTTCTAGTACTACCCAAAACTACAATATTGTAGAAGATTTGGCATAGGCACCTTGTATTATGTCGTAGCTCAAAGTTCTACAAAATTTTCCTACGCAATGTAGAACCATGTTGTCAGGCATAGGGGCCATAGACCCAGAAATTTGCAACATAATCATGTTTAATCTAGAGTATTTCAACTTGAGGCTCTCCCGCCAACTTGCATTTGAATTTAACACTATCATTTGTGGAAAAAATATACATTGGACCATTTTAGAAAAAGAATTCTCGACTTGTGTTATGTCCTTATCATGTTGGATGGTCATCGGCTCTCCTAATCTTAACCAGTCTCCCACCACTCTTAGACCATTCGACGAACATGGTTTCAAGCCTTACAGACTTTTACAATCTTTATACATGGAATTAGGGGGGGAAACTATTTATATTGATGTGGAATTGGTAGACATACCCCTTGATTATAACCTATTGCTTGGTCTTAGTTGGTTTTATGCAATGACCGTTGTCGCATCCTCAATTTTTCGCCTTTTCCATTTCCCTCATCAAGGGAAAATTGTGACTATCAACCAACTCAATTATTGCACACCTGATATTTGGAACAATATGACCAATAATGTCCCTTTCTTAGGAGATTCCACACCCAATTATGAGAGCGTAGGGGTAGGTCTCCTTAAGGATTCCTCACTTATGAGAACTTTTCCCCTATCCACCCCAGATCCCCCACACCATGTTTCCACGGTTAATATGATTTAAACTACGCCATAACAATCCCTTGAATATTTTGACCCTTGAGTAGTACCTAATCCATATGAACTTAAAACCCTTGGTGACACCATGTCGCTCAGTCCTACTGAGGCATTATATCAATTGATTCAATCGATTCAATCTACCTCTTCTAGCCCAAACTCTGATGGCCAACATCTCATGGCATCAGACCCTTATTCTCTACCATCCTGGTTAGACTCTTATGCACCTTATTTGGACTATCTCTCACGGTATTTCCTGTCAGATGAATCCACAATCGAAATTATGAACATAGACGAGTCCCTATGGGAAGATAATCACCATCAATCATCTTTCCATCCACTAATGGACATGGTAGAGAATGATATCAAATCCAATTTTCCACCCGATATTATTGAAAACCCTCAATCTCTTATCCTTACTCAAGACACTATGTCTGAATGAAATTTAGGGATCATTACACCTACCATTTCGATCAAAATATCAATGAAACCTGGTATCGTGGAAAACATCCAACTTGGACAAAATTGCTCGCCTTAAGAGGTTAAAGCATATACGGCCTTGTTTAGAGAATTATGCAATGTTTTTGCTTAAAACTATGAATAAATGCCAAGTATTGATCATTCCATCGTGGGTCATGAGATCAATACCTACCCAAGAGCTAAACTCGTTCGACAGAAAATCCGCCCAGTACACCCCCGTAAGACTGCTTCCATTAAGGAAGAAGACGAAAAACTTTTGAAAGCTAGTTTCATTTATCTTGTACCATTTGTTAGGATATTTTAATACTTCATCATTGTCCTACCTAGCATTATTTCATTTTCCTAGTAGTTGATGATGTCATTTCCCCTAGTGGTGTGCAGATTGCATCCAGGATCCATCGACCACCTTCTAAGCCCTACATTAATCATTTTAGGACCACTTTAGTCAGTTCCCTATTTTATAGGAACCTACTCAGTGTTCCAATTCAGTCCACCTGAGTTAGAGGACTCTTGTGGGTGGTTATAGCTATGAATGCCACTGATTGTGGCCACATGCACCCTTTTCTGACTGTTTTGCATGAAAAAATCACTAATGCGCCCTCCTTGGTTAGTTAACTGGTTGTGTCTTTAGTTAACTGAGTTTAGGTTCAGTTCGGTTGAGTTTGAGTATTCCGAAGCACTTTAGTGGTGACAATTCCTATGCCAAACCAACTGAGGTTCAAATTCTCTCCATTGTAACATCATTGTTCATTATAATGATTATTGGATCATGTGACACTATTCTTCTCCTATCTGATTTCTTATGCATAATTAATTGTCTGCTCATTTTTACTGCAATTTTCACTCTAATTCAACTTTTCTGCTCATTATTTCTCTGTGAGGTATACTCAACTCTTAGATCTGCTGTGATTTATAATTTCACATGGTATCAGATCCATTTGAGCATAGTTTGAGTAGTTTCTTTCAATAGTGCACTAGAAGCCTCTGGATTTTCACAACAAATCCTGGTGCCATTGCATTGAATTCATTGGAGAAATTCTTTGAGGTCTATCCAGGTGTGAAGGATCTGAAAAAATGTGCCTATTGTCCTAAAGTAGTGCTCAGTAGTAGTCTATCTCAAAAATTGATATTTTTTTGCAAGTTATTCAAAAAAAAATTGAGTGTAGCAGTAGCAGTAGTTTCACCTTGCATTCTCTCTAGCAGTTCCCATGGACAATTCGAACTCTCCTCTCTCTCCCAGGATCCTAACACCCTTCAATTACCTTGATTGGAGGGTTGATATGAAAATGGTATTACGCAACAAGTCACTGTACAGGGTAACAATGGGGAAGGATTTTGAACCACAAGCAGATGTGGAGAAGGTCAAGTATCTGAATAGATTGGATGAATCATTCAGTTTCATGTGTATCCATATTTCCAGAGATATACTCTTCCACCTCGAAGGATTGAAGACTCCAAGAGAGGTATGGTTGAAGTTGGAGACCCTCTTCAGCAAACAAGATGAGCTAAGGGGCCATATTCTGTAGAATGAGTTGATTTCTCTTCAACTAAGTAGTTTTGAGACCATCTAGAAATTCTTTTCCAAATTCAAATATTTGGTCATGCAATGCAAGCAGTGTGGCATTGACAAGAAGGATGAGCAGTTGTTGCTATCAATTCTGAGAAAGCTAGGTCCTGAGTTCTCCATATTTGTCTCTACCTTCCATTCAAGGTGAATGTCAATTCCTAGTTGGAAGATGCCATTCTTAGATGTTTTCACTAAATCTCCAATCCGAGAACAAGACAAATTGATCCATATGGGAACCTTGAAGGCCTCCAGAGATCAAGATCTTGTGGCTCGAGAAGCAAAAAGTGCGAATGGAAAGAGAAAGCACAAGTGAAAGGAGAAGAGGAAATATGAACCCGGGAAGAATGCCAAGTCAATTCCATTAGAAGGAGCCTCCAGCTCTAAGAAGGACAAACAAAAGGGATTTGAGAAATCCAAGTGTTCCTATTTCAAGAAAGGAAACCACCCAGAGAGATCTTGCATGCAGAAGAAGATATACTAGATGACCAAGCTTCGTGAACAACACAACATTCCCTTCTAGAAGGTGCAAGAGACACTGATTCTGGAAGTGAGTATGATGGTAATGAGATATGCCATGCACTAAAGGATGGATTTTCAAAATCGCAATCCCTCCTCATAGATTCAGGATCCTCCAGCCACATGGTTGCCTCCAAAGAATCATTTTCTTCTCTATATCTCAAAGATGGTCTGATTATCCACTGATCTGGATATTAGGGGCTAAGACCCAGAAGACTTGATTGCTGAGAGAGGAGGAGAAGAGATAGCTTCAAAACTGAAGCGAACAATGAACCAGCTATGAGAAATACAAAGTAGTGAGATATGGGCTATGAATAGCATCGATGGACAAACATAGAATAAATATGCCACGTGGAGGGGTGAGGCTCAAAGAGGGTTCTTTGAGCCTCACCTATAAAACTATACTAAGAAAGACACTCAGAACCAATACCCCAATAATAACTCAATAAAATAAGAGAAATGTAGGATAGAAACCAATGAGTAACTTGTTATCATGAGAAGGCTTGTTAGACCTTTATATAGCATTATTACAATGTGTCTTGAGGCCATACCATGTGCTACCAAATACCATGATATGAGAGGGTGGCCTCTCCATTTAATGCTTTTATGATAAATGAGAGAGGGTGGCCTCTCCATTTAATGCTTTTATGATAAATGAGAGAGGGTGGCCTCTGCATTTAATGCTTTTATGGTTTATACATATGAATTTAGACCATATGCCCCCTAAAATTTGCATGATTCCTCCCCCCTTAGAAAATGATGGTCCCCATTATTTCATGCTAAAAATAGACCCATGATTACAATGTGCTAGTTACCAATGAAGAGAAGGGTTTTGTGTGGTTGACCCATAACCGTGGGTTTTGCGAGGTTGACCCATAACCGTGGGTTTTGTGAGGTTGACCCATAACCGTGGGTTTTGCAAGGGTGACCCATAACCATGATGGCAATGGCAAGCTTGATTTCAATGAAGAGAAGAGTTTCGTGTGGTTGACTCAGAACCATGGGTTTTGTGTGGTTGACCCATAACCGTGGGTTTTATGTGGTTGACCCATAACCATGGTGGCAATGACAAGCTTGTTTCCACTAAAGAGAAGGGTTTTGTGTGGTTAACCCATAACCGTGGGTTTTGTGTGGTTGACCCACAACCATGATTACAATATATAACTGTGGGTTTTGTGTGGTTGACCCATAACCATGAGTTTTGTGTGGTTAACCCATAACCATGGGTTTTCCTTGGAGTTAACAATTATGAGCTATCAATTGTTGCTTGACCTTGAAAAGGTGTATAATATTTTGGACAAGTTGCTTGTATTATTTGTTTAGTGAGGATTACTTGTAAGCAATATGTTTATCAGTGGCTTGGCTTGCTTTTTGACTGCATCCTTTTCCACCAGTTACTATTGCTAAAATGGCAGGGTCTTCATCAGATCTCATGGAAGCTCAGCTTGTCATTAATTCAGAAGCACCGAATTATTTGTTGTTACTTACATATGTTGTAAATTTGTCCATTGTCTCGTTGCATGCCAAAGAAGGGTCAGCAAATTGAACATAATGTTGTGTTAAGTGAGTTTAAGTCTTCCTTTAATATGTATTGACAGGTTTGGTCACCATTTATTGCCAATTTTGCTAATGATTTTTCCAAGATGTATGGTTTTTCGGATGGAAATTTTGATCCCATTGATTGCTCAGTAAGTGAAGAATATTCATTGTTTAAGTTTGTGCATAATATATCTACTTGAATATGCCTTGTTACTAGAGAATATTCAGAAACCTATCCTTTAATGTGTCAATCTCTGCAATTCAATTTCTAGTTTTTGTCATTTTCTATTATTTGAGGGGTGATTGTGCATCTTTTTCTCCTACTATTACTTTGTTTATTACATCTGTATCTTGGTTGTTCACAGATGTGTTGACTAGGTACACTGGGACTTGCCATTGAAAATGAACCACAAACGCACTTCCAACCAAAGGTTTGTTACACAGGCATACTGCCTACAAGGTATAGTGGTGTGTATGCAACCTGATATATAAATGATGCAAGCGATCCAAGGCTTGGGCACATATGAAGAATGACTGAGAATAGAGAGAAGATAATTACACTTGTTAGTCACATAGATTATATGATTAGTTTATATGGTTACCTTTTGGGGTTTTTTGGACTCTGGATTTCTTTTCTTATTTCTTTGGGTTGTTGTGCAACCCTTCATCAGTATTATATTTTGGAGTTGTGCTCCTCACCTATATTTGGTTTATTCAATGTTTCTCTGGCTATTTTGGGAATCTGGTTCATACCATAAAGTGCTTGGTGTTCCTTGGATTGCTTGGGTCTCTAAGTACTTTAGAATATAGATATAGTATGACATTTGTATATGTGTAATAATATTGTGGATGATCTGCCTCTGTTATCATTTGAGTATCACCATGAAAACATGGTTCCTCCCTTTTTAATGCTCTAGACCCACATCCCATGCACTTATTGAATATCACACCACTGGAGATGAGACATGGATGAAATGCTCTCTTTACTGTTGTTTATGATAGTATATACCCAGACTTCGAAGTAAACAGTCTTTACTGTTGATATTGGGTGAAATTATGCCCAGGAATGGAAACTAACTGATGCTTTACCCTACAGAGCCTTAATCTCATTTGTATACTCTTATCACACCTGTGTCCATACTGTAGCCACCTCGGCCACCACTCCCACTTGAGTTGTACTTCCTTATGCCCTTTTTAACGTCCATGGTCACACCACTTCTCACTGTCCAATGTTACCAACCAGTACCCCTATTCCCTATTTTAAATATCTGGCCACTGCACACACCATTGTCTTAAACTCCCTCAAGTTAAAGCTACCATTGTAGCTACTTTTAAACTACCTTTTCCAACCATTCAACCACTTTATAGTAGTCATCATGGCCCCCATCCTACATAAATAGCATGGAGTTTTATACCATTTTCCACATATCCACTTTGGTAGGTTCTATGTCTTACGATGATCCCCCCCCCCTCATTGTCATCGGGAATTTAATTGGTCCAACAGGCATTTATGCACCAAAAATGTCACGTACCCACCCATTCAACCAATGCAAGGCAGGGTACATGATGCCAAATTTAGGGCTTTCACATGATCTCCGCCCATTAGTTAGATTCATATAAATAAAAATATGAATGTGCAGATGTAAAACAAATCAATTATGCACGACGGAATTAAAACAACATCCACACACTCTTCATGCTCATCTAGCATATCAAAATAATCATTAATTAAACATTGCAGAAGTAAATACATAGACTTAAAAAAAACACTTATCTTCATTATGCAACTGCCCCAAGCAACTAGCTATGTCACTGCAATGTTCCACCCAACCATAGGCTCTTCGAAAACTTATACTAAGTCCGTCCGAAGGCCACCCCCGAGTTGGGCATGATTCTCGCAAGGAAAGGGAACATTCCAGCTCACACGCAGTCCATTAACCATTTCATCTCAGCCAAGCCAGTTCAACTGGGTTTATCAGGCTACACTTGATAATGGATGCTTATTCTCAAGCTCAAGCCAGAACAATGGATTACTCATTCCCCATACCCCAACATACTCTTTCTTCTCACAACAAAAATGATCATTGGCATGGTTACACATTTACAACAGAGGTGTTCACAAACAGGGCTCACATTGGCTTTCCCAGCTCATGGTTCACCCAAGCGAATTGTGGAATTTCGATTTTAACCCCAGGGAGCAAAACCGACTTCTCCCCACTTGTTAGGATCCTTTTCAATGGCCTAAATGACCTCCAGGAAGACCCAAAAACATTCTCTTTTTTTTCCCCACTGGTAATCAATACAAAAACGCCCATTCCCAGGTAAAAAGATGAAGGGAAAACCAGAGAACCATGGAGGAAAACGCCCAGACAGCCAGAGCTGCGTGAGGGAGTAAGACTAGTGGTTGCATAATGGCTTAGAGAGCAATTTCATGGCTCTATTCTTGCCCAAGGAGACAAACACGTTTTTCCATAAAAGGTGGCTTGCCCATACCCGAATTTGGACAGCCATACCTCTCCATTCCCAAGGCATTAACTACCCCAACCAACTCTTGGGAGAAATCAATGGTTGGGTACAAAAGTCAACATGGGTAGTTGAGAGTTTGATGGGTTCCCTCATTGACACTTGGCTTGATTCTATTGGCTCAAGGTTTTGAATGTTTTCCCTCCCAATTCCTTGTGAAATCATGCCCCCATCTCTTTTTTGCATTGCATAACTAGTTGTGGGTATTTTATTAAAATGCATATTACATGATGTTGAAATTCCAATGTGCCTGGCAAAGCATATGCATCAATAAATCGATGGTGGGGCCTTGGTCTTGAGCTCCTCACCATGATTTCATGAAAATATTACATCATTTAAAATGTTAAAGTGATAGGGTCTAGATGGGGACGTGACATTCCCCTCCCCTTGGAATAACACCGTCCCCGGTGTTCCAATACTTCAGATTATATACCCACTTTACACATGATTCAAAATTCACAAACTGTGACAGGTCTGTCCTGCGTTTCATCCCTTTACTTTGAACTTTCAAGATCAAGTCCTCTAGCTTCCACAAGCTTCTCCTGCTAGCTTTGGTCTTCCAGCTCTACAGGTGGGCATTGTTCCAAAGCAATCCCTTTCCGTTTGTTTATCTTCCAGCTGATCTACAAGTTTGGAATTTCATGGATTTCATCTTCCTTGCTGTCCTGGTAACTATCTGAGGAATATTTCCAGCCCAAAGCAAATAGCTTTTGGCTTGCTGCCATGATCAATGTGCACAACTGGCTCTCGCTTTTCTCACTAGCGATCATTTGGCTAGTAATAGCTGCAACAATGGTTTTCAATTTCTCACCTGTGAGACTCATCATGGCAATTCTTGTTAGGACAAGCAGAACACAATGTTAAAATTAGTCAATTAATTGCCTAATTGACATGGAACGTCCATGCTTTACTCATGAGACTTCCACACATTTCATGCTTTCCCACACACGCATGAACTCATTCATGTTCATCCTTTCACAAGAAAATAACTATTTCAGCATTCACAATTCATTTCAAGCAATGAAATACAAGTTGTTTTCATTTATGACATGCACTCAACAATCCTTTGTTTCTAAGATGCATCAGTCAAAAGGAAAGAGAAGAGTAAGAGTTTTCCCCCTCTTAGTCTTGTTCCCATCCGGAACCACACCATCACTAGTGGTTCTATGCTCCTTGGCCTCTTTCACTTCAATGTGAATGCTTGACTTGCCCTTTCTTGGCTATGACACTTTAGTGTCTAAGGTCTGTCTAATGGCTTTCAACTAGGGAACCCTTCCCCATTGTTGCTTACAGAACCTTTGGCTGCTAGGGACCACACAGTTCCACTAGCACCATATTTTATTACTGCTCATACTGAGCTCCTTAGGACAGTCATGTGTCCACATGCATCCTTCAGATGATTTCATAGTCCTTGCTTCCAGCAATACCTACACTCAAACATTGAGTCAATTCACATGTTTAGTGTATTTTCATAGGGTTTATCTCCAAATGAGAATTTAAGAAAATCATAATTAAATCATATACACATGTATATTCATAAGCAAGAGTTGCAAGATAACCAAATACTTATCTTTATAGGATGTCTTCACTTTATCCCACAGGATCCTTCTTCGCTTTCCAAGCATTGGATTTCCCGTGGATACAACAATGAATGTTGGGCCAGCACGCAGGCTACTCCACAACCATTCGAACACGTAATGCCAGGCCAGTACGTTGACTGGTTTTATCAATTGTTTAAGGGAATGTTTGGCAGCACGCCGGCTGCTCCACAACATCAAGTGGTTAATGTTCCCACCAACTATTCTCTGAATTTACCAAGAATTTTATAGCTTCAACCAGTTACTCTCTAGCTTTACCAAGCATTTATAGCTCCAACCAGTTACTCTCGGGCTTTACCAAGCATTTATAGCTCCAACCAGTTACTCTTTGGCTTTACCAAGCATTTATAGCTCCAACCAGTTACTCTTTGGCTTTACCAAGCATTTATAGCTCCAACCAGTTACTCTTTGGCTTT
The DNA here is from genome assembly GCA_027924585.1 of Larix kaempferi. NCBI lineage: Eukaryota > Viridiplantae > Streptophyta > Pinopsida > Pinales > Pinaceae > Larix > Larix kaempferi. Next base: position 581,387 of record BSBM01000883.1, read on the forward strand.
ACCAAGCATTTATAGCTCTTTCAGGGTCCTTGCTTCCTGTAATGGCCAAGGTTTACAATAAAGAAACAACAGTGCATCAGCTTGGTTGTCATAAGACTTATACCTGAAGTCTTCATTATTCCAAACAAGAAATAAATGAAAATGAATACTTATCTGTGTTGTGTATTTTCCTTGCTACTCCACAGGTTTCCTTCTCTGCTTTACAAGCCTTGGATCACCTGTGGGGTGGATGCTTGGCCAGCACACATGCTGCTCCACAACATCATCCGAATAGGCAATGCCAAGACAGTGCGCCGACTGGGTTTATCAGGCATCCCAAAGATCAGTATGCTAAGCCAATACGCCGACTGGGTTTATCAAGCATTTCAAAAATTAGTATGCTAATCCAGTATGCCAACTGGGTTTATCAAGCATTTCAAAAATTAGTATGCTAAGCCAGTACGCCGACTGGGTTTATCAAGCATACGACAATCATTTCCAAGCCAGTTCTCCGACTGGGTTTGTCAGGAAATAACACCCAAATAACCAATACCTCCATAACCAATGCCAAGCTAGTACACCGACTGGGTTTGTCAGGCATTAATTTAACAACATGCCAAGCTAATACACCGACTGGGTTTATCAGGCATCCAGCAACCTTTCGCCACAACTCCCAAATAACCAATGCCAAGCCAGTACGTCGACTGGGTTTATCAGGCATAAAACAACCATTGCCAAGCTAGTACATCGATTGGTTTTATCAGGAAATATGAACAACATAATATGATTATGTGGCTCCTTCTCTTATGCAACCAGTGGTTCCCTCCCGGAACTCCACAGGTGACTCACTTGACTGCAGGCTAGCATGGCCCCACAATACCCACTCACACTACACAAGGATGATACCCCTTTTCTGCAACACAGCTCCTCGGGCCTATCCATCCCTTCTAGTGTCCTTTAGTGTGAGCATAGAAAGGTTACCACTGCCCATACAGTCATCTTGAGCACCCTTTCTTCACTTTGCCTCTTACATGCAACACCAATTGCATTTGTGTAAGCTGTTAGCACAAGAAGGATAAGCAGGCTCATCAGTATTGCTGCCCAAAAATTGTAATCATATTTCATATCATTCACTATCAAGTATTGAAACACCAGGAATGCGTCCATTCCCTTAGGGTACAGTCAATATTGAAACCCTAACATAACCCATCACTCGAAAGGTATGCATCCCTTTCCGATGTGAGCCATGTAGGCCTTAGTCACACTCAAGCAGTCTGGAACAATAATGAAATAATAAAACATGCTCCGCATATTAAATCTAATAATTTAGACATGCATGTTTTTGTCTAGGGTCACAGAATACTCATTCATTTTGCATATGTGTCTCACACGCCTTCTGGGCATAGCTTTACCATCTCACTTTCATGGTTTACCGACATGCGGTTTGGCTGAGACATTATCAATGGCGTTTCACCCGAAACCCATTTTCAGAGCATGGGGTCTTTCCGTCTGGTTTGGCTTCTGCAGGCCATCACACATGATCTTCCTGCAATGTGTCATCCTGGCACACTTTATCAGATAGCCAAACTGTCAGCAACATTTAGCAATAAGCTTCAAATATGATTGTTCCATAACCCATCAATAGCATTAATAGTTAAATTCAATATGAATTTACAATTCTGTCTCCTACAGAAATTGATTTGCTTAGCAATGAGTCTCTCCTCATATTGTTTGGCTCTTGTAAGTGGTATCACTTTGCCCATTATGGTTTCACCCTTGCTACCATATCTGAACATCCACCTACAGCATGTCCTCCTGACACAATTCTATATAAGCCAAACAATCATTAGCAATTATAAGCAAATTCTCAAATCTGAAATTTGTAACTCTGTTTTCCTACAGAAATTAGATTTGCAACTATGAGACTATTCTCATAAACTTAAACCAGACAATTTTCAGATTCGTTTCATGCGTAAATTTACAACCATGAGAACCTTCTCATAACCTTTGGCTTTTGCACATGGTAGATCCCAGTTCTTACTATGGGCTTATCCTCATTGCCATGCGCAAGACTTTTCTACCTAAAAACTGAAACTTCAATCAGCCAAACACGTTGTGAGTATCTACGCACATAATCATTCATTGCCATAACAGTCACTGAAGTGATCTCAGAATTATAATACTCAATAATTCAAACACCTTCAGCTATTTAACATTTGAAATGCAATGAAAATATATATACATTTCTATATATGCATCATTATCACAATAGAATTTCACGACATAGTCACATTATCCATGCAACTTAAATAAATCGTAAATACTCATTATTTCACAGTCATATCACTCATACAACTCTGTCCTTCCACAGAGCATTCTAGCAGCCCATCGATCATGATTTGGCTCTTCATGTACTTACTATTCTGCATTACCATAATCAGGACCACCAGTCCTCACTTGCTTTGGTTATTAGGCACATAACCAACATACACATGGCATGATATAAATTCATATGAATGCATTGAGATTCCTAAACAGTCATAGGGTGTAAGGATCATTTCCTTTACTTACCCACACCTCACCAAGCTTGGTAGGTTAACAGTCCCAATCGGTATTCCATTACATATGCAGACTTCATTATCTTACCAATATGCAAGATCCCATTTATGCACAAGCATTCCCATATGCACTATGCAATGTTTGTTAAGGTGCCATCTAGTGCATATACATCTATGTAATCCCTTACATTTTTAACATTTTTATGCCATATGACAATTTCATAATTATAAGTATGATAACAAATAGGGGTTTAAAGAATTCTTCCCTTTTCGATCCCTTATTGTAACATGGAATTCCTCTTCCATATCATGCAATTGTAGAAATTGTCCATATTGACAACAAAAATTGTTTGTCAAAACAGTCGCTGGCACTCTTCTGCACTAAATATTTGTGATATATGTAGACCTCATTCAAACTATGGTCATGCATCATTGTTCCCTGCTGGACAAGCTTTCCAATTCCTGTCTTCATGCTCCATTCCGACATCGGGTGCGGAAATTGCATGTCTTCAAAAATGACAACTTTCACTCTAATTCTGCACATTTTACACAGTTGCATTTTGGTCCAGAATGCCAACTTTAGCCACCTTCGGAAGAAAATATATGAGGAATCACAAAAACTTATCTATCAGGTGAAGTTAGTCCATATAACAAGGAACACTCAGCAATTCACGGATTTCAATTCCGATGCACCATTCATCTTCTATGAATTTCTGGGTTTTACTACTTCTTACTTTTCACATTTTTCCAAAATTCCAAATTTTGGGCCAAAAATGGCTATTTCCCAAACGGTGCATTTCTGGGAAATCTTCGTCTAACGAAACTATCCGTCTTAATGAGAATATGAAATGTCTAGTTTAGTAAAATTTTTGATTCCCACATCTAGGGTCACTTTTACTATCCACCAGCTTTTCAAAATCCCGAAAAAGTGGTCCGGAATAGTGCCTTTTGGCCTTCTTGCTCACCCCGACTTCACATCCCTTGGAGTTTGGCCCCAAGATTCTGAACTTAACATCGTTCCTGCTTCATGGTCGCGCCTGCTTAATTTCAGCTCAAACCGACCTTCCATCAAGCCTCGGGACTCCGTCCTTCAAAAGTCACTATTATCCATTTTCTGTCAAATGGGAGTGTAATGGGCTCGGGGTCTTCACTGGTTCTTTCATGGCCTTCGTCAATGGCCTTCGAGCCCCACAGGAATTATCCCATTCTGAGCCCGGATGCTCCCTCTATCCAAAAATTAAGTTTTCGTGACGGGACGGTTCGCTGAACGCTCCCGTAATTGCGGAGCAATTCAGTGAAGGCTCCCGCAATTGCGGAGCCTTTCGGCGAATGCTCCCGCAATTGCGGAGCCATTCGGCGAATGCTCCCGCAGTTGCGGAGCCATTCGGCGAATGCTCCCGCAGTTGCGGAGCCATTCGGCGAATGCTTCCACCGTTTCGGAATGGTTTGCCGAATGCTTCCAAAATTTCGAGGCGATTTGGTGAAGTCTTCTGCAGTTTTGGAACGACTTGCGGAACTCTTCCGCAAATTTCGGGGAACTCCTCCGCGTTGCAGAACGGTTCGCGGAACTCTTCCGCAATTGCGCAAAGGTTCATCGAACTCTTCCGCAGTTTCGGAAGACCTTCCGCAAATTTCGGAAGAGAATCCCTTCCGCAAATTTTGGAAGAGAATTCCTTCCGCAATTTCGGAAGAGAAATCCTTCTGAAAATTTCCTTTCGACGCCAAATACTTAGAAATTTTTTTCCGCTGTTTCGGAATAGTTTTCCGAATTCTTCCGCGATTTCGGAACCGTTCGCGGAATCCTTCCGCAGTTTCGGAAGACATTCCCGAACTCTTCCGCGTTGCGGAAACGTTCGCGAAATCCTTCCGCAGTTTCGGAAGACATTCCCGAACTCTTCCGCGTTGCGGGAACGTTCGCGGAATCCATCCACAGTTTCAGAAGTCATCATAGAAACTTAGAAAAATTTTGAAATTAAAAATTTTGAAAATTTTCCTAACTATCAGTGCTGAGCGGGAAGCATACTTACCTCTGCACCTATGATAGGTAGCCCCATAAAGGCCCAATGCTGCAACTAGCAGCTCTGATACCAACTGTCACGTACCCACCCATTCAACCAATGCAAGGCAGGTTACATGATGCCAAATTCAGGGCTTTCACATGATCTCTGCCCATTAGTTAGATTCATATAAATAAAAATATGAATGTGCAGATGTAAAACAAATCAATTATGCACGGTGGAATTAAAACAACATCCACACACTCTTCATGCTCATCTAGCATATCAAAATAATCATTAATTAAACATTACAGAAGTAAATACATAGACTTAAAAAAAACACTTATCTTCATTATGCAACTGCCCCAAGCAACTAGCTATGTCACTGCAACGTTCCACCCAACCATAGGCTCTTCAACAACTTATACTGAGTCCGTCCGAAGGCCACCCCCGAGCTGGGCATGATTCTCGCAAGGAAAGGGAACATTCCAGCTCACACGCAGTCCATTAACCATTTCATCTCAGCCAAGCCAGTTCAACTGGGTTTATCAGGCTACACTTGATAATGGATGCTTATTCTCAAGCTCAAGCCAGAACAATGGATTACTCATTCTCCATACCCCAACATACTCTTTCTTCTCACAGCAAAAATGATCATTGGCAGGGTTACACATTTACAACAGAGGTGTTCACAAATAGGGCTCACATTGGCTCTCCCAGCTCGTGGTTCACCCAAGCGAACTGTGGAATTTCGATTTTAACCCCAGGGAGAAAAACCGACTTCTCCCCACTCGTTAGGATCCTTTCCAATGGCCTAAATGACCTCCAGGAAGACCCAAAAACGTTCTCTTTTTTTTTCCCCACTGGTAATCAATACAAAAACGCCCCTTCCCAGGTAAAAAGATGAAGGGAAAACCAGAGAACCATGGAGGAAAATGCCCAGACAGCTAGAGCTACATGAGGGAGCAAGACTGGTGGTTGCATAATGGCTTAGAGAGCAATTTCGTGGCTCTATTCTTGCCCAAGGAGACAAACACGTTTTTCCATAAAGGGTGGCTTGCCCATACCCGAATTTGGACCAGCCATACCTCTCCATTCCCAAGGCATTAACTACCCCAACCAACTCTTGGGAGAAATCAATGGTTGGGTACAAAAGTCAACATGGGTAGTTGAGAGTTTGATGGGTTCCCTCATTGACACTTGGCTTGACTCTATTAGCTCAAGGGTTTGAATATTTTCCCTCCCAATTCCTTGTGAAATCATGCCCCCATCTCTTTTTTGCATTGCATAACTAGTTGTGGGTATTTTATTAAAATGCATATTACATGATGTTGAAATTCCAATGTTCCTGGCTAGCACGCAAAGCATATGCATCAATAAATCGATGGCGGTGCCTTGGCCTTGAGCTCCTCACCACGATTTCATAAAAATATTACATCATTTAAAATGTTAAAGTGATAGGGTCTAGATGGGGATGTGACAAAAAATCACCTTGTGGGTAGAGTCTCACTCTCTGCAAACTATTTCCCTTTTGTGTGCTTTGCTTATGCGACCAACCCTTGGTATTTGTATGAATTTTATCATGGTCATAACATTCCCTTTCTTATCCACTCATCGGTATAAATAAATACCCTCGACTCTAGTGCCCATGCCTTCCATTCCGATGAAGACAGGTTATTCAGAACCTTTGTTTTTTATTTTACTACCACATTGCCATAAAATATATTTAAGGATTACGTTGGACGAAAATCAATTCGAAAGATGGATGCAATCACTTCAATTTGTTTAAAGACCATTTTTTTCTTGGTGAAGTAAGATGAACCATAAGAGTTTTCTAGTTTCCTAGATGCATAGAATACAGAGATGGCATCTGTATCTGGGAAAGCAAACCAGGCTGAGAAATCCAAAACCCCATTTGCTTGTAATAGTATTTTATTTGTGGTACACTCCTATCTTGATTGACTTAATTAAATTGTAATTTTATAGTAACTTTACAATAATATTCCATGTAGATTAATAATAAACTAATGTTCGGAAGATACCATATTTTGTTAGAGGGAATTGTAGCCCACTTGAAGAGCAACTCGAAAACTCTACCAATTGGGTTCTATACAAGAGTTGGTTGCCTATTGGCAGACTACACCAATTGTTTGTAACAGACTATAAACTTTTCTTGCTGGCAAAATGGATTTTGATTAGCCCATTTGTTTTGTATTTAGAAGGCACTGAAGCTCAAATAAAGGAAAATTTTTAACTTTTTCTAGTTGACCTCCTACTAAAGAGTCATCTACCTATAACTGCCTCTTTTTTATAGAGTAAATGCTCAATTGCGCCTCTCATCTCATAGCTGATTTATCAATCTTTGAAAGAACATAGTCTAGTTTCTGCAGTGAAAATGCTAACCTATCATTATTTTAAGTCGTATCAAAGCATAAAATTATGAACTATTAAAGTTAGTGTGCATAGATAATTGTATTATGATGGAATTATTCAATTTAATAAATTTTGAACATCATACCTTGTCAAGGAGCATAAAAATGCTTTCATGTTCATGATATCTTGATGCGAGTCATGTACATGCAATATTCACACTCAACTTTGACATTTATGGAGAGAGTGTTTGATGGAAGAGTTGATTGTTTTGTTAAGGCAACCTTGACAAGGGTTTGCTTTGTAAATCTCAATAAGGTATGTAGATCTTCCATACTTGAGATGATATAAAAAGTGAATAGGGCGGAGACTTCCATTATAGAGTGCATTTTCCATCTTCGAAATAAGCCTCTTCCCTTTATCTATTAGGTAGGACATCAAAAGAGCTCAAAGTAATGATAGAATGGTCAAAGGAGAGTTCGAGTACTTATGCAAATGAGACCTTTGCATTGCAAATTCTGTTTTATTGGTTGTATGATGCTATCATAATAAAATTAAGCACTAGTTATTGGTACCATCGTGGGCCCAATGGGAAAATTCTTATGTGGGTCATTGGAATATCCATTTTCCAACAGTCTTTTATTAATTACAAAGTCTTATATAAGTTAGTGTACTTTTATTTTAGTTAATTTAATTTTTCTGTTAGTTTTCGGGAAAAGTGTATTTATCCCATAAAAAGTGCTAACATAAAAAATTAGCTATAAATGTACTCTTAGGCAATAGACTAGAGGTTTTTTGGTGAAGTGTGCTAGCTATAAATGTACTCTTAGGCAATAGAGTAGAGGTTTTCTGGTGAAGTGTGCTATTGCAGGTAGTTCAAGCAACTATTATGGGCAAGCATATTGTGAATACTACCTTGAATTTGGCCTGAGTTGATGCTCGCGATGTCCTCAATTATGTCGTCCAGTAGATTCAGAACAGATCAAGTCATTTCATCATGGTTATGGACTCTACTTTCTATATACACATGGAACACAGCTTCATGGTTACCTTAGCTTTAACCCTACCATCACAACCTACATGTAGGTAGTATTTAATTTCTTGCCTAACTTTGTTGAGCTATTTTTTGTGTATGAAATTGATCAAAGTTTTTTTTTGGCAAATAATTTTGCAGCAGTCCGACACTAGGTTTTTTCTCAATGAAAAGAACACATTGTGATGGATATTGCAATCTCTTTGGTGGTAATGGCTATGCCATGGGGTTTTTTCCTGGTAAGTTCTGTATATTAAAGGTTGATGTATAGCACCCCTGAAAATTTTCTTGTCCATTATATACATGCCATTGGGCATACATGAGAGTTGTATGAATCGATCATTGTATACAAAATATCATTTTGATATTTCAATCATTAAATATTTAGCAATATCCATTGATTTTGACCTTGACAATTTAATTAGCAATATTAGTTTGTCTACTGTCATTACCCTCCTTAGCATTTGTTAGTGATATTATGGGTATTGCAGCAATTTAGAGTGCGTACGAATTCAATGTAGACAGAAAACTGCATATTAAATGTTTATGTCAGTGGTGGCTTTTTCCGATAGCAAATTGCACCCCCAGGGGTCATACATTGTAAGCTTTTAACATGGCTAAAACTAATTATTGAGCCTGTAGAAAAATATAAATTTGTACTTCACTTTTGATAGTCTTTTAAAATTTTCCATAGAATGTGACAAAAGAGAAACTAAAATAACTTTTTGGTCGGCATGGTGAAGTTACTAAAGTCGTTCTATTGGAACAAAATCTTGGGCATCCAAAGCATGATTTTGGTTTTTTTCATTATGCTGACCATTCTAGTGCCATAAAAGCTATTGAAAAAAAATAGAAATATGTTATCGAAGGTAAAAATAAAAAGAAGCAACGTGGACAATTGTTTCTTGAAACTATGCTATTCATACTTTTGATTGGTAAAATATGTTAAGATCTATAAGTTTTTATTTTATTTCTAGGTCGGGAGATGTCAGTATATTTAGCAACACATTCCAATGATAAGAAGCCCCAAACTATGGAAAACCCTACATCATTTCTGAGGTCTCTGTTTTCAAATTTTCAGCCTCAAGCTGGGTATGGTTACAATCCAAACATGTATGTTTTTTCTCCATGGGCTATATACTCAGGTAAAACACAATATTTTTATGTTGTGATTCTTTGCATGACTACACCTGCTAGAGATTCATAATTCTTTTGCTGTCCATTTCTGTTGTATTTTCCAAGATTTTATTGATTATCCTTATAACCTTCCTTGTGAAATTATTCACAAGGTCTTTCAGCCTATCATCTATGGTGGAGAAAGTGCACATGTTATAATCTCAAATAACCTTGTTTTTAAACTTTCTCATATGGTATTTCAGCCTATAATCTATGGAAGAGACCCGACACCTGAAGGCATGACGATGGTGCCCATGATACTTCCAAATGGGCGTGTTGGATACGTATTGTAAGTCTCACCATCAATTGGGTTTCGTGATCCTTTTCCAGAATTTGGCAAGATGGTGTTAACTGTTGGAAATTTTATTCTCATATCAATCCATAAGGAATTCTATTTAAGGGTGCTAGCTCAATGGTAGAGCACCTGCCTTATAGGAAGAAGGTTGGTGGTTCAATTCCTCCATGCCCTATTTATATTCTGAAACCACCAAAAAGAGATAAATGACTAAAAAATTGACCAAAATTTGCATATAAACGACCACCAGTACAACATGAGAGATAAGTGACCAAAAACATGACCAAAATATGCATATCAATGACCACTTTTGAGTTGATGATCGCTAGTAGCAAATTAGCGGTCATTTATCACGTGACAAAAAATGTGGTCATTAATTGTGACAATTAATGACCAAATATATGAATAAATTATGACCAAATATATGACCAAATTTATGACCACAATATAAGCTATAAATGACCAAGCTAAATATGATTAATGACCAAATATATGACTTAATTATGACCAAATATACGACCAAATATATGACCACAATATAAACTATAAATGACCAAGCTAAATATGGCCACATATTTGTTACCAGTGGTCACCAACTCAAAAATGGTCATTTATATTTGGATTTTTGTGATTTTTTTGGTCATTTATCTCTCATTTTGTACTAGTGGATGCTCTATTGAGATCTAGACAGGTAGAGCGGTGTGCTCGTAACATCCTAGGATGCTCTGAGTAGGTTTTTCTATAGTTTCCCATAGAAAAGATCCTTTAAATTCTGGATAGGTAGAGCGGTGTGCTCGTAACAGCCTGGGATGCTCTATCAAGATCCAGACAGGTAGAGCGGTGTGCTTGTAACATCCTGGGATGCTCTGAGTAGGTTTTGCGAAAGTTCACATAGAAAAGATCCTTTAAAATATAGACGGGTAGAGCGGTCTGCTCGTAATAGCCTAGGATGCTCTATCGAGATGCAAACAGGTAGAGCGGTGTGCTCGTAACATCTCGGGATGCTCTGGCTAGTGATGATGAAGACCTACAGGTGGTGGGCCTACATCCAGCATGAAAAACGACTGGCTCTGTAGAACTTCCTATGAAAAGTAGATTGGAGATTGATTGAGATAGCAGCAGCAGTGACGATGACGATGATTCGATGACGATGATCCAGTGACGATGATCTAGAGAAGAAGACTTGTGCTAGCAGATCTGTGTCGAGAAATACCTTCCTAGTTAAGAGGGAGTGTTGATGTATTTGTAACTTCGGAATGTATTTCATATATGTATACTGTATTCCTATAGAGATGTTATTATTCCTCTATACGGAAATGTCGTCATTTATATTGTAAGTGTCGTAACTTATACTTGATGGGTTATTAGACCACCTTGTTAGGGTCGTCACTATATGAGTCATGTGGGTTAAAGGGTTATTAGACCACCCTATTGGGGGTCGGCCCTGTCAACATTATGTTATGTGGTTAAGTTAAGGCTGACCTAGTAAAGGTTATTAGGCAAGTCAAGTCAAGTATAACTAGAGTGCAGGAGGCACTCTATTTGATCATTCAATTTCTCACTCATACACTCATTGGAGAGTGGCGCACTATTGGAGGAGGAGAAGTTGCTGCTATGAGTATATCTATTATGCTTGGGTTTTGTATCATGGCTCTATCTATCTCTAAGGAAGTTGTGGGGTTTTTCACCTTCTTGGTTTTCCCCGGTGAAACTCTGTGTCTCTTGTGTGCTTGCATTATTGTGTAATTGATTGATATGTTGTAGATATGTTTTACATGTTGTTCTCTCAGTTAAGACCCTAGATCAGATTGAAGTAAATTCTGAAAAACTAACAAATATAATGTCTTTGAATGGTTCTTTGATGCATAGTGTTGATGTATATGTAACTTCGGAATGTATTTCATATATGTATATTGTACTCCTATAGAGATAGTATTATTCCTCTATACGGAAGTGTTTGTATTCCTATAGAGATGTTATTATTCCTCTATACGGAAGTGTCATCATTTATATTGTAAGTGTCGTAACTTATACTTGATGGTTTATTAGACCACCTTGTTGGGGTCGGCTCTGTATAAGTCATGTGGGTCGAAGGGTTATTAGACCACCCTATTGGGGGTTGACCATGTGGGAGAAAGGGTTATTAGACCTCCCTATTAGGTGTCGGCCCAGTCAGCATTATGTTATGTGGTTAAGTTAAGGATGACCTAGTAAAGGTTATTAGGCAAGTCAAGTCAAGTATAAATAGAGTGCGGAAGGCACTCTATTTTATCATTCTATTCTCTCACACACTCTCGGGAGAGTGGCGCACTTGTGGAGGAGGAGAAGCTGCTACTAGGAGATGTCTATCTCTTATGCTTGGGTTGTATCATTGCTCTATCTATCTCTGAGGAAGTTATTGGGGTTTTTCACCTTTATGGTTTTCCCCAAGTAAACTCTGTGTCTCTTGTGTGTTTGCATTATTGTGTCCATGATTGATCTATTGTAGATATGTTGTACATGTTGTTCTCTCAGTTAAGATCCTAGATCAGATTGAAGTAAATTCTGAAAAATTAACATGGTATCAGAGCTAGCCTGAAAGAAGGCATCGTATGGCATGTATGACACTTGTTGCAATTGCGAAGCTAGAGCTTGATATAGCAAAAACCAGTCATTGTAGAACTTTCCCTATAAATACATTTTGGCGAGGTTTCAAGGTCTGAAAATCATACAGGGGGAAGATAAGATCCCCATGTACCTTGTGTCCAAAGGAAAACCTCTAATTCGTTGTACTTTGTGATTTATGATCTGTACAATATAGGGTTTCTTCCTCTTCTAGATCTCAGTCATAGACAGGTGACCTTGGAAAAAAGGTCATAACTTGGGCGAGGAAGCTCCAAATGAAATTTCGTAAGAAGTGATGGGTAGTTCACGGACTGTACTTTCTCAGGTAACCTTGGGCAAGGAAGCTCCAAATGAAATTTCGTAAGAAGTGATGGGTAGTGCACGAATTGTACTTTCTCAGGTAACCTTTTTAGAGGCCTAAACTGAACCAGTGACACGTGGAACGCTGTATAAGTCCGCTCTCCTGTTTTATCCCATAAACAGGTCACGTTGTGACACTTGGCATAACTCTCTCTCAGAGAATCCTTTTGAGGTCAGACCTTTGGGGTTGGAAAGATGACAGGTCGGGCTATCACAAAACAAGTTTTTAGGCCCTATGAATTGAAATGTTCAAATTTACGCTAGAAACAATCAGGTACATATTTATGTCAAAACATAATTATTTTTTAGCACCTTCATTCATGGATTCCGGAATTTCGGGTTTCGGAGAAAGTTGGAATTTTTGTAATTGGAGACTATGGTTGAATGCTACTCATCAAAATCGAAATTTAGAGACCAATATCAAAATTTTTGGTTGGGCAAAAGGCCAGGCTTGATCAGACCCTAGTTCGGGACTTTGATCGGAAAAGTGGAAAATTAGGGCTTCTGCAAAAATATGAATTTTTGAAATCCGTGACCACGGCTGGAAGCTCCTCAGAAAACTAGAAGATTAGAGCTTTGGATCGAACCTTTTGATTGGACAGAAGGGTGGGCTTTATCAAACCCTAGATTGGGGTCATGTCCAGTGAATCCGGAAGTTTCAAAGGCAAATTTGAGGGGTGAAACTTTGCAGTTTTCAAATTCTGAGTATACCAGCTTGATCAACCCATCAAGGCGCATATTTCTATCCTTTCGAAAGTTTGAAATTAAAAGTTTGAATTTTTAGGGTTTCTCTGACAAATCCTAATCCAGCTCCAGATCCATTTCCTACAAATCAAGTGGATTGGTTTAATCCTAGAAGAGAATGGATTGGTCACCTGCATAAGTGAAGAAGTTCCCGTTTCAGAGGGAGATGAGGCTAAGGCCTTACATAAGAAGATTACAAGCAATCTCGACAGGTATGACTTATCCAAATATGTTTCGAGATTTGTTCATGATTAAGTTTATGGTATGTTTGTCTTCATGTTATTACGGTTAGTATAATCTTGATTAAATTTAGACTTGTCGTATCACCTTAATAAAATTATGAATGCATGATAGAATATATTCATTGATTAGGGTGTTGACACTTATGATTTTACTAATGCATTATGGTGTTGTATGAGGTTTATGTTCTCCGCTAACATGAAAGGTACACCAAGAAAGACAAATCATGTTCTAGTTCAAGAACATATCATCATGATGACATGAAGACAAAGATTCATCCATTGTCATGGATCACTTAGAAGATCTATTTACAAGGTATGTATAACTTGGTTCTATAATGGCTAACCTATGAGATATGCAGGTTACTAGCACAAGTCATTGAAGAGAACAAGAAGACATCATGTGGGTATGTTAGACATAACTAGCTAACATACCAATCCAGATATGTTTTTCCTTTATAAAGTTAGAATCCTACCTTGTGTTAGGATCCCTTATATAAGTATACTTGGCATGATTGGTTATGTTTATTCATACAGTTAGAAATGTAAGTAATCAAGGGTTTATGGATATTATGTCTCCTATCTTGATTGATGATTTAACTAACTAGAAGAGTCCTATGATCGAATAAGAATATGCATGAGTAAAAGAAGACTTCCCTAAAACCTTGACTACTAATGTTTATTATCTGTGTTTGAAATGATCATGACTATACATGTTTAAGATTATTGTGTACTAATATTACACTAATGAATGTGTGATTATGTATGAGACCTCGAGGATAACACAATGATGATACTAATAAGCATGCATAGTGATTAAGGATGGATATAAGTTCAAGGACAGGTAATCCAGGAAGCAAAGATCAAGAGGGAGCACACTCCAGTTGTTCCTGCAAGGAAGCAAAGATCAAGAAGGAGCACACTTCAGTTGTTTCTGCAAGGATGCAGATATTCAATGGGAGTTGACCACTTCTCACATCAGAATGGAGTTGCAGAAAAGAAGCAAAGACGGAGAGGGATTCAACCCAACAAACAAACAAAGATAAGTATTTGAATTATCATTCCTTGCATATTTGATTGTTTAAATAATATTGTTCAATAATGTATATACTCATGTTCCTAGAATTAGGTTGTGTATTACGCATATTAGAATAGTTGCATTGATGAACAGTACACTACTAATATACATGGGTAAGTGGCTATGGCACTGTACAACATTCCATTGCTACTTATCTAGAATGAAACCTCTTTGTTGACATGTTGGTAGTTGTGCACACTCTTAACAATGTTCTGGTAGAGATTGGAAGGCATCTAGAAAGTTATGGGATATGGATAAATGTTGTATTGAAGCATTGGGTAAGATAATTGCATGACTGTATGACATATTTCTTTATGTGTAAGAATTTTTTTTCTAAAAACTATGAGATGTTTTCTAATCATGCAATTTAACATGTTGTGTAGGAAAGATCGTATACCATCACCTACAAAAGAAGGACTACAACATTTGTTCAGCAACAAAGTTATCTATTGAAAATATTGAAGATATTAAAGTTCCTAGGATCTGGGAAGAATGCCATGATCGAGGAGTACCAGTCGATCATGAAGATGTTTGGGATGCAGTCCCAAGACCTGAAGGGGAGTCTGTAGTGACTTCCAAGAGGATCTACAAGATTAAGCATGTTGCAGGTGGTAGCATAGAGACTTTTGCTTCTGTATCTAGATACACTTCCATTAGATCCATACTTGCTCTAGCTGCAGTGATGAAATGGAAGATACACCAGATAGATTTCAAGACAGCTTTCTTGAATGGTGTAGTTGAACAAGAAGTGTATGTGGAGCAGCCACTTGATTCCGAGACACATGACAGGGAGTCATATATGTGCAGAACTTGGTATGGTAGGATAGATAGCTTTCTATCCAGTTTGGGCTTTACCAAGAATAAAGCGGATTCCAACCTTTACTACAAGGTTGAGGAAGGAAATCCAGTGATACTACTTTTGTATATGGATGACCTGTTTATTACAGGTGAAGATAGATTGATTGCCGACATGCATCGGAAGCTTGCTTTCGAGTTCGAGATGAAGAACTTGTGGATGATGCACTATTTTCTAGGTATGGAGGTGTGGCAGAGTGTAGATGGAATCTTCCTTGAACAAGGGAAGTATAGAGATCCTGAAGAGGTTCGGGATGATGGACTACAAGGTCATTGCCACACCTATGGCATCAAACCTGAAGCTTCTGTGTGATGCTTCATCTGAGTTGATTGATAATCACTATGTATTGTCAAATGATTGGGTGCTTGATGTACCTGACGAACACGAGACCAGATATTTGCTTTGTGGTGAACACATCGAGCCAGTTCCTGATGGATCCGAGGAGTGTTCACTTGGTTGCTGTAAAGCATATTCTGAGGTACCTAAAGGGTATAGTTGATTATGGGCTCAAGTATGATGTGAATCAAAAGTTTAACCTACATGGTTATGTTGATTCAGATTGGGCAGGCAATGTTGCAAATAGGAAGAGCACTTCTGGGTGCCGCTTCAGTATGGGATTAGGTGTGATCTCTTGGTTTAGCAGGAAGCAGTCCTGTGTAGCACTGAGTAAAGCCGAAGCAGAGTATGTTGCAGCTTGTTTGGCTAGTTGTGAGGTAGTATGGATTCGGAAGCTACTGTCTGATTTATTTGATCTACCATCGGAGGCTACTGGTATATTTTGTTACAACCAGAGTTGTGTGGATCTGTCTAAGAACCTGGTGTTCGACCACGACAGGTTGAAACACATAGAGATCAAATAACACTATATCAGGGATATGGTGCAAAGAAGAGCAGTGAAGCTCTTGTATGTTGCGACAGATGAGTAGATTGCAGATGTATTGACGAAGCCACTAGCCAGAGTGAAGTTTGAGTACTTCAGAGAGAGGCTTGGTGTTCTTTAGATCGACGACACTTCGAGGAAGAAGTGATGGAGAAATTTGATGTATCCATTCCTAGCATGGTGGAAGGGGGATCCTTCACATGGCTGTGGATGTAAGCGTTGGATGATGAGCATCAGGACGATACTCCAGTTACTGCTCTGTATATGCATTAGGATGATGTTGGATATGATTAGTTGGATCATTTATATGTATATGTACGCATCATGTTGGATGTTGGATATGATCAGTTGGATCATTTATATGTATTTGTATATGCATCATGTTGGATGCTTGGATACAGTGTATGATCAGGTGGATCATGTATGGTGATATGTATCACGTAGATACTTGGTATGCATCAGGTAGATGCATTGTATGATCAGGATGATCATGGATGACGAGCTTCAGGATGTTGCTCCAGATGACTTGCATCAGGACAATGCAGTGATGATGATCAGGATAATCATGTGTACATCAGGATGATGTATGTTGAGTATTAGGTTGATACTCTGTGGCCGTGGACAAGTTGTGCAAAGGAAATCCTAGATTTGTTCTAGGTCACATCCAATATGAAAAATGACCGGTACTGTGTATCACATGTAAGTCCTGGGAGATCCAATAGGTTGGGCTGTGTGCCCGTAATAAGTCCTGGGATGCTCTTTCGAGGGTTTGTGATAGTGGGCCACATGTAAGACATGGGAGATCCGATAGGTTGGGCTGTGTGCCCGTAATAATTCCTGGGATGCTCTTTTGAGGGTTTGTAGCAGAGGTCACATGTAATCAGTCCTGGAGATCTTGCCGGTCATGCTTAGGCACATAAATGTTCCTGGGATGCTCTTTAGAGTTCTTGTTGGTCATGCTATGCACATAAACGTTCCTGGGACACTCTTTTAAGTTTTTGTGACAGTCACATGTAATAAGTCCTAGAGATCTGGATAGGATGAAAAAGGCCTTGGATGCTCTTTAGGGTTCTTGCTAGTCAAGAGACTCTTTTAAGGTTTTGTAACGCATGTAATAAGTCCTGAGGATTCCACAGTATGGCCAGTGATGATGAAGACCTGCAGGTGGTGGACCTACATCTAGTATGAAAAAGGATTGGCTTTGTAGAACTTTCTATGACGAGTAGATTCAGAGATTGATTGAGGTAGCAGCAGTAGTGACGATGACGATGACTCGATGACGATTATCCAGTGACGATGATCAAGAGAAGAAGACTTGTGCTAGAAGACCTGTGTTGAGAAATACCTTCCTAGTTAAGAGGGAGTGTTTATGTATATGTAACTTCAGAATATATTTCATATATGTATATTGTACTCCTATAGAGATAGTATTATTCCTTTATATGGAAGTGTTTGTATTCCTATAGAGATGTTAATATTCCTCTATACGGAAGTGTCGTCATTTATATTGTAAGTGTCGTAACTTATACTTGATGGGTTATTAGACCACCTTGTTGGGGTCGGCCCTGTATAATTCATGTGGGTCGAAGGGTTATTAGACCATCCTATTGGGGGTCAGCCATGTGGGTCAAAGGGTTATTATACCACCCTATTGGGTGTCGGCCCAGTCAGCATTATGTTATGTGGTTAAGTTAAGGCCGACCTAGTAAAGGTTATTAGGCAAGTCAAGTCAAGTATAAATAGAGTGTGGGAGGCACTCTATTTTATCATTCTATTCTCTCACACACTCTCGGGAGAGTGGCGCACTTTTGTAGGAGGAGAAGATGCTGCTAGGAGATGTCTATCTCTTATGCTTGGGTTGTATCATTGTTCTGTCTATCTCTGAGGAAATTATTGGGGTTTTTCACCTTTATGGTTTTCCCCAAGTAAACTCTGTGTCTCTTGTGTGTTTTCATTATTGTGTCTATGATTGATATGCTGTAGATATGTTGTACATGTTCTCTCAGTTAAGATCCTAGATCAGATTGAAGTAAATTCTAAAAAATTAACAATTAGGACTAAGCGTAAAGCCCAAGAGGTGCAGAATACTTCAGTCATGACTATGGGGAAATAATAGATACTCCCTGTTGTGTTCATGACCCCTATGGACCAGTTGAAGAAGAGAGGACATGGCAGACAGGAGAAGAGCTTCTTGCAGAGTGGATAACCCTGTGGACCCCTCTGGACAAGTTTAATTCCATATTTTTGAGTGAAATAATGGAAGCATCATTGTCCTTAGGTGTGGATGAATACCCAACATATACATAGTGCTCACCAAGAGCTTTCCAACGGTACCATATTTTCCCAAAATGGACAAAGGATGAAGAAGTTATAGGGTTGGGAAGTTGGAAGAACATAGGTATGTTTATCTCTCAACCTTCTGAATCCGTACTACAGAATGCGGAAGTCAGGGGCACATTTATGCAACGCTGGGAATTTTGGCATACCAACCTTCCAACTTCTACATCGTGGATGCAGAGTGCGGAATTCAGGGGCGTGTTTTCTCGACATAATATGTTTGGTGTCCCGAGTTCCAACTCTCGCATCGTGGATGCGGAGTGCGGAAGTTAGAGATGCATTTTCGTTGGGATAGTATGTGGGCGTTCCAACTTTTTGACTCCCACATCGGGGATGCGTAGTTCGGAAGTCTGAGGTGTGTTTTTCATTGAAATGGTGGATCGGTGTTTCGACTTTCTGACTCCCGCATTGTGGATGCAAAGTGAGGAAGTTAGAAGTGTAAATCATCAAGTTGGGTATTTTGGTGTTCTGACTTCTGCGTTCCGCATCGTAGATTGTGGAATTACAGAAGTCAGAAAGGATTTTCGTTGATGCCATGTGTATGGCACTCTGACTTTTCGAGTTTCACATCACGGATGCAAACTTTGGAAGTTAGAGAGGTGTTTTTGCGACTCTGCATAAATTGGTGATCTGACTTCCGGCTTGCTACTGCGGATTGCTGCCTGTAGAATTGCGGATTGCGGACTGAAGATCAATGCGGGTGTAGAGTTGCAGAACCTTTGGACTGCTTGGAAAAAGAAGAAAACAATTAGCAGGTAGATTCAAGGTTTGTCTCCCATCACCTCTGAAGGACACCGAGGTGACCGAGGATGTGAAAAATGGTATCATATCCCAAGGCTCCAGCACTGGGGCTGCTTGGGCCAAAGTATGAGCTTACAAGAAGTCCAAGAGAGGCCAAGTTGGACATGACCATAATTCTGAAAGCAATGTGAACAACAAAGCATGAGGACCTGATGCAATAATAGCTATTGCAATGATCAAGGAAAGCTACAGAGGGATGACAAGGACATGCAATTGGACCATCTATGATATGGAAGAAGAATTCCATGCTATGATGAGAAATTGGAAAGGGAAAACTCCTTAACCCTTCTCTTGCTGATATAATTATATTTTATGAGCTTCATGTACAGAAAATTATAGCATAGGAATGCTAAGAATGCAAGATATTAGATGTATGGAAATGAATATGCACTAATGGGCACGTTGCTAGATATTGCATAGTGTATACATATGGGGTTGCATATGGATAAATCTAGTAATTTTTTGCATATGCAAAGAGCCACTAATGACAATTGTTGTGGTTGAAGCATGTTTGAAGATGTTGATGATCTTGTTGCATGTGATCAACAACCATATGAGAAGGATTGGTGCAACAAATCTACGATCATGAGGATGGTGGAAGGATGGTGTATTCCTTGCAAGAGGCCAACTGATCAGGTAGCATCAAAGATGTTAATTGTTGATGTATATGTAACTTCGGAATGTATTTCATATATGTATATTGTACTCCTATAGAGATGGAATTATTCCTCTATACAGAAGTGTTTGTATTCCTATAGAGATGTTATTATTCCTCTATACGGAAGTGTCGTCATTTATATTGTAAGTGTCATAACTTATACTTGATGGGTTATTAGACCACCTTGTTGGGGTCGGCCCTGTATAAGTCATGTGGGTCGAAGGGTTATTAGACCACCCTATTGGGTGTCATCCCAGTCAGCATTATGTTATGTGGTTTAGTTAAGGCCGATCTAGTAAAGGTTATTAGGCAAGTCAAGTCAAGTATAAATAGAGTGTGGGAGGCACTCTATTTCACCATTCTATTCTCTCTCACACTCTTAGGAGAGTGGAACACATGTGGAGGAGGAGAAGCTGCTGCTAGGATATGTCTATCTCTTATGCTTGGGTTGTATCATTGCTCTATCTATCTCTGAGGAAGTTATTGGGGTTTTTCACCTTTATGGTTTTCCCCAAGTAAACTATGTGTCTCCTATATGCTTGCATTATTGTGTTCATGATTGATATGTTGTACATGTTGTTCTCTTAGTTAAGATCCTAGATCATATTGAAGTAAATTCTAAATAATTAACATGGTATCAGAGCTAGCCTGAAAGAAGGCATGGTATGGCATGTATGACACTTGCTGTAATTGCGAAGCTAGGGCTTGATATAGAAAAAACCAGTCATCGTAGCACTTTCTCTATAAATAAATTTTGGAGAGGTTTCAGGATCTGAAAATCATACAGGGTGAAGCTAAGATATAGATGTGCCTTGTGTCCAAAGGAAAACCTCTAATTCGTTGTACTTTGTGATTTATGATCTGTACAATATAGGGTTTCTGCCTCTTCAAGATATCAGTCATAAATAGGTGACCTTGGAAAAAAGGTCATAAATTGGGCTAGGAAGCTCCAAATGAAATTTCGTAAAAAGTGACAGGTATCGTACGGACTGTAATTTCTTAGGTAAATTTTTCAGAGGCCGAAACTAAACTAGTGACACATGGCACACTGTACAAGTTCGTTCTCCTGTTTTATCCCATAAACCGGTCACGTTGTGACACTTGGAATAACTCTCTCTCAGAGAATCCATTTGAGGTTAGACCTGTCGGGTTGGAAAGATGACTGGTTGGGATAACACAGGGAAATTTTTCAGACCCTTTGGATCAAAAAGTTTAGAGTTACACCAGAAACAATCAGGTACATATTTCTGTCAAAACATAATTATTTTTTAGCACCTTCATTCATGGCTTCCAGAATTTAGGGTTTCGGAGAAAGTTGGAATTTTTGTAATCAAAGACTACGGATGAATGCTACTCATCAAAATCAAAGTTTAGAGACCAAGATAAGAATTTTTGGTTGGGAAGAAGGCCAGGATTGATCAGACCCTGGTTCGGGACTTTGATCGGAAAAGTGGAAAATTAGGGCTTCTGCAAAAATGGAAATTTTTGAAATCTGTGACCACGGCTGGAAGCTCCTCAGAAAAATAGAAGCTTAGAGATTTGGATCGAACCTTTTGATTGGGAAAATGGTGGAATTTATCAAACCCTAGTTCGGGGTCATGTCTAGTGAATCCGGAAGTTTCAAAGGCAAATTTGAGGGGTGAAACTTTGCAGTTTTCAAATTATGAGCATACCAGCTTGATCATCTCATCAAGGCGCATATTTCTATCCTTTCGGAAGTTTGAAATTCAAAGTTTGAATTTTTAGGGTTTCTCTGACAAACCCTAATCCAGCTCCAGATCCAGTTCCTGCAAATCAAGTGGATTGGGTTAATCCTAGAAGAGAATGGATTGGTCACCTGCATAAGTGAAGAAGTTCCCGTTTCAGAGGGAGATGAGGCTAAGGCCTTACATAAGAAGATTACAAGCAATCTCGACAAGCATGACTCATCCAGGTATGTTTCGAGATTTGTTCATGATTAAGTTTATGTTATGTTTGTCTTCATGTTATTACAGTTAGTACAATCTTGATTAAATTTAGACTTGTCGTATCACCTTACTAAAATTATGAATGCATGATAGAAGATATTCATTGATTAGGGTGTTGACACTTATGATTGTACTAATGCATTATGGTGTTGTATGAGGTTTATGTTCGGATATCCACATCATCATTTTCAGGACCTTGCATGCAATTAGAGTTTGCATTCAAAATCTAGGGTTTGCATGGATCCCAGTCACCAGGTTGATGCCTCCAGCACCTTACCCACCTTATTCTAGAACCCGGGAGCTTCTTACATCAATTTTTTAGCCCTCCTAGTCATGAAGGCACCTACTTCTCACCTAGTGCCAGAGAAGGGCGCACTTCTTCACCTACCACCTCAGTTTACACTCAGTTAGCTCCAATTCTCCCTGATTTGAGGCTAGTTTCACTCCCGACTGACTGTTTCACTCTGTTGGACCTCCAGATTGACTAGATGACTTGTTCTGACTTCAATTGAGCCTCCCATGCACCCTCCACTAAGTGCCCTTCCCTATATCAGTGATACACACTTCAGTTACACCAGTTACACTTAGTTAGACTCAGATTGACACCTGTATGACTGGTTCTTGTGCATTGATGACCACCACTGATTGATGATGACTCCTAGTTGGAGCCAAGCTACACCATTCAGTAATTCGAATGACATTCTTAGTCAATTCGAATTGCTTAGTCATTGTGACTGTATTGTATTGTAATTATTCACCCTCACTGGGATATTGAGCACTTATGCATGTTTTGCACAGTTTTACACCATTTTTATGAGTTTCATCTATTATGATTGATTTACTTGTTCATTAGATCTGTTGTGACTAATTTTACATGGTATCAGAGCCATTGTAGGGACAATATCTCTTTTCTACAGGTGTTCTACATGATGATTTGAGTGAATTTTCTCAAAATTGCAAAAAGTTTGGCATGAAATATCTCAAGAGCATTCGCTCCTGTGCATGCAAAGCTTAAAAATACTTCCAATACCACTCTAGAAGCTTGAGTTTCCACGTAAATCCTGGATTTGATACATTGGACCCATTCAACAATTCTTGATCTCCAATCCCAGGTGTGATGCAACTCTAAAAGGGTGGATTGTTCGACCTCACTATTCTTGTATTGATTGTGATTTTCAGGTTATTGTCTCCTTCAATTACATTCGCTACCTGGATTTGGCAAGTCTTTTTACATCAAAGTGCACTCGCTCCTAGCAATGGAATACTCTTCTTCAAAGCCTATCCTCACCCCTTTCAATTATTTTGATTGGAAATAAGATATGGATATTATGTTACGTTCAAAAGGATATTATAGAGTCACCATTGGCCTCGAATTGGAGCCAAGCACATTGTCAGAAAGAACCAAACACTACAACAAGCTTGATGAAGCTTATGATCTTCTTTGTCTCTCCATATCCAAAGATATTCACTTCCATCTCAGTGGATTGAAGACTCCAAAAGCTATATGGGAGCAACTTGAAACATTATTTGGCAAGCAGGACGAGCTTAGGGCTTTTCAATTAGAGAATGAATTGATTGCTCTTAGTCCTGAGAATTTCGAGACCATCAATGAGTTTTTCACAAAATTCAAGCACTTGACATTGCAGTTGAAGAACAGTGGAGTTATCAAAGAGGATAAGCAATTGATCCTCTCTATTCTCACCAAACTTGGTAAGGACTATTCGGTATTTGTCTCTACTTTCAATTCCGGTCGGCTAACTACCCCGAATTGGAAGATGCCTACCTTGAATACCTTCATTGAGTCCGTCACAAAAGAGCATGATAAGTTGATTCAAATGGGGTCCATAAACTCCAAAGATTCAGCCCTATTTGTTCAAGGACCCAAGAATTCGAATGGTAAAGGAAAGCAAAAGAAAGAGAAGCCCAAATTTGAACCTCACAAGCAAAGAGAGAAAGGCAAGCAGACGGATGCACCATCTAGTTCAAAGTTCAAGCAAAAGGGTAAAGAAGGTAAGGAAAAATATAAATGTACTTATTGCAACCGTGGCTTTCATCTTGAAATTTCATGCATGAAGAAGAATATAGATCAAATGGCCCTCCTTTTGGAAAAGAATAACATAAATCTTCCTGACGGTGCAAGGAAGAAGGATAGGAATGATGATCATGAAAGAGGACAAGCACTCATGGCAACTGTTTCGAAGCCCACTACTCTTTTGATAGATTCGGGTGCCTCAAATCATATGGATGCAAATATTAATTCTTTTTCTTCATTCGATCCAAACAGCTCCACCCCCATCCATTTGGGAGATGACTCAAAAATTTCTTCAAAGGGCAAAGGTACAATCCATGTAGATCATGGAAGCTTTCAGAATGTTCTTTATGTGCCTTCCTTGGCTTCAAATCTTCTTTCTGTGTATCAAATGACACACACTGGTGAACCGAAACAAGTTACATTTAGCCCTAATACAGTTGAAATTTCTGATATCAAAAGTGGAAAACGTATTGCAGTCGGAAAGGCAAACCACACTGCAAAATGCTATGAGTTTTCACACTTTATTCTACTTGCAAAGCCCACTGCTCTTCGCACACATGGTAATGAGGTTAGTAGGATTTGGCGTGAGAGATTTGGACATCTTAATTATAAGTATTTGCTGCTGTTATCAAACAAATCCATGGTAGATGGTCTTCCACAGCTCCGTTCCTCGAAGGGAATATGCACCGGTTGCATTATTGGGAAGCACCCCGAGCACAGGTTCGACCGCGGCAAAGCTAGCAAAGCTTCTACAGTTTTGGGGCTGATACATTCCGATATTAGTGGTCCACTGCCCCACATGTCATTAAATGGTTCAAGGTCTGTTTTGACATTTATTGATGATTTTTCCCGCTTTACATGGGTATTTTTCCTCAAAAACAAGTCATAAGTGCTTGGAAAATTCAAGGATTTTAAGGCTTTTGTTGAGACCACCACTGAAAGCAAGATCGAAGCTCTTAGATCTGATAATGGTGGATAATATATCAAGTCCAAGTTGCTACAACTTTGTGCCCAAAGTGGAATTCAAATCCAACATACAGTTCCCTACACACCCCCGCAGAACGGTGTAGCGGAAAGGAAAATCCGGTCACTGAAAGAGAGGGCTACTTGCATGATTGAATCAAAAGGTTTGGATGCAAATATTTGGGCTGAAGCAATCAATGTTGCTGCATACATTCAGAACCAAGTTCCACATTCATCCGTGAAACGTATGACTCCTTTCGAAGCATTCTTTGGTCACAAACCAGATGTGTCAAATTTGAGAGTTTTTGGCTCTACTTCATGGGCTAGAATTCCTTCCAAGAAGAGACGAGCTTTGGATCCACAAAGTATTGAGTGCATACTAATAGGATATGGGGAAGAATCAAAAGCATGTAAACTCATGGATATCAGATCCAAAAAGATATTCATAGAGCGCAGTGTGCAATTTGAAGAACCGCTTCAAGATTTGCAACTAGTTGAGGAAGAAACTGTCGTTTCACCGCCTTCACCAGAAGAAGATCCGTGCAGTGATAATGAAGGTATGAGTTCTAATATTTCTGATATTTTTGCAGCACATGATGATCATGACATATCAGGTTCAGAATCCAACCATTATGATCCTCCTCCATTACCGAAGTGGGCCCAAGACACTCTTCAATTTGCTGGTTCGAACCTTGGAAATCCTGCTGATCCGAGACGAACAAGAGCAGACTTTCAAAGAGCAGGTATGGCTCTTTCTATTTCTGATCCATTACTTCCTAAGATTTGTTATTTGATGATTGGTTCAGATCCCACAACATACTATCATGCCCACCAAGCTCCGAGATGGAAAAGTTCCATGGATGAAGAGTACAGTTCTCTTCAAAAGAACAATACATGGGAGCTAGTTTCTCTTCCACCTGGAAGAAAATTAGTCAAATGTAAATGGGTCTACCGCACGAAAGTTGCTGCTGATGGCTCTATCAGCAAATACAAATCAAGGTTGGTGGCAAAAGGTTTCTCCCAAGTCCAAGGAGTGGACTACACTGAGACCTTTGCATTGGTTTCAAAGATGCATTCCATCCACCTTGTTTTGGCAATTTCCGCATCCAAGCACCGGGAAGTGCACCACATGGATGTGAAGAGTATTTTTCTACATGGAGACCTTGCTAAAGAGGTATATATGCAGCATCCAGAAGGATACACATCAGATCCATCATTAGTTTGCAGATTGAAGAAATCTTTGTATGGGTTAAAACAGGCCCCAAGAGCTTGGTATGCAAAGATGGACTCCTTCCTTCTTTCTCAGAATTTCGAAAGATGCAAATCTAATCCGAATGTGTATCTTCAGCAAGTTAAAGGTAATTTTTTGGTTATTGTACTTTATGTTGATGATCTTCTCATTACTGGTAGCACTCTTACTTCAATAAACAAGCTAAAAACTGCCTTAAACCTAGCTTTTGACATGAGCGATTTGGGCTTGTTGAGTCACTTTTTGGGCTTGGAGATAGCTCAAAATTTTGATGGGATCACTATATCTCAGAAAAAATATGCTTCCGACCTGTTATTGAAGTTTAATATGGCTGAATGTAAGGTAGCCCCATTCCCATTCCTCTCAGGAATCAGTCTTGAGGAGGGAAATTCTACACCGCTTGCAGATTGCAGTATGTATTGGCAGTTGATTGGTTCACTACTTTACTTGACACACTCAAGGCCTGATATTTCATATGCCATGAGTGCTGTGTCAAGGTATTTGCAGAATCCCCATGAGCTTCATTGGTGGGAAGCCAAGTGGATCTTGCAGTATGTGCAAGGTACGAAACATTTTGGCATACATTATGCTACAGATTCTGAGCTTGATTTCATTGGTTTTACTGATTCAGATTGGGCAGGTGATAGCATAGATAGGAAGTCCACTTCCGATTATGTTTTCATGATTGGACATGGGCCTATTTGCTGGTCAAGCAAAAAGCAGGCAGCCATTGCACTTTCTTCAACAGAGGCAGAGTATCGAGGGGCAATCAATGCTTGCATTCAGGCAGTTTGGTTGCAGGGTATTCTTTCTGAGTTTGGTTTTGGTGGCACTACTTCGACTGTCCTCTTTTGTGGCGATCAAAGTGCTATCAAGATCTCCACAGATCCAGTTCGGTGGCAGAGGACCAAACACATTGAGATTCATATGCACTACATTTGATAGTTGGTGCATGATCGCACCATCATTCTGCAATATTGCCCTACTGATGAGCAAATTGCAGACATCTTCACCAAGAGCTTCACTGAGAAGAAGTTCTCTTACCTCCATTCGCTGTTAGGGGTGAGTTCCATCATGGTGGAGACAAATTGATCCATTATTATGTTCTTAGCTTGAGGGGGGGCTTTCTTCCCACTGGGTTTTCCCTCTTTCCTCACTTAGCTTATTTTCAGCATTTTTTGGATTATTGTAGTAGGGTGACCTTTGGTCTTAGTTACCAGGGCCCTACATTACTTTTTGCACATCATAGTCTAGCTTGAGGGGGGGTGTTCAGATATCCACATCATCATTTTCAGGACCTTGCATGCAATTAGGGTTTGCATGCAAACTCTAGGGTTTGCATGCATCCCAGTCACCAGGTTGATGCCTCCAGCACCTTACCCACCTTATTCTAGCACCTGGGAGATTCTTACATCAGTTCTTTATCCCTCCTAGTCATGAAGGTGCCTACTTCTCACCTACTGCCAGAGAAGGGCGCACTTCTTCACCTACCACCTCAGTTTACACTCAGTTAGCTCCGATTCTCCCTGATTTGAGGCTAGTTTCACTCCCGACTGACTGTTTCACTCCGTTGGACCTCTAGATTGACTAGATGACTTGTTATGACTTCAGTTGAGCCTTCCATGCGCCCTCCACTAAGTCTCCTTCCCTATATCAGTGCTACACACTTCAGTTACACTAGTTACACTCAGTTAGACTCAGATTGACACATGGATGACTGGTTCTTGTGCATTGATGACCACCACTGATTGATGATGAGGACTCCTAGTTGGAGCCAAGCTACACCATTCAGTAATTCGAATGACATTCTTAGTCAATTCGAATTGCTCAGTCATTGTGACAGTATTGTATTGTAATTATTCGCCCTCATTGGGATATTGAGCACTGATGCATGTTTTTCACAGTTTTACACCATTTTTTTGAGTTTCATCTATTGTGATTGATTTACTTGTTCATTAGATCTGTTGTGACTAATTTTATAGTTTATGTTGTCCGCTAACATGAAAGGTACACCAAGAAAGACATATCATGTTCTAGTTCAAGAACATATGATCATGAGGACAAAGATTCATACATTGTCATGAATCACTTAGAAGATCTATTTGCGAGGTATGTATAACTTGGTTCTATAATGGTTAACCTATGAGATATGCAGGTTACTAGCACAAGTCATTGAAGAGAACAATAAGACATCATGTGGGTATGTTAGACATAACTAGCTAACATACCAATCCAGGTATGTTTTTCCTATACCAAGTTAGAATCCTACCTTGTGTTAGGATCCCTTATATAAGTATACTTGGTATGATTGGTTATGTTTATTCATAAAGTTAGAAATGTAAGTAATCAAGGGTTTATGCATCTTATGTCTCTTATCTTGATCAATGATTTAACTTACCAGAAAAGTCCTATGATCAAATAACAATATGCATGAGTAAAAGAAGACTTCCCTGAAACCTTGAATACTAATGTTTATTATCTGTGTTTGAAATGATCATGACTATACATGTTTAAGATTATTGTGTTTTGATAGTATTAAGATTATACTAATGAATGTGTGATTATGTATTAGACCTCGAGGATAACACAATGATGATACTAATAAGCATGCATAGTAATGGATATAAGTTCAAGGACAGGTAATCCAGGAAGCAAAGATCAAGAGGGAGCACACTCCAGTTGTTCTTGAAAGGAAGCAAAGATCAAGAGGGAGCACACTCTAGTTGTTTCCTGCAAGGAAGCAAAGATCAAGAAGGAGCACACTTCAGTAGTTTCTGCAAGGATGCAAATATTCAAAGGGAGTTGACCACTTTTCACAATCCACATCAGAATGGAGTTGCAAAAAGAAGCAAAGACTGAGAGGGAGTCAACCCAACAAACAAACAAAGATAAGTATTTGAATTATCATTCCTTGCATATTTTATTGTTTAAATAATATTTTTCAATAATGAATATACTCATGTTCCTAGAATTAGGTTGTGTATTATGCATAGTTGAATTGATGAACAGTATACTACTAATATACATGGGTAAGTGGCCTATGGCACTGTACAACATTCCATTGATACTTATCTAGAATGAAACCTCTTTGCTGACATGTTGGGAGTTGTGCACACTCTTAACAATGTTCTGGTAGAGATTGGAAGGCATCTAGAAAGTTACGGGATATGGATAAATGTTGTATTGAAGCATTGGCTAAGATAATTGCATGACTGTATGACATATTTCTTTATGTGCAAGAATTTGTTCTGAAAACTATGAGATGTTTTCTAATCATGCAATTTAACTTGTTGTGTAGGAAAGATCGTATACCATCACCTACAAAAGAAGGACTACAACATTTGTTCAACAACAAAGTTATCTATTGAAAATATTGAAGATATTGAAGTTCCCAGGATCTGGGAAGAATGCCATGATCGAGGAGTACCAGTCAATCTTGAAGATGTTTGGGATGCAGTCCCAAGACCTGAAGGGGAGTCTATAGTGACTTCCAAGAGGATCTACAAGATCAAGCATGTTGCAGGTGGTAGCATAGAGGCGTTTTCTCTTGTAGCCAGATACCATTAGATCCTTACTTGCTATGGCTGCAGTGATGAAATGGAAGATACACCAGATGGATTTCAAGACAGCTTTCTTGAATGGTGTAGTTGAAGAAGAAGTGTATGTGAAGTAGCCACTTGGTTCTGAGACACATGATAGGTAGTCATATACGTGCAGAACTTGGTATGGTAGGATAGACATCTTTCTATACAGTTTGGGCTTTACCAAGAGTAAAGCGGATTCCAACCTTTACTACAAGGTTGAGGAAGGCAATCCAGTGATACTACTTTTGTATATGGATGACCTGTTTATTACAGGTGAAGATAGATTGATTGCCGACATGCAGCAGAAGCTTGCTGTCGTGTTCAAGTTGAAGGACTTGGGGATGATGCACTATTTTCTAGGCATGGAGGTGTGGCAGAGTACAGATGGGATCTTCCTTGGACAAGGGAGGTATGCAGTAGAGATCCTGAAGAGGTTTGGTATGATGGACTACAAGGCCATGGCCACACCTATGGCATCGAACCCGAAGCTTCTGTGTGATGCTTCATCTGATCTGGTTGATGTCACTGTGTATCATCAGATGATTGGTTCCTTGATGTACCTGACGAACACGAGACTAGATATTTGCTTTGCAGTGAACACATTGAGCCAGTTCCTAACAGATCACAGAGGTGTTCACCTAGTTGCTGTAAGGCATATTCTGAGGTACCTGAAGGGTACAGTTGACTATGGGCTCAAGTATGATGCGAATCAAAAGTTTAACCTGCAGGGTTATGTTGATTTAGATTGGGTAGGCAGTGCTATAGATAGGAAGAGCACTTTTGGGTGCTACTTCAGTATGGGATCAGGTGTGATCTCTTGGTTTAGCAGGAAGCAATCCTACATAGCACTGAGTATAGCTGAGGCAGAGTATGTTGCAGCACGTTCGACTAGTTATGAGGCAGTATGGCTCTGGAAGCTACTGTGTGAGTTATTTGATCTCCCGCTAGAGGCTACTGGTATCTTTTATGACAACCAGAGTTGTGTGAAGCTGTCTGAGAACCTGGTGTTCCACGACAGGTCGAAGCACATTGAGATCAAATATCACTATATCAGGGATATGGTGCAGAGAGGAGCAGTAAAGCTCTTGTATGTTGCGACGGATGAGCAGGTAGTAGATGTACTGACGAAACCACTAGCCAGAGTGAAGTTCGAGTACTTTAGAGAGAGGCTTGGTGTTCTTCAGATCGATGACACTTCGACGAAGAAGTGATGGACACATCTGTTGGATCCATTCCAAGCATGGTGAGAAGAGGATCCTTCCCATGGTTGTGGATGTAAGCGTTGGATGATGAGCATCAGGACGATGCTCCAGTTACTGCTTTGTATATGCATCAGTTGGATGCTCTGATCAGTTGGATCATGTATATGTATATGCATCATGTTGGATGCGGGATATGATCAGTTGGATCATGTATTTGTATATGTTTATGTATCAGGTGGATACTTGTATGATCAGATAGATCATGTATTTGTATATGTATCAGGTGGATACTTGTATGATCAGGTTGATCATGTATGATGATATGTATCAGGTGGATACTTGTATGATCAGGTTGATCATATATGTTGATATGTATCAGGTAGATACATTGTATGATCAGGTGGATCATGTATTTGCATATCTATCAGGTGGATACTTGTATGATCAGGTATATCATGAATGTTGACATGTATCAGGTAGATACTTGGTATGCATCAGGTTCATGCTATGATGTTGATTAGGATGATCACATATGACGAGCTTCAGGATGTTGCTCCAGATGATATGCATCAGGTTGATGCTATGAGTTTGATCAGGATGATCATAGATGACGAGCTTCAGGATGTTGCTCCAGATGATATGCATCAGGTTGATGCTATGATGATGATAAGGATGATCATAGATGACGAGCTTCAGGATGTTGCTCCAGATGATATGCATCAAGTTGATGCTATGACGATGATTAGGTTGATCATGTAATGATGTACATCGGGATGATGTATGGCGAGTATCGGTTTGATACTTTGTGGCAGTGGACAAGTTGTGCAAGTAGCATAGAAAAGGTCCTTTAAAATCCAAATAGGTAGAGCGGTGTGCTCGTAACATCCTGGGATGCTCTATCGAGATCCAGACAGGTAGAGCAGTGTGCTCATAACATCCTGGGATGCTCTGAGTAGGTTTTGCTACAGTTTCGCATAGAAAAGATCCTTTAAAATATGGATAGGTAGAGTGGTGTGCTCATAACATCCTGGGATGCTCTGAGTAGGTTTTGCGAATGTTCACATAGAAAAGATCCTTTAAAATTCAGATAGGTAGAGCGGTGTGCTCGTAACTGTCACGTCCCCTCCCATCCTACCAGCTAGATGGAGAGGATCGTGAGGTTAAACCGGGCATCTAGCCCCATAAATCAGTAATTAAACATTCAATTTAAGAAGCAGATGAACATATGCAATTTGCATAAGCATTTGAATACACAGCGGAAGTAAATTCATTAACACATCCATCATACATTTAAGGTGTTCATCAAATAAGTAATTGCAATTTAACATAAGAGAATACTTATCTTATACAAAAGTAGTCCCACGCAACTGGCTATGCAATTGCAACGTTCCACCCAATCGTAGGCCAGTGTGCTCCTCAATCTCTCAGCACCACTGCCACCCCCGAGCTGGGCATGATCTCTACAAGGAACCAGGGAACAGCAGACTCACACATAGCCAAGCATAAACCAAGATGAGCCAAGCCAATCTGCAATTGGGTTTATCAGGCTGCTAGGAGATGGAAGGGAAAAGTTGCTAAGCTAGTGAGCTCCAGCATAGAGCTAGGGATAACCTTGCAAGATCTATCTAGCTTGGCACCCACAATACCTACACACCCAGCACAAGGAAGTATTCTTTTCACTGCTGTACAGTCCCTCAAGCCATACCTTCCCTATCTAGTGCTCTCAGGGCATGCATAGAAGAGTAACCAAAGCCCTCTTGATCTTCTTGAGAGGTTGCCTCCCCCACTAGGTTTATCAAGCCACTTCTATCCACTACCACTCCAAACTTCAATTCACAGGTTCAAACCAAAACGAGGATGCACATAACAGCAGAACCCCACTTGCTGGGCATGAGAAAAACGTTTTCCACAGTGGGATGCATGAGATGGGGTTTTCAGCTAACTCAGAAAACGTGGGAACCCACAAAAACGAAATGGGAAGTTGGGAAACAACCCTGTGGAGTCAATCCGTTTTTAGAAAAACGTCCTTGGGCAATTCGTGGCAAAAACGACCTCCATATAGTCCCCAAAAACGTGGCCCTTCTCTCCCAGGATGCTATATATACAAGAACGAACTTCCAGACATGGAAAAATGCAAGATTTTGCTGAAAAACGTGAAGGGAAAGACCCAGATAGCTCCCACTGCGTGAATGAATGAAGACTGCCCATTCCCCATGGCTTTGGGCACCATTTCGTGGGTGGTTTCTTGCCCCACAAGCAAAAACACGATTTTCCAAGTTGATGGCTTGCCCATGCACGAAAATGGCTTGCCCATACTCTTTCATTCCCAAGGCATTAACTGCCTTAACCAATTTCTTGGAAAAAAATTAAATGATTGGGTACATGAGACAAAATGGGTAGTTGGTGGTTTATGGGTTTCCCCATTGACACATGGATTAATACCATTGGCTCAAGGGTTTGAATAGTTTCCCTCCCTTTTCCTTGTAGAATCATGCCCTATCTCTTTCGTTGCATTGCATAGCCGGTTGTGAGTTTTTCATTGAAATTCATAATTACATGATGTTTTATTTACATCGTGCCTATCTCGCACAAGAACCATAGGCATCTATTTTAATTGCCGATACATAAACGCTAAATCAATGGTGGGGCCTTGGCCTTGAGCTCCTCACCATGATTAAATATCAGTATTTACATCATTTACAATATTAATGCAATAGGGTCAAGCTGGGGACATTACAGTAACAGCCTGGGATGCTCTATCGAGATCCAAACAGATAGAGTGGTGTGCTCGTAACATCCTGGGATGCTCTGAGTAGGTTTTGTGAAGGTCAACATGTAAAAGAACCTATAGTTTGCGCTAGGTTTTGTTGACGCGCGTAATCAATCCTAGGTTCCATAGTATGGCCACTGATGATGAAGACCTACAGGTGGTGGGCCTACATCCAGTATGAAAAAGGACTCGCTCTGTAGAAATTCCTATGACGAGTAGATTCATAGATTGATTCAGATAGCAGCAGCATTGACGATGACGATTATCCAGTGACGATGATCCAGAGAAGAAGACTTGTGCTAGAAGACCTGTGTTGAGAAATACCTTCCTAGTTAAGACAGAGTGTTGATGTATATGTAACTTCGGAATGTATTTCATATATGTATATTGTACTCCTATAGAGATGGTATTATTCCTCTATACGGAAGTGTTTGTATTCCTATAGAGATGTTATTATTCCTCTATATGGAAGTGTCGTCATTTATAATGTAAGTGTCATAACTTATACTTGATGGGTTATTAGACCACCTTGTTGGGGTCGGCCCTGTATAAATCATGTGGGTCGAAGGGTTATTAGACCACCCTATTGGGCGTCGGCCCAATCAGCATTATGTTATGTGGTTAAGTTAAGGCTGACCTAGTAAAGGTTATTAGGCAAGTCAAGTCAAGTATAAATAGACTGTGGGAGGCACTCTATTTCACCATTCTATTCTCTCTCACACTCTCGGGAGAGTTGCGCACTTGTGGAGGAGGAGAAGCTGCTACTAGGAGATGTCTATCTCTTATGCTTGGGTTGTATCATTGCTCTATCTATCTCTAAGGAATTTATTGGGGTTTTTCACCTTTATGGTTTTCCCCAAGTAAACTCTGTGTCTCCTGTGTGCTTGCATTATTGTGTTCATGATTGATATGCTGTAGATATGTTGTACATGTTGTTCTCTTAGTTAAGATCCTAGATCAGATTGAAGTAAATTCTGAAAAATTAACATTAATGGGTTGCATGCATGTAATGGTTATTCATGCTAATGGTTTAAGTGTTGAAAGTGGATTGGATAAGAATCCCTTGAACCTTATTTAATCATCATCAAATGGTATGCATGTAAGGTTGAATACATTCATGTGAATACCATACCACCATGGTATAGTGAGGTATGGGGTAGTAGGGACAAGGAGCCTCCTACCATGTCATTGTTTAAAAAGTTAGAATGCATTCATGTGAAATTATATCATGTCATTTGTATATGTTGGTTATGATTTTAATAAACACAACGGGTAAGGACTTATGGACCTGTATGGTAGTGCATGCTATGTGAGATAGTCCTGGTTAGGCCATACTTTCCAAAACAACATGGTGGAATGCATGACATGACAGTATAGTATTCATGAATCCATGCAAGGTGGCATTAAGTGGATATGCCTTAAAAGGATTTTGTAAATCTTTTTGTTATGCATTGAGTGAATGCACATTAAAAGATTATGTAAGTGTTGTAAATATGCATGCATAGGTGTGGGTGCACATGTTGTGATGCATGGTGTGAATGCATGGTTGTGATGTAAGTTTCATGGAAATTAAACAATAGATGAAATAATGAATAATGGTAATTCTGAAATCATTTCATGAGCTGCTATGAATGCAGGGGAGTGAGTGCATGAAGAAGGTATTCAAGTTTGATGGGCCACCATAATGCTCTGTTGGTAGGACAGAGTTGCATAAAACAATATGGCTGTGAAGTAATGAGTATTGATTTTTTTATTAAATTACATAGATGGTGTGATGGTAGCTTGCAGTTTCATTGTGATAATGATGCATATAAAGTATAGATATATATATTTCGTTACATTTGAGATGTTGACAACTGAAAGTGTTTGAATTATTGGGTATTGTAATTCTGACACCACATCGGTGACTATTGCAGCAATGAAAATATTATATGCATGAAAACTCACAAAGTGCTTGGATTGATTTAAATTTCCAGATTTCAGGTAGATTGTCTTGGGCATGGCGATGTGGGTAATCCCATATTAAAAGCTGGAATCTATCATGTGCAAAGGACAATTATTGTGAGAAGGACCTCATGGTTCACAAACATGATTTCTACATGAAACAGATCTGAAAATTTTCCGATTTAAGTTTATGAGAATGATCTCATAGTTGCAAACCTAATTTCCGTAGAGAAACATATTGTAAAATTCAGATTTTTGAATTTTGTTAATGATTGCTAATGATTGTTTGGCTTATATAACATTGTGTCAGGAGGACACGTTGTGGGTGGATGTTCATGTGTGGTAGAAATCATAATACCATAATGGACAGAGTGATACCACTTACAATAGCCAAACAATATGAGGATGGCATCATGATTAAATAAATATGATTTCTATAGTAGACGTAATTGTAAATTCCTGTTGAATTTAATTATTAATGTCATTGATTGGTTATGGAAAAATCAGATTTGAATTTGATGGTAAATGATGTTGAGTGTTTGGATGTTTGAGAAGTGTGTCAAGAAGACACATTGTAGGAAGACCATGTTTGAGGGCCCATAGAGGCCAGACTCCATAGGAAGGATCCCATGCTTTGCAAATGGGTTTTGGTGAAACGCCATTGTATATTTTGAGAATGTCTCATCCGAACTTCCTGTTGGAAAATAATGTGGGTGAGATGGTAAAATTATGCCAATAGGGAATATGTTGTTTATGGAACATAAGAGGGTTTGGGGTGGAAAATCAAGGGACTATTAACTCAGAGAATGGATCCCCCATTCCTCGCGAAGGAAGCGAAAGACATATCTGTGAAACAAATGAGTATTTTGTAACCCTAGCTAAGAATATACATGTCTACTTACTAGAGTTAATGTACATAGCATGTTTTTATTTTTATTTTTATTATTATTTCAAACTGCTTGAGTGTGATTAGGGCGTACATGGCTCACATCAGAAAGGGATGCATACCTTTCAGTTGTTGTACCTTGTTATTGTTTTCAATATTGAATACACCCTAAGGGAATGGATGCATTCCCAGTGTTTCAATACTAGAGAGTGAATGTTTATGAAATATGTTTACAATTTTATATCAGCAATACTGATGAGCTTGGTTATCCATCTTATCTTGTCAGCTTAAACAAATGCAATTTGGTGCTGCACACTAAAGAATCAAAGTGAAGAAGGAGTACCATCCCTATGTGTGGGAGTGGTTGTTCATTACCTGATAAACCCAGTCGACATACTGGCTTGGCATTAGTTACTTGAATGATGTGGTGATATTGGTAAAGGCATAAAATCCCTATTGGTGCAGCAATGAGGTGGGTGCCGAGACTGGATAGAAAACCCCTTGAGATGCCTATGGCTCCGTAGTAGAGCCTTGAACTAGAAATGGTCATGGTGCAGTTTCCTTCCATTGTCCTCTTGACCCAGACGGAAGTATTGGCTTGGCAATGGAGAGGGAAAACCAGGTATGGGACTGGTTTGGCATCATCAATGCCTGATAAACCCAGTCGATGTATTGGCTTGGTATTGACTAATTGAATGTTGTGGAGCATATTGGTAAACATTACTTAAATGATTGATAAACCAGTCGGTGTAATGGCTTAACATATTGATTAATGGGATTCCTGATAAACCCAATCGGAGTACTGGCTTGGCATTTCCTATTTGAATGTTGTGGAGCAGCTTGCGTGCTGGCCCAACATTCATTACTACATCCATAGGTGATCCAAGGCTTGTAAATCAAAGAAGGAACATGTGGAATAAAGTGAATAAATCCAATATAGATAAGTATTTGGTTTATCTTGTATCTTCTTGCTTATTTAATATGAAAATACATGTGTATATGATTTGGTTATGATTTTAAACTCTTGTTTAGAGATAGACACTATGAAAATGAACTTGACATGTGAATTGACTCAATGTTTGAGTGTAGGTATTGCTGGAAGCAAGAACCTTGAAGGCATCCTAAGGATGCATGTGGACATGTGAATGTCCTAGAAAGCTCAGTATGAGTAACAATGTAAGTGGTGCTAGTGGACTTGTGTGGGTCCTAGTAGCCAAAGGTTCTGTAGGCAACATGGGGAAGGGTTCCCTTCATGAGAATCCCTGGATAGACCTTAGACACCAAGTGTCATCGCCAAAACAATGAAAGGGAGATCCAAGCATTCACATTGAAGTGAAAGAGGCTAAGGAGAATGGAACCACAGTGGTGGTGTGGCTCCAGATTTGAACAAGACTAAGAGGGGGGAAGTCTTACTCTTCTATTTAGAAAACAAAAAATTGTTGAATGCATGATATGGTTGAAAGTTGATTATGTTTATTTGCTTGAAATAGATTGTGAATGTTGAAATAGTAAATTTCCTGTGAAAGGATGAGCATGAATGAGTTCATGTGTATGTTTGTCAAGCATGAAATGTATGGAAGTATCGTGATAAAGCATGAATTTTCCATGTCAATTGGGCAAGTAATTCATTGATTTTAATGCTTATGTTATGCTGGGCCTAACAAAAGTTTCCATGATGAATTCATAGATGAAAATTAAAGCAATTGGCTACAGTTGTTACAAGCCAAGTGTTTCTAGTGAGCAAAGTGAGAGCAAGTTGTGCACATTGGCCATGGAAGCATACCAAAAGCTATTGGATTTGGATGAAAAATATTCCTCAAACAATTTGTAGGGCAGTAAGGAGAGAGCAGCCATGAATATTTCAGGCTTGTGGATCAGTTGGAAGGTAAGGAAAAGGAAGGGATTGTTGTAGAAAAATGCCCACAGGTGGAGGTGGAAGGTCAAAGCCAGCAGGAGCATCTTGTAGAGGCCAAAGGAGTTAGTTTTGGAATCTCAAAGTAAACAATGAAATGCAAGATAGACCTGCAACATTTTCTGTAAATTTTGGACATGTGTAAACTGTATATGTATTCCTAAGTATTGGAACATAGAGGAAGGTGTTATTCTAAGGTGAGGGGAATTGTAATGTCCCTCATTTTGACCCTTAGGATATTTTGGTTGTAATTTAAATATTGTATGCATGTGTGATGTATGATTCCTAGCGTGGAGCTCAAGGCCAAGGTCCCGCTAGTGAATGCTCAGGTTTGAAGAGGAAAGTATTTGGTATTATGGTAACCATGTGCTAGTAAGCCATGCAAAAATGTAAATGATGTAAATGATATCATGCAAATAAAAATACCAATGAGCTGGCTATGGATGCAACTAAATGAGGGGGTTATGTGTATCCACTAGGGAGTGGTGAGGGGGTTGTGGGATGGAACCCTAGGATTCCATATGACACCTTGAGAACCCCTTTGATCTTTCCTAGCTTCCATTTATTTTTGTTGTAAGGTAGTACTGCGGGAGGACGGTTCATGAGGTCAATGGAGTGGGGGCAACCCAAAAGTCATATGGCGGCGTATGGAGCTCTGTTTTCCTTGATCTGCACATCACTCTACCATGGTAGTTCGTATTCCTGGATCCAAATTCCATTAGGGATGAACAACCATAGTTTGGGGGATACACAGACCCAACGGACAGAGCGAAGAGAGGAAAGGAACCAAAATTACAATCCTGATGGAGGCCACGATTTGCAGAGACAAAATTGCTCACAAAACTTGTGTGGGAGGTGGGATTCGATGAAGGATCCACAGACCCAACCCTTGGAGGGAAACTAAGAGGTTTAGACACCCTAAATTTCATGAGAGAACTGGATTGGATAATCGAGACCCTGTTACGGGACAGAGTCATTCGACCGCAACGTGAAGGAAGAACTGAGTATGGATCGTAGTGGGAAGAAAACAAGAGGGTTTAGAATACATGGTAGATCCAGAGAGGGATCATTTACCTTGATCTAACAGTCGACACCAGCCATACCTTCCTAGTTCAGTGCTAAGGGAAGGGGTGCCCTAGGGACTGTGCGACAGTGAAGGAGACCTTACCTAGGCTGAGAGTGGAGATGGGGGGGTTCCTAGACTATCTGAGGTCATCTGGTTATGCATATAGCTCTGTGGATGAGATTATTGATTTATAAATCCCTTATCTTCTCCCCACTTTCTTGACAAAGCTAGCTATGTGATGGATAACCCTGAATGAATGTGAACCAAGGATGTGAGTGAGCCTGAGTGGTACTCCTTAGTGGATACATAGCCCCAGCTAGGGGGTGGTATCTGATGGCTTAAATAATATACAGGATGGGAAGAGACCCGTGGTTGGTTTGGAATGTTGCAGTCCATAGCCAGTTTGCTTGGATATTCAATGAAAAAGATAAGTGTTCTCTGTGTTAAGTTATGCCCATTCCATGTGTTTTTCCCCTGCAATAGTTTAACTAGTAACGATTGTTATTGATATGTTGAATGAATGGCATATGTATGTGTGAATAAGGTCTCATTTCACCGTGTTTAATTGAGTAGGCATAAGCCCACATGTGTTTCCAATTACCATGAATTGTTCATTGAGGAATAGGGCTAAGTCTCTGCATGTTATTTCATCAATCTATCTGGGAGAGATATGTTGATGTATTCCATTCTATGTGTGCGGATAATGTTTCATTCCCTTGTGTTCATTGAGTATGCTTTTGTACATTTGCATTTACATTAATATAATGTCTTTGAATGGTTCTTTGATGAATAGGACTAAGTGCAAGGCCCAGGATTTGCAAAATACTTCATTCATGACTGTGGGGAAAGAATAGATACCCCCCGTGGTTTTCATGACCCCTGTGGACCAGTTGAAGAAGAGAGGGAATGACAAAGTGGAGAAGAGCTTCTTGCGGAGTGGTAAAGAGGCATAGATGGGGTTTAAGGCCATATTTTGGAGTGGAAGAAGGGAAGGATCAATGTTCTCAGGTGTGTATGAAGACCCTACAATTGCATAGTTCTCATCAAGAGCTTTCCAATAGTACTAGATTTTCCCAAAAGGACAAAGGATGAAGAAGTTATAGCATTGGGAAGTTGGCAAAACAGAGGTATGTTTAGCTCTTGACCTTCTGAATCCGCCCTGCAGAATGTGGAAGTCGGGGGCACATTTCTACAACACCAAGTATTTTGGCGTCCCGACCTTCCGAATTCTGCATCGCAGATGCGAAGTGCAGAAGTTGGGGCCACGTTTTCTTGACATAGTATGTTTGGTTTCCTGACTTCTGAATCCTGCATCGCAGATGTGGAGTGCGGAAGTCATAGACGCATTTTCGTCAGGATAGTATGTTGGCATTCCGAATTTTTGTAACAGTAAAATAATAATAAAATATAATTAATATTAATAGTCATGCCCTTTGGTGAAAAGGTGCAAGATAGGCTTATTTAAGCCCAACTCATTGTATTCATTTATCATCTTCTACATTTTATCAAATATACTTTTTACATTACGTTCTGCTTTCACCCACTTTTCTCTCTCCATTGGTATCAGAGCCTCTCGGCTTTTGGCACCATCCCACCACATTGCATCCTTCCGCTGCATCCACCTCTACCTTACCTTCACCTCCCTCATGCTTCCCTCCACCAATAGATGCCACCTCCCTCACGCGCTCACGCCGCCCCTGACCACCACCTTCCACTCCAATTCCGCTACCTCACCCCACTCTCCTCCTGCTCCATCCTCTACCCTCTATTGCGCCCTCATGCCCCCACCTACGTGTCAACTTCCCAACTCCTTCCACCTGCTGCACATCTCCACTCCCACTACCACCTACAGCCCGCTTCCACCAGCTCGCTCCACCACCGCGTCGTCCCTTCCTTCCTCTCGGCTCCACCTCCCTCCCTTATCACTCCAAACCTGCAACAACCCTCCAATGCGCAGCCCCTTCCTAGCTTACGCATCCACCCTTATCCGCCATCTCCTTCCTCCCCTCCGCTTCCACGCAACCTCCTCCCTGCGCCTGCCTGCACCTCTCCTACGCCCCCTCCTTTGCTATTCGCCACCTTCCTCCCCCATGTCATTTCACACACCCGCTCCACCACAATCATCAATCCTTCCAGCCATCCACGTCCGTGCTGCACTCCACTTGCGCGACTGTGTGTCTAAATCCCGCGCTGCACATCGCGGCTTCGCGGTCAAAACCCGCGCTGCCCACCGCATCTGTGCGACAAAAACCCGCGCGGTCCATCGCGGCTTTTCTGTCAAAACCCGCGATGCTAATTTTTTCATTCGACCGAATCGTTTAAAAAATTAATTTCTTACTGCATTTTCTGCCCACATAGCACATTTTCCAGTATTAGAAATCTTGCATATTTTACAGCCATAGAAAAATTTTACTATTTAGAATGCATGTGAAAAAGTCTTTTTAAATATTTTCAGAAATTGAAAGAAGGATTTGATTGCATTTTATCTAGATTAAAATTTTTTACTGTTTACTTCTTTGATATTTTTGCCCATAGCAGAATTTTAACAGAAATCCATTTATTTCGCAAAGAAGTTATATTATTTGCTTTCCTTTTTCAAAAGATCCTTTGTTTTTTGAATAGTCTTTGCAAAGCATTTAATTTCCATTTATTGAAAAAGTCATAATATTTGCTTTTTATTTCAAAAGATCCTTTGTTTTTTGAATACTTAGCATTTACTTTTTCAAATTCAGTTTAAAATATCACACGTGCACCCACTCAAACACTAATTTTAAACTAAGCCTTAAAACTTACCCTAATTTCAACCCACTTTTAACCCCACTTGGGGAACACTAAAAGAACTTTGTAGCTAGGTAGTATTGGGGGGATAGGTGTTCCAATAACACCCCTCAGTTATTACATCTGAGACATAGTTGTTGTCCTTTAGGGAGCTAAAATCTCTTAGTATTTATTGGCACGGTCACAACCGGTTTATGGGAAGGCCTCTCCCCTAGGAGGGTTGAAGTCGCGAGGATGGTTCCGGAAGCCTGAGTGGAATACCGAAATCCATTCAGTAACCGAAGGGCTACCATTCGCAGTTCTCGGGATATCCCTGTATTGGGATATTGCGATCAAGGACCAAACGACAGATTTACCTTTTCTCGACGTGTCATGAACGGAGTATCCTAGTAGCCATTCTTTAGGATTGATTACTCGGTGTCCCTCCTGGTAGGGGGATATCTAGCCATGGACTCAACACTCAATATTGTCTGACTTGGATTTCATCACCTTGCAGAGAATATAGTTTGTTGATTCACAATACTTTTAGTTAGGTGTTTGCATGATTCAACCCACCTTTGGTCTAGTTACACCTATTTTTTCTAGAAGCTATTTGCATGTTGGTACTCTGACCATTTTTTGCATCCCTCCACTTATTGTAGCACAACTGCTAGAATAAGTGCCCTTTTTGAGGTTGATTTTTTGGCCTGAGAGCCTTCATTTTCACTCCCCTTCTTGCACCCTTGGTTGCATTAGGGTTTTGAGTTTTTTATACATTACCATTTTACACATACATATTTTTACACAAAAACTTATTTTCTCACCATTGAGAATTTTAGATGCTCTCGTTGTCTGCAGGGCGAACTCCCAGAGTTCAGTCTACTTGGCTCGCCACGTCACAGACGCCGAGCCTTATCCCTTGACTCGACACATCGTCGGTCGAACAGACAGTCAGCCGATTCTGACACGCCTCACTTCACCTCCGATTCTGAGGCAGAATCCGAAAACCCCACAAAGTTATTCCCAACCAACCTTATGGATGGAACACCTTTTGACCCACTCTTTACCAGCACCATAGGAGAGACATCTACAGACCCTTCTACTGCGGTGCCATCCATGGCAGCAACCACCCCCTTGGGTATGCCTAATATGGGCAACACTCCACCATTAGGAATGCCCAACACAGGGCCACCCCCTGTTATAGAAATTCCCAACACAGGGCCACCACTTGTTATGGGTATGCCCAACATAGGGGTCACACCCCCTCTAGTTTCCACAAACCCTATCCCCGGAATCCCTACTGCTATTCCTAACCCAAGTGTAACCCATGTTGCACTTGGAAGCGCTGGCCCGTACCAGACCACACCTATTGGAGGACACATACCTTCAATCCCTAGCATACCTTTAGGCGCTACCGGACCCCTACATCATACCACCATGACTAGGCATGTCCCAGTCCCAGTCACTACATCTGCTAGCTTACCGTACATGGCAAGTCTGAACTTGCCATACTTGGCCAGGCTCACCAATGATCCTATCAGACACGATCCTGCGTGGCCTCACATGCCCACCAAACTCCCCCTCCGACATCCCTAAGTTTGAGGGCAAGGCAGGTGAGGACCCCCAGAACCATATCATGTCCTTTCATCTATGGTGTTCCTCCAACTCCATAGTAGATGACTCTGTCCGCCTCCATCTGTTATAGCGCACCTTCACTGGCTCTGCAGCCAAGTGGTATATCGAGCAGCCCCATGGGACCCATGCCACCTTTACCTCCCTTGCCTCAACCTTCCTGCAGTTCTTTCAGTTACCTGTTCGCTATGATGCGG
Source organism: Larix kaempferi (assembly GCA_027924585.1). Classification (NCBI taxonomy): domain Eukaryota; kingdom Viridiplantae; phylum Streptophyta; class Pinopsida; order Pinales; family Pinaceae; genus Larix; species Larix kaempferi. The sequence goes on from BSBM01000883.1 coordinate 625,513, forward strand.
GCGTCGAGATCCTACTGTCTTGCAGACAGAACACGGCCACCCACATCACTGACCACATTCATGAGTGGCGTCGACGCCGAAGCCTCTGCAAAATCAAGTTAGACGACCGTATCTTCCTAGATTGGTTTCTAAAATCCCTCCTCCCTCTCATTGCGAAGGATGTGGCATCCGAAAGACCCCAGTCTGAAGAAGAGGCCATCCTCAAAGCCCAACAGTTTGATCTCATTTACGCCCAGTCAGGTTATCTGTATACCATTATACCAGATGCCCCTTGAGGTGAGTCATCCCAACACGATGCACCGGGGGCATCCTATGTCGCAGATGGCATCATTGGTCATTTGACCTCGCAACCCCAACCCTTTTCCATTGCACATCCTAGCCACGGTCCCGACCTTTCGCGGGCTACATCTCAATCTGGGGCAACCAATTCATATGCTCCCATGGCACATCACCACCATACCCATGGACCTTCATGTCCACCTCAGTGCTTTGGTCATGCACCAACCGCATATGCCCCCCCAACCGCACCTCAACCAGTCTACTACCCACAGCTAGCTGTGACAGCTAACCCAACACCTCCAATAGCTCAGGGTTACCAACAACCCCAGTAGGTATCTGGTCCACCCCCAACCCTATCGGTGTATTATCCACCACAACCTGCTCCCGCACCTGCGGCGAACCAAAATCCTCCCACTGCTCAAGGGCAAGTGTACACACAGCACAACCAGCCCCAACACCAAAACAACCAGCGCAACAGAACCATGGAAGAGGACGTAACCGTGGTAATAACCAACAACATCAGCAAGGTCCTCCACCTCCCAATCCTCCGCAGAATAATGATGCTGCTCCCCCCAACCGCAATCCGGATCGGAATCCCAAGCAACCTAGAAATAATAACCTCAGAACAAACCACCCTTGTTCTATCTGTGGGGTCTATGGTCATTACACCCATTCTTGCCCACATTTGGAGCGAGCTCGGCAACTCTGGACCGACGATGCCCATCGTCAAGGGCAAGCGGCTCCTCAGCCACCACCCAACCCTCCACCACCTCAACATCAACCCTTGGTGCTGCAAAACCCCTTTCCAAACCAGGGTGTAGTGAACACTCAGCCGTTAGCTCCCCCTCAGGGCAACGTGCCACCACAACAGATCACTTATGCAGCCCCTGATCAACCCATGTTCGATTCAGGTACTCACCATTTGTTGATGATGTCGACTGCCGATGCCAACCTCCAAACCCGTCGGAACCAATATGGATCCACTTCTGAAGCCCCTCCCGCCGACAAGAACACTAACGTTAATCCCACAGATCAAATGTTGCGTATACCTCTGGCTCCACTTGATGGCGCTTCCAAAGCACCTCGCTTCCCACTTCGTCGTATCAACAATAATCCCAATGCTCGTGCTGCGTCGAATTACAACATCGTAGACGACTTAGCCCAGTATCCTGCTGCCATGTCTGCTTTGGAAGTTTTAAAAAACTGTCCTTCGCAGCGCAAGACTTTGCTCTCTGCCATTGGCGCGATTGACCCCAATGATTCACAGCTGATCGCATTCGATTCAGACCAGTCTGAACCACGCCTGCCTTCCTCTTTAGCATTCCAAGTTTTTGTTTCTATTCGGATTCTTGTTATCCATCGGTGCATTATCGATGAAGGGGCCTCTACATGCGTCATGTCCACATTCATTTGGCAGAAGTTGGGATCCCCCACTCTCTAGCAGTCCACCACTGCATTGCGAGCCTATGACGGCCGTTCGGCACAACCCCAAGGTCTATTAGCTAATGTCCCCGTCCAGCTGGCGGGTAAAACCGTCCTTATTGACATTGAGGTCATCAATGCCCAACTAGACTATAACCTTTTACTTGGTCGCAGCTACATGTATTCCATGCGGGCTGTTGCCTCATCCATATTTCGCACCATGCAGTTCCCCCATGAGGGACGCGTGGTCAAGGTTGACCAACTCACCTACTACGATCCCAAGGCCCCCGCCACACCTGAAAATGTTCTCCCCATGGTTGAACAACCTGTTTGTGGTGCAACTACCTCTTTCGTTTCCTTGGTAGGACCCGGACTTTACTCCGAGGCGCCGATGACCTCTACATTCCAGGCCATTCCACCACCGTCACCAGAGACCCATGTCACTAACCTCTGCACTCTTTCACAACAACCCGGTAGTCAACCCTCCTTGTTGCCTAAACCACCATTGGTACCTAGTCACATTGGGGTTACACCAATCCACACAATCCCCTTTCTATTCCCTCCTTCGGGTGTAGTAAGCGCTCCCGTTATGGCTACCCTCAGCCTCCCCGGGTTAACATTGGGATTACCCGTGTGGTATATTTCGCCTCCGGTTCCCTCGCCGACACCCAATGTCATCCTACAGCCGGTACAGCCCATCGTCACTTCTACCCAACCACCTCCCGGTATCACGACTCCTTCGTCATCAACGAATCCCCCCCCACTCATCAGGTCCATTAGGGGCAGAGGCCCACAACCATACACTGCGGTACCCCCACCCAAGGTAGTTAAACCTTCTCCTATGTTCCGTGCTCCTCCCAAATGCTCATTGTGTGATGAGTTAGGCCATCCAACCCATCAGTGTCCATAGTTACCTGCATTGCAGGAACACATGCAAATGCTGGACGACGACCCCAACATCCCGGTGGTCAAACTCGATCCAAACCCCATGCCTCGTGACAAATCACCGCGCACTAACCACCCTTGTGCCATATGCAGTATTTATGGCCACTACTCACATAACTATCCTGACATCCCAAATTACAGAGCAGCTCTCTATGAGATGAATAATTTGGACCTTGAGACGGCACCCCCTACTATCGAGGAGATCTACCCTCCCGTATCATCCTCATCTGGAGAGATTAACACCATCTACATGATCTCTTCGACTCCCACTACCTCATCACTTAATTTGACCACTCAGAGCTCCCGCAATGATGAAGAGATTCTAGAGGCTCCTATTGCCCTTGATTATCCCTGGGAAGACATGCATCATCGTCCATACTTCCTCCCGGAAGAGACTTGATCCACCACCGCTACCCAATCTACGGTTGAGTCCAAATATTTCGTTCCTACTAAAATCGACTGGTTAAAGGATCCCATGGCCTCTATTTCTCCCGTCATCCACATTGACATCTCTGACCCACTTGGTGCCTTTCATACCATTACATTAGGAGCCCCCCACCGTGAGCATGAGATTGGAGAATACCGAAAACTATTCCAAGAATTCACTGATGTCTTTACTTGGTCAGATACCGAAATACCGGGCCTTGACCCCGCCATCTATACAATCTCCACTGGACACCCCTCAGTCCGGTCGACCCCTTCCACTGATCCTGTCCGCACGCATGTTCCACTCTGCTACGTCGGTTTCGCCGATGGAGCAAGCCGTTGGTCCCCCAATCTCGCCTCTGCAGCTTGGGTAATATATTCCCCTTCAGATGAGTTGATCCATATCGACGGAGTGTGTTTGGGTGCCGCGACCAACAACCAGGCTGATGACGTGACCGGTCTCTTGGCCTCAGCTCTCCAAATGAGCATACGTCACCTTAACATTTTCTTGGACTCACAACTCCTCGTTTCCCAACTCAACAACGATTACCAGGTACGCGATCCCTGCCTTTTCAGAAAATTTCTGCACACTAAACAAATGGTTAGACAATTTGAATCCATTTCATTTACACACATTCCAAGAAACCTCAATAAAGTAGCGGACCATATGGCCAACAACATTCTAGACTGGCACAATAATCGTATTATACTAAATCAAAATGTGCATCCACGTGCATAACATGTGCCTCCACGGGCATATACAAAACGAAATAAATGTGCATCCACGTGCATAACATGTGCCTCCACGGGCATATACAAAACGAAATAAATGTGCATCCACGTGCATAACATGTGCCTCCACGGGCATATACAAAAAACAAAATGTGCATCCATGTGCATAACATGTGCCTCCACGGGCATACAAAAAATTAAACATGCCTCCACGGGCGAACATAAAGACAACAAGTGCATCCATGTGCATACAAGACTATATACCAACATCATATATATATATATATATACATCATCATATAGTCAAAACATGTCATAGGTGCCCTCAGCACCCAATATACAAAAAATACATGAGCCGTACAAAATAGAGCTTCCCCATATGCTCATCAGCATTTGGGGGCAAATACATATCATCTAGTCATCAGGGTCCCTCGCCTCCTCTGGTGCCTCCTCCGCGGGCCCCGCCAGCTCATGGCGAGCCCGAACTCTCCGCTCTGCTGGCCCTGCTAGATCATCCCGTAGACGGATCCTCCTCTCAGCCGGCCCTGCCGGGTCATCCCGAGCACCATCCCTGTGCTCTGCCACGAACACCACTGTCCTCAACAAGAGCGACCGCCACTCACGCGGCGCACCGAAGCAGCGCTCCACGATGTCCCGGTCCAAATCTCTCCAGCCATCCTCGGGGAGTCCAACTAGAATCATCTCAAAAGTCTGTCTGACACCCTCTATGGCGTCATCTCGAGGGCCAACCCCTCGCCCACGAGCTGCAAATCCTCCACCACGTGGAGGTGGTACCGCTGTAGGTGGATGAGCGACCACCATCGCTCGCCCCCGACGAGCCACGTAGTCGGCCGGCGGCATTGGACCAACATCTGCACAATGCAAGTAAGCCATCATATGCATATCTAACTATAATCATAAACAGATAAATCAAACAACACATGATATAGTATAAATCAAAAACACAAAACATACCGTCTAAACTCCAGGCCTGTCCCGGGGCACGAGGCATCTCTGGGTCACCTCGATAGTCCATGCCGGCATATGGGAAATCCTCAATCAGCAGGGGCATCTGCTCCCACTGCTCATAGACCTCCTCCGTAAAGAAACCATGGACACCACCACCGCCACGAGGCATCATCTGCCCCCACCGCATCATGCGAGGCTCACTCACCAGACCATCACGAATGGGCACCCGTGGTCGCAAGGTCGGCACCCGCTCGAAGAAAAAACAACATAGAAAAGAGGCATAACAGAACTCACCTCCCTCTCGATTGGCCTTGTCCAGATCTCTCCGGACACCATCCAGAAACATCTTCCCCCAGGCATAATAAGTCTCCCGAAGAACAGAGTCCACCAACATCGTTTATCCCCCAGACAAACGATGTGGCGCAGCAGCACCCGATATCCGCAGAACACATGCCCCAACTGCCCGCATATCCCACTCACGTAGAGATCGCAGACTAATAGAACTGTTCTGCAAAACGGCATCATCAACACAAAAAGTCTGTAGCAAATCCTCCATATCTACACCTGGCGGGATCCTCGGCAGTAGATCTCCCACCTCCCCTAACCGAGGCAACCCAGTCAGAAAATAAACATCCGTGAGGGTGATCTCTAACCTCTCACCCCCAATAATAAAAGCACCCTCCGCCGGCACCCACCAACTCACTAGCTTGTTCAGGAGCCGTCTCACTGAACGAATAGGTGGGATCTGAGCGAACTTCAAGAGTCCGCTCACTGCCAGAGTCTGCCGCACCCCCGGATCAGTCTGAATCCGCAACATCAGATCATCATCTATCTCCCGCTCTCGCCATGAGGCCAATGGTCTCCTCAACATCCTGCCAAAAAACAGAAGAAATTTTTAGCCCCAGCAAAATTTTTTTGCAAAAAATACCATCGCGGCTTTTCCATTAAAAACCGCGATGACCATCGCGGCCTTTCCATTAAAAGCCGCGATGATCATCGCGGCCTCCAGTCAAGAACCCGCGATGAACATCGCGGATTTTTGCCAGACAATCACGATGAACATTGCGACTGTCTCCCATGAACTCGCGATGAACATCGCGGGTTCCAACCTCACAGTAGCGATGAACATCGCGACTGTTAGCCTAAAACCCGCGTGGTTCATCGTGGGAAGAGACTCGAAACCTGCGATATCCCACGTTGGAAGGTCAACGTGGAATTTCGCGTCCTTCGGGGGCCCGCCGCCAAACGAAAAAGACATAATTGAAAAGGCTAAGGCAAATAGGATTACCTGAACCTCGCAGAATCGAAAACCAACGGTCAAATCTCCCAGAAATCGAGAAAGAGCTCTGACTGCTCTACCAAACTCGCACGTAACAATGACACGTCATTTGGGCCCCACGGCCTATTTATAGAAATTCCACCATTTTTCAAACCGCCATTCAGGTCTCATACGACGTCCGTTTCTCAAACCGTTGGTACCATTGGAATCAGCACAGCGAGAACTTCATGATAGACCTTTCCTTTTCCTGTTTTTATCAAGTCCATTTTTTGACCATTTTTTGGGTGCCCTCGTCGCCTCGATTTGCGTGCCACATCGGCCGTCGTCCGTTTTGGACAGGTCTTATATCGACGGATTCAGTTTTCCGCGCTCGTGATGATGCTTGAGATCATTTCTCGCTCTCACCTCCAGATTTTTCGGGTATTTTTTCCATGCCCCCTCGTCGCCTCAGTTTGCGTGCCACATCGGCCGTCGCCCATTTTTGACAAGTTTTATATCGCTGGATTCAGTTTTCCGCGCTTGTGATGATGCCTGATATCATGTCTTGCTCTCACGCCCATACTTTTTGGCCATTTTTTCAAAATGCCCTCTTATTGCCTCGGTTTGCGTGCCACAATGACCGCAGCCCCCTTTGTGACAATCTTTATGTCACCGGATCCAGTTTTCCGCACACATGATGACGCTTGAGACCTTTTCTCGCCCCCATCAATCCCTTTTTGTTCGGTATGATTTTATCCCTTTTTCGGGCCGAACAATCCCTTTTATGAAAAAGGCACTTAGGGAGTTTCTGTTAAGCTCTTTTCTGACTCCTAAAACAATGAAAAGATCGCCGAGCAACCTTGCTTCCTTTCATGCTCGCTAAACGTATCTGAAAGGGCGTCTACCTGGTATAAGTTTACCCCTTTTTCGGACCTTCTAGACTAATTACGAAAAATGAATACTCTAGTCACATCGGCTAGAAGAGTTCTCCATCTGCATCATTTTATGCTTTTTCGGGCCTTGGAGACTAAACTTACGAAAAAGAACGCCAATAGAGTCCCCTTACCGCTTTCAGACTCTCTAAACATGAAAGCGACCATGAGCAATCGCCATCCTGGGCTCGTAAAACCAACAGGGCAGTAGTCATAACCACTGCAGAGTCTTCTTGTCGTTTTCAGACTCCTTAAAAATGAAAGCACCAATGAGCACGAACAGTCCTGGGCTCACCAATCCACAGGATAGTACCATTTCAGAGCACACTTTTATCCTTTCTTGGAGCTCATTAAAACTACGAAGAAGGACCCAATGGTGCTTCTCGGTGCCACAACAGATGACAGCTTCCCCATTTTGGTCGCCTTTGTTCAGAGTATTCTGCAGTATGTCACCCTGAGAATCCCTCGACAGCACCCATCAACTTGACCCCCCCAGAGTCAGTATATACCCTTCAGTCCCTAAAAGCAATGATACCCACACCTACAAATCAGTTCCCTACGCTGCCAGGTCAACCATGTCATCATGCTCTGAACAAAGGAAGTTTGCGTCTATCCCATATATAGCCCCAGTTACTTCCCATCCCCCAACTATGTCAGTCCTACCATTAGTACTACCACACTCCAGTTCTACACCTCGCGCTCCTATCAAGGAAACATCATTGCCTTGTTAGATGCGGGTCTCCCTCTGTCGATGACAACCACATTTATTCCATAGGATAGACCTAGAGGTCCCTGTGTCTTGGACTCATCACCATTTACGATGAGTGCCTACGAATCATTTCGAGAAGAGTCCTCAATGCTTCTCCAAATGGTTGTTTCTCACATGCTCGACTTCAACACTTTGATCGCATCATTGAGACTCGCACGGGGCATCGGTCCGTTCAATTAGTAGACGAAGACCCCGGATACCATCTGACTCCTCCACATTGGAGAGTCTACCTATGGATACAGCCAGTTATACTTTTCCTATAGATATCCGGGCTGCGCATGGTGACAGTATTCAGATGTACACCGGTTTTATACTCCCTCGAGTATACAGTTACATATACTTCCCCGAGATGGCTCACAGTCATTACGTCCTTACAGATGTTGGACACCTTCAGTTTCAGCAGTTCAATAGTCATTCCAGTGTATCAGTTATTGAGATCATCCATGTTATGATCATGAGTACATCCCAAAATAATGTACCCTCTGGACCATTATGATGTACCAGTATATTTTTTATGTATTAGATCCCCCTTCTTGGGACTAATTGTTATGTATATGTCTTGATACGAGCATGGTTATGCCCGCCTCGTCCATTATCAGAGATTATCCCTCAATCATATTGAGGCCATGTAACATTTGTTTATTTTTTGCAGCTTCCAAGGTTCGTGGATCCAGACTCCAAACGGTCTCTTCTCCTCCCCAAACCCCATAAAAAAGACAAAAGAACTATGATGTCTATCGGCCATACGATGAGCTCCTGCCCTCACACATCAGGGGGCAATCTGTTAACACCCAAAAAGTGCTCACTAGCTCATTTCCCTATTCACATGACCCATTTGTCCACTTTTTCACCATCTGAGCCTCTGAAACCAACAAAAGGTCACCAAAAGACCTTAGTACACCCCTTTTCCCATTCAAAATGATTATTTTTCCTAAAAAAGCATAAAAAACCCTCAAAAAGGGTCCAAAATTCCCAAAATATTAAAAAGGGAATAAAAATAATAAATATATTCAAAAAAAGAAAAAGGAGGGAAAAGTACCTAAACCATGTTGGTCAATACCATTGGTTTCCACAAAACCACAAATGGTATTCCCCACTACCAAAACCTATAAAAAGGTGGTAGGGGCTCCTCATTTCACATCCACTCATATTCCTATCCTCATGCTGCCAAAATCTCCCTTGAGTATTTGGCCATTTTAGCAACCTTGGAGAAAGGACCCTTTGGAGTTTGGAGCTGCTCGTCCTTGGAGCTTCTCAACTATCTTCATCACTTGGAGGTATTATCGCAAGCACTTGCTTGCCCCCATTTGCAATACAAATTTATTTTCTACATTTCTTGTTCTTGTTCTTGTTTTTAATTAAAAAATGCACATGCTAGTTTAGTTTAGTTTAGATTTAGTTTACATTGTTTTTGCTTTATATTGAAACTGCTGCTACTAGTTAGCAGGTGCCCATAGCACTAAGCTTGGTTGCAAAACCAAGCCAACAATCTCCAGCTGCAATTTAGCTCAACGCCTCATCCCTCCCTACTGTCCCCCGTCACGCTGCAACTTCCCTCACCACTCCATTGCTCCCCCATCATTCTGCTGGCCACCATTCTCCCACCTTCCTCCCTCCCTCCATCGTTCCATTTCCCTAACACGGCCTCCATTACTCCAACACCGTCGGCTATCAATATTTTTTTTAATATTAATACCTTAATATTAATAACATTTATTAATATTATTATTAATTAAAAAAAAACTATATTATAATTATTATTATTAGTTAAAAAAAAAATCGTGGCAGGCTGGCTTCGTACAGCAAATAAAAATAAATCCACGTTCAGCGCCGAGAAGATTCCACCAATCACTAGATCAATGAGTGAATTAAATGCTCGGTTCGATTCAATCAATGAGAAAATTAACAAGAACTATGAGGAACTCCAGGCAAAGATTAATCAAATCAGTGACGATTTGGCAGCGACTTGGACACAAATCACGTCACGAATAGAGAATTCCATTCTCACTCTACAAGACAACCAAAAGAAAAATGAGGCAGTTTTAAACGCCATCTTGGGAAGATTACCATTACCAAAAGATCCGCAACCCAACTCTCCCAGAACACCGGAGCAGCCGAATCCTTTCAACATATCATCATCATTCTCATATACACAAGGACGCCAAATACGGGGGAAAGTCGAGCTACCCAAATATGACGGGGATGAATGACAATGCATAGCGTGGATTAACAAAGCTGAGGAATACTTAGACATCCACAATATCCATTACGAAGAGGAGAAAGTTAAATATGCCGCCATGCATCTAGAAGGAAACGTTTACAATTCGTACTTATGGTGGAAGAAAACTGCAAGAATCTGTTCTCACAACTGGGTTAGTTTCAAGAATGACCTCATTAAAATATTCCAAGGCATTGAAGAAAAAGACTTCTTTGCCAAAATCACAAGGTTACAACAGAAAAGAAGTGTCAATGAGTACACCTGTGAGTGGGAAGCGATGTCGACTCGAGTTCCAGAGTTAACCAATGACCAACGACTACAGACCTACATACACGGCCTAAAACAACACATCCATGATGAACTAGAGTTACATAACATCGCTACCATGGAGGAAGCACGACGTAAAGCCAAGATTATTGAAAGCAAATCCGTTCATACAAATTTCGACCAAGACAACTCCAAAAAGAACCCCCTCCAATCAGCATACACAGGAAATCCAAGATATACACCGCCTAAACTTAGAGAAGGAGGGAAGCCCAGTTTAGAGGTCCAAAGAATAAAAGAAGGGAAATGTAAGTTCTGTGGAGACAAATGGGATCCTATGCACAGATGCTTACAAAATAAATTGTATGCCTGTGAAGCAGAGTTGGAAGTCAAGGAACCAATTGAAAATGATGCGAAGAGTCAACAAGACTACCGCACAGAAATTGAGGATGACACCCCACAAATCTCATTAGCCGCTATTACCAGAATCTCCCAACCGCAAACATTGAAGCTTAGAGGACATATAAAAAAGAATAGCGCCACAGTTCTCATCGACTCTGGAAGCACCCATAACTTCATTAATGTCAACCTTGATAAGGTATTTAACCTATTTGTTTTTCTAGTTCCTAACATGAAGGTTATGGTAGCAGATGGCAAGAAGATTGATAACATAGGGAAATGTCACCAAGTCAAGTTACAAATACAAGAGTATAACTTAGAGTCAGATTTCTTTGCGGTGCCGTTGGGAGGAGTCGACGTAGTATTAGGAATACAATGGTTACAAACCTTGGGTACATACTCCGCAAATCACCAAGAACATTTTATTGAATTCCATGCATTCGGGAAAACACACAAATTATGTTGAGATATTGTAACTTCAAAGAATATTATATTTGTACTTTATTATTCCGGAGATGTTTCATTCCTCCGTGAAGATCTTATTGTATATCCGGAGATGTTTATTCCTCTGTCGGAATGTGGTAACTTGGGTTATTAGACTTCCCTAATGGGGGTCAGCCCTGTATGTATTATGTGGGTCAAAGGGTTATTAGACCACCCTAGAGGGGTCGGCCCAGTTAGTTGTAGTGGGGTATTTAACCCATTGGTTAAATACGAGCCTACATGTTCTGTGTAAAATACAAGTCGGAGTAGTGTATAAATAGAGGAGGTGTATTCCTCATTAGACACACACTCACTCACTTGAGAGTAGCTCACTTGTGGAGGAGAGGTCTGATATGGTGGAGGAGGAGATCATGTCTTTGGTTTGCATCTTTGTATATTGCTGGTCATCTATATTGAGGAAGCTTTGCTGGGTTTTCTACCCCATGAGGGTTTCCCAAGATAAATCCGTGTCTCTTGTGTTTATGTTGTGCTTGTTGTTTCTTCAGTGATCCTGTATATGATATTATTGTGAAATGGAATGTAATGCTGCTATTTTCTATATTAGCATATTGAATCTTAACATGGTATCAGAGCTAACTTGAAGGAAGGCAAGGTATGGCACTTACGACACTTGCTTTACTTACGACAATTTGAAGGTTAGGGTTTTATATAGCAAAAACCAGTCATCGTGGAACTTTCAACATAAATCCATTTTGGCGAAGGTTCAGGATCTAAAACCTTTACAAGCCGTATATAACATCTCCAGGTATCTTGTGTCCAAAGGGAACCCTCAGATTCGTTGTACTTTGTGAGTTATGATCAGTACAAGTTAGGGTTTCTGCCTCTTCCAATTCTCAGTCAAAATCAGGTGACCTAGGAAAAAAGGTCATAACCTGGGCTAGGAAGCTCCAAATGAAATTTCATAAAAAGTGACAGGTAGTACACAGACTGTACTATCTGAGAAAACTTTTTCAGAGGCCGAATCTTAACCAGTGACACGTGGCACGTCGTACAAGTTCGCTCTCTTGTTTTATCCCATAAACAGACCATGTTGCGACACTTGGCATAACTCTCTCTCAGAAATTCCAATTGAGGTCATACCTATTGCGTTGGAAAGATGACAGGTCAAGCTACCATAGAAAACGTTTTCAGACCCTGTGGAGCGAAAATTTCATAGTTACAACAGAAACATTCAGGTACATATTTCTGTCAAAACATAATTATTTTTGGAGCACCTTCATTCATGGTTTCCGGAATTTAGGGTTTTGGAGAAAGTTAGAATTTTTGGAATCGGAATCCACGGCTGGAAGCTCCTCAGAAAAATAAGAGTTTAGAGCCTTGGATCGAACCTTTTGATTGGACAGAAGGTTGGGCTTCATCAAACCCTAGTTTGGGTTCCTGTCCAGAAGATCCAGAAGTTTCGAAGGAAATTTTGAGGGGTCAAATTTTTGAAGATTTCAAAATTGAAGTATGCTAGTTTGATCATCTTAGCAAGACACATCCTTCCATCCATTCAGAAGTGTGAAAGTCAAAGATTGAATTTTTAGGGTTTCTCTAGCAAACCCTAATCAAGCTCCGGATCAAGTTTCAGGGGGAGTTGAGGCTAAGGCCTTACATAAGAAGACTACAAGAAGTCTCGACAGGTATGACTTAAGGAGGTTCAGGTATGTCTTGAAATCTGATTCTTGATTAAGTTCATAATGTGTTTGTCTTCATGTTAGTTATTAGTACAATCTTGAATTGTCTTATCACCCTAGTAACAGTATGAATGCATGTGAATGATCGAAGACATTCATTGATTAGGGCTATATGATTGTACTAATGCATTATGGTGTTGTGTGAGGTTGATGTTGTATGCTAACAAGATACAGGTACATCACAAAAGACAAATCAAGTTCCATGACCATGACATCATGAAGACAAAGACTCATCCATAATCTTTGTTCTACTTACAAGGTATGTATGACTTTGTTATATTATGCTTAACCTATGAGACATGCAGGTTCTAGCTCAGGATCTCTAAATCATTGAAGAGATTGTTTAGGTATGTTGTACATAACTAAGCAGGTATACTAATCGAGGTACGTTTTCCTATGTCATGTTAGAATCTTACCTTATGTTAGGATCCCTTATATAAGTATACTTGGTATGATTGGTTATGCTTATTCATAAAGTTAGTAATCAAGGGTTTATGCATATTATGTCTCGTATCTTGGTTGATGATTTAACTAGGTAGATCAAACAAGAATATACATGAGTAAAAGAAGACTTCCCTGAAACCTTGAATATTATCTATAATCATGACTATACATTATTTAGAACTATAATGTTGAGAATACACTAATGAATGTATGTTTGTGTATGAGATCATGAGGATGACACTTGAGCATGCACAGTGGTACAGAATGAATAGAAGTTCAAAAGACATACAGAAGATCAAGCGGGAGGCAACCACACAAACATAAAAGATAAGTATTTGAGTTGTTATTTGAAATAGTAAATGATATTGCTTGTATGCATATTTGTGTTCCTAGAATATATCATGCTGAGTGTAAACATTCATAGAGCATTGAATAGTATACTACTAATATGCATATGATTGGTAAGTTGGACAAACAATCCTTTGTTGCTTGTCTAGAATGAAACCTCTTTGCTGACATGCTGAGAGCTGTGCACACTCTCGATAGTATGTTCTGGTAGAGATGGAAGGCATCTAGATAGCCACTGTATGCATACAGGATATGGGAAAGTGTTGTGCCAAAGTATTGGTCCAAATAGTTGCATAACTATGTAAATGATATCTGTATGAATGATAGGTTATCATGATTTGATGATTATGAAGTATTACTAATCATATACTTAATTTTGATTTGTAGGAAAGATCATGATGAATGATGAACACGAAACAAGCGATGGATATTCAACAAAAGATTTACAAATCAAACACACTATAGAAGGCTTGTGGCTAGAAGATTCTCTTAGAAAGAGGAAGAGAATCATGATGAGATGTTTTGCTCCAAGTGGCTAGATAAGGCCATTCTCTTAATGGTGTAATTAAAGAAGAAGTGTGAATCAGGTTCTGTATGGGTTCCCAGGATCGATAATCAATTGATGAGCTTAATGATCACCATGGGTGATGTGGATCTCAACCTTTGCTACAAGGTTGAATATGGGTTCTATACACAGATGACATGGATGCAAGAAGGAACTCACCACAGAGTTTGAGGCTCATATCAGTAGACCCATCTAACGAGAGATGGCACATATAGATATGCAGAAGATCATTTAATGTAGAATGTGAATGATGTTCAGTCACAAAGGGAGAATTGACAGTTTCTTGATAAGCTTGGGCTTTACCAAAAGTAAAGTTGTTCCTAACCTTTACCTTAAGGTTATGGATGATGAACCTATCATACCATTATTGTATGATGATGATCTCTTTCTGACAAGGAATGAGAAACAGATCATGAAAAGAAAGAAGAATATGGCTGCAGAAATGAAAATGAAAGATCTCAGATTGATGCATTACTTCCTAGGTCTGGAAGTATGGCAAGGCTCAGAAGGAATCTTTCTCAACCAGGGAAAGTATGCTGAGAAATATTAAAAGGACTTGATGTGTTGGAATGGCCACTCTCATGGATTCCAACTTGAAGTTGTTAGCAGATGACTCATCAGAGTTAGTAGATATAACTCTGTACAGACAAATTATTGAGTCATTGATGTGTCTAACGAATACTAGGTCAGATATATGCTTTGCTGTGAACACCTTGAGTCAGTATCTAGTGGAAACTAGACGTGTTCACCTGTTAGTTGCAAAGCATGTGATGAGGTACCTAAAGGATACAATAGACTTTGATCTATGTTATCTTGGAGATCATGACTTCAGATGGCTACACAGATGTTGATTGAGCAGAAAGTGTATCAGATAGGAAGAGCACATCGAGAAGATGTTATTGTCTAGGATCAGCCATGATCTCATGGTTTAGAAGGAAGCAATCTAGTGTGGCTATCATCACAAGCGGAATATATGACTGCTTGCTCTGCTAGTTGTGAAGCCGTATGGCTTTAGAATTGTTTGACATAAAAATGGACCCAACTGTGATCCTATGTGACAAACAGAGTTGTACCAAAAATGGCAGAGAATCCAGTATTCCATGATAAGTCAAAGCACATAGAGATCTGACATTTCTATATACAAGATATGGTGCAGAAAAGAATTAAAGTTCGAATTTGTAACAAGTTACCAATGTACTAACCAAACCTCTATCGATTCGATGTACTAACCAAACCTCTACCTCAAGTAACGTTTTCCGAGACAAACTTAATATAATTCAGAAGGACCCTCCTCGAAAGGGGGAGTGATGTGATCACTCATGATGAGATTTCCTGCATCAACCGTGAGGTCGATGATGAGGATACCTATATTAGTGATGCCAATAGAGAGGTTGGTGGATGGTCCTTAAACAGGGTCTAAGGTGACAAGGGGATTGCATCATCCTTGAACACATGTTCTAAAAGGAACCGTAGACATATGTCTTCGAGAATAAAGTCCTTGGTGGACATGATAGGATTGCATCATCCTCAAGAGAGCCGTAGACGTATGTCTTCGAGAATGAAGTCCTTTGTGGACATGATAGGATTGCATCATCCTCAAGAGATCCGTAGACGTATTTCTTCAAGAATGAAGTCCTTGGTGGACATGATAGGATTGCACCATCCTCAAGAGAGCCGTAGACTGGGTCTCCGATAATGAAGTCCTGAATGTACAGGTGGGGGATTGCATCGTCCCCAGACTCTGGTCCCAGAATTGAGCCATAGACTGGGTCTCCGATAATGAAGTCCTGAATGAACAGGTAGGGGATTGTATCTTCCCCGGACTTAGGTCCCAGAATTGATCCGTAGACTGATGTCTCCGAGAATTGAAGATAGGACTGCATCGTCCCTGGACCTCGGTTCAAAATGTACGTGAGAGGACTGCATCGTCCATGAACTGGGTTCAAAATGTACATGATGGGATTGCATCATCCCTAGACATGAGACTTGTCTTAAAGTGATAAGGATTGATCATCCTGGAACTTGATCTGGATTGTATCATCCATGGACCTATGTCCTAAAGAGAGCGGGATTGATCATCCTGTAATATGATCGTGTGTGTTGCAGGATATGCTGCTATGTATTAGTGAGAATACATGCTTTTGATGATAGATGTATTAGTGAAAATACATGCTATTGATGATAGATGTATTAGTGAGAATACATGCTTTTGATGATAGATGTATTAGTGAGAATACATGCTTTTGATGATAGATGTATTAGTGAGAATACATGCTTTGGATGACAGATGTATTAGTAAGAATACATGCTTTTTGATGATATATGTATTAGTAAGAATACATGTTTTGATGATAGATGTATTGGTGTGGATACTAATACAGATGATCTAGATGTTGTAGATCATGATGATCTAGATGATGTAGATCGAGATGATCCAGATGCTGTAGATCGTGATGATCCAGATGTTGTAGATCGACATGATCCAGATGCTGTAGATCGACATAATCCAGATGCTGTAGATCGAGATGATCCAGATGCTGTAGATCGAGATGATCCAGATGCTGTAGATCGTGATGATCCAGATGCTGTAGATCGACATGATCCAAATGCTGTAGATCGAGATGATCCAGATGCTGTAGATCGAGATGATCCAGATGCTGTAGATCGAGATGATCCAGATGCTGTAGATCGAGATGATCGAGATGGATCCAGATGCTGTAGATCGAGATGATCCAGATGCTGTAGATCGAGATGATCCAGATGCTGTAGATCGTGATGATCCAGATGCTGTAGATCGTGATGAACCAGATGTTGTAGATCAAGATGATGTGACAATGCTGATCGTGTTGATCTAGACGATGATGTTGATTGTGTGATGACGATGCTGATGATCGTGTGATGACGATGCCGACGATCGTGAGGATTCAGATATTGATGCTGCTGTAGCTGTTTGAGTGCTGCAGAAGATAAAGACTCAATACTGAAGATGTTGATGTTCCAGTATTGAAGATGTTCCAGTAACTGGTTGAGTTACTGATGATGATTGAGAAAGCTTCCAATGATTTATAGATGTATCATGTATGATGTTGATGACTCCTTGCTCGTGCAGATGCTGTTATAATATCCTTCTCGTTAAGGGGGAGTGTTGAGATATTGTAACTCCAAAGAATATTATATTTGTACTTTATTATTCCAGAGATGTTTCATTCCTCCGTGAAGATCTTATTGTATATTCGGAGATGTTTATTCCTCCGTCGGAATGTGGTAACTTGGGTTATTAGACTTCCCTAATGGGGGTCATCCCTGTATGTGTTATGTGGGTCAAAGGGTTATTAGACCACCCTAGAGGGGTCGGCCCAGTTAGTTGTAGTGGGGTATTTAACCCATTGGTTAAATACGAGCCTACATGTTCTGTGTAAAATACAAGTCGGAGTAGTGTATAAATAGAGGAGGTGTATTCCTCATTAGACACACACTCACTCACTTGAGAGTAGCTCACTTGTGGAGGAGAGGTCTGCTATGGTGGAGGAGGAGATCATGTATTTGGTTTGCATCTTTGTATATTGTTGGTCATCTATATTGAGGAAGCTTTGCTGGGTTTTCTACCCCATGAGGGTTTCCCAAGATAAATTTGTGTCTCTTGTGTTTATGCTGTGCTTGTTGTTTCTTCAGTGATCCTGTATATGCTATTATTGTGAAATGGAATGTAATGCTGCTATTTTCTATCCTAGCATATTGAATCTTAACAAATTATACGGGTTCCAACCACCTCCGGAAAGGCTGGTTACATCACATCAGATAGAAAAGCTACTTTGGAAGGACACACCAACGTACATACTTCAATGTCAAGAAATGAAGCTTCTAACAAATAAAGAAGATAGAAACAAACAACCAAAGATACAAAAGCCAATTCAGAAACATCGCAAGGTGTTTCAAGAGCTACCTATGGAGCTCCCACCAAATAGAAAAATTGAACACATATTCAAAATACAACCAGGGACAAAACCCACCAGTAGCAAACCATACAGGTGTCCACATCAGAGATGATGCAACAGTTCACGCAATCATTGTCGTCAAATAAGCTTTGAGGACAAAGCTTCCCTTAAGGGGAAGGCAATGTAACAGTAAAATAATAGTAAAATATAATTAATATTAATAGTCATGCCCTTTGGTGAAAAGGTGCAAGACAGGCTTATTTAAGCCCAACTCATTGAATTCATTTATCATCTTCTACATTTTATCAAATATACTTTTTACATTACGTTCTGTTTTCACCCACTTTTCTCTCTCCACTTTCCGACTCCTGCATCGGCGATGCGGAGTGTGGAAGTTGGAGGCGCGTTTTTCATTGGAATGGTGGATTAATGTTCCGACTTTCCGACTCCCACATTGTAGATGTGGAGTTCAGAAGTCGGAAGCGTAAATCGTCGAGTTGGGTATTTTGGCGTTCCAAATTATGAGTTCTGCATCGTGGATTGTTGATCGTGGAAGTCGGAAAGGAGTTTCGTTGACACTGTGTATATGACTCTCCGAATTTCCAAGTTCTGCATCATGGATGCGGACTGCGGAAGTCAGAGAGGTGTTTCTACGACTCTGTGTAAATTGGTGATCCGACTTGCGGCAGCGGATTGCATATTGAAGATCAATGCGGGTGTAGAGTTGCGGAAAATTTAGACTGCTTGGAAAAAGAAGAAAAAAATTAGCAGGTAGATCCAAGGGTTGTTAGCTCCCATCACCTCTGAAGGACACCGAGGTGACCAGGGACATGACATACATAGTGCCATGGATACCATTACAAGTCATTCATGGTGCTTTGAGGCATTATTCATAGCTTTGGATGCTTTAAGGGTTTCTCTAGGGCCAAAGGTATGGTATTCTTCCCTAGAACATCATTCCCACGGCCCTAAGACACCTACATAGTACTCAAAACCACCTAATGGCATTGGCATCCTTAATCATAGGCCAATGATACTCTTAGTAGGCCATGTTTGTTTGGTGGAGGCAACCTTCTTAGCCCTAGATGGATGGAAGATTCCTTTAGGGATTTAGGTTCAAGCTTCCTCCATTGACCATGTTCAAGGCCCCCAGGCCACAAAACCTAAATACATATCACCATGGATACCCATAGGAATTCATGTGTGGTGCTTCGATGCATTGTTTATTGATATGAATTCCTTAATGGTTTCTCTAGATCCAAAAGCATGGTTTTTCCCTAGAACATCATTCCTAAGGCCCTATGACACCTACAGATTGCTCTTGATTTCCTCTGATGACTCCATTCAAGGCCTTGAGACCTATCGCAATATGCAAACACTCTTAATTGTCCCCATATCCAACTTTTATGCCAAAGATCCACTTTAAAGGGTGTATGTTATGGTTCATGGCCTTGATTATTGCCCATTACCTCAAGAGTACTATCTTAGGGTATAATTCTCTTAATTTATTCTCCAAGCATGGTCCAATACCCATCCCTAGTGAAAAAATTACATAACTCTGCCCATATCCCCCTTTAAGGACAATGATCTCCTATATAGTGCATGTCTTTTGATTTGAGACGTTGTTTATGATCCGTGATCCCTCGACACTTGATATAGGGATAAAATGGTCTTATTTTCCTCCCATGCCCATTGTTAAGGCCTTGAAACCCATTCCTAATGTCCAAGGAATTATAGGAGCCAGCATACTTAGCTTGGAGCCTAAACATCCCCTTCAAAGGGATCGTGTGATGATTTGAGTCCTTATTCATTGCGCAAGAGCCCTAGAGCTTCATTGAGATTCTAATTCCATTCCCCCCCTTATAATAGTCATGCTCCTAAAACCTATGACTCGTTTAAAAAGCCTCATAAGAGAACCCAAATACCATTGAACACCAAATACCATCATCAGAGGGACTATGTAGTGGTTCGAGGTATCGATTAGGACCCAAACATTTATTTTCTATTTTTTTTTTCAAAATAATCAATATGTTTTGTATAAACATAAAATAATAATGATGCAATCATGTATATCTCTTCAATACCTTTTCAATGAGCTAAATAACTCAAACAACTTATGCCTAGATAGAAAGTTATGGCCAAAATACTAAAGCAAATTTTTCTATTAAAAATAACACATACAAGTTATTAACGAGTGTGTGTTCTTGTGTATGCCTACTTGGAAAAATATGTGGGAGTATGCATGGTGGTTCATAAGGCACCACACTTACTGAAAAAGGAATGTGTGCACGTTATTGTAAACGTACACTTGTTCATGCATGAGCACGTTACTGAAATCACCATTGTCACTTTTGAGACTATTAACTTTGTGCGAGCACTGAGGTAGTTTACAATTATCTCCACATTCCCACCAAATTTTATCATCAAATTCATCCATTTTGTCCCCCAAATATGGAAACTCAATTACGTTTGTTAGATGGAAAATAGATGGGAATCTCTTGGTATTCTTAAAGGAAAAACATTCTACATCTCTCCTACGAAAGAAAAATAATGGGAGAAGAATGTGATAGGCCATCATATTTTATGAAAAAAAAAACGTTCTTTAAGACCCAAGGGATGCATAATTAAGAGGGCATTGACATTGGCATTAGAGAGAAGCATTATGGGTGGGAAGGACATTGATGCGTAAGCAATAGTCGAGCAAATAGAGAGACTACCCTAGAGACCTAATGGATTAGAGATTGCCATCCATGGTTGAGAAGGCTCATATGTCTTATAGACTATAGTGAAGCTTGGAAGAGACCAAAGCAACTTGTTATTTTCCCCATGTCACTTGGCCTTCACACATGATGTTTTATTAAGTTGTTGAAGACTTTATTATGGATGTTGCTTAGAAGAAGTTGTTGAAGAAGATTCAATGCTATAGAAAATTGTTGCAAACATGATGCAAGAATGAATTGTCTTTGAAAATAAAAATCTACTAATTGTGA
The DNA here is from genome assembly GCA_027924585.1 of Larix kaempferi. Classification (NCBI taxonomy): domain Eukaryota; kingdom Viridiplantae; phylum Streptophyta; class Pinopsida; order Pinales; family Pinaceae; genus Larix; species Larix kaempferi. Next base: position 646,588 of record BSBM01000883.1, read on the forward strand.
CAACATGTTCCAAGACTACATGGACAAAATGATGAGATCTTTGTTCGTTGCAAAGGGAGCGAAGACTATTACTAGCATCAAGTATATATTTTGCAAAAGAAGAAGAATAAACCAAATTCAAGAGGAGTTGCTACACAAAACTAAGTGGAGGATTAACACCAAAGAAGGCCTCATCCATCAATATCTTATAACGGAGTGAGCTAAAGTCTAGAATTTGCATTGTCTTTGGCGAGTTTGACTAGAACCCGACAACACGATTTGTTGCTGAAATTGTAATTTTGATTATAGAAATTGATACGCCCTCGATTACCCCTGGGCACCCGATCATGCAATTCCAACAACTAAAAACTTTAATTTCAACAATTATCGCTAGATTTTGATTGAAAATTTCACTGAATAATTGGTGCAAATCATCTAAAACTTTAGCTTACACCTATAAAAAGTAAAGAAGTCCGTGTTTAGTGTTGCTTTTCTCATTTGGATTCCAATGTAACGCTCTCTCTTTGGAGAATTAGAAACTTGGTCCACGTTGGTTACTCAAATTATCAAGTGTTGCTTTTCTCATTTGGATTCCAAGGTAACGCTCTCTCTTTGGAGAATTTGAAACTTGGTCCACGTTGGGTTACTCAAATTATCCATTAGTAGCTCATGCACATATGACATAGTGTCCTCTTCTTTCCTTTGTGCGTGGAAACAATGCTACCGTTAAAGCTAATTTGCCATTGCATTAATGCAAACATCCCAAATGGGTACAAGTAATTATAATGAAAAGTATTACGGGGAAGACCATTCCTTCCATTATTCCATATATGCACGCTTACCTCACGTGCGACGAACTGTTTGAACCTTACGACTTATTGGATGGCGTGGGGTATGCATAAAGAAGGGTAGTAGCAAATTGATGTTAGGACAAACCAGAACATAAGAATCTTTTGCAACGGAACAAGACGTGCAAACAACAGTGATTTGGATTACGACAGTTCCAAGATCATAAATTCAGGCATGTTTGCATCGATACCAGTGATCGATTTGCAATATAGAGTCCAGGAAGGGAATATGCTGCATTTGAAAATGGATACTAACACGAATATGTCGAGTTCACGCAAATATTCTCCAGATACAAATTGAAACCAGGTGCAATTTCACGCAAGTATTCTTCAGATACAAGATGAAACCAGGTGCATATCAGCCCTGACTGTAGATCGATCTCTCTACTAGCCGTCAGACACCTACAATGTGACTCTAACTTGGATGATGTGCTGGCCCTGACAGTATGGGCATCAGATCGTTGTCTTTGTCTACCTTGAAGACAGCGCTAAATTTGAAAGGATTGATTTATGTTGTTAAAAGAATTGGGATTTAGTTTACAAGAAATTTAGTGGAAGTTCACCGTGTTCAATTCTCAGTGCAACCAATTTTCATATCTACCTAAAACCAACACGTTTCAGATCTTGACCCCACGCTGCCCAAAAGAATTATGGGTGCTGTCGATTCAGCTCTGGGTTAAAAATGGGTTCACTCTGCCCTAGGCATTCGGTCTCGGGAGGTTTCGGCAGAAAATGGTAAGATCATTGATGGGTTTCAAATTCCTAAACCTCTTGAAAGACATATGGCATAGTGGAAGATGACAACATGCTGGATGCCATGCTGATTTGGGGTTCTGCACTGCACTGTAACTATTCCCAACACAACTTGAAATTTTTTTGATGAAATTTTTTTGGCTTTTTTAAAGCCAGGCACAATTTTCGACAACACTCAGCCATCCTCCCATTTCTTTTATGCTCTCTTCACCATTTTCCACACGCATTGTCTCTATATATTCGCCGAATGTATAATGTATTCTTCATTCTATATTCTTGCATGCAATGCTTATGTGTGCTTGTTCCGGAGTCTTCTAAGGAAGAGAATACAGTCTCCCTTCGATTCACAGGTTTGGTTTCTGAATTCATCCATGTTTCTCAGAACATAATGTAATATCTTGTTTTTATATTGTTTGTTGCCGATTGGGTTTAGGCTTTTACTTTGAGGATTTCTGCAGGTTTGGTTTCTGAATTCATCCATGTTTCTCAGAGCATAATGTAACATCTTGTTTTATATTTTATGTTGTTCAATGGGTTTAGGCTTTTGCTTTGAGGAATTGTTTCTGTCTTCTTCTGAGCATAATGTAACCTCCTGCTTTTATATTGTATGTTGTTGTGTTCCTGAGACTAGTTAGTTCAATGAATTAGGTCAGATGTGTTTTGAAATATATTATCAACTAGGTTTTTCATTCTGCATTATGCTGTAGCCATGGATAGCATTTGAAAACTTTTGTTTGGCATCTGCCTGAGGAATGTGAACTTGATGTCCTACAATTTGTAGTCATAGGAATAACTTGCTGGGTTTATCCATACTTCTGGTCTGAGCATGTTCCCAAAAGCCCATTTGCTGTCATTCCCAAGCAAAAGCATAGTAATAATTCCTTCAGTCGTGTAGATTTATATCAACATTTTCAAAATATTCTACAATGAAATCCAAAATGTGTACACTATCACATTTTTCAACGTTTTATCTTAGAACATATCATTGTTAAGAAACATTGTGCTCCATATATTTAAGTTTGTTTCTAATAGAAGTGCAGCATGTAGTGCACTGGAAAACACAACGTGCACAGGCTTGATAGTTCGCATGCCTCTTACTAAGACCAAAGCTGTGACAACGTGCACAAGCTTGATAGTTCACGTGCCTCTTACTAAGACCAAAGCTATGGCAACGTGCACAAGCTTGATAGTTCACATGCCTCTTACTAAGACCAAATCTTGTTTGATAGCATTATGATTTCTTAGAAACAAAACCAATAATATAGATGAAAGAAAATCATGCATTAATGTTCTGAAAATTGAAAGATGTTAAAATGAACAGAGACCTGAAGAAGAAAATATAAAAAACAGAGTACTTCGTGGAAACAAACCCAATAATATAGATGAAAGAAAAACAATCATGCATTAATGATTCTGAAAATTGAAAGATATTAAAATGAACACGGAGACCTGAAGAAGAAAATATAAAGAACAGAGTATACTTGCAGTCATACAGTACTTAAATTTAAGACAGCAAAGATGGATTTTGCAAAGTAAACAGAGGCAAACTAATGATATTATAAACTGAAAATAAACATAGGCACTTGCTTTTCTCCTGAGAGATTTAGTGAACAGGCTGCTGCTGGCAGCTGCAGTCGCTCAGTAAAACCTACTGTCCTTCTCCAGTGAAGGGATTTTTATCACACAATTCATATGCTAATACTTCCTTTAGAGAAACATGGAAGGCAGTTTAAAGACTTGCTAAAGATAGCATAAGAGATACTAAAAATAGCTGGAACCAAAACTAAATCCTAGCTTTTCTCTACCACTACTTTCTTAGTGATGATGCCACCATTACCTTTATCATCAGTGTTAACTCTTTGAAAAATGAGAGGCTGGCTTTCCTGCTTGTAAATGTGTGTTGTTTTTGAAAAATTGATTGGATCTTTAACTAAAAAAGAGAAGCTGGGTTTCCTGCTTTGTAAATGTAAATGTGTGTTGTTTTTGAGAGATTGATTGGATGTTTAAGAACCTCAGTCATTATGTAAATTTTGGCTTGTTGAACCATACAGTGACAACTCCATTGCTTTGCAGTTAGATATCATGCAGCTTAGGTCCGTCCATCAGATAGAGAGATGTATGCAAAAAATTAGCAACGAGTTATGGTTGAAGTGGAGAAATAAAGTTTTTACTAACATCTCATGACTTAGAAAGAGCTATATGAGACCAAGAATATTGAATTCATCACTTGTTTTCTCAATCTTTGGTGTGGGTTTTGAGTTCTACTCCCCGTCAACATTCCCAACCTGTAGCAAGTCTAGTATGCAAACTAGCACATGTATGACAAAACTAATGATAGTGGATACTTTTCCCATGACCGGGGCTTGGTCTTATGCTCAAGGATTTATATCCATGTGTAAAAGGTTTCAAGTTCCATTCTTTCCTGATCTCTCATGTCTAAGAGGTTTCAGAATTCCATGCCCCTCGGACTTCTCATGCTGTAGCAAGTAGTTCCATTCCCCTTGGACATTTGATGCAGACACAAGATCAACTGTCACTGGAAAACTGTCATAAAAGGGATGGGAAAGTTTGTAGAGCATGACTTGGAGAACTGTTTTATATAAATTTCTTTCATTTGCCAAGTGATCTTATGTATGAAAATAATTTACCAGGTTTGTACTTCCTCTTGGCATATGTAGTTGCTAATATTTTGTCTCTGATGTTTATGTTCCTCTTACACTCTATCATCACATGCTCCACTGTTTATGCCTATCTGTTAACATCCTAAGAAAATCCCTTCATTGCATGCCATCTCTCTAATTTCATGTTTCAGATTTTTATCTGATATAAATTGATTTGGGCCAGGGCTTCTCTTCTGGTAGAAACTACTTTGTGATCAATCTGTGATTTACGATGGTTTCTCAGCAATTCTGAATCCACCACTCTAAAACGAAACGCTCCATTTGCATTAATGATATGGTCAGATGCACGTAACAATCGCTGCAGACTAACTTTGCCCTCTTTCTCTGCAATACCAATAAAGTGAACAGTGCGTACGATATCCCAAATAAGCTCAACATTGCTCAAATGGTAAGGCAAATTCAGCAATTTATATTGCCGTCTTATTCTTGAATGTAGTTTTATTCATAATCCATCAACCTATGAGAATTCTCAAACTTTGAGTTCCATTTTGTGGGACACTTTCTTTGCATCCTTCCGGGGTCTTAAATCAACTGTCACTAGAAAATTGCTGGCTAACTTGCTCATGTTCATTACACTGTATTTTGACATATATTATTTGCTCTCTTTACCCCAACCTGGATAATTTTGATAATCCTAAACCAGAAGCTTCAGCAATCTAGGCTTCTAAATATACTATTATAAGTCCATGTCGCAAGCAATAGTTACAATTATTTATATGTTGATCTCAGAGACAAAAATTGTCGAATAACAGAGACACAGAAAATATTGTACGTTATGAGTGTGTCTTCTGGTCTTTGAATCCTACAACTGAATTTGTTTGAAGTTTAATGATGCTTCTAGTGTAGTAAAACTGGTTTGGAAATCCAATGCATTTTTATTAGTTCTACACTGGTTTGGAAATCCAATGCATGTTTATTAGTTCTACACTGGTTTGGATATCCAATGCATTTTTATTGGCACGTCACTCATTGGCCTCTTACTTTAATCTGCATTTCCGAGAGATGTAAATCTGGATCTATGTTAAACGGCTTAGCTTAATTGACTCCCTTCCCTCCAAAATCAAATTCCCATTGACAGGGTGCTCAAGTTAGTCTGTTTATTGGTGTTTACAAGGCCCATCTTTTCTTGAAAGAACCGTTCCTTGTGGATGTAAGCCTTGATATATCTAATGATGTAGGATTTTGCAGTTCCTCAAGCTATTTATCTAATTCAGACACATGTAGTGCTGACATAGTTTGGGATAAGTAGTCTTGATATTTCAGATATATGTAGTGCTGGCATGGTTTGAGATAACTAGCCTTGGTAAAGTTTGTCCTGGGAATCAGTGCTCCATTAACCAATTGGACATAACTTCGACTTCGGTGGTATATAACTCTGCATTCATATATGACTCAATAAAAACATGTTAGAGGCTAAGTAAATGGGTTGAAAAGGAAAATTTAACCAACTGAACAAAATTATTGGTGACATTGCTTTTCTACCTTTTGCAGGAATCAAGTCTGAAATCTTTGTGTGAAGCCATACTTCAGAAAGTGGCACTATGGATGGGAGCCTTGATCAGACTGCTGATCTAAACATGCCAACTTCAACTTCCACAAAGAAGTGTCGCCGCCGGCAGAAGACAGGCACGGCCGCTACGGAAGGGAGCGTTGATAAAAGAGCTGATCCAAGCATGCCAACTTCTACGTCAAAGAAGCGTCGAAACAGGGGTAAGCCTGACACATTTCTTTTACCGGCAGAAGTTGCAGCTCTTGGTGTTCTTCCCTCTGATGATAAATCACCAAAACCAAGCAATGGAAATGGGAACAATCCATCCGCTAGCCTAGGTATCGATTCTCTGATTGGACAGACTGTCCATGGAATACTCGATGGATCATTTCCTTCAGGATATCTCATTACTGTTAAGATCGGAGGAACTGATACACTTCTCAAAGGAGCGGTATTTGGACCTGGCTTGTCAATGCCACCTCCACAAATAAATGATGCTGCATCAAAAGTAAAACGTACAAATACAGACACTGGTTTTTCTTCACAACCATCTTCACCTCCACCACGAACTCCAGTTACCTTGTCAGAAGTATATGAGCCAGCTCCTATTATTGAACCCACAGCAAAGGCAACTGTCATGACAGAGGTGGAAATAGCCTCTGAAAACAGACACGAAGATCTTCCTCTTCCTCAGCAGCATGGATTTTTAGGTGGAGAGAACGCTGTTAATGAGATGCTGGAGCCTGTTACTCAGGATTACAAACTTGAAATTTGTGATCCTGTGGCAGCAATACAGGCTGCCTTATATAACAGATTTGAATTTGTACAAAATTATACTTACACCCCTCTACAACCAGAATAAACCACACTAGAAGAGTTACTATGCAAACTAAACCACATAACTAAATATAAGTCTCTTTTTGGTCGACTGTATATAGTAGGTCTTTTGTTTTGTTTTCTTGTCAAACTTGTGACTTGGAAGAACTGATTCTTCAAATAAAAAAATTTGGACAAATATGATGAGAAGAAATGCATGCAGTTCTTCCCTTTTAAATCCAAATGGTGGACAAGTATGATGTTATGTTAGAATTTATGCGTTGCTATGCCAATCCTTCCTCTCACTTTTGATAAATGTGATTGGGATTTATAAGATGCAAAAGTGCCTTACGTTTCATCTCAATGTTGTCACATAATATATGTGATGAATTTGTGTTTTCAAATAAAATAGTATTAATGAGTGAAATTCATTCCTCTGATCACTGACCACAGTTATTAGTGTTGCCAATTTTATTCATTCTTACAGTACTTCATTGGATGAGCTTATTAAAATGCACATAATGGTTTCTTTATTCATTTTACTTTAGATCCAAACGGACAGCCTATAGAGATTGCCTGTTATGATTGAGCCTTTTATTTCTTTGATTGAAAAATGCAACCCGTCCTATAAAGACATAACCCTTTAGAATCTGAATCTAATTAAGCAAGTCATTTTAAAGTCTCCATTTGTATATCGGCTGTTTGGATAATGTTAGATCAAATTCTAGTACACTTACCGTGATATCATGAAAGAGATATACATTTTTTAAAAGCTATTGTATCATAAAAGAGAAACACTTTTAGATAAACCAGTATATATCATAAAGAGAAAGATACATTGTTAGATGAATTTCTATATCGTAAAAGAGATGCATATCTAGCTAAACCACAATATCATACAGAGAAAGATAACGTTGTAATTTTTTGTTATATTTCTACTAAATTAACATTAACATCAGCAAGATAAATATCAATTAATCTGGATGCATTGTCTGCTTTTCTAATGTACTTTTGAAGTTGTTGTGGACATTCTTGTAAGTTTTTTTAAGTTCTTTTTTATAACAAACTCCTGAAAATGAAGATCAGTGACCAAATCACTTGTAGTTTGGTTATGGATTCACAAATTCACACTCATCTAGAGTGGTTGTGGTATAAGATACTCCAGAAAATTAGGACCAGTCCCAAATTCACTTATAGTTTGCTTGTGGATTCAAAAATTCACACTCCTGTACTATAACATACTCCAGAAAATGAGAACCAGTCACAAATTCACTTATAGTTAGCTATTTGGCTATCATCTTATGATTCATTGAAGTATAATAGACTTGGATAGAAAAGAGTATTAAATTTATATGTCCTCTAATATAGATCAAAATAGTTTTTAATATCTAATACTCAAGATAAGAATATTGATAAATATGGAAGCGAAGCAAGGTTGTGATGGCTGAGGTGTCAATGGTGGCGAACAGAGGGTTGAATTGGTGGTGGTGTAAGAAGTAACAATAACCGAAATTGTAAAAGGAATAGAGAGACTGAGAGAGCATTTCTTCAGACGGGAAGACGTAACCATGACCAAAATCATAAAAATAACAGAGGGACGGAGCTGCAAGCGATTTCAGGTAGAGGAAGAAGCCCAGATTGTTGTCATACTTTTATGGTACATATTTGGATACTGGTAATTGTATTGAAACATGCATTGCTTGAGCCTTGCTTGGTGAATTTCCTTGGAGAGAGTTTCTGTCAATCACTCTTCTCGGTCTCCGTCGATGGATTTCAAGATGTCAGAAGCCCCAGTGCAAATATCGTAGGCTTTATGAAAGCTGGTGGGCTAATATTAAAGGTGTCAGAAGCCCCAGTGCAGAATATCGGAGGCTTTATGAAAGGTGGTGGGCTGATATTAATGTAGAAGAAATTTCAAAGGTGGAAAACTTAAAATTTTTTTTTATTTAAAATATAATTTTGTTTAATAATAATTAAAATGATTAATGAGATTTACAATATTTCAAAAACTATTTCTCTATGTTGACATATGTTTTAAAAGATAATTGAAAGTCGGAAAACTTTAAATAAATTTATTAAAATTATAAATTTTTATTAATAATAAATGTATTTAACTAATAATTTTTTCAAAATAACGTTTTTGTTGATAGTGATATGCTAAATTTAATAGAAATAAGTAATTAATATTTTTATCCAGATTTAAATTATGCTAATAATATAGTTATGATTATGATCATATTAAATAGTATAGGTAAAAGTTAAATATTAAAATGTTAATTATGAAATTGAAAAATAAAACTAAATGATGCAATCTATATTAATAAATAAATTGGACCTCGGATGGGATGGAATTTGACGGGCATATGCCCGTCATAAGGCATTTTACCATCAAAATATAGTTAAAATTTTTAACAAACAGTTTTAAAGTTTTTAACAAACAAGATCAAAGAAGGACAAGCAAACAAATTTTTTAAGAAACGGTATCAAAGAAGGGCAAACAAACAATTTTTTTAACAAACAGCATGAAAGAAGGGCAAACAAACAATTTTTTTAACAAACAGCATGAAAGAAGGGCAAACAAACAATTTTTTTAACAAACAGTATCAAAGAAGTGAAAGAAGGGCAAACAAACAATTTTTTTAACAAACAGTATCATAGTATCAAAGAAGGGCAAACAAACAATTTACTGGCACCTATTTTTAACAGTTAATTATTTTTCCAGTTAATTATTTTTCCAAACTGTTATTAATTTTTTTTAATAAGCTTGTTAAGATATGTGTATATGTGATAATGGAGATTGAAACTTTCCAGCTTGAGCCAGACTTTTCCATTTGATTGAAGAGTAGGTGGGTGAGTTTTGAAGACTTTCTCATTTGATTGAAGAGTAGGTGGGTGAGTTTTGAAGACTTTCTCATTTGATTGAAGAGTAGGTGGGTGAGTTTGCCTTCAATGGGGATGGACTTTTTTTCATTCCATTTGTTCTTTCTTTCTTATATTGTCCTAACATTGCCCCAACATGGGGTCACGCCCTTTCTTTTAGTGCCTCTCCTTAGCCTTTGTACCCTTCCTTCAGAGGATAAGTCAGTTTTCAAACTAGAAAATGCAACTTCGAGAGAGGTGGGTTACATTTTGGAAGAAGTCGGTTTTAAACTATGTTAATGAAGGAATTAACCCAACCACCCACCAAACATCAACAATTTATTAGCTACCGTATTTACCAAGCATCAACAATTTATTAGCTACCGAATTTACCAAGCATCAACAATTTATCATAATTTTGGTAAGATGTTATTTTCAATTTTTTTATAAATTTGATAATAATCTAAAAACAAATTTTATGATTTACTATTATTTGTTTTTTTTTAAACATAATTTTGGTTGTTATTTTGATATTGTGCCCGTTAACACTTGTGACGGGAGGCTCCCAATCCCACTTTGTACACTTCCAATACTTCCAAGTTACAATTTATAGGTCTTGTTGCTAAAAGTTTTTCAAGTATCTATTCACATTTTTTTAAATGATTTATTTGATATATGTTAAAACTTAATAACATTTTATTATTCTTGTAGTGTTAGTGATTGGTTGAACCAATTACTTTTACTCATGGGTGAAAAAGCTTCTAAACAAGTTTGAAGTTGAAAGTGGTTTATTCTTATCCCTTTATAGCCAAGGGAAAATGAATGTCCAAAGAAGAAATCAAGAACCATGAACTTGTTGGTACAACTTTTAACCCTCCCCCACAAATACACATTGAGAATTAGGGTAAAAAAACTTCTAAACAAGTTTGAAGTTGAAAGTGGTTTCTTCTTATCCATTTATAGCCAAGGGAAAATGAATGTCCCAAAGAAGAAAGCAAGAACCATGAACTTGTTGGTACAACTTTTGACCCTCCCCCACAAAAACACATTGAGAATTAAATTGAATTCCATGGTTGTCAATTTGAATGGAAAAAATGTATTAGATCACTAGCTCTATATTAGCAAAACTTGTGCCCAAAAAATAGTTTTTACCATGAAAGATTTGTTGAAGCTTGGTATGTGCAAGTTCACTTGCAATAATAGTTGAGGAATCTAAAATAATCCATACATTGGAAAAACAACCTTATTAAACTTCTTTTGACAAAGGAAGGGGAGAACATCATAGTACAATCTCAATTTCAATGTGTTTTTTAATGAATTGCCTCTAGAAGGGGAATATTATATTTATCTCACATTTTAACTCAAGTCCTTTGGAATAAAATGTCACAATTTCAATTACACCATTGATGCAACATGTTAACCTTGAAAATTTTGGTATGTTGCATTACATGTGGCATAACATTAACCTCTAGAAAGGATTCTAGGTTCCACCTTTTGTTTGTTTCCTAACTTTATCAGTTAATGTACTTTAGATGCATAATGCAGACACATGTTACTTTTGAGTTGTTTGTGTCACTGTTAGTAGGTTTTTTGTTCCACCCTTCCACCCTTAATTTCCAGAGTACATGATCATGAAAAACATGGGTAAATGGGTCGATTGTTATCTTTTAATTGTAAATTAAACTCCATAATAAAAACATATCTTTTAATTGAAAATTAAAATTTCACAATTTCAATTACACCATTGATGCAACATGTTAACTTTGCAAAATTTTATATGTTGCATTACATGTGACTGGCCATTAACCTTCAGGAAGGATTCTAGGTTCCACGCTTTGTTTGTTTCTTAAGTTGATCACTTAATGTACTTCATATGCATAATGCTAGCACACGTTACTTTTGAGTTGTCTATGTCACTCTCAGTAGGTTGTTTTTTTCCACCCTTGATTTTCAAAGCACATGATCAATGAAAACATGGGTAAATGAGTCTATTGTTATCTTTTAATTGGAAATTAAAGAATATCTTTTAATTGAAAATTAAATTCTTTAATAAAAAATTTCTTATTAAAGGTATTTTTTTAATAAAACTTCAGTTGAAGGGTTATTTTTTCACTAAAATGTTGTGTGATGGGCAAGATAAAAGTTCAAAACGTCAGAAAAGCTTAGTTAATATTTAGTTAGAAGGGAAAAGTTGAAATGAAATTCCAACCCTGCTCGGATCAGGTGTTTTTAAAGTTCGTGCATGATAAAACAAGGATCTTCTCTATCGAGAGGACACCTAGCATGCTAGATGTCAACCCTTTAGCAAAGCTCCCTGCCATCTAGCTCTCTCATTATTACAAGTCAAGTTCCCACTCAACGGTATAGGTTCAGGTTCAAGCGTGGGAACAATCAAGTCCATAGGAAGTTCACATGCTTAAAATGGTATGGTTCAAACTTGATGCTCCAACGAAACAACCAACCACAATTATGATCTAACTAGTCATTGCGATTTGGAAATGATACAATACAACTACGGTTTTAGTCCGGGAGGATGTAGGTTTGTAGAGCTTATTATACATGTTGGGTTTCAGTACGGGAGGATGTAGGTTTGTAGAGCTTATTATAAATGTTGATGGCATTCTGTCGAGAGAAGGTCCCATGTTAAGTTGGATCTGAGGTGAAATTAATATTATATTGGTTGTTGAAACTTGGGAGCATGAATAATCTAAGGTCCCTAATATAGAAGGATTTGAGTTGTAGCTGATATGGAATGATTGATTGTTGAAAATTGGGAGCATGAATAATCTAAGGTACCTAATATAGAAGGATTTGAGTTGTAGTTGATATGGAATGAGAGATCCTACCATGGAGGGATTGGAAGCATAGCTTGTTAATAAAGAAGAACATTTTCCCTTATATTAGCTTCACCAAGGAATATCCTTTCAATTAATACATGTGGGTGGAGATTTCATATATTAATGTTAATAATATTTATATAGAAATATGTTATTTTGCACCTAATATTTATACCTTTCATAAGAAAAACAAACTAGATAAAAAATATCCTTACAATGGTTTAGAACAAGATATTTATTTATAGCCCAAGAAATGAAGGAAACATCCTTTTACTAGAATACTTTAATGCTAGACCAACTAACCAAGCTATTATCTTAAGAAATGATTCTAATGTTAATCCTCTATGGCTAGATGAGGACCTTGTTTTAGCTAGCATATACAAAATAAATCTAAAGACTTGGTTGAGAATTTGTTTGGTACTACACTGATCAAGCTTTGTAATTCTCAAGGTCTAATCATTCACAGTGGTCTAAATGAAGTGGACTAAATCCAATATGATGACTTGTATTCATGGGCTTGGTAGTAGTGTCCTATATTATGTAATATTTGATATCCCCATATGCAGTGTTCCCATCCATCATTCTGACGATATGAGGGGGTGGTTATGAATTTCATGTTTCAAATTTTTCCCCGTGGGGCCATTATTCTCATTCAGAACTAATTTACACCTCCCATGGCAAACAAAAACTAAGAAACACATGTGCAAGTGCATGAGTCTAAAACACAATAGAATTATAACTATATTCTCACACACATCATGCATAAACAGACATATATTCATAACAGGAAGTAAATATAATCATTGCATATTCATAAATAAAGAGAATACTTATGTTTTAATTTAAGAATATCTAAGAAATTGGTCGTGTAAGAGAAATTTTAAATCCAATAGTAGATATCAACTATAGATACCACCCCCTAACCGGACTATGGGGCCATCAGGGAAAATGAATTACACATCTACATGCTTCTCTCTCTCATCCCAATACATGTTTTCTTTCATGCTTATCCAATATACTCACCACTAAACACTATGGGGAAAATGAAGTGGAATAAATGCAGTCAGATGACTTGTATTCATGGGTTTGGTAGCAATGTCCTAAATTATGTGATATTTGATATCCCCGTATGTAGTGTCCCCATCCATCATTCTAACTATACTAGGAGCGGATGGTTACAAATTTCATGTTTCAAAATTTTGCCCCATGGGGCCATTATTCACATTTAGAACTAATTTATGCCTCCCATGGGAAACAAAAACTAAGAAATCCATGTGCAAGTGTATGAGTCTAATGGATCCGTAAACTGCCATGGATATTCCACTGGATTAGTTCATCACAATGTATCTTACAACTTAATTCATTATTTTAATTTAATTCCATAAAATATTAAATAGAATGGAACTGAAAGAGAAATAACTAGAACAAATAAGTACATAATCCACACAATAACATAAGATATACGTTGGCAAAACCCACTATGGGAAAAACCCAGCCACATTTGAGGACTATCCCTTTCTCTTTATGTCAAATTGCAAATACAAAGGAAATGGTCCTCTATGGAGTTATCTATGACTCTATGGCCAAAATGGATACTATAGGATCTCCTAACTCCTCTATTCTTCTCTAATATCCACTTCACAGTGTTTTTGGTCAACTATGGAACAATACAATACATCAAAAGAATGACACCCATTCTTTTCCTAACATCTCGGTATTTAACATAGCTTGATAGTCATTTAGGGTTAATTTCAGGGTTTGTACATGCCTTGATTCTCATTTAGGGTTAGGTTCTTAGAACTTCTAGAATGTTCTTGAAATTACACTCATTACTATCTCCACATATGCAGGAAATGAGAGTTGACGTGGAATCCTCTTGGAACTATGGTGGTCAACTGGATAGGTCAACTTGTGGGAGGCATAACTTCCTCATACAGACTCCGATTGAGGTGATTCTTAAACCATCGGAAAGCTATCAGTGTGTAGAATGCAAACAAAAACCTACAAATCCTTTTTTTGGGGGTGAAAATAGATTTTTAAAACCTCAAAATGGCCCCGGAAGGTTTCAAATAGTTTTCTAACCCCAAATATAAAAGTGAGACCTACCATTTAAATGGGCCATACAAGCCAATTCATTCGATCTCCTGGCCCCACAAGGTCCAAATAGTTGAAAAAATATTTATTGATCCATTTTGGATCACTGTATGTATTGTCCCCATCCATCATTTTGACTATAGGAGGGAGTGGTTACGAATTTCATGTTTCAAAATTTTTCCCCATGGAGCCATTATTCGCATTCAAAACTAATTTATGCCTCCCATGGAAAGCATAAACTAAGCAATGCATGTGCAAGTGTATGAATCTAAAACACAACAAAATTATAACTATATTTACACATAGATCATGCATAAATAAACATATTCATAACGGGAAGTAAATATAATCACTACACATTCATAAAGAAAGAGAATACTTATGTTTTAATTTAAGAAGATCCAAACAATTTGTTAGAATCGTTTTAATAATGAGAGGGGGGTGAATCAATATTAGCGTAATTATCAACAATTTTTACCTTCTTTAATAGATTAGTCTTTAAATTAATCTTGATCTTTAATTATGCATCCATCATAAATAAAACATTCATCCACATATGCACCAAGACAAAGAACACGGAACACACAATATTTTGATGTGGAAACCAAAATGGGAGAAAACCACATAATTCTCTTTTGTAATGAAAAGAATACATTCAAGGAAGCACCGAATTCCTGTGTTTACTAGTACCAACTGGAAGGAAGGCACCGACCCCCTATTTTTACAGGAAACGACCTGAAGGAGGCACCAACTCCCTGTGTTCTCCAACACCGACTGGAAAGAGGCTACAACCTCCTACTCCTTGCCTCCTCCTGCTACCTAGATATCCAAAATAATATTTTGTCTTACTAATATTTCAACTCAAGCACACTTATGATATTTTGTAGTTCGTTATGATGTGCGCCACCTTCATATGCAGACGATTCGCTATCACTATGCTGCATACATCACTTGACTTCTCATTCCATTGAATTCTTCACTTCTGTTGATGACTTACTTCCCGTACTGTGTGCTTCTGATCCTCCAGTCTGCGCCATGGTTCACTCTGTCTTTCTGCTACTTCCCAATTGCACTTACCAACTAGTACTGTGCTTTCAATTGATAGTTTGTTGTTATGATATTATGCATCAATATCAGATGGAACTTCGCACTAAATTAGATGTGTTCGTTTGGTTTAAGTGCTATAGTATTTTAGAAAATCTGTGACATGTTGTGCATTATATGATTTGTCCTTTTGGTTTAATGCACTTTCCTCAGATCATCCTCATCATGACGCGCCTACAAGATTCTTCTATTGTTCTGTCGTTGCGCATCTGAGGGACTTCTTTATTTGCATACTTCACTTCAGCATTCATGCATCAACCAAACTTGTGTGCATCTTCTGATATACTTCGGTTATGTCTTTGTGCTTCTGTCTTACATCATTTGTAACTATTTGTGTGCTGCTAGCAATATTGTCATTCGGTCCTCATTGACTTGAGCATTATTCTATAATTCTTCCTTTCCTTATTTGTGCATCCATCACAGATCTACAACATCCTTTTACACACCATTAGTAAATAATTCTATTGTATGTGCACACTCGGATCCTCTCTATATCATGTTGTTATTTCCTCAAGCCCTTGATGCCCCGAATTTAAATCTGTATTTTCCACTTGAGGCTCTATATCCTCGCCATCAAGCCTACTTCAAATCTCCAACTTGCATCTCTACATATATTGTATGTCCACAATTCGGTTGTGGCATTCTTTCTTCCTTACTTCACGGATTAAGCCTATACCACATGTCATGTTTTGCGCTACTGATGTGTCATCCTTTGTGGGTCTTGTGCATCCATGGTCCATGACTTAGTGGAACTTTCACCTCAACATTGTAGTCTTGCACTCTCGATGTACCATTGCTTTGTAGAACTTGTGCAACCATAGTACTCAAATTGGTGGGACTTTGACCTCATATTGCACTTTTGTAATGCCATCTATTGTAGAACTTGCGCATACTTGGTCCCTGACTCACTGGGACTTTAACCCTTGCAGTACCATCACTTGTGGGACTTGTGCACTTGGCGTATCAATGTTTTGTGGAACTTGCGCATACATGATCTTCGACTTGGTGGGAATTTGATCCTTGTGGTACCATCACTTGTGGGACTTTCACACTTGCTGAGTCTTTAACTATGGAATTTGCGCATATACCAAATTCAACCACTGTACTCTTCTTGGAACTTGTGCATGCTTCAATAACTTAAAGCATCTTCTAATTGGTGAGACTTGCACGCTTTTAGGACTATTCAACCATAAGCCATTTCATACTTCTTGTGTACGTCCAATATTTGACCATACAATGCTTGGGCTTGCTTGCGCATTCCAGAATCTTTCCTCAACATGCTTGCACACTTGCACATTTCCTTAAACAAATCCTTGGTTGCTTGTTGTTGACACAACGACTATCGACAGGGGTTCACTTCGTACTATCGTCAACAACCCATCAACCAAAATCCCTTACGCACCGGCCCAGAAAGGTTTTACCCTTTCTAGCAACACTCGTAGAGCGAGTGAAGTCTCACCCGAGATGCACAAGGGGGATGCAAGAACCAAGTTTCCGTAGTGGAGTTGAGGACGTGCATCAAACACGCATTGCAACCGCAGAAACTAGATATTATATCTTTCGCACTATGATAGTAGTTCATCATTTGCATGTTCATCAATCGCCGGATCAACACATAATAGACATTCGCATCAACATTATCTAATTACTCATTAGCATGAACAACAATTACCAAACCCATAGAGAATTTAAACATCGCACAAACATTCGCATTCCTCATCTAACAAAAACAAAGACAAAGATAGAACCATAATCGAACATCTTCATGCATGCATTAAAACCTGCAGAATGAACTTCGCAGAAACATTCGATACATCATATCACGGATACAAAACAGATCAAAAACTGGATCAAAACTCAAAAGGTCGATTGCTCTATTCATCATCGGATGCCCTTAGGCTTACAATCATTGCGGATACAAAACATATCAACAACTAGATCAAAACTCAAAAGGTCGATTGCTCTATTCATCATTAGATGCCCTTAGGCTTACAATCATACTCCTATTTATACAAAACTAAGTGGTTACAAAATGGTCCACATGACCCTTATTTAACAAACTAATTACTTCTGCGCTTCCACATTCTCAGCGAATGAGCCTTTCTTCCACGGATTATTCCTTTTGCAGCTGTCGGCTTCCGCACTTCATGCGGACTAATCCCATGCCAACAGGCCCCCAACACAAGCTTGTGGCTCTCCCTCGAGCCACCTCAGCTGGACACCGCTAGTATTGGTCTCGTATGTCACTGTGGTAAAATTCTTAAGCTATTCTTGACGTCTGGAGCTCATTGTCATGTACTTCTCGAACTCATCCTCCAGTCTCTTGAAACCTTGATCATCTACCTCGAACTCATCCTCCAGTCTCTTGAAACCTTGATCATCTACCTCAAACTCATCCTCCAGTATCTTGAAACCTTGATCATATATATTGGTTGTGCTTGCTCGGGCGTTTCAGGCTTGCTGTGACCTGGGGACAAGTTCATCATCATCTCCAAATTGTGAAAAAGGCCAGCTGCTCTAGCACATCTATTTCGCACATTTGACAGGAGCCAGTGGGCCTCTGCCCCTGGTGTTTTGGTGGTCGGGGAAACCTTGGCTCTTCTAACTACTACCTTACTCTTATACATCTCGGGTGATACCTCATCTCTGCTCCACCCAAGTGTCTGCGCTGCTTCCTTCACTGGTTGTTCATGTATGACCATCGTTCTTGTTCTTAGTGCACCTAGAGTGTTCCCGATCGAAATGAAGTTCACCATTGCAACTATCTCACTTCCATTTTCCATATCTTCCTTGGGCTTGTTCACTCAACTTCCTAACTCTCTGCATCTATCTTACTGACTCGCATCATACAACCCACTAATCCAACTCTTCAGACTCTCTCTACTTCGACTTGCGTTCTGCAATCCTTACATCGGTATTTATGCTTGATTCTTGACATTTGCTCTTCATTTGCAAAATCTTATCCACAACCAGCGGAATCTGTCATCATACTCCTTCGTCGTCTTCTGGTGATGCCGATTCACAGTGATCATACTCGGATTTGACTCCCGTGTGCTAAAATGTGCGAAACATCGACAAGCGACCTAGTTGGCCATGCTTTCTGCATGCTTTCCCCTTTTTGTCATCATTGTTTTATTTTTTATTTTTTTGAACCCGTGTTCCTCAGCCACTATGCGATAGGGTTTCGCGATAGGGTTTCAACCAATTCCTGTTTACTAACTTTGTCAACAATACCCCATCTAAACTTTGTAGCTGCACCGCACCTCAGTCAGTGACAAAATTTATGATGTAGGGACCTAACCAATGCATTTGTAACTTACTTGGATGCTTAGAAAACTTTCTCTCATATAGCATAATTGTATCCCCGCATTGAAAGTGCTTTTGTTTAACATGGCGATCGTGCCAAGCCTTATGGCTGTCCTTTTCTACTTTTTGATAAAAGCCTGTGATGAACTGGTACTCATCAAGCTGTGCCAATTGTGTCAATCGTTCTTCCAGTGCTCCATCGTCGCTCATGCCTGTGACAACTGCAATCCGCAGACTGGGGACGATATACTCCATCGGCATTACGACTTCCTGCCCGTAGACAAGCTTGAACAATGTATGGCTAGTCAAACGTTTACAAGTTGTGCGATATGCCCAAAGTATCGTAGGGAGCTTAGAATCCCAATTGTCTCGATTCGTATTGCATACCTTTGTGAGCGCATGCTCAAGGATTTTTTTAAATGCCTCCACCGTTCCATTTTCCTGCGGATGGTAAGGGGTGCTCTTTCTGTGTTGTATTTGAAATTCCTCTGTCATTGCTGCGATTGCTTGATTAAGAAAATGAGTCCCTTGGTCACTCATTAGTATTTTTGGGCACTCAAACCTGGTGACCACATTGTTGAAGAGGAATCTTGCTGCCGTCACAACTAAGAAATCCTTCACCGGCGCTGCTTTTTCCCATCGCATCAAGTAATCTGTCGTAGTAATGATGTAGCGCAACCCTGTTCTTTTTCCTGGTGGGTTGATGGGTCCCACAAAGTCAACTACCTACTTATCGAAATCTTATAGTGTCAATTGAGGTACTAGTGCCATTTCATCCCTTCGTGGTGGATTCCTTGTCCGTTGACATACGTCGCAGCTTTTGGAGTAATCCGCAGCATCTCCATGCATTGTCGTCCACCATAGTCTTGCTCGGAGGATCTTCCTTGTAGTGTGGCATCCTCCGTAGTGTCCTCTAGCGATCCCATCATGAGCTTCCGCAAGAATCCTCTCTTGTTCATGCGGAAGGATGCATCGTCGAAGTATCTCATCTGGCCCCATTTTATACAATTGCCCTGCAATTAATTGAAAATATGCAGCTCTGATGACTAGCTGCTTCTTTTGGTTGGTATTGAAGCCTTCTGGCGCTTTCCCTGTTGCCAAAAAATGAATGATTTGTTTGTAATGGTCGTCGACCATGCCAACCCTGAACAACTAATCATCCAGAAACCCTTCGTCAATGCTCCTTGGCTCTTCCCTTGACTCAATCCGTGACAAGTGGTCTGGTCCTGCATTTAGTCATCCTGGCTTGACAATTATCTCAAAATCAAATTCCTCGAATAGTAATAACCAAGGACAGATCTTTGCCCCCAACACAGGCTTGTTCACTAGGTATTTTAATGTTGAGTGATCGGTGAACATTTTAAAATCGCCCCCTAACAGGTAGTGTCAGAATTGTTGTAAGGCGTAGACCATCACCAACCCTTCTCATTCCGTGGTTGTATAATTCTTCTATGCAGTAGATAAATTCCTACTTGCGAAGGCTATCGGGTGGACGATGTCGCCTTATCCTGGTTGGGCCGAGATGAATCCTAATGCAACTGATGATGCATCGACGTGAACGTGGAATTCCTTTGTCCAAAATGGGAATACCAATATGGGTGCAAAAACCATATTTTCTTTTAATATGTCCAGACTCTTCAGGCACTCTTCATTCCACTCAAACTTGGCGTCTTTCTTCAACAACTTCTCCATTGGTACTGTGATTGTTGCATACCCTTTGATAAACTTCTTGTAGTAGCCTGTGTGGCCCAGTGTTGCTCTCAATTTCTTGAATGTTGTTGGCGGTGGGAGGTCGACAATAATTGCAATCTTTGCTTGGTCTACTAGCATTCCTTCCCTGCATACAATGTGCCCCAGCAAAATCCCGAACGGAGCATAGAAGAAGCACTTTTTTAGGTTCAATGAAATCTGGTACTATCGACATCGTTCTAGCATGAGCCTCAGGTTTACGACATGATCCTTGACCAACCCATACACTATCCAATCATCCATATAGATGGCAAGAAATTTATGAATGTAGTCTTTGAACGCCGAAACTACTAATCTTGAAAAAATTACTAGAGCATTCTTGAGTCCAAATGGCATCACTGTATACTGAAAGCAGCCCCATTTTGTGACGAATGTAGTCTTATGCCGGTCTTCCCTTGCGATTTTGATCTGGTGATAACCTGAAAACCCATACGTAAATGAGTATATTTCCTGACCTCCTACCCCTTCGAGCAACTCATATGTGAATGGTTTTGGGAACAGGTCATGTAAGCATGCATCGTTCAACTTCCATAAGTCAACACAGATTCGGAATTCGCCAGTTTTCTTTTCTCGGACCACCATTAGGATGATCCACTCAGATTCTTCTATTGGTTCGATTATGCCTGCTTTTAGCATTCTTTCAATCTCAGCCTGTACTCTCTCCTTGTGCCTTGGATTCAACTAGTAGGGATGCTACTTGACTGGCTTTGCATCGGGTTTCATGGGGATCTTCATTTCGCCTAAGTTCCCAGAAATTCCTTTCATCTCTGAGAATTTCGTTGGGAACAAATCTTGAAACTCATGCAACAGATCAGTCATCTTTGTGATAGTTGAGTCATCCCAATAATCCCCAATACTGGTAAACTTCAAGTTCTCCTACGACCGAATGTTTACTTTCTTGATCTTCAGTGGTTACTGGAATTTGTCGGAAAGTATTTCTAGTGCCTCGACACTGCGACTTCCTTCCGACTCTGGTACATGCGTAGCCCTCGGATATTCCTCATCATCTGGCTCTCCTGTGATGTTATAGCACTCCATCATCATTTATGGTGTCGCAGTCCACCGAAGTTCTAATGTTTTCTCTTTTGGTACTGCTTCACATATCTTCTCGCGGATCACTTGTAGTGCACTATAGAAGAAGGGGTTCTCATATGAGAAACAAAATGTTTGGCTGAAGCCAACTGTTAGCTTCTCCCAAGAAGTCGTTCCGTGTCACAGTTCTACGACGACATACCAACTCCATGGTACTTCATCCAATGTGTGAATGAATGCATGGACCCATTCCTCTTTTTCTTGTAAATTCATCTCTCATCGATTCAACATATCGCTTCCCTTCCATAGGATCCAGGGGTGCAACGACCCTCATTTCATGATTTTAAAATGACATAGTTCACTTCTTGAAGTTGATAAAAGATAGATTATCGATTTCCCAGACAATACCTAGAAGCGCTGGGTAGGGGATGGTATTGTCCACAATTTCAATTACATCAAAATCTGCATAAGTCTTGAGGCCCTCAATCTCAACGGGAAGCTGGTACACCCGACCAATTGGAGTAACCTTACTCTGATTTGCTAATCGCAATGGTACTGGTGACTAGGCCAACTATGGTTTCCCCATTGTTTCCCATGCCTGTTTGGTCATAATGTTTACATCCGAACCTAGGTCCAAGATAATTGAGTCGACATCAAATGCTCCAATTTGTGCCGACATTTGCATCTCTCACCTCGTCTTCCTCTCGTGTATGCGATTAACCTTTTGTTCCCAACGTGCACCCTCCCGTCAATTCAATAGATCACATATCTCTTCCAGCGCATCCTGATCCTTTTCCAACTCCAGGCAACTCTTCAAGAAGGCTTTTAAGGTGTTAGCTTTCCCCCGCGACTTCGTTGCGTCGAACGTCGGTGGCATATCATATATAATTTCTTCCTGAAGAGGTAAATGCATCCTCCATCTCATTGCCTCCTGCGCTTCCAAGAAACCATCCCTTTTGACCTCCGCGTCAAAGGTGACATGTTTTCGTGCTATTGGTCAGACAGTAGCCCGTGACCTGTCGGCTCCTGTCACAGCTCCTCCTCGTGTCACTACTCCAATAGTCGCATGGTATCTTCGAGCCTCCATTGATATCATTTGTATAGCTGGTGGTGGATTCTGATTCTGGTACTTTGGAGGTGGTGGTGGATTCTTGGTCTGCCATTTTGCGATGAGCTACAGACAGTCTTCAATGCCATGATCCATAGCGCTGCAATAAGTGCACTATGGTGTTGGATTCAGGAAATCCCTTTGATAGTGCCCTTGTTGCCCACAATTGTAACATATAATCGGTCCTCGTCCTCGTCTAGCAGTTCCTCCTCGTCCTATGCCAGCACCTCGACCTCCATGGAATCCTCCTCTAGCCCCTCCATGTGGTGGACCATATGGTGGGTACCGTGGTTTCCCATACTGCGTCTATTGTGGTGGCCCATATGCTGGGTACTGCGGTGCCAGATACTGTGGCTAACCATACTATGGTTTCCCATATTTCCCTTGATCATACTACCGTGGTTGGTAATTATACTGGGCCGAGGGTTGATTATACTGTTGTTTTTGCTAACCCGGTTCCTGTTCTTCTCCTACCATGAAGTATGCAGCCGCAGTCCTCTTCTGCAGTAGGCCATAATCTCTGCAGTTTTTTTCATTGTGGCCAACCGATTTACAGAACTTGCAATACAAGTTCTTTGGTTTCAACACTATATTATGTAGATACACACACTCTTCTGGTTGATGGCCTCTCATTTGGAAGACACGGCACCAAGGAAACCCTCCCTGACTAAGGGGATTTAGTGCACCGAATTGCAAGTATTCTCGGAAATCTAGGCATTGATCCTTGTGGTGTCCCTCTGTCGCACACATGGTGCACCAGACATCTTCGCAGGCCTCTTTCCATTTCTTCATGTCTTGCAGTTGGATCATCAAGTTATCCAGCTGCGCTTGTATTCGATCCATGCCCAACCTCATTTTTCCGATTGGTGAAGCCTCCAGTTTCATCGCAATCTCCAATGCTTCAGCTTGGGTTGCAACCTTCTGTTGCATTAGTGGTCCGCAGATGTGTGGTACCAATCCTACGATGAACCACTCCTTGTGCTACATATCATTTATCCCAAAACTTACCTTCGCTATCAATGTTTTGTACCGCTGATCAAATTCCCATACCAGATCATTTGGGTATTGCTTGATTTCTTTGAGCTCGGTGACATACTGTGATTCCGACTTTGGCTTCCTAAATTCATCAATCATTCTAGCTTTGATCTATGCCAATGACTTGGCTAGTGTTCCCGCTGGAACCCTTGTAAACTTCATAAACCAATCTAGCACACAGCCCTTAAGGGTCGTCGCTAGCTATCCCTTTTTAATATCTTCATCCTGGACCTGTTTCACAGTCCATATTGCTTCTCACAGAAACCAAAACTACTCGGGATCCTCAGTCCCATTCCCCTGGAAAGTGGGCATTTTTGTGTCGTCTTCCATTCTAATGTTCCTACTATTATTGTTTACCGATGTACTACTTTTACCGCTGCACGTAGGGAAACTTTGCAAATAGCTTGTGTTTCTTCCTGTGAAATTCTAGGTAGTGTGCGGGGTTGCAGGTATATTGTAACTTACGATCCTTCCCTCTTCTGCTTCTGGGGTATCCTGTTCACAGTCTTCGTCGCAATAGGGTCTCTTTCTCCCTTGTGGTCTTGTTTCAAAGTCTTCTGTTCTGGTCCTCTCAGGAGATTCTCTCTCAGTTCTCCTCTTCTCCTCGGGATGCCAGAATATCACCCCACTCCTCAAGGTACCACACTCTTCGTCAAATTCCCTTAGAAACTCGTCGTCACTCATGTCCATCTACCCCACATCTTTCTATCGATCCACATTCATGCGATACCCACAACCTCCACACACTGATCTTTCTACTCATCGGAAGTCATCCTCAATATGCCCTTTTCGCAGATGAGCATCTTAATACACAGTTTTAGAAACAAAAAGAACCTTCCCCTTGGTCCCTTGAAGAAACTTCTTTCAGCTTCGTTGTACGAGTTGATCGTGTCTACTACGAACTCAGTAATATATCCCTCTAGGATGTTATCCACCCAGAAATCGACAGCCCTTGATACTGTGTTGTCGACACATTTCAACTGTTGAATCAGTTCTTGTGTCCAATGGTCAAGCTCAATCTTTTGGAAATGGTGCCTCTAAAATGTTAGTTATGCTAACCACTCATGCGGTAGTACTGGGAATTCACATAAAAATATCTCGTGGATATCTGAATAAATGTATTTCTGCAACCAACTGCTTACCGTCTGTCTAGGGTTTTGCTTCTCTCCTTTTGCGAATTCTTCGATCTTTCTGTCAAACCACTCTTGAATCTCTGGTTTCCTCAGGTGCCATAGCATATCCTCTTCTTTTCCTCTTTAGTGTCACAGCAATGGAACCATTTATTGACACAACGACTGTCGACATGGGTTCACTTCGCACTGTCGTCAACAACCCATCAACCGAACTCCCTTACGCACCGTCCCAGAAAGGTTTTACCCTTTCCAGAAACACTTGCAGAGCGAGTGAAGTCTCACCCAAGATGCACAAGGGGGCTGCATGAACCAAGTTTCCGCAGTGGAGTTGAGGACGTGCATCAAACACGCATTGCAACCATAGAAACCAGAGATTATATCTTTCACACTATGCTAGCAGTTTGTCATTCGCATGTTCATCAATTGCAGGATCAACACATAATAGACATTCTCATCAACATGATATAATTACTCATTAGCATGGACAACAATTACCAAACCCATAGAGCATTTAAACATCTCACAAACATTCACATTCCTCATCTAACAAAAACAAAGACAAATATAGAACCATAATCAAATATCTTCATGCATTCATTAAAACCTGTGGAATGACCTTCGCAGAAACAATCAATACAACATATCACGGATACAAAACAGATCAACAATGTTGAAATATTGTAGCTTCTAAGAATATTATATTTGTACTTTATTCTTCCGGAGATGTTTCATTCCTCCGTGAAGACCTTATTGTATATCCGGAGATGTTTTATTCCTCCGTGGAGAATGTGGTAACTTGGGTTATTAGACTTCCCTAGTGGGGGTCGGCCCTGTATGAGTCATGTGGGTTAAAGGGTTATTATACCACCTTAGTGGGGTCGGCCTTGTCACATTATGTTAAGTGGTTAAGTTGGGGCCGAACTAGTTAGTTTAAAAGTCAAGTCGGAGTTGTGTATAAATAGAGGAGGTTTGTTCCTCATTTAACACACATTCACTCACTTGTGATTAGCGCATAAGTGAGAGAGAGATATGCTATGGAGGAGAAGGAGCTCATGGTTGAGGATTACATCTTTGTATTTGCTGGTCATCTATATTCAAGAAGCTTTGCTGGGTTTTCTCCCCATGAGGGTTTCCCAGGATAAATTTGTGTCTCTTGTGTTTATGTTGTGCTTGTTGTTCTTTCAGTGATCTTGTATATGCTATTGTTTTGAAATGGAATGTAATGCTTATATTTTCTGTCTTAGCATATTGAATCTTAACATGGTATCAGAGCTATCCTGAAGGAAGGCAATGTATGGCACTTATGACACTAGCTTCACTTGCGACAATTTGAAGGTTAGGGTTTTATATAGCAAAAACCAGTCATCATGGAATTTTTTCTATAAATCCATTTTGGCGAAGGTTCAGGATTTGAAACTTTTATAGGTCGTAGATAATATCCCCTTATACCCTGTGTCGAAAGGACAACCTCAGATTCGTTGTACTTTGTACAAGTTAGGGTTTCTGCCTCTTCCAAATCTCAGTCATAAACATGTGACCTAGGAAAAAAAGGTCATAACTTGGGCTAGGAATCTCCAAATCAAATTTCATAAAAAGTGACAGGTAGAGCACAGACTGTAGTTTCTCAGGTAAGTTTTTCAGAGGCCGAAATTGAACCAGTGACACGTGGCATGCCGTACAAGTTCGCTCTCATGTTTTATCCCATAAACAAGTCACGTTGCGACACTTGGCATAACTCTTTCTCAGAGAATCCAATTGAGGTCATACCTGTGGGGTTGGAAAGATGAAAGTTCAGGCTACCACAGGCCGAAGGTTCAAACCCTACAGATCCTAAGTTTCAGAGATGCACCATAAACAATACGACACATCTGAAATGGCTAAACCGGAGGAAATCTAAGATGAGGAGGAAGAAGCTCTCACTTAGGGTTTTCAGTTCTTAGGTCTGGAAGGACCTGATACAATGTTGGAGACACCTGATACAACATTGGAAGATTTGATAATGGATTTGGAATCCATTCATATTTATCCTCCCTCAAAATGTTGTGGGAGGAAGGAGATTGAAGATTAGGGTTTCCAAGTAAGAAGAAACCCTTGCAAAATTGGGAGACTCATAGGGCAGCAATGAAGAAGGTTTAAATGGCACTGATATCCTATCATCCTACCACAATGAACATACATAAGATGTTTACAAGTGATCTACCTTGGATGGTTATGGTTTTACCCTTATAGAGAATACTACTCGATAGGTGTGACTTGAGAAGACACAAGTATGTTTTGAAATATGATTCTTGATTAAGTTCATAATATGTTTGTCTTCATGTTATTGAGGTTATTACAATTATGATTGTTTGATAATGAATGCATATGAGTGATAGAAGACATTCATTGATTAGGTTTATGACACTTATGATTGTACCAATGCACCTGTGGTGTTGTATGAGGATGATGTTGTCTGCTAACAAGATGCAAGTACATCAAGAAAGACAAATCAAGTTCTATGACCATGATGACATGGATACAAAGACTCATCCATAGTCTTTGACCACATAGAATCTCTAATTACGAGGTATGTATGAATTTGTTCTACTATGCTTAACCTATGAGATATGCAGATTCTAACACAAGGTCTCTAAATCATTGAAGAGAACAAAGGAGGTAGTTGCACTAGAAACAGGTTGTTCAACCATAGGGAGAACATTTTCAAGTGCAGCGGGGGCCTTGGGATTGTAATAGGTGAGTTGGTCGACCTTGACCATGTGTCCGTCATGGGGGAACATCATGGTATGGAAAACAAATGAGGAAACCACCCGCATGGCATACATGTAGCTGTGGCCAAGTAAGAGGTTATAATCAAGTTGGGAATTGATGACCTCTATGTCAATGAGCACAGTTTTACCAGCCAGCTAGATGGGGACATTAGCTAATAGACCTTGGGGTTGAGCCGAACGGCCGTTGTAGGCTCGCAACGTAGTGGTGGATTGCTGGAGAGTAGGGGATCCCAACTTCTGCCAAACGAATGTGGACATAACGCAGGTAGAGGCACCTTCATCGATAATGCAGCGATGGATGACAAGATTCTGAACGGAAACAGAAACTTGGAATGCTAAAGTGGAAGGCAGGCATGGTTCAGACTGGTCCGAATCGAATGCCATCATTTGTGAATCGTTGGGGTCAATAGCGCGAATGGCAGAGAGAAAAGTCTTGCACTATGAAGGACAGTTTTTTAAGACTTCTAAAGTAGACATGGCTGAGGGAGACTGGGCTAAGTCATCTACAATGCTGTAATTCGACGCAGCGCGAGCGTTGGGGTTATTGTTGATGTGACGAAGTGGGAAGCGAGGTGCTTTAGAAGCACCATTGAGTGGAGTCGGAGGTATACGTAACGTCTGATCCATGGGATGAACGTTAGTGTTTTTGTTGACGGGAGGGGCTTCAGGGGTGGAGCCATATTGGTTCCAACGGGTTTGGAGGTTGGCATTGGCGGATGACATCATCAACAAGTGGTGGGTACCTGAATCAAACATGGTTTGATCAGGAGCGGCATAAGTGATCTATTGTTGTGGTGGCACGTTGCCTTGAGGGGGAGCTAACGGCTGAGTGTTCACTACGCCTTGGGTTGGTAAGGGGTTTTGTAGAACCAAAGGTTGATGCCGAGGTTGTGGAGGGTTGGGTGGCGCATGAGGAGCCGCTTTCCCTTGACGATGGGCATCATCAGTCCAGAGTTGCCGAGCTCGCTCCAAATGTGGGCAAGCATGTGTGTAGTGGCCATAGACCCCGCAAATAGAACAAGGATGGTTTGTTCTGAGGTTATTGTTTTTGGGCTGCCTGGGATGACGATCTGGATTCTGGTTGGGAGGAGCAACATTGTTGTTATTTGGAGGATTGGGAGGTGGTGGACCTTGATTATGTTGTTGATTGTTGCCGTGGTTACGTCCTCTTCCACGGTTTTGTTGTCCACCTTGGTTGCGCTGGTTGTTTTGATGTTGGGGCTAATTGTGTTGTGTGTACACTTGCCCTTGAGCAGTGGGAGGATTTTGGGGCACCGCAGGTGCGGGAGCAGGCTGTAGTAGATAATAAGCTGGTGGGGCTGGAGGTGGTCCAGTTACCTGCTGGGGTTGTTGGTAACCCTGAGCTATTGGAGGTGTTGGGTTAGCTGTTGTAGCTTGCTATGGGTAATACATTGGTTGTGGCGGGAACTGAATCGGGTTCTGGGTGGAAAGTTGGGTATAGTATGTGGGAGGTACATATGTCGATGGCGCTTTCCCATAGCAATGTTGTGGACAAGAGGGTCCATGAGTGTGATGAGTCTGATTCGTTGGAGCGTACGAAGTTGTCGCTCCAGAATTAGATGTAGCCCTAGAGAGGTCTGGGGCATTTATGGTGCTCACCATGCTAAAAGGTTTAATTTGCAGTGTGACTTGGCCAATAATACCATCAGCGGCATGTGATGCCCCCGGTGCGTCACCTCGTGAAGAATCGCCTCGTGGGGCGTCTGGTATGATGGTGTAGAGATAGCCTGATTGGGCGTAAATTAGGTCGAATTCCTAAGCTTTTAGGATAGCTTCTTCTTCTGACTGGGGTCGTTCGGAAGCTACGTCTTTTGCTATGAGGGTTAGGAGTGATTTAAGAAACCAGTCCAAAAATATACGGTCATCCAGTTTAATCTTACATAGGCTACGACGCTTGCGCCACTTATGGATGTGGTCCATGATGTGGGTAGCTGTGTTTTGTCTACAAGACAACAGTATTTCAACTCTTGCATCGTAACGTATAGGTAGCTGAAAAAACTGAAGGAAAGTGGAGGCGAGAGACGTAAAAGTATGGTGGGTCCCATGTGGTTGTTCGATGTACCACTTGGATGCAGAGCTAGTGAACGTTCGTTGCAACAATCTTAGACGAATGGAGTCATCTACTATGGAGTTAGATGAACACCATAGGTGAAAAGACATTATGTGGTTTTGAGGGTCCTCCCCAGGTTTTCCTTCAAACTTGGGTATGTCCGAGGGGAGCTTTATAGGCATAGGTGGCCATGTAGGGTTGTGCCTGATAGGATCGTTAGTTAGCCTGGCTAAGTCTGGTAAGTTCAGACTAGCCATGTAAGGTAAACTAGCATATGGGTGTGTCGTAGTGACTAGGACATGACTATTCATGGTGGCATTATGTAGTGGTCCAGTAGCCCCCAAGGGTATGCTAGGTATTGAAGGTATGTGTCCTCCAACTATTGTGGTTTGGTATGGGCCAGCATTTCCAAGTGCAACATGGGTTACACCGGGGTTAGGAATAGTGCAGAAATTCCTGGGATCTGGGTTGTGGTAATGACAGGTGGTGTGATTCCTATGTTTGGAATACCCATAATAGGAGGTAGTCCTGTGTTGGGCATAACTAAAGGTGGAGTGGCCCCCATATTAGGCATGCCTAGTGGGTGGTTGTTGCCATGGATGGCACATCAGTAGAAGGGTTTGTGGATGTATCTCCAATAGTACTGGTAAAAAGTGGGTCGTATTGTGTTCTAGCCATGAGGTTGGTTGGTAATAATTTAGTAGGGTTTTCAGATTCAGCCTCAGAATCAGATGTGAAGTGAGGCATGTCAGAATCGGATGACTGTATGTTTGTCCGATGATGTGTCAAGTCAAGGGATAAGGCTCGACGTCGATGACGTGGAGAGCCAAGTAGACTGAAATGAGGGGGTTCACCCTGAAGACGATGAGATCATCTAAAATTCTCAATGGTGAGAAATATGTTTTTTAAAAAAATTTCAGTGTAAGATGGTGATGTAAAAGACTCGAAACCCTAATGCAACCAAGAGTGCAAAAAGGGGAGTGAAAATAAAGGCTCTCAGGCCAAAAAATCAACCTCAAAAAGCACTTATTATAACAGCTGTGCTATAATAAGTGGAGGGATGCAACAAAAATGGTCAGAATACCAACAGTCAAACAGTTTCTAGAAAAAAGAGGTGCTACTAGACCAAAGGTGGGTAGTGTACCATGCAAACACCTAACTAGAAGTATTGTGAGTCAACAAACGATATTCTCTGCAAGGTGATGAAATCCAAGTCAGACAATATTGAGTGTTGAATCAACAGCTAGATATCCCCCTACCGGGAGGGACACCGGGTAGATAATCCTAAAGAATGGTAACTAGGATACCCCTTTCATGACACGTTCAGAAAAGGTGAATCTGCCGTTTGGTCCTTTTACCACAATACCCCCATATAGGGATATCCCGAGAAATATGAATGGTAGCCTTCAGTTATTGAATGGATTTCGGTATTCCACTCAGGCTTCCGGAACCATTCTGGCGACTTCAACCCTCCTAGGGGAGAGGCCCTCTGATAAACTGGTTGTGACTGTGCCAAAAAATACTAGGGGATTTTTGTTCCCTAATGGACAACAACTATGTCTCAAATGTAATAACTGAGGGGTGTTATTGGAACACCTATCCCCTCAATTCTACCTAGCTACAAACTTCTTTTAAGTGCTCCCCAAGTGGGGTTAAAAGTTGGTTGAATTTAGGGTAAATTTTAAGGCTCAGTTTAAATTATGTGGTAGAGTGGGTGCACGTGTGGTATTTAAACTGAAATTGAAATGTAAATGCTTGAAAAAACTATTCAAAAATAATGGATCTTTGAAATAGGAAAGCAAATAACATGAATACTTGCAGAAATAAATGGATTTCTTTTAAAAATTGCTTGGGCAAAGTATCAAGGAAGTAAACAGTAAAATCTTGATCTAGGTAAAATGCAAATAAATCTTTTCTTTCAATTTCTAAAAATTTTGTAAAAAGACTTTTTTTTTTTAAAGGAGCATTCTAAATAGTCAAAGATCTATATGGCTGTAAAAAATGCAGGAATTTTAATACTGTAAAAATGCTAAATGGATAGAAAATATAGCAAAAAATAATTTTTTAACAAATCTGCCGAATTGAAAAAACTTGCATCGCGGGTTTTGGCAAAACAGTCGCGATGGACCGCGCGGGTTTCTGTTACACAGTCGTGATGGGCAGCGCGGGTTTCGGCCGTGAAGCCGTGATGTGCAGCGCGTGTTTCCGTCATACAATCGCGATGTGCAGCGCGCAAATTGGCCGCGAAGCCGCAGCGAGCTACGCAGAAAAGATCCGCGAGGTCGCGATGAGCCACGCGACTATTGGGTGAAAAGCCGCGAGGCGAAAGCCGTACACGGATGCCGAAAAACGAACCCGAAAATGGCAATTTCAGGCTGTTAATGGCAATAAAAAGGGGCAAGATCTATAACAACAATGGATCTGCTGTCTAGGATGGCAAATCTATGAATTAAACTAACTAAAACTAACAAAAACTTAATGTCTAAAGCAAAAAACTGAGATCTAAGAATTCGAAGCCAGCGGAGTCGCCAAAAACTGTTGGCTTGGTTTTGCAACCAAGCTTAGTGCAATGGGCACCTATCAACAAGTGATAGCAGTTTCAAGTATTGAAAGCAAAAACAATTGTAAATTAAATCTAAATCTAAACTAAACTAGCATGTGCATATCATAATAAACTTGGAAAGATTTGAAAACAAGAACAAGAAAAAAAATAAAAATAACTTTGTATTAAGAATAAGGGCAAGCAAGTGCTTGCAATGGTGATACCTCCAAGTGGTGAAGATTGTTGAGTAGCCCCAAGGGTGAGCAGCTCCAAGCTCCAATGGTTTCTTCTCCAAGATTGCTACAATGGTCAAAAGCTCATGAGAGATTTTGACAGCATGAGGATAGGATGATGGATGGATGGAAAGTGAGGAGCCCCTACCACCTTTTTATAGTTTTTGGTGGTGGGGAATACCATTATGGTTTTGAGGAAACCAATGGTATTGACCAACATGGTTTAGGTACCTTTTCCCTCTTTTTTCTTTTTTTGAATATTTTGAATATTTTTATTCCCTTTTTAATGTTTTTGGGAATTTTGGACCCTTTTTGAGGAAAAATATTCATTTTGAGTGGAAAAAGGGGTGTATTAAGGTCTTTTGGTGACCTTTTGATGGCTGTAGAGGCTCAAATGGTGAAAAAGTGTACAAATGGGTCATGTGAATAAGGAAACGAGCTAGTGAGCACTTTTTGGGTGTTAACAGGTATGTTAAGACATAACCAAGCTTGATAATCCAGGTATGTTTTCCTACATCAAGTTAGAATCCTACTTTGTTAGGATCTTAGGTAAGTATACCCATGTATGAAATGATCATGACCATACATACTTAAGATTATTTAGAATCATAATGTTTTGATAGTATTGAAACTATACTAATGAATGTATGATTATGAGGATGACACTAGTATGCATAGTGGTCCAGGATGGATAAGAAGTTCAAAGACATATAGAGATCAAGCAGAAGGAAACCATAAAAGAGAAGTATTTGAGTTGTTATTTGAATCTCTGAAATAGTAAATGATATTGCTTGTAGTAGTTGTATGCATTCCTCGAATATATAATGTTGAGTGTAAACATTCATATAGCATTGAACAATATACTACTAATATGCATATGATTGGTAAGTTGGACAAACATTCCATTGTTGCTTGTCTAGAATTAAACCTCTTTGCTGACATGCTGACAACAATGCACGCTCTCGATAGTATGTTCTGGTAGAGATGGAAGGCATCTAGATAGCCACTGTATGCATACAGGATATGGAAAAGTGTTGTGCCAAAGTATTGGTCAAGCTAGTTTCATAACTATGTGAATCATATCTGT
Organism: Larix kaempferi; assembly: GCA_027924585.1. Taxonomy (NCBI): domain Eukaryota; kingdom Viridiplantae; phylum Streptophyta; class Pinopsida; order Pinales; family Pinaceae; genus Larix; species Larix kaempferi. The sequence continues at coordinate 680,112 of BSBM01000883.1, forward strand.
ATGCATAATAGATTATCATGTCAACATGATTTGATGATTATAAAGTATTACTAATCATGTAATTAACTTTTATTTGTAGGAAAGATCATGAAGAATGATGAATGCCGAACAAGTGATGGATGTTCAACAAGAAGATTTACAAATCAAACATACTATAGAAGGCTTGTGGCTAGAAAATTCTCTTAGAAAGAGAAAGAGGATCATGACAAGATGTTTGTGGCTAGATAAGACCATTATCTTAATGGTGTAATTGAAGAAGAAGTGTGAATCGAGAAAACTCCCAGAATTCAATTGAAGAAAGCTTTGTATGGGTACCTGGGATCAATAGTCATTTGATGAGCTTAATGATCACCATGGGTGATGCAGATTTAAACCTTTGATACAAGGTTGAAGATGGTGTACATATTCAGATGACATTCTTCTCTTAGATGGATGCAAGAAGGAACTCACCACAGAGTTTGAATGATCTTGAGGCTCATATCAGTAGACTCATCTGACGGGAGATGGCACAGATAGATATGCAGAAGATCACTCAATGTAGAGTATGAATGATGTCCAGTTACAGAAGGAGAATTGATAGCTTCTTGACAAGCTTGGGCTTTACCAAAAGTAAAGCTGATCCTAACCTTTACCTTAAGGTTATGGATGATACTATTATTATATGTGGATGATCTCTTTTTGACAAGGAATGAGAAACAAATCATGGAAAACAAGAAGAAGCTAGCTATAGAATTTGAGATGAAAGATCTCGGATTGATGCAATACTTCCTAGGTTTGGAAGTATGGCAAGGATCAGAAGAAATCTTTCTCAACCAGGGAAAGCATGCTGTGGAAATCTTGAGAAGATTTGATATGTTGGAATGTACAACCATGGCCACTCTCATGGGTTCCGACTTGAAGTTGTTAGCTGATGACTCATCAGAGTTAGTGGATGTAACTTTGTATAGACATATTATTGGGTCATTGATGTATCTAACAAACACTAGGCCAGATATATGCTTTGCTGTGAAAACCTTGAGTTAGTATCTAGTGGAACCTAGACGTGTTCACTTAATAGCTACAAAGCATGTGATGAGGTACCTAAAGTGTATGATAGAATTTGGTCTATATTATCTTGGAGATCATGACTTCAGATTGTATGTCTACATAGATTTTGATTGGGAAGGAAGTGTATCAGACAGGAAGAGCACAACGAGTGGATGTTATTGTCTGGGATATGCCATGATCTCATGGTTTAACAGGAAGCAGTTTAGTGTGGCTCTCAGCACAACTGAAGCGGAATATATATTTGCCTGCTCTGCTAGTTGTGAAGCGGTATGGCTTCAGAAGTTGTTATCAGGATTGTTTGACTTAGAGATGGACTCCACTGTGATCCTGTGTGACAACCAGAGTTGTATCAAGATGACAGAGAATCCAGTGTTCCATGATAAGTCAAAGCACATAGAGATATGATATTTCTATATATGGGATATGGTGTAGAAAGGAGCTACAAAGCTCGAGTATGTGAGCATTGACGAACAAGTTGCTGATGTATTGACCAAACCTCTATCTCGAGTAAAGTTTGAGTATTTTCGAGACAAGCTTGGTGTAGTTCAGAAGGACCCTCCTCGAAAGGGGGAGTGATATGGTCACTGATGATGAGATTGCCTGTATCGACGGTAAGGTCGATAATGTGGATACTTGTATCGATGATGAGGATACTGTATCGATGATGTGGATACTGTATTGATGAGGATACTGTATCATTGACGTGGATACTGTATCGTTGATGTGGATACTGTATTGATGTGGATACTTGTATTGATTATGAGGTTACCTGTTCCGACGATGAGGTCAATGATGAGGTTGCCGGTTATGACCATGAGGTCAATGCATGATCCTTAGACTTTGTCTAAGTGGATGAGGAGGGATTGTATCATCCCTGGAATTAGGTCCCTAAATAGATCCATAGACATATGTCTCCGAGAACTGGTCCCTAGTGGATGAGAGGGATTGTATCATCCCCGGACTTCAGTCCTTGAATTGATCCATAGACTCTTGTCTTCAAGAAAGATGTTGGTGAATGATGTAATGTGCACTCCTGGACTTCTCAACAGTGGGTGATCATTCACAAAACCTGTAATGATGTAATGTTCACTCCTAGATTAGCAGGTGAGCATTCACAAGTTGTAAATCCTAGATTTGATCTAGGTCACACCCCAGTTGAAATAGTACTAGCTCTGTGGTTGTCTGGAATGATGTAATGTGTGATCCTGGACTGCTCAATGTAGCAGCAGGTGATCATTCGCAAGTCCTGTAATGATGTAATGTCCGCTCCTGGACTGCTCAGTGCAGTAGCAGGTGATCATTCATAGGTGGTAAAATCCTAGATTTGATCTAGGTCACATCTAGTATGAAAAAGGACTAGCACTGTGTTCAGGATTGCATCGTCCCTAGACATGAGAGGTTTCTTAAAGTGATAAGGATTGATCATCCTATAAGTAAATCGAGATTGCATCATCCCTAGACATGAGAGGTGTCTTAAAGTGAGAAGGATTGATCATCCTGTAAGCAGATCGGGACTGCATCGTCCCTGAACGGTTGGTTAAAAATGTACGTGATAGGACTGCATCATCCCTGAATGGTTGGTTAAAAATGTACGTGATAGGACTGCATCGTCCCTAAACGCTTGGTTCAAAATGTATGTGATGGGGATTGCATCATCCCATAACCACTATTTCAAAATGTATGTGATGGGGATTGCATCATCCTGGAACCACTAGTTCAAAATGTATATGATGGGGATTGCATCATCCCGGAACCACTAGTTCAAAATGTACATGATGGGGATTACATCATCTCGAAACCACTAGTTCAAGATGTATGTGATGGGGATTGCATCATCCCGGAACCACTAGTTCAAAATGTACGTGATGGGGATTGCATCATCCCAGAACCACTAGTTCAAAATGTATGTGTTAGGATTTTATCATCCTTGGACTTATGTCCCAAAGTGAGAAGGATTGATCATCCTGTAATTGAATCATGTGTGTTGCAGGGTATGCTGCTATCATGATGTTGATCGTGATGATCTAGATGATGATGCTGTTGATCGTGATGGTCTAGATGATGATGCTACTGATCATGATGGTCTAGATGACGATGATGTTGATCGTGATGGTCTAGATGATGATGATGTTGTTCGTGATGGTCTGGATGACGATGTTGTTGATCGTGAGGATCAAGATGATGATGTTGATCGGTAGATCCAGACGATGAGGCTAATGATCGAGGGATCTAGATGATGATGTTGATCAGTAGATCCAGACGATGAGGCTATTGATCGAAGAGATCCAGATGATGATGTTGATTGGGAGATCCAAACGATGAGGTTGTTGATCAAGATATCTAGATGATGATGTTACTGTAGTTGTTCGAGTGCTGCAGAAGATGAAGACTCAGTACTGAAGATGTTGATGTTCTAGTATTGAAGATCTTGAAGATGTTCCAGTAACTGTTTGAGTTACTGATGATGTATGAAGAAAGCTTCCAATGATTTATAGATGTATCATGTATCATATAGTTGATGACTACTTGCTCCTGCAGATGTTGTTATAATATCCTTCTCGTTAAGGGGGAGTGTTGAAATATTGTAACTTCTAAGAATATTATATTTGTACTTTATTATTCAAGAGATGTTTCATTCCTTCGTGAAGACCTTATTGTATATCCGGAGATGTTTTATTCCTCCATGGAGAATGTGGTAACTTGGGTTATTAGACTTCCCTAGTGGGGGTCGACCCTGTATGAGTCATGTGGGTTAAAGGGTTATTAGACCACCCTAGTGGGGTCGGCCTTGTCACATTATGTTAAGTGGTTAAGTTGGGGGCCGACCTAGTTAGTGTACAAGTCAAGTCGGAGTTGTGTATAAATAGAGGAGGTTTGTTCCTCATTTAACACACATTCACTCACTTGTGATTAGCGCATAAGTGAGAGAGAGATATGCTATGGAGGAGAAGGAGCTCATGGTTGAGGATTACATCTTTGTATTTGTTGGTCATCTATATTGAGGAAGCTTTGCTGGGTTTTCTACCCCATGAGGGTTTCCCAGGATAAATATGTGTCTCTTGTGTTTATGCTGTGCTTGTTGTTCTTTCAGTGATCTTGTATATGTTATTGTTGTGAAATGGAATGTAATGTTGATATTTTCTGTCATAGCATATTGAATCTTAACAAACAACTGGATCAAAACTCAAAATTTCGATTTCTCTATTCATCATCGGATGCCCTTAGGCTTACAATCATCGTGGATACAAAATAGATCAACAAATAGATCAAAACTCAAAAGGTCGATTTCTCTATTCATCATCGGATGCCCTTAGGATTACAATCATACTCATATTTATACAAAACTATGTGGTTACAAAATGGTCCACATTACCCGTATCTAACAAAATAACTACTTACGTGCTTCCGCATTCTCCGTGGATTATTCCTTTCATAGCTGTCGGCTTCCACACTTCATGTAGACTAATCCCGTGCCAACACTTGTGCACATGTATCTTTGTCCATCCAATTCTTTGTATAATACCTCAAGAGAGTATGACTTGGTGGATTGTATATCTGCGTAGGTACCACATGTAGTTGGATACATTACTTGTGTACTTCATTGAATTGGATCTACATGATGTAAATTTCTTATGTACTTCTTCATATTGATCATGCATGATGTATCCTTAGACAAACATCTTCAGACTAGATGCAACTTTTAGATATACTTCTTCATACTGGCATCCATATCCTTCATCTATCTTGCGCATATACTTCTTCAAAATGGATTCCATATACTTCTTTACGTTGGAATAAGAATGTTGTGTCCACTTTGACCTTAGTTGATATCAATGACTCAAACTGAATTAGTTGACATCAATGAAAAACAAAGTTCAACACAATTGGTTGTGTAAGAGAAATTTTAAATCCAATCATAAGTATCAATTGTATATACCACCCCCAAACTGATGTGGCCACAAGGAAAATGAATTAAACACCTACATGCTTCTCTCTCTCATCCCCAAACCCGTTTTCTCTCATGCTTAGCCAATCTACTCACCATTAAACACTACATGCATCTCTTTCAACCTTCCCAATCATGGAACTCTCTTCCATTTCCCGACACAACACAAGTAAGGCCTACTCTTTCTCTACTCAATAGTCCCTTGGATTACCCACCCTTTACAATGCTCTTCAATGTGCACACAAAGAGTCCAACTCACTGTATGCTTTTAGAGAACCTCATGTAACATCAATTCATGGATTCTCAAACATCCTAAAGTATAAAGTAAACATTGTGTAAATGTTCTTATCTTTACCAACCTCTATGCTCGCCTAAATCCATCCTCTTTCCTATGATTTCTACAATTTCCTCTTTGTAATGTTAATTTATGGTTAATTTCACAGTCTGGTTATTAGCTATGGTGAGAAACAACATGGAGACTACATAGTGTATGAATTCTATATGGAAAATGAGTGATAGACACTAATGGATCTGACAAGATTAGTGAAAAGAAAACTTACATTACATATGACAATAGAAGGAAGGAGTCTTACAATTGTCATAAAATTATATTCATCCCATGCTTCCATAAATCCATGAGAAGACTTTCCCACCAACCTCATACATGCATTCAGTGATTGGATTTAATAAGAGAGAATGAGATAAATGGTTCATTTAAAGCATATGGCAGAAATGGATGAGTTATAGGGTTGAAACTTGGAAAAAGATGATTTAATATCCCATAGGCCCTCTTTCCTCTTACCCTCTAATGGAAGCATAGCTTCTATAGTGCTCTTTACACAACCATCTTGAACCCATTTTATTATTTTATAACATAGCATTTGCATAGCTTTTGAGTCATCATGGCAATCCAACCAAATAGCCCATACATAAATATTTACATTCTACATGCCTATCCATTCACTAGTTGAGCTTTGTCCTTGAGCCCCTCACTAGGAATCCATTGTAACATATTTACATCATTTTATGTTATCTGATTTAATACAACGGTCAAAATTGGGGTCTTACACCATAACCAACCAAACATTAAATTTTGACATCTTAAACAAACATGAGCATGACTTTGACTATAGACATTTAACCCTAACTCTAAAATTTGCCATGCATAAAAGTTCATAGAAGATAATTTTTATAACCAAAGGCACTTCTTTGACTAAAATACAAAGGATTTTTTTAATGAATTAAATATCCTATCTAATGGGCAATATTGAACACCTCTATCACAATTTTACAACGTTCTTTACTTCCATTAATAAGTTCTCTATCGAGGTGTCATGTAAAAATAAAATTATAATGACCAATACTTGGTATGATAAAGAGTATAAGATTGCTAGAAAATCCATTAGGGATGCTTCTAACAACTCCATAATATAAGACAAGATATATAGGTGTAGATCCCTAATTAAAAGGGGGAAAGTATTATATAAATATAAATCCATAGATGTTTTTTCACCTCTCTAAGGTAGACCCTAAGAAATTATGGAGGCAGTTTCTAACTCATAAAACTAAAAAAAAAATATGATTCCCTTCATGGACTAGAAGTCCTACCTTAAAAAGTTGTACAAATCCCTTCATTGCATGGACAATATTAACCCTTTTTATAGAGGAAAAATATTTTCTTTAAAGACATGGAGTTTGGGTTTAAGCGACTAGAAAAACAAAAACTTTAATACGTTGAAGGAAACCAAGCATGAATTGTAAAAATTAGTTCCCTTATGCTCAACCCTCACATACACAATATTTTCAATTTTGCTATCAAGCAAGTGTTGACTTGATTTTCAACCCAACACAAGTAAATTACAAAGCATTGGCAATTTTGAAACCCTAATCGTCTCAAAATTTACTCCTTCATAGAAAACTAAAAAATACGTTCTAATGATCATCACTCTCCAAAACTAAATGTCAAGTAAGTGATTGAAAAAGGGGGTCCAATCCAAAGCTACAAGAATCTATAAGGAGGGACAAATGAAAAACATTGAATACTTGGGAAAAATATTATGTGATGTTTTGTTATCGCACTTGTTTGTGTATATGATGTTGATCTATACTTTGGAAAATGTGTTTTGATCATGCTTATATCTTCTAGAAGTTTATCAAGTAGTTGTGGTATCATTCCATGAGCATGCTACAAACATAATTTGCATTTGCAATTGCAGATATGTGAATAGGTTATAGGGAACATATTGCATTCTTACAAGCAAGACAAGGTGTAGTTGAACCATTTTTGACAATTCATGGCACGGTGTGTGTGGTGTTGCATTTGTATCAAATCATTTACCAAGAGTAAAGGTATATATGTGAGCCAAGTAAACATACAAAATATTAACCATATATAGCGATAAAGTTTCAAGATGAAATGGATAGGGCATAATGCAAGTCTAATGGTTTATTGGCATATTTGAAAATAATATAAACTAGCAAATATATTGTCATGGGGTAGTGTATGATTCCACATATTATGATGGTGATCAATTGGTTTTAATGGTATTTATGGTTCTGATGCTTATTGGGACCTATTAGGATTGTATTCAAGTTCTATAGATTATAAACCAATCCTTGATCCACCACTTGCAACCACCATACTACACTTTAATTTTGGAAATCATTGCTTTGTTGAGATTAACCCAACCTTAATCCAAGATGTTGATTTGATTCATGAGAATAAATTAGGGTTACTACCACCATTTTGCTCGATTAAGCTCATTTCTTTTTCCTTCTCATTCGACCATTTTGTGCATCCAACCCTTGCTACTGCTTGGATTAAATGGGTCTTGTCATACCAATTTTTTATCCACCATAACTAATTCAGTTTCTATTTAGTCACCCTTTTACCCATCTTTGGGAATTGGTGGAAGGAAGAATTGTTGGGGAGACATTCAAGTCTAAAGATGTCATGAGAATTCATTTTTTTGCACTCAGCACATCAAGGTATGCTTATACCCTATTACTCATTGTGACAATATTGCATTGCTTTGGTTTCATTTACATGATTTTTTATTTCCTTTGCTAGTTTGTTGGCCAAACCCAACCTCTGTTACCCTCAATTACAACTATTGAAGAATCAATACCTAAGTCTTATTAGTGCTTGTCCCTTGAGTATGAAATCTCATATGGGTACACCCACATCCCATTTATTAATTATCAAGCACAATGGGTCAAAATTGTCACACATTGCTATGTGTGTAGGAAGAATTACATCCTATGTCACTCCACCAAGCCTTGTATTAGATCCTGGTAGGTGCTCCCCTTCCTTAAAGCACTAAATACTAAATGTTTAAAAGAGAATAGAGACCGTCACAACCTACACATAATGTTGAAGGTTGTCAAAGTTCATATATAAACTATTATTACAGATTCATGGCTTCATTATGAAAATTCCCATTCAATTTTTGAGGCCTAGGTATATCGACAACTCAACCCGACCTGTTATTAGCCTTCAAATGCTCAAGTTTACTCTACAATAATTCATTTACTATCTAAATGCAAATAATGAATTTGCGTAACTAGCATTTAAGGTAATTATGTCAATTCGCTTATAAAGCTTAATCATTACAATTGACAATCATAATTATAGAAAACAATATATATGTAAGTTTCAGTGTTATTATTTACCAATTTGTAGCTTGTATAAGGAACCTACTAGACATAAACATGTGTCCTCTGCCGATTCAAACTAGTTAACAATCATATGATGAAAATGTTACTTTTCCATGCATGCTTATATTTAGATGTTAGTAATTAGTTTAAGCACAATGACTGGAATGTAATGTATTTTCTAGTTATAGATGAGTTTCTTTAGCATTGGAACAAGAGGATCGAGGTGTAAGTTTTAAACCTTAACAGTGAAGTAAAAACTTATATTGATTCTTCAGCATTAACAGAAAATACACAATGGCACACACATAACACAGATATTTTCACTTGGAAACCCTTAATCGGGAAAAAACCAGCAAAACTTAGAGCCGCACTGCTCCTTTTCATTATATGTTTATTCAACCATTTACAATACAATAAATGGTATTCCTCAGCATCTAAAACCCTAATTCGTTTACCCGAAATTAGGTTACAACCCTAATCCCTTTTACCGGGATTAGATAGAGTACAATGGGTCGAAATCACGAAAAAGCAAAAACAACCTAGAAAAATTTTGCGCTCCGCGCAGACTCCGGGAGCCTAACGGCCCCCTCCGTGGCATTTCGGAACCTAACGGTCCGAAACAAAGGGGGTGGGCCCTGTCGGGCTACCCCCCCCCTCTAACCCTCCCCTCCGGAGGGGATCGTGTTGTACACGCAGCCACCATGTGAAGAGATATAACATTCCCAACACGAGGAGGGAGTAGAGGCATAGGCCCCATTCAATGTGGAAAGAGGGAAGAATGAAGAGAATCATGCTCTCTATTCACATTGATTCATAGGAGTTGAACCAGCTCAATCAAGCTGGCCACTTATTTTTAGGTAGGAAGGTTTGTCCAAAACCCCTAATGCATGCACCATCTCATTTGCATATACATCCAAGCATATAACACCTTTCCCAAGAACCTACTGATGACAACAATGATGGTTTGAATGAAAATACTGATCAATCTTTCTCAAGTGTAGTTGGTTGGGGATTTCTTGAACTTGAGTAGAAGAATCATGCCTCCACATCCACTACTACCTCTATTAATTCATCCACCCATTCATAATTCATGTTGAAATAAGATCCCCTTGCCAAACAAATTGTGTATAACTAATGCAAACAAATATCTACCCCTATGCCTCATCCAAGCTTTGTGAAGCCGTGAGCATCATCACCTAGCTTTTCCCAATAAAAATTTGTTAAATTTGGTATAGGGACCAAAAATGACATTAATTTTATGGATATACACCTAGAAATCTTATCATGTTGATGTTGTTTGGTCTTCTACATGTGATGGTTGAGATGCATTATTAGTTTAACTTAGTGATATTTTTATGACTAAATTATGAACGAACTGTATATGCAATGGTTTAGACACAGTTTTGTTTGGTGTACATGCATAATAATGTATTTTGCATGCACATTTTCAAACCGATATATTATGTTGGATATGTCATAATGGAGATACGAGTAAAAACTTACACATAGTATTACATGATGTGATAATTGATTGTATTGAATGTATTGCGACTATATGATGATATGATATTTATGATGTTGATGAAAAGGGAGGAATGAGGTTGATGTTTTAAGCCTCGGGATTCATCCTCCTTGGATGATTGTCTATTAGAGTATATAGATGGGACCCCATTTTTCTTTCCACCTTTACTTTTCACTTTATATGTTTTACCTCTGTTACTTTATTTTACCTAAATGAGATAAAGTACTCGTCCTTTAAAAATAAAATATCCCTTCCTTAGTTGTTTAATGAAAGTTATAATGTTAATTTAAAAAGTAGTTGCAATTGGTAACTACATGTTGGGAGCATAAAATGAAGAAGAAATTACTAGAAAGGGGCCCCATTTTGAAGAGAAGAGGGAGTTCCTTGAAGTAACTAAGGTTGGCAAAGTGAGATTTTGATATGTTTTCTTTAGAGAGAAAATGATCGTTGCATTTCATATTTTATTGATTCATCTGAGCCTAGATTGTTGTTCTTGACTTTGATTTCTTGGTTACTTGGCTTTTCTTTGTATGATTACAAAATTTCAAGAATTGTTTGAATCACCACTTGTCCAAGTAATCATATGGGATTTAAGAGTCTATCAAGTCATGTTTGATGATATGTGGAGTCTTGTTTAATAATATGAAAGGGTCATTTGTTGGCTCATATTGTTGATTACTTTGAAATTTTTTTATTTTTGTTCTTGGTTTTTATCTTTAAAGGAAATTATAAAACATTATTTCATTTAATGATGTATTTAAAATGGTTTTAAGCACATATAACTAGCAGTCCTATTAGTTTTATTTCCTTATTGTTTTGTACACTTTATTTTCATTTTGTGTAACTATTTTCAAAATCCAATTTATTTTAACAAGCATCAAAAGACATAAAAAATAAATATTTTCAAGTTTGAAGTCTGAAATAAAAATATTTACTAGGATTTCAAGTTTGAAGTCTAATTCATTACAGTTTAATGTGAAATCTAATGAGTATTTAAATCATAGGGTAACTTTCCCGCCTCTTTCCATTTAGCCTCATGGGAGGTTGAAGTTGTTGGTTTCAAAACATTCATTTTCAAAATCAACATACTTTTGGCAACTGTATTGGGGACAAACCCCTATATTCAGAACATCTATGTGTTGACATATTTGTAATGTTTAAAATGATTTAGATTTTATGACAAAAAGAAAATCCTCAGCTAGGAATTAAATAAATATTTTTCATTGATCTGACATTTATTGTTAACTTTTATTTGTTGTCATCTCAGTATCTATCCAAGATGATACCAAAACAAGTTGACTAATCATTTGTAAGCCTTCGTGAACATTCCTACAACTCATCATCCAAATATTCATATGCTACCAACTGATGATATCACCCTAACTTCTTGTCTATTTGTCCAAATCCTTGAGACCGTTGAATCATGTGAACAACTCAAAAGGTTTTGGGAAGTAATTTCTTAGGATATTGACCTTCAAGAACAAAGAGACCTCCTTGAAATACATGCTCATAATCATCCCATTTAATTCTAATTGTTGCATGTCCTCCCCCTCAATACTCACAAAGAGTAAGGATGTAGTCTCCTAAATTTAATTCTTTGCCAGAATTTAGAAGATGAAAGGGAGTCTCTCAGGAATTTTGAAATAGACTTGTACAATATTTGTTTTATTCTGAAATGGATATGCCAAATCCTTGATCTTATTTTTCATTAACTTCTACATCAATAAGAATATATATGACTTCATCATATAATTCTAGTAAGTCATCCACCTCCCAATTGATCGGGAGCATGTATAATAACTTTAATCCAATAGCTTCCACCACTAATCCTAGTAAAGTGATCCATGGGTATGGGTTGTTTCAATTTGAAGAAGATGCCAATAATATTTTGTGGTTTGTAGCCCCTCCCTTGAACTTAGCCTCAATAACTGCACCATTACATAAATTTAAAGAACATTTTCCTAAATTCTTGGGTAATGGAATTGTTTATGTTAATGAACACTTGAATGCTTTCTCAAATGCATTCCATAATATTGGTGTTAATGACAATGACAGTTGCATGTGCCTTTTTCTCAATTCTCTAGAAGGAAAAGAAAATGTAAATTTATTTGATCTCCCTCCTAAATATTTCTCAGCATGGAAAGAGCTTTGATATTGGCTCAAGTCCACTTATAGGAAACCACAAATCCCAAATGAATTCTTGAAAATATAGAACAATATGATATTCTACCAAGGAGATACTATAAGATCCTTTAATATCTACTTCACGAACCTATACAATCAAATCCCCACTATTGTTAGGACTCACAACGGAGCTTCCTTGATGCATTACTACACTGCTTTACCCCGCCCTATCACTATCAGTTGGAAGAATTGAGCATTGGAAACTTGAAGTAATCCTTACAAACTTGATTAGAATATGAGGAGAAATATCTAAGGACTAGTTTACCTCTTGAGGACCCACGCAAGCAGGTTGATATGTTAGATATCTTGTAATTAATTTAATACATGAACAATAGAATGTTGTCTTTTGAAAGAAATGTCATTGATAAGCCTACTTTAGAATCCTCAGCACAAGCCTCTCTTTGAGGGAAGCCCCAAAATTTTCAACCTAATGCAATCATGTCTCATGTAAGTGTATTTTTTGTGAATATCATTATGATGAGAACACTTGTAATCTCAAAAAGAGTACAAGAGAAGGAATTTTTGGTAAAATACCTAACACAACCATAACTACTCTATACTAGGCTATTGAAAATGATGTCATGGTCATAAATACAAGGATCCAGTCATACCAAAATAGGAATAAAAAACCACCACAAATGACTACAAATGTTTAAAGTAGTACGAGCTCAGTTGCAAACCAACCAAGTTCACATGCTATTTAAAGCACTAGTAGGCAAGTTTCCAATGCTACTCACCTATCACTGGACCAATCTACCTCTTATGCTTTCCAAGAGTACAAACTTTTGGACCAATTGGCTAGAATTAAAGTTGATGACACCTTGTTGGACTTGTCATATACCCTGGAACAACAAGAGAATATAAAAAAATTATTGGTCAAAAGGTTTCATCCTAGCTTGCAAGTTCAATATGTGACTTCAAATACTAATATAGTAACTGATACTAAAGAATAATCCCTGGATAATGATTCCATTTTTTGACCTGATTCTCGTTCCAACACAAGTAAATTATGAAGCATTGTAATTTTGAAACCCCTGATTCCCTGAAACTTACACCTTCATAGCAAACTAGAAATGACATCCTAATGATCACCATTCTGAAAAGTTAAATTCCAAGTAAGTGATTAAAAAAGGGGGTCCAATCCAAATCTACAAGGAATTATAAGGAGGGACAAATGAAAAAACATTGAATACTCAGGAAAATATCATGTGATGTTTTGTTATTGCACTTGTTTGTGTATATGATGTCACTTGACATTTTGGAAAATGTGTATTGATCATGCCTATATATTTTATAAGTTAATCATGTAGCTGTGGTATCATTACATGAGCATGCTCCAAACATAATTTACAATTGCATAGATGCACACATGTTATAAGGCACGCATTACATTCTTACAAGTGAGACAAGATAGAAATGAATTTGTTTTGGCAATTCGTGGTATGGTGAGTGTGGTGATGTGTTGTATTGAATCATTTACCAAGGGTAAATGTATATATGTGAGTTGAGGTAACATACAAAACCTTAAACATATATAACAATAAATTTTCTAAGGTTATAATGTGAAGCAATGCATGGATAGGGTATCGCATATGCGAGTATACTTATTTATTGGCATGGTTCAAAAACATGTAAACTAAAAAATGTTTTGTCATGGGGTAGCATATCATTGCACATATTATGATGGTGATCAATTACTTTTAATAGTATTTATGGTTTTTATGCTTCTTGGGATCTATAACGGTTGTATTTAGGTTTTGGAGATTATAAACCAATCCTCAACCCACCACCTAGAAACAACGTACTACTCTTTTGTTTTGGCATTCATTGCTTTGTTGATATTAACCCTAACCTTGATCCAAGTTGTTGTTTTGATTCGTGAGAAGTGGTGAGGGATACTACTACCCTAGTGCTCAATTAAGATCATTAGTTTTTCCTTCTCATTCGGCCTTTGCAGACATCTCACCCCAGAAACTATTTGGACTAAATATTGGGCCTTGCCAAACCAATTTTTGATCCACCATAATTGACTCAGTTGTTATTTAATCACCATTTTACCTATATCTTATCATTTGTGGAAAGAAGAATTTTTAGGGACACATTCAAGTCTAAAGTTGTGGTGGGAGTTCACTTTCTCCCACTTATCACATTAAGGTATGCTTATACCCTATTAATCACTATGGCAATGCAATGCTTTGGTTTGGTTTGTGTGATTCATTGTTTCCTTAGCCATTTTTTTTCCCAAACCTAACCTCTATTACTCTCATTCATAATTAATACTCATATATTATTCATTATCTTCCCCTAAATATGAAATCTCATATGGGTACCTCACATCCTATTTATTAATTATCAAGTCGAGTGGGTCAAAATTTTCATACACTAGTATGTGTGTAGGATGAATTACATCATCTATCACTCCACCTATCCTTGTATTGGATCATGGAAGGTGCTTCCCTTCCTTAAAGATCCAAATATTGAATGTTTAAAAGAAAATAAAGGTCCTCGTGACCTACATATAACATTGAGAGTTGTTAAAGTCCATATATAAACTATTATTATAGTGTCTTGGTTTCAATAATGGTGATTCTCATTCAATTTTGGAGGCCTGGGTATACTAACCACTCAACCCAACCTATTCTCAACTTTTGAATGCTCATGTTTACTATAAAATAATTCGTTTATTATCTAAATGAAAATAATGACTCTACATAATTGGAATTTGATGTAATTATGTAAATTCACTTCTAAAGCATACTTAGTACAATTGAAAATCATAATTATAGACAAAAAGATATACGTTAGTTTTGGTCTTAGTCTTTACCAAATTGCAGCCTATATAAGGCACCTACCATCATAAAAATCCTACCCTTCCAATTCAAATTGGTTAATAAGTATATGATGAGATGTTACTTTTCCATGCATGCTTGCACTCAGATGTTAGTAATTACTTTAAGCATAATGAATGGAATGTAATGTATTTTCTGGTTATAGATGACTTTCTTTAGTAGAGGAACACGGGGATCAAGGAGACCATAGAGATATAGGCCCAATGCAATGTGGCAAGATGGAAGAAAGAGGACAATCAAGTTCGATGTTCACTTTGATGCTAATTTAGAGCAGTTCAATCAAATCACTCAAACTGGTCACTTATTTTTGGGTGGGAAAGCTTGGACACAACCCTTAATTCTTGTTCCATCTCATTTGCAACCACACCCGAGCATAGAATACCTTTTCCAAGAACCTCCAAATGAAAACAATGATGCTTGGAATGAAAACCTTGGTCAAACTTTTTCAAGTGTAGTTGGTTGGAAATTTCCCAAACCTATGTATCTAAACCATGCCTTCCCATCCACTACTTATTTTGGTCATTCATCCACCCATCTAGAATTTATGTTGAACCAAAATCCCCACTTCCCAAACAACTCTTGTATGATAAGAGAAAACAAATAACTTCCCCTGTGCCTCATTCAAGCTATGGAAATACACAAGCATAATCACCCACCTTTTTCCAATAAAAAATTGCTAAAGCTGGTACATTGACTGTAAATGACATTACTTTTATGCATATGCACCAAAAAAATTCATCATGGTGATGTTATTAGGTCTTTTGCATTTGATTGTTGAGATACATTATCAATTTAACTCAGTGATATTTTTTAGGACTAAATTATGAATAAATTGTCTATTCAATCGTACAAGCATAGTCTTTTTGATGTGCTTGCACAATAATATATTTTGCATGCCCATTTTCAAACTAATATATTATGTGGGTTGTGCTCATAATGGATATATAAGCAAAACTCTTCATATAGTATTGTGTGTTCAACGTATTGCGACTATATGATGATATGATATTTATGATGTTGATGAAAAAGGGAGGCATAAGGTTGATGTTGTAAGCCTCAGGATTCATCCCCCTTGGATGGATATTTATTAAAGTATATGGATGGGACCCCCTTTTTCTTTCCACCTTTACTTTTACTTGATATTTTTAAATTTTTAACTTTATTTTATCTTAATGATATAAAGTACCCCACCTTTAAAAATAAAATATTCCATCCTTAGTTGTATAATGAAAGTTATAATGTTAATTTAAAAAGTAGTTGCAACCAATAACTACTTGTTGGGAGCATAAAATCAAGAAGAAAGGACTAGACACTACAACAATTTTTTTGTTTTAGGGGGGTTGTCTTCCACCTCCAAAAGTCACTTTTGGGGGTGGTTTTGGATTTGGAGGAAGTCTTTACAAAACCACCCCCAATGGCAGTGATGCTAAAAGTTTGAAATTTTAGGGGCGGTTCTGGAAGAGATCAAAACCGCCCCTAAAAGTGACTTTTGGTGGTGGTTCTACCCCCCCACCAAAAAAAAAGAGACTTTTAGGGGTAGTTCTAAACCCCCCTCGTAGACACCTATGGGTGCAATTCAAAACCCCTCCCTAAAATTCCTTATTACAAACCTTTGGGGGCAGTTAAAAACCCCCCTCATAGGTACCTACGAGGGCGGTTTCAAACCCCCCAATAGGTTAATACGGGAGTGGTTTGAAACCCCACCTTAAAACTCCACCTTACAAACCTTTGGGGGTTGTTTTAAAACCTAGCGTAGATAGATAATGAGAGTTGTGACCCCCCCTGTAGATACCTATGAGGTCGATTTGGAAGCCCCCCCCATAGATACCTATGAGGGTGGTTTGGAACCACCCCCCCTCGTAGATACCGTGACACGAGATTTTTTAAATCCCCATCATAAACTCCCTTTTACTGGCCTACAAGGGAGGTTATGAACCCCCCTCATATAAACCTATGGGGGGGGTTGACATCCCCCCATTGTAACATACAATGACAGTTTTGAACCCCCATCGTAGTGACATATGAAGGCGATTTAGAACCCCCCGCATTTAAACAGAAAAAGATGATTTGGAACCCCCCCTATAGCCTTAATAAATCATAATAAAATATATTTTATTAAAAATACTAATATTGCAATATCATTAGGGCACAGAGGAATCGAACCACCAAACTCTTGCTTGTAAGGAAGATGTTCTTCCATTGAGCTAGAACCCTTTAAGAATTGAGGAAAGGAGAAATATTAACACCGAGATTGCATCATTTGTAACTCTGAGAAAAGACAATAAGATCTAAATACAACCATGCTTAAAATCCAATTTATATTTCCAAAGACAGCTATGCTTAAAATCCAATATATTTTTCCGAAGAATGTTGTTGCATATGTATCTCTGTTAAACATTTATGCAAAGGTTGGTAGGTGGGATATAACCAACATAAAGAATTCTAGTAGCAATACTTAATACATGTCATCATACCTCAGTCACCATTGTCTCAATTTTGATAGACAAACTGCAGCAAGTAAGGGACCTTAACTCCTATAGCATCGAATCTGATTACACTACAAGAAAAAGGACCTTTGGTGAAGGGAAACAAACGTCACCATAACCTCATTAGCGATGGTCAAAAGGGTCTCCATCACCAAAAACTGAACGTCACAAAAGGCAGTGTAGCCAAAAGCAAAGGAGATATGGATATGTGCTAGGTCCATCACCAATAATCATTATTAGTCATGGTCAGTGACAGTCGCAAATTCCAAATAACAATAGTGACATATCTTTAATGACTATCACTATTGATGCATATATGATGATGGTCAACGTCGCCAAAGGTAGCATAGCCAAAAGTGGAGATATTGAGACGGTCTAGGTCCATCACCAATAATAATTCCTCAATTTCAAGGAGAATTTGAAGCTCAAGCTCTAGATGAATGGCTTAAATAAATGGTGTATTTTAGTGTTAACAACTTACATATGAGAAAAATGTTGACTTTGTTAGACTCAAATTTTGCAAAAAGGCCCTAGATTGGGTTGAGAATTACAAGAAAACCAAAAGTATCTCTAGAAAGGGAATGCCAGATTCATGGAACAAAATTGCTAAAAAAATTCACAAAACCTTCTACCTTGTTAACTGGTGGGAGGAAGAAATGATGGCTTGGAAGTAGTTGTTGAAGAATCCCAATCAAACAATGACCGAGTATAATGCATAAGTTTATGTGTTATCCATGAAGTTGCAGATTATGGATCCCAAACCCATTAAGATATGAAAATATCATAGCAGGTTGTATAACATATTAATGCATATTTTTTTTTTCTTAAAAGAGACTCTTTGGGATATTCTTTCAGATATGCCATGAAATTGAAGAAAAAATTAGAGGTAAAAGGATAGCTAAACAACAATATTTTTACTTTTAGAAGAAAGGTGAAAAGTAGTCGAACTTCAAGAAGAATTGGAAAAGCAATTGGAAACACCAGTCACAGCAGAAAAATTACAGTCACTAAAAGAAGAGCAAACAAATAGTGGGGGCCCAAAAAGTAGTGCACAATACATAACAACTCTACTCACTCAACAAAGGAATGCAAAAGAAAAGGAAAAACTTTCATGGATGCACAACCTTTAGAGGAAGAGGAGAATAAAGGAGAAGTGGTAACAAATCTTGAACATCCAAAATCCATGGTGACAAACATGCAATAAGAGGATGAAGTGTGGGAGAGGATTTTTTTGAGTCATGTTAAAGTAGGAAAAAAAACTATACATGCGGTTTTTGATAATGGTAGCAAAAAAATTGATCTCTACAAAAGTTGTTAAAAAGATGAATCTGAAAATCCAACCACATCCAAACCCATACAAGTTGAATTTGTTGCAGCAAGACAAAAACAACATGGTCCAATCTCACTGCAAGGTGAGGTTTATTATTTATCCCATGGAAGATGATGTGTTGTGTGACATTGTTCTACTTGTTGCATGTGAGATGCATATAGGGAAACCTTACATCTATTATAGGGATGGTAGCTACATATTTAAGCCTCATGAATTTAGGATGAGAAAAGATGGATGTACATATGTGCTTAAATAGATCTTCCTCACAAAGGATTCTTTGGCTACCATTTGTGAAAAACAAGTAAGAAAACTCATAAAACAGAGTGAATCCTTTGCATTGTTTGTTGTAAGACCATAAGTACTACAAAAATAGTATGGAAAATTGAAATTTCAAGCAGCCTCTTCATCAAATCAACCAACGATCCAATCTACATCATTTATTGGAGAAATACAAAATATGTCTTTGAAGAACCAACAGGTTCGTTGAAAACATGCTATTGAGTGTATTCCTGGATCCTCATTACCAAATGGAATTTTTTACAGAAATTATGTCATAGAAAATGAATAAATAAAGAAACAACTTGTTGAATTGTTAGAAAAAGGTTTTATATAGCCAAGTGCTTCTCCATGTGGAAGTCCAGTGGTGATGGTGCCAAAGAAAGATGGGGCATGAAGATTATGCATTGATTATAGGGGTTTTAAAAAATTACAATCAGAATAGGTCCCCATTGCCTATGATTGATGACATGTTAGATTCACTGCATAGAGCAAATAAATTTACAAAAAGAGATTTTAAGTCTGGTTATCATCAAGTGCATGTGAAGCAAGAAGATGTTCAAAAGAATGCACTAAAAAAACAAAACCAGGGATTACCTGAATGGTTGGTTCTTTCATTTGGTATCACAAATGCACTGAGAAATTTTATGAGATTTATGGATGATGTACTTCTCCCATACATGGGTAAGTTTATTGTTGTGTATTTAGATCGTATTATAATTTACAGTGCAGATTTACAAAAGCATCTTGCCCATTTGCAACAAGTTTTGAAAACTTCGCATAACAAAAAATTAAAGGCTAATTTGACAAAATGTGCATTTAGCATGACATAAATTGCCTTATTCGCTTCACTTTCGGAGAATATGGAAGGCATGTTGATCCAGAAAATGTGAAATCTTTCAGAGAATGTCCTGTACCCTCAAATATGACAGAATTGAGAAGTTTTCTGGGTTTGGATAATTTTTATTGCAGTTTTATTTATGGTTTTTTAAATGTTGCTTGGAATTTGAATAAAATACTCAAAGGTTGAGAAAATAATGCATTTCATTAGACTTCCAAGCTGCAGGATATTTTTTATTCTCTAAAAGAAAAACTTTGCAATGAACTAGTGTTGGCATTGCCTAATTTGCAACAACCCTTTGAGGTTAAGATTGATGCCTCAGAGTCCGCACCATACCAACTATTGAGAATGTTATTGTTAAGATTTTACCTACAATATTTATTGTCCTTTCTAGTCAAAATATTGCAATTGATAGTCTACATGATATGTTTATAGTCCCTTTAATATGTGTTTGCAATATACCGCCTTAGGGAAAGATCCCAAATTCTTCGTTAACGCTAAATGAAGCACAAGATCTAGGTCATTCACATGCCAGTAATTAATGAGATGGAGGTGAAAATAATAGAGGTAACAAAACAACATGAGATCATGCAATAAACTCCAAAGTTTAGACAAATATGGTAAAATTTGGCACCACTGAAGGTAACCCATCTACAAATACCACTCCCACTCCTACAATTAAAAATAATGTCACTTTTAAACCACCAAAAGGGTGTATCTAGGTATAGGCATGATCATTTATAGGCATGATCATTTATAGGAAGTAAGGAGGTATGGATAAAGATCTTTTTTCTTGAACTCTAGATTGATTTGATAATCATATTCAAGCCTACTCTTTTAAAAGGGATGTAATAACCGATGAAGAGTGCATCACCTACCTCATGATCAATGAAGTGGATGGATTTCACTCAATAGTTTATATTGTTAGTATGACCATCGTTCAATCATGCCAACCTTCATTCATGATTTAGACAATCATTCTGATGTTTATGGGAAATCCAATCATTCCACTGTCTCTTGTATGCTAGTGTCTCTTGTGTACTTACTTCCTATAGTGTCTTTTGTATGCTTACTTACACAAGTGTGTTATAGATCTATATAACTGAGCATGGGAAATTGGATCCAACCACCTACCCACCTGTCTTACTCTTTGGAAGGAAATTCAGTCAGTGGATGCTCCTTTAACTGATCAATAGGTTGGGGCTAGTCCAGGACCTTTCAATTGCAGTAAAACTCATTCAGGACCAACTATTAAGCATGAAGGATTTGAGGTTAATTGTGTAAGGTTTATTATACGAGCATTCATTTTTACAATAATTCATTCATCTATATAGTCATTTCTAGTAAAGAGGGATTGAATGTGTGGGGACTTTAAAGCTTGGGGACCTAACTATTGGCTATAAATAAAACCCCCAAAAAATTAAAAATTAAACAAATCAAGCATCCGAAAGATAAAACTTTTCCATTAAGCTAAAACTCTTCCATAATTATGTTTATCCTGCTATGTCTAGTGAGGGCCTCCAAGCCACTGAAAAAATAAGAGTGCCTAATATGCGTGGTGTCACATTTTAGCTCTGATTTTGATGGTGAGCATCAAAGTGCTTCAAATGGGGCTCACGTATTCCCTTACCTTGATGTTCATGGTCTTTCTCAAGGAAGGAAAATGCTAATCTCCATGAATAATGATGGGCCTTCTAACAATGTCGGGGATATAGGCCCTTATTACTGAAATGCAGTGTCAGCAGTTGGTGAATTATTTAATTCCCATGCATTTCCTCCATCCGAAACTCATCATCATCATTGGAATTCTTCTAATAAATTTCCTATCAATAATGATGTACCCAATGTTTAGGATCCATTTTTACCTACATTTCCTTCATATTATAGATATACCTTGCAGATATACAATATCTATTCATGGTCATTCTATATAAACCAAACTAGTGTTAGGATGATTAATACTCCATCCTTGTTGTTAACACCCAAAAAGTGCTCACTACCTCATCTACCCCATTACATGACTCATTTTTCCATATTTCCTACCATATTTGTCTCCAAAACCATTAAAAAACCATCCAAAAGGCCAAAAACTCCTTTTCCCCCCAAAATAATCCAAAATTCCTCCAAAATAGCAAAAACCCTCTAAAAAGGCAATAAAAATACAAAAAAAAGAGGAAAAAGAGGGAAAAGGAGGAAAAAAAACCCTATACAGCTGACCTAAACCATATGGTTCCCAAAACCATGGGACAACACTCCACCACTAAAAACCTATAAATAGGTGATGGAGGCCCCTCATTTCATATCCACAGTCAAACACATCCTTACTCTGCCAAAATCACTCTTGAAACCCTAGCTCACCCTTGAGCTACTTTCACATTTGAGTGCCCCTTTGGCCCATTTCCACCCTTTGGAGAAAGAGAAAGGAGCAAAGCTAGAAGCTTGGAAGCAACCCTCCTGGACTGCTGCAAGAGCTTCACCAACCTCTACACTTGAGGTAATATTTAATACAAAAAGAGAAATCTTTTACCATATTTTCATGTTTTGTTATTTTTGTTAATGCTCATGTTAGGTTAAATTTCATACTATTTTACTGTTTTTATTTACTGTTTATTGAACTTCTACTAAGGAGTCCCTTCTCCTTAGTAGGTGCTCATTTGCACAAGTTGGGGTGAAAACCCTAGCTACACTTGTCCTACCTAGCATTATTTCTTTTTTCCTAGTAGTTGATGATGTCATTTCCGCCCTAGTTGTGTGAAGATGCCAGCTAGGATTGTGTAAAGATTCGAGCTAGGATCCATTAACCACCTTATGCGCCCTGCATGCATCATTTTAGGACAGCTTAAGTTAGTTACGTATATTTTAGGAGCCTACTCAGTGTTCTAGTTTAGTCCACTAGATTTAGCTAACTCTTGTGGGGGGCTTATGCTCTGATTTCCACTGATTGTGGCCTCATGTACCCTTTTCTGAGTGATTTGAATGAAAAATTCACTAATGCGCCCTTTTATGAGAGATTTGCATGAAAAAATCACTAATGTGCCCTCCTTAGTCGGTTAACTAATTGTGTCTTTAGTTAACTGATTTTAGGTTCAGTTGAGTTGAGTTTGGGTGTTCCAAAGCACTCCAATGGTGACAATTCCTATGCTAGACAGACTGAGACTCAAATTCTTCCAAGTGATTTGAATTCTCTCCATTGTAAAATCATTGTTAACTATACTGATTATTGGATCGTGTGACATTATTATGTTCCTATCTGAGTTCTCATGCATGTTCAATCGTCTGCTCTTTTTTACTGTAATTTTCACTGTAACTCAATTTATCTGCTCATTCTTTCTCTGTGAGGTATACTCATCTCCATGATCTACTATGATTTATAATTTCACATGGTATCATAGCTCATTGAACATAGGTTGAGAAGTTTCTTTCAGTAGTGCAATAGAAGCCTCTTGTTTTCCACAAGAAATCCTGGTTCCATTGCATTGAATTCATTGGAGAATTACTTTGAGGTATAGCCAGGTCTGAAGGATCCGGAAAAATGTGCCTATTGTCCTAAAACAGTGATTAGTAGTAGTCTATCTCCAAAATTGAGAGTTTTTTGCAGGTTATTGAAAAAAATTTCAGTGCAGCAGTAGTAGCAGAACCACATTGTATTCGCTCCAGTAGTTCTAATGGAGAATTCGAATGCTTCTCTCTCTCCCAGGATCCTGACACCCTTCAATTACCTTGATTGGAGGGATGATGTGCGATGGTCTTGCGCAACAAGTCACTATACAGGGTAACAATGGGAAAGGAGGTCAAACCTCAAGCAGTTGTTGAGAAGGCCAAGTATCTGAATAGATTGGATGAAGCATTCGGTTTCATGTGTATTCATATTTCCAGAGACCTACTCTTCCACCTAGATGGATTGAAGACTCCAAAAGAGGTTTTTTTGAAGTTGGAGACCCTCTTCAGCAAACAAGATGAGCTAAGGGGCCATATTATGGAGAATGAGTTAATTTCTCTTCAACCCAGTAGTTTCGATACCATCCAACAATTCTTTTCCAAATTCAAACCTTTGTTCATGCAATGAAAGTAGTGCGGTATTGAGAAGAAGGATGTTCAGTTGGTGCTATCCATTCTGAGCAAGCTGGGTCCCGAGTTCTCCATATTTGTCTCTACCTTCCATTCAGGGATATTGTAATTCCCTAGTTGGAAAATGCCATCCTTAGATGTTTTCACCGAATCTCTCATCCAATAAAAAGACAAATTGATCCAGATGGGCACCTTGAAGGCCTCCAAAAATCAAGCTCGTGTGGCTGGAGAATCAAAAAGTGCGAATGCAAAGGGGAAGCACAAGGGAAAATAAAAGAAGAAATCTAAACCCAAGAAGAATGCCAAGTCTAGTCCATTGGAAGGATCCTCTAGCTCCAAGAAGGACAAACAAAATAAATTTGAGAAATCCAAGTGTACATACTGCAAGAAGGGTAATCATCCTGAGAGTTCTTGTATGAATAAGACCACAGATCAAATGGAAAAATTCCTTGAACACCATTAAATTTCCCTCCCTGAAGGTGCAAGGAAGACTAA
The DNA here is from genome assembly GCA_027924585.1 of Larix kaempferi. NCBI lineage: Eukaryota > Viridiplantae > Streptophyta > Pinopsida > Pinales > Pinaceae > Larix > Larix kaempferi. Next base: position 704,813 of record BSBM01000883.1, read on the forward strand.
TCCAGGTGGCAAGTCAGAATATCATGAGAGATGCTATGCATTGAAGGCTGGATTATCACAATCCCAAACTTTTCTTATTGAATCTAGAGCATCCAACAACATGGTTTCCTCCAAAGTGCCATTTTCTTCATTAGATATCATTGATGGACCTAGCATACACATGGGAGATGACTCTCAAATCTTGCTGAAGGTAAGGGTACTATACAACTTGAACATGGAAAGTTCAACAATGTGCTGTATGTGCCTTCTCTAGCAGCTAATCTGTTATTTGTTTATCAGATGACACACACAGGTTCACCAAAGAAACTGGTATTTGGACCTGACACAGTTGAGGTTGCAGAGATATCATTTGGGAAGTTGATAGCCAAAGGAGGTGCAAACCATGCCTCCAAGGCATATGATTTCTCCTTCTTCTTGTCATAGTCACATCAAAGTGCTCTCTTGACTCATGCAAATGAGACAAGAAAACTCTGGTATGAAATATTCTGACACCTAAACTTCAAATACCTATAGCAGTTGCACAAGGAAGGGATGGTTGAAGGCTTTCCAAACATAAAGTTATCTCAAGGAATTTGCAAAGATTGCTTGGTAGGGAAGCACTCAGAGCGAAAGTATGATGTTGGGAAGGAAAAGAGAGCTTCCTCCATCCTAGATCTGATTCATAGTGATGTTTCAGGATTGATGCCTACTGCTTCAATGAATGGATCCAAATACCTTATGACCTTGATTGATGACTACTCTAGGTTCTGCTGGATCTACTTTCTCAAACAGAAATCTGAGGTGTTTGAAAGCTTCAAAATTTTCAAAGCCTTAGTTGAGAACACTACTAGAAGGAAGATCAAGGCACTCAGATCAAATAATGGAGGGGAGTACATCAAGAAGGAGTTTCAGCAGCTATGTGCTTCCAAAGGTATTCAAATGCAACATTCGGTCCCATACACACCACAACAAAATGGTGTAGAAGAGAGGAAGAATAGGTCATTGAAAGAGATGTCTACATGCTTGCTTCAAGCAAGAGATCTCCCATTAAATCTTTGGGAAGAAGCAGTGAACTATGCTACAAACATTCAGGATAGGGTACCCCACAAATCTATTGATGGGTTCACTCCATTTGAATCATTGAAGGGACAAAAACTTGATGTCTCTCATCTGAGGGTTTTTGGATCCAAGGCATGGGCCAGAATCCCCTCCGACAAGAGGAAAGAAATTCAACCTCAAAGTAGAGAATGCATCATTCTTGGATATGTAGAAGATGAAAAATATTACAAGATGATGGAGATTGCAACCAAGAGATGATTCATTGAAAGAAGTGTTCAATTCAATGAGGATCCATTGCATCATCTACAACCAGTTGAAGAAGAAGATATAATTGATCTACCTCTTCCATTTTCTCCTAATGATGTTTCTATAGGTGATCCACGTTTAGATCCTGAAGGAGAAGATCAATATGATTCAGATCTAGATATTGGGTATGAACATCTAGCATATCCATATCTAGATCCAACACCTACTCCTAATCCATATCCTAAATGGGCTCAAAATATTATTGAGGCAACTGGGGACATTGCTGGATATCCATCTGACTACAGAAGAACAAGATATCAATACCAAGATGCAAACATTGCAATTTTCTATATAGGTCCACTTCTCCCTGATATTTTCTTCATGATGGTGGGGTCAGATCCACAGTCTTACAGAGAGGCTTTCCATGATCCGATATGGAAATCAGCCATGGATGAAGAACATGAGTCACTGCAGAACAAAGAAACATGGGATTTGGTCCCTCTTCCCCCAGGGAGGAAACTAGTTCAATGCAAATGCATCTAGTACAAAACAAAGCTTGCATCTAATGGATCTACAACTAGGTACAAGGCTTGGTTGGTTGCAAAGGGGTACTCACAAGTTCAAGGTTTGGACTACAATGAGACATTCACTCCTGTATCAAGAATGGATTCATTAAGGGTTGTTTTTTCCGTTGCAGCTTTGAATGCATGGGAGGTACATCACATGGATGTAAAGAGTGCCTTCTTGCATGGTTAGAGTTGTACTCTTCTGTCATTGAATCTTTCCAAACTTGCTTCTTTGCAGCTTCTTCATATGACGATGGTTCTAAATCACTGATGTGACTCACCAGTGCAACATACCCTGAATATTTGTCAAGTTGCTTGTGCTCTCTAGATGAGATTTCTAGTGCTCCATGTTTCTATACATCTTATAAGATATATCGGAACCAAACAGATCTTCTTTTAGAAGGAGGTTCATCTGGTGACCTCTCAATCAATTCTACGGGCTCTTTAGGAGCTAGCGAATCAGAGGCATCTTCTGTTTTCTCCCTCTCAAACTCTAAATTGGAAGAGTCAGACTCGGGATCCTCCATCTTTGAATCACATTGAATCTCTTTCGATCTTTTGAAAGTAGCTTCCTCATGGAAGGTAACATCTCGACTAACTTCAATGTGTCTCTCAGCAAGTACATATATTTGGTATGCTTTGGATGACTCACTATAACCCACAAAGGTTCCTTTCTTTCCAGAAGGATCCATCTTTGTTCTCTTTTCTTTTGGTACATGAATGTATATTGGGCTCCCGAAGATCCTCAAGAGTGAGATGTATGGATTCTCACTGGTAAACACCTCTTCTAGTGCCTTCTCATCTAGAGTGGCATGCAAGATTCTATTATGGATGTACACAATTTTACTGGTGGCTTCTGCCCATAATGAGGTCGACATATCTTGATCATACTTCATAGATTTTGCAGCATCACCTATGGTTCTATTCTTCTTTTCGGAAACCCCATTTTGTTGAGGGTTGTATGGTATTGTTAATTGTTTACATATTCCTGCATCACTTCATAGCTCATTAAATGCATGTGAATAAAATTCACCTCCATTATCATACCTTAATGCATGGATGTGCTTTTCTTTTTTATTTTCAACGAGGGATTTAAACTCTTTAAATTTGCTAAGAGTTTCACTTTTAGCCTTCATGAAATATATCCATGACTTCCTATAAAAATCATCTATGAACACTACATAATATAGGAAGCCACTCAGGGAGGGGGATGACATGGGACCACATACATCGGAATGTATTAAATCTAAAATCCATTTGGTTCTAGTAGTACTACTAGAAAAAAAATTCTTAACATTCTTCCCAAGTACACAACCTTGACACACTCTATCATGCTCAGAATCAAATACGGGCATACCTTTTACCATATTTTGAAGTCTTGGTAGCTATTTGTAGTATAGGTGTCCAAGCCTTTAGTGCCATAGCTCACATGGACTGATAGTGTGGTGAATCATAACTTTAATATAATTCCCAGGTACCTTGGAGAGTCCTCCCTCTTGAACTCCAATCACAACAACAAATTCTAGTATTTTGTACTTCAGCCATAAAGTGCTTTGTTATCCATGAAGATAACTCAGAAGCCTTTTCCTTCAAGAACTGAAACTGGATGGAGGTTCTTCTTCAAGCCTGGAACATACAGAATTTCCTCCACATATAAAATATCACCGGTGCTCAGCTGGAATGAGATGGATCCAACTCCTTGGATCGAATATGTTGAGTTGTCCCCCAACTCTACCATGCATGTGAATTGTTTCTCCTTTAGGTCAGTGATGGCACTCTTGTAACAAGTCATATGTTTGGATGCACCATTTTCAATCAACCATGTGTTTTCACTTGCGATGACGGGTCCCAAAAGGGATGAGGCAAGGTAATGCTCCCTTCTTGTCTCCTTTTCTTCGAATGTATAGGCTTTTGAGTGGTTTCATCTTCTATGGCGGTAGAAGCATGAAACTTTCCTTTCTGATTTTCTTTGCACTCTCTTGACAAATGGCATTTCTTGTTGAAATTGTAGGATATATATTTTCACTTGCCAAATCCTTTGTTGAAATCCTTCTTCTTTGGATGAGATAACTTATTTTGGAAGAAGGGTTTCTTTCCTTTCTTCATTCTTTCCATGAGGGAAATATTTTCTTCTTTAGTGCACATAGCTTTGCTCTAGATTCACCCTTCCTCTTGGATACAGTCATGCCACAATATTTCAAACCCATGTTGCACTTCGCGGCCATTGATAACAACCAATAATGTCTCCCATGAAGATGGGAGACCATCAATGGCAGTTTGTATGAGATTGTATTCATCCACTACAACTCCACTGTTAACAAGCTGATCTCTTACCTGAGATATCTCAGTGAAGAAGGAGGCCATTATCTCGTCATTCTTCATTTTGAGGTTTCATACCTTGTTCTTCAATGCCCTCTTTTGATTTGGGGCCTTCTTCTCATATTAATTAGTCAATGTATCATAACATTCTTTTTCGGTATTCAACAATGTGATCACAGGCATCAAGTTATCTTTTACTGAATCATAGATGATCAGTTTGGCCTTAGCTTGATTCTTCTTGAAGTTGATGTTCCATGCATTAGATTTAGGCTCCTCTAGCATAGTGGATATGTATCTATCCAAGTCATGTTCCTCTAGGATGTTGAGAATCCTCTCCTTCCAAGTGTTGAAGTTTGAGGTTCCCTCAAGATGGTCTACTGGTCGTATAGAGATTGATGCCATAGTATTCAAATATTGTGCTCAACTTCTCAGGATCTATGTAGGATCTAGCTAAAATGAAAAACTAAGATCCTCCATACCCTGAGCTCTAATACCATGTTACTATTTGGTTGAGATTTGATATTTAATTCTTTTAGATGTTGAAACTTGAAACAATGAGACAACTCAATCACCTGAAATTCATACAACCATAACAGAATATATACCCTAGGGAAAATCCTCAAAATAATGAGAAAAAAAATGCTAGCAACTCTTCTCAGTATAATATAATGGATAGCAAAGAATGTATTTCTTTTACAACATAGAATATTTCTTTCGGAAGATAAGATATCACCAAAACACTCTTGGTGAAGATACAGAAGCAATAGAGAAGAGAGATCAATCAAATGTGTTTTCCAATGTTCCCAGCACATCAATATATAGCAAAAATCATTGATATGCAAGGAATAGTGAATAAATGCATGAATTATAAGCCTCCCATGCAAACCGTAGTGAGTTATCTTCTTGGATAGTTGCAGTGCACTTCTATTTTCTTCAATCATGCACCAACAATGCGCCATGCCTTTCTTCCTTAACTTGAAATCATGTTTAACTGTCTTTGGAGTGAACTCGCCTCATAACTGAGATAGGAGCACTTAGTTAACAAGCTAACATAAGTGTCATCATGCAATAGGAGCAACTTTAGAGTTGTAACTTAAGTGTCTTCGTTTAACTTTTAGTTTAACTAAAGTGTCGTCATGCAAAACACTTTAGTTAACTTTTCTTAACTGGAAATCATGCTGATTGATTTTACTCAAGTGATCACTAATTTATCCTCTAGTTAACTGATTGCTTATCTTTAACTAATGCTTTAACTAAAGCATTGATTGAGGCATATTGTTGGTCACCCTATATGCTAATTAATTACAACTAACACACATGATACTCAATATAAATTGTCAATCCAGGGAAGTTTTTTATTACAATGGAAATAAGCACAATCTATGCATAAACATTTCAAGTAGTTGATTTAGTAAATGGAGATCAATAATCCTACCTGTCTGCTCAGCCAAACTCACATCGTGACTAAAACTAATCTAACTTATCCATCTAGGAATTCAAAGTGCAGTTACCTTCCTACAGATATCAACCCAACAGTTATGATCTAAGAATAAAAATGAACTAGATTATTTTTGCAATAAGTTAAATCCTATAATTATCAAACTACAGTATTCAATCTTTACTGAACTGATTCATCTAGCAGCTACTGTAACTCAATCACAATCTGTCTAATATAATGAATTCAGGAAAGATATAACAACAACCAGAAACTAGAAATAATCTTGAACTCATATTTGATTAATATTGAAATCCTAGAAAGAATAAATGACTGAAAGGAATTAAAGCTGAGCTTGGTTGTAACAGCTAATTCTAACACACCATGCATCAAATAAACTAACCTACACAGTCGACTATCACACCACACAGTTGCAGCTATTCAGGATGCAATCATAAACTACCATGAAAGAATGCAAGTATTAGTCTATTGTTGCAACTTGCAGTAACACATCTGTGAAGAACCTGCAACAATTGATTAATGAAAATACAAAAGATAGCAGAAATGACAGAACTCAAAATCACTTTTATTGATCGTAGGCCACTTCGAGGGGGCAACCTCCTTTGAGCAAGCTCAATACAAATAACTTCATCGTGTCTTCATAGGCCTCAACACACACTTATATACTAATTCTAGGTGCCAATACTATGGGTCAAAACCATGGGCCAATACAAACTATGGATCAACAATACTACGGGCGACTTACAAAGCATATGTGCCAAACAACAATATGTTAGGAACCCATGTCTTTACTTTGTTAGTATGTTGTTGTTGGACGCATATGCTTTGTAAGTCGTCCCGTAGTATTTGTTGATCAATAGTTTGTGTTATTGTTGTTGGCGCATATGCTTTGTAAGTCGCCCGCAGTATTGTTAATCCATAGTTTGTAACGGCCCATGGTTACGACCCATAGTATTGGTGCCTAGAATTAGTATATAAGTGTGTGTTGAGACCTATGAAGGCACCGTGAAGTTATTTGTATTGAGCTTGCTCATAGGAGGTTGCCCCCTCGAAGTGGCCTGTGATCAATATAACAGTGATTCTGAGTTCTGTCATTTCTGCTATTTCGCATATTCGTATTAATTAATTGTTGCAGGTGCCTCTCATCTGGTATCAGAGCACTTTCTTGGGCTCGCTGGGTGAAATTTCTGCCAAATTTTTTTTCGCATTTGTTGCAGGTTCGGATTTGGGAATAATCCCCATCTGCTTAACTGTGGGAAGTACTTGAGCATAAGCCCTAAAACTCATTGTGAGGAGTACCACAGGAACCCCGAAGTAGCTGGCCCATTGAGAGGACCTGCCAGCGAAAAGGGCAACGACCCCTACCTGATTGACTAGTTCCCACCCGTGAGGTAAACCAAGAGCTGTCGTTTGTGGCAAAGAGGTTATCAGTTTTACCTGAGCCGTGGAGTGAGGGGTATTGCCCCAATATGCAAGCCGTTAGATAGCATTGGTGGCCGAGTGAAACCCCTGAACTGTTAGGAAGCCGCACATACCTGGGGTCCATATCTACTTTCAGCTGAACTATTGTCGATCATTGCTGCGCCGTTTCAGATCTATTTTGCAAGCCGTTCCAGATTCAACCGTTTTCAGTCCATTCGGCACTGTTCCAGATCTCTTTCAAGCCGTAGCCGCTCCAGTCTGGAAAAAAAAAAAAAAAAAAAAAAAAAAAAAAAAAAAAAAAAAAAAAAAAAAAAAAAAAAACCGAGTATAAAATTTAGTTTTTTCTCCATATCTCCCTTATTTTCACTCTGTTTCCCTTGAAATTTTCGGAGAACCCCTGTCATCCCATTCTGCATATTTCAGTCCTGAGGACCCTATCCCCAATTCCCCTTCCCAAAGCCCGAAATCTCACATTTGTCTATTTTTAGGGTTTTCCATAACTTCCTCAGATTTCACCCAATCACCTTCAAATTTTACCACAGAGTTCCTTTTTGAATTCTGCTTCTTTGTTCCCCTCTGCCAAATTTTCCCATTCTTTCACCCCGCTTTTGAAATCCTCATTTTTGCTTCCCTATCTATCCAACAGTGTCCAAAACCTAGTCAAACCTTAATTACCCTTCTGATTTTTTCCCAAATCCAAATTTTCCCTTACTGAAGTAGTTCCTGTTTTTGTTTTCCTACCCAGTCAAAAAAAAAAAAAAAAAAAAATTCCTAGTTATGGTTGTCACCCGTGCAGGAGCAAAAACAATGGAGGAAGCACTTGCAGCCATCCAAGCCAAACTCCAGGATCTGGATGAAAAATTTCTCGGTCTCCATCTTGAACATTCAGCTATGAACAACAAACGGCAGTTCGAGTCTTTAGTAGACAATGGGTTCTCTGCTTCCAGCAATTTCCGTGGTCCGAAGCTTGACTTTCCTCGCTTCAATGGTACCGATCCAACTGGATGGATCTATCGTGCAGAACAATATTTCAGTCTGCATAATACTTTTGATGTCAACAAAGTTCTGCTGGCATCCTTTCATTTGGAAAAGGAAGCTCTTCAATGGTACCGCTGGTATATCAAGGCTCATCCAGATCCCAACTGGCCAGACTTTTGCCAGCTCCTTTTGCAACGATTTGGTCCTAGTGCTTTTGATGACTTCACAGGAGCCCTCACTAAACTTCGCCAAACTGGCACTGTGAGAGAGTATCAAACCGAATTTGAGAATCTAGCCAACCACACCGAAGGATTGTCTGATGAATTTTACCGGAGTTGTTTTATCAGTGGTCTAAAGGATGCCATTCGCTCTGAGGTCAAAATGTTCTGTCCCAACACAATGATGGAAGCACTCGGGTTGGCTAAGTTGGCAGAAGACAAGCTTGCAGCCCAACAATGCTCCAAGCTCACTTTTGTTCCCTTCCGAAATATGGGTTCTCAGTGACCACCTATATCGCAGGCTCCTCGACCGACTCCTATCAAGCGTTTGTCTGAAACAAAGATGCAAGCACGCAGAGAAAAGGTGCTTTGCTATAATTGTGATGAGAAATTCACTCGGGGACATAGATGTGTTCAGCAAAAGCTCTATCTCCTGGATGTGGAGTCTCTGCCTGCCTCTGAAATGGGTGAAGGAGATCCAGAAACACTGGATGCTCCGGTCGACATTCAGGAACCGCCTATTGACCCTCCGTCCCAGGATGACCAGCCAGAGATATCTCTCCATGCTTTAGCTGGAATCACCACCCCCCAAACAATGCGGGTCAGGGGTTACTTCAAGAAGCTTCCTCTTACAATCCTCATTGATTCTGGTAGCACTCATAATTTCATTGACCCTCGGATCGCCAAACAAGCTGATTGTTTTATCCATCTTTGCTCCAACTTTGAAGTCATGATTGCCAATGGAGGCACCTTACCTTGCAAAGGAAAGTGTCGAAATGTGCGTATCTCTACGGGAGATTATACCTTGCACTCTGACATGTTTGCCTTGCCCTTAGGCAGATGTGATGTGGTTTTGGGCGCTCAATGGCTACGCACACTCGACCCTATCTTATGGGATTTTGCCGAACTTTGGATGCAGTTTTCCCTCAATGGACACAAACACACATTGACAGGATTACAACCAGGTTCTCTCAGCATCATCAGTTCACATCGCATGGAAAAACTCCTCAAGAAGAGTTCACATGGTGTCATCGCTCAGATCCATTCCATCCAGATGCAACCATCAGCGGTCTCCACTACCCCTTTGGATCTACAACAAATTCTGGATCGATATACAGGTGTCTTTGCTGAACCAGTGGGATTACCACCTTCCAGGCCAGAAGACCATCGTATTCATCTCCTTCCTGGCAGCGTTCCTCCCAACATCAGGCCCTATCGCTACCCATTTCACCAAAAAACGGAGATTGAAATGCTCGTTCGGGACTTATTGAAGCAAGGTATTATTCGCCCAAGCACTAGTTCCTTTTCTTCTCCAGTTATTCTTGTCCGCAAAAAAGATGGGTCATGGCGCCTCTGCATTGACTTCCGAGCACTTAATCACCTCACCATCAAGGATAAGTTTCCAATTCCTGTTGTTGATGAGCTTCTTAATGAGCTTCATGGGGCTCACGTTTTCTCCAAGTTGGATCTTCGTTCTGGGTATCATCAAATTCGGGTTCATGAGGATGATATTCCTAAAACAGCTTTCCGCACACATGATGGCCATTATGAGTTTTCGGTCATGCCCTTTGGCCTCACTAATGCTCCTTCCACATTCCAGGCCTTAATGAATAAAATATTTCGACCCTACTTGTGGAAATTCATTCTGGTATTCTTTGATGATATCCTCATCTACAGTAAAACATGGGATGAACATCTCTAGCATCTGGATCTTGTCATGCAACTTTTCTCTGACCATCATCTCCATGCCAAGCAGTCTAAATGTGTTTTTGGACAAAAGGAAGTTGAGTATCTCGGGCACATTAGCTCAGCACAAGGGGTTCGCGTGGATCCTGCCAAAATCGAGGCCATGAACAATTGGCCACATCCTCAGACACTCAAGAGCCTTTGTGGTTTTTTGGGGTTGACTGGCTACTACCGCAAGTTTGTCAAGGATTATGGGAAGATTGCAGCTCCATTAACTGCTCTATTGAAAAAAGATGCTTTTACATGGACACCTAATGCTCAGTGTGCATTTGACAAACTAAAACAAGCTATGTGTACTACACCTGTGCTAGCTATGCCTGATTTTTCCAAGCCCTTCACTATTGAGAGTGATGCTTGCGGCAATGGACTTGGTGCTGTTCTCCTTCAAGATGAACACCCCATTGCGTTCACCAGCAAAGCCCTTTCAGGTAAGAATTTAGCTGCCTCTACCTATGAGAAGGAAATGATGGCTATTTTGCATGCAGTACAGAAGTGGTGTCCATACCTATTAGGGAATCATTTCTGCATCAAGACTGATCACCAGAGTCTGAAATATTTCTTGGACCAGCGTGTCTCCTCCCCGGCACAACAGAAATGGGTTAGAAAACTCATGGGTTATGACTATGAGATCACTTACAAGAAGGGTAAAGACAATATTGTGGCAGATGCTCTTTCTCGCACATTTGATGCCCAAGGTTCTCTTTCAGCTATTTCTATGCCTGTTCCAAATTGGTTGCAATCTGTTCAACAGGGTTATGCCAATGACTCTTCCTTATGTCAGATCATCCAATGCTTGACCAACAATCCTTCTGCTGTCCCACATTACTCTTGGGATGGTGCTTCTCGGCGATACAAGGGTCGTCTGGTGCTTCCCCAGAGCACAGATCTTCAACAGGATGTCTTCTATGAACTCCATGCTTCTCCATCGGCTGGGCACTCTGGGTTCCTCAAAACATATGAACGATCACGGCGTAACTTCTTTTGGCAGGGCATGAAAAGGAAAATTCAACAGATGGTGGCCGAATGTGATACCTGTCAGCGCAATAAGGGTGAAACAACACTCCTTCCAGGATTGCTTGAACCCTTGCCCATACCTACACGGATTTGGACAGATATTTCTATGGATTTCATTGAAGGGCTCCCTAAATCTGGCGGGAAGACAGTGATTCTCGTTGTGGTTGATCGTCTCTCCAAATATAGTCATTTTTGCACTCTCAGCCATCCCTATACAGCCTCCTTCGTCGCTCAAATTTTTATGGACCAGATCTTTCGTCTTCATGGCATCCCTTCTTCCATTGTCTCGAATCGTGATGCGACTTTCACTAGTCATTTTTGGACAGAACTATTTCGCCACACTGGCACCAAACTGAAGATGAGTTCAGGGTATCACCCACAAACAGATGGTTAGACTGAAATTGTCAATAAATGCTTGGAAACTTATCTTCGTTGCTTCACCTCGGAACAACAACATCAGTGGGAAAAGTGGCTCCCTCTCGCTGAATGGTGGTACAATACCTCTTACCATACTACCTCTAAAATGACCCCATATGAAGCAGTCTATGGTCAGGCACCTCCAGCTCTTCTTCCATACACCCCCACCAGTTCACCAGTTCAGGAAGTTGACAAGGTCCTTCGCAACCGCGATCAGATTCTTCGCATTTTGCGGGACAATCTTCACATGGCAAGAAATCGCATGAAGCAACAAGCTGATCAGCACCGTTCAGAGCGCACTTTTCAAGTCAGCGATATGGTTTTTCTTCGTCTCCAGCCGTACAAACAATCCTCCTTGAAACTCAAAGGGCGTCATAAGCTCGCTCCAAAGTTCTATGGGCCATATCAGATTCTTCAGAGGATTGGGTCCGTTGCTTATAAATTGGAACTTCCTCCTTCTTCCCGCATTCATCCAGTCTTTCATGTCTCTTGTCTGAAGAAAGTTCTTGGCACCAACATCAGCGGCCAAACGATTTTACCCGAACTGGATAATGAAGGATCCATCCTTTTGGAGCCAGAGGCCATCCTCAATCGGCGCATGCGTCAGCTTCGCTCTCGCTCTATCACAGAGGTCTTAATTCAGTGGCATGGCATGCAACTAGAGGATGCTTTATGGCAACCACTCCTTCAGATTCAACAACAATTTCCACATCTAAAGCTTTGAGGACAAATCTTTTTTTAAGGGGGAGGGGATGTTAGGAACCCATGTCTTTACTTTGTTAGTATGTTGTTGTTGGACGCATATGCTTTGTAAGTCGTCCCGTAGTATTTGTTGATCAATAGTTTGTGTTATTGTTGTTGGCGCATATGCTTTGTAAGTCGCCCGCAGTATTGTTAATCCATAGTTTGTAACGGCCCATGGTTTCGACCCATAGTATTGGTGCCTAGAATTAGTATATATGTGTGTGTTGAGACCTATGAAGGCACCGTGAAGTTATTTGTATTGAGCTTGCTCATAGGAGGTTTCCCCCTCGAAGTGGCCTGTGATCAATATAACAGTGATTCTGAGTTCTGTCATTTCTGCTATTTCGCATATTCGTATTAATTAATTGTTGCAGGTGCCTCTCACAATAACACAAACTATGGATCAACAAATACTACGTGACGACTTACAAAGCATATGCATCCAACAAAAATATACTATCAAAGTAAAGACATGGGTTCCTAACAACATCTAATACAATTCCACACCACACAACATAAAGGAAATTAACTACCTACTTAACTTGGGTATCTCTATGAGAAGGTAGGCCCTAGGATTCTAATAGAGATGCCATGAACTACCACAAATTAAGACACATAAATATGAAGAAATCTGCTTTTTTATTAAAGATGGTAATCCACAGTCTCAACTCTCTATTACATCCCATACAAAATGATAATTAACCAACCCTAGAATCTGAAAGCCTTCCCATATTTATACATGCAAAATACAATTTGTGATCCACTAATTTTGTGCAGCAATGAAGATCTTTGATCTTCATGCTGCGGAGTTACAACTGAACTGTTACAGCCGTATTGAATGAGACCGTTGGACATGAAGGATGTTGTTACTCTGGAAGTCAATGGATCAATGGATTAACCAATTGGGAGGTGTCATGTCTGTTGCAGCGATACTCTATTGCAGGGAAGTCTTGTTATAGCTCCACGTGGAGAGATGCTTTGTTTGTTATTAATGTGAGGAACTGAATCTGAAGAGTAACAACTGGAACCACGCTTGATTATTTCACAAGGCTTAGTGGCTGATACACCCGTGTCTCTTAATTCTTTGATCTTGACTTAAGGAAATCAACACAAGTTAGCATAAATCACAGGCTAGAATTCATAACCATAACAATCTTAGGCATTAAATAAATGAAGCAATAATGAATTATACCTTGTCAGGATTCTTGATTGATCTGGAAGAAAGGCATGTATATGGTTTATGGAAATAGGGTGTAACAGGGCAAAATGATGTAATAAGTGTGGTTGAAAAGAGGCAATTCCAGGGCCCAACATATCCCCCCAACTATCCAATTGCATGTCCTCATGCAACATCCGATTAGTCTGAATCTGAATCTGATCCTCATTCATATTATGCAGATGAATTGAAGGGGATAGCAAGTTCCTGACCTGCGCCCCATGATTTCAATAAAAACAAGTGTAACAGTTTCTCCTTCCGTCATTATTGTAGTAGCCTCTGTCTATCTTTTAGCCTTGACAATTAATCGTTGGAAACACTGGTTCTTGTGTAACAACATCCCCCCTATCCTTAGCAGCTTCAGCCTATGTTGGAACTCAACAGATTTTTCAATAGTGTTGGTTCTTATGTAACAACATCTTTCCTTTGTATCTCAATCTCAGCATCTTCTATCTGAGTTGCATTTCCAACAAGTTTTCAAGGACGCTGGTTCTTGTGTAACAACATCCTCTTTCTCAATTATTTTTAGCCTGCTGAGGTTGATTCAATGTCCTCAAAAAAATGAGACTGATCCCAGAAATGGTTCCTCTGATTGTTTTACTTCTGCATATTTTTGTACCGCCAAATCCAACAATGTAACCTTATGCCCAGCCAAATTAAATATATCTCCACATTCCAGGCATATCATTTCTTTCCGTCCTTCATTCCCAATATTCCACCATTGTATTCACATGCTTCTTTGCCTACTTCCTGCATGTTTCCTTCCATCTCTCTAATTCTTCACGAAGCATTTTCACCTCCTCCTTTAACAACCCATTTTAAAAAAGAAGATTCTCTATTTGAGCTTCTTCTACAGCAGGTTCTTGTGTATCCACAGGTGATCGAGGTTTTAAGATGGGAATTCAAATATTTACCCCAATCGAGTGACCCGCTTCTGCTGCAGTAACAATTTTGATTCTTCTCTTTTTCGTTGGGCTAGACGTTTGGCCCCTGCTCATTCTCCCTTCCTTTCTCCTTTGAAACAAGGAAACTCTTATCACTTCAGGAACATGGTCGAATCCCTCCTCTTGAATTAAATTTCTTCTTATTCCAGGGGAGGATTCAACATTCAGAACTTCTATGCTGCTTCCTGCCACTACTCTTGTTTGATGTTCCTCTTCTGTTGTTTCAGTTTCAGCCTCCTCTATATCTATCTCCTCTTGATCCTCCAATCGAACTTTGGAGATGGCTGTTGAATATTGTAACTTCAAAGAATATTATAATTATACTTTATTATTCCGGAGATGTTTCATCCCTCCGAGGTAACCCTATTATGTATCCGGAGATGTTTATTCCTCCGAGGGTTTGTATTAACTAGGGTTAATGTGGGGGTCGGCCCTGTGGTTATATTTTTGGGGATATTAGACTTCTCCAGGAGAGGTCGGCCCCATAAGGTCTTTTAGTCAGTTGGGAGTCAGTATAAATAAGAGAGGTGAACTCCTCATTAGATTATTCACTCACTCGTGGAAGAGTGCACACTTGTCTGGGAGATCTGCTAAGGAGACAAAGAAGGAGGGAGCACATCTTGTATTTTGGTTGATCATCTTATTGAGGAAAGCTTTGCTGGGTTTTCTACCCCATGAGGGTTTCCCAGGGTATATTCTGTGTCTATCTTGTGATTGTGTTTCTTTCATTGATCTTGCTAGTCTATTTGGTTAAAACTTAACATGGTATCAGAGCTAGACTGAATAGGACATCTTTCACAAGGTAAGAATACCTCTCTCTCTCTCTCCGGTGAAGTTAGGGTTTCAGCCCAAAGTTGGTATTATTGAATTTTGGTTGCATGGCTGGATATCCCTTTTCAATACCTTTCTTTTGAGCCCTATATCGAACTTTTTGGTTGGGTAGAACTCCGGGAAATCCAAACCCTAATTCTACCAAAAGTGCAATAAGTCAGATTTTGGTTTCAGAAAAAAGTTTGCATTTTTGATTTCTGATTACATGGCTGGATAGCCCTTCTCAAGACCATTCTTTTGAGCCCTAGATCGAACTTTTTGGTTGAGTAGAACTCTGGGAAAGTCAAACCCTAATTCTACCAAAAGTGCGATAAAATTCTGTTCTAGATTCCGGAAAAGTGAAAAATAACTTTTCAGGTAAGTCTGCTCTGTCTCTTGGACTCCCCCAAGAGAAGATGGCTCCAAACACTAAGCTTGAAGACAAGCTAGAATGTATAGAAAATTTCTGGGCTTGGAAATACAGAATTGGTCTCATCCTTGAAGAGAATGATCTTGCTCATTATATCAAGGAAGAAGTTGCAGAACTAGAAGGAGATGAAGCCAAAGAAAAACACAGGAAGGATCTAATTAGGGCAAAGAGAATCATAGCTGATTCTATTAAAGACCACTTGATTCCCCAAGTGGCCTCCAAGAAGACTCCAAAGGAAATGTATGATGCCCTAGGAAGAATGTATGAAGGAAAGAAAATCAATAGGAAGATGAACCTAAGGTCTCAGTTGAAGAGTACCAAGATGCACAAAGGAGAATCTATTCAAGACTATTTCTCAAGGGTCTCTCTAATCAAGGAGCAATTAGATGCTATTGGTGACACTCTTGATGAAGATGAACTTGTGATGACTACCCTAAATGGTCTCACTAGATCTTGGGAATCTTTCATACAAACCATGTGTGCCAGAAAAGAAAGCATGAAGTTTGATGTAGTATGGGAAGATTGTGTTCAAGAAGAGGCTAGGGTTGCCAATAGAGAAGCTCTTCTCAAAGAGGATGACCAAGCTTTGGCCACCCACACCAAAAGAGGAAAGAGAGGCTACTTCAAGAAAGTAAACTACAAAAGGTCTCAACCCTCTCATAGACTCAAAAGGAAAGGAGGAGACATCTCCACAGTCCAATGTTTCAATTGTCTTAAGCTAGGACACTATGCTAGAGACTGTACCCTAACAGAGAAGAAGAAGAAAAGGTTTGTTCACAAAAGACATCATGCTCATATGGCAGAAGATGACAGTGAAGAAGAAGAAGAAGAAGAAGAAGAAGAAGTGGAGGAAAGGACTCAAAAGAAAAGATCTAAAGTAAAGAAAGAAGATCCAGAAGAATATGTACTATTTTCTGCTCTCTCTGGATCTGTGTCTCCTGGTGAAGGCACTTGGCTCATTGACAGTGGTGCTTCAAAGCACATGATAGGTCATAAGGAAACTCTCTCCAGGATTGAAGAAAAGTCTTCACCCCAAAAGGTATCTTTAGGAGATGATTATCAATATCCCATCAAGGGAATTGGTGAAGCAAGCTACAAGCTTGATTCGGGAACACCATTAAAGATGAAAGAAATTTTATATGTCCCAGGCTTAAAGAAGAATCTACTCTCTATCTCAGCACTAGATAAGAAAGGTTTTAGAGTAGCCTTCATAGATGGACAAGTACTCATGTGGTCCAAAGGAAAATCAATCAAAGATGCAATTGTCATTGGTGAAGAAGAAGGAGGACTTTATAAACTCAAGGGTCATCCAGAATCTGCCCTTTCTCATGAAGTTTCTAGTCCCAGTGAGCTATGGCATAGAAGACTAGCTCACATCAACTATAAAGCCTTACCCTATGTAAGTAAGATGGTTATAGGTTTGCCAGATTTGAAGGCTGATCATGATGGCTCATGTAAAGGATGTAAGAAAGGGAAGAATATCAAGAATCCCTTTCCGAAAAGTGAAACAAAGACTAAGAACTCTCTAGAACTAATACACTCAGATGTATGTGGACCTATGCCTACCACATCTCTAAGTGGGTTTGAATACTATCTCTCATTCATTGATGACTACTCAAGGAAAACTTGGATATACTTCCTAAAGGGTAAGAATGAAGTCTTTGGAAAATTCAAAGAGTTCAAGGCTCTAATAGAAAATCTCTCAGACAAGATAATCAAGATTCTCAGAACAGATAATGGCGGAGAATATACTTCAAAAGAATTTGAAGACTTTTGTAAAGAAGCTGGAATTAAGAGGGAACTAACCACTCCATACAATCCCCAACAAAATGGGGTAGCTGAGAGGAAAAATAGAACTATCATGGAGGCTGTAAAGACTATGATATATGATCAAGACCTTCCCATGTATCTATGGGCTGAAGCAGCCAAGACAGCAGTATATGTACAAAATAGACTATCTCATAGTGCTCTTGATTTCAAAACTCCAGAAGAAGTCTTTACAGGAAAGAAGCCTGAGGTAAGTCATCTTAAAATATTTGGGTGTCCTGTGTACATCCACATTCCAAAAGAAAAGAGAACCAAGTTGGATCCCTCAGGCAAGAAGGGAATGTTTGTTGGTTATTGTGAAACTTCCAAAGCCTTCAGAATCTACATACCAGGTTTCCATCATATAGAAATAAGTAGAGATGTAACTTTTGATGAGGAAGCAGCTCTCAAGAAATCCAGAAAGTGTCAACTTGAAGAAGTTTATGAATAAGATTCATCTCCCAGAATCTCAGAGACTGTTCACATCCCTGAAGAAGGTGCACCAGAGGATCATGACATGCTGGAACCACAAGAACCCCCTGTTGCAGAGTTATCTAGGAAAAGAAGACCAGCATGGGCTAGAGATATTATTCAAGGAGCTGAAAGATATGGTGCTCCTGAAGGCTCCACTAGAGAAAGGAAGAAACCAAAATTAGTATCCAACTATATGGCTTTGATGTGTGATCTTATGGATCAACTACCTACAAGCTATGAAGAGGCAGCTCGGAAGAAAGAATGGGTAGAAGCAATGACAGAAGAATTTCAGTCAATAATGAAAAATGATGTTTGGGACATAGTTCCCAAACCAAAAGATAAAAGTGTGGTCTCTTCCAAATGGATCTTCAAAATAAAACATGCTGTGGATGGAAGCATTGAAAAATACAAAGCAAGATTTGTAGCCAGAGGATTCTCTCAGAAGGAGGGAATTGACTATGAAGAAACATTTGCACCAGTTGCCAGGTATACTTCAATTAGAACTATCATGGCACTTGCATCCATGATGAAATGGAAATTACACCAAATGGATGTTAAGACAGCTTTTCTGAATGGTGTAATTGAAGAAGAAGTATACATAGAGCAACCACAAGGGTTTGAGGTCAATGACGGAAGGACCCATGTATGCAAACTGAAAAAGGCATTATATGGGTTGAAACAAGATCCCAGGGCTTGGTACGGAAGGATTGATAATTTCTTAACTAGCATGGGATTTACCAAGAGTAAGGCTGACCCAAACCTTTACCTCAAAGTGATGGATGATGAACCAGTTATACTATTGTTGTATGTAGATGATCTATTTCTAACTGGAAATGAGAAACAAATTATCGAAAGCAAGAAGAAGCTTTCTTCAGAATTCGAGATGAAGGATATTGGGTTAATGCACTACTTCTTAGGCTTAGAGGTACGGCAAGAACCAAGAGGAATCTTCCTAAATCAAGGAAAATATGCTGTGGAGATTCTGAAAATATTTGACATGTTGGAGTGTAAACCCATGGCCACTCCCATGGACTCCAACTTGAAGATTTTAGTTAATGACTCATCAGATTTAGTAGACCTAACTCTATATAGACAAATCATTGGGTCACTAATGTATTTGACAAATACTAGGCCAGACATATGCTTTGCTGTAAATACCCTAAGTCAATATCTGGTAGAACCTAGAAAGGTTCATCTAATAGCTGCAAAACGTATAATGAGGTACCTAAAAGGTACATTGGATTTTGGCCTACTTTATCACGGAAATCACGAACTCAAGTTACATGGTTACTCAGACTCTGACTGGGCAGGAAGTGTCTCAGATAGAAAGAGTACCTCAGGTGGATGTTATGGCCTTGGATCTGCCATGATCTCATGGTTCAGCAAGAAACAATCTAGTGTGGCCCTCAGCTCTGCTAAGGCAGAGTATATAGCTGCTTGCTCTGCCAGCTGTGAAGCAGTATGGCTTCGGAAACTGCTATCTGGAGTATTTGACTTGGAAATGGATCCCACTATAATTATGTGTGATAATCAAAGCTGCATCAAGCTGACAGAAAATCCTGTGTTCCATGATAAGTCAAAACACATAGAGATCAGATACTTCTATATTCGAGATATGGTGCAGAGAGGAGCTATCAAGCTTGAGTATGTGAGCACTGAAGATCAAATTGCTGATATCCTGACCAAACCACTGTCTCGAGTGAAATTTGAATACTTTCGAGACAAGCTTGGTGTAGTTCAAAAGGACCCTCCTAGAAAGGGGGAGTAGCATGATCCCTAATGACAAGCTTGTCTCGTCAATAATGAGACTTCACCTAGTCACTTAGAAATAGTTAGATTTAGGACTACTATATTTAGAATACTTAGTTTTACTTATACATGCTTTTGATGATAGATGTATACATGCTTTTGATGATAGATGTATTAGTGAGAATACATGCTTTTGATGATAGATGTATACATGCTTTTGATGATAGATGTATTAGTGAGAATACATGCTTTTGATGATAGATGTATACATGCTTTTGATGATAGATGTATTAGTGAGAATACATGCTTTTGATGTATGATGTATACATGCTGTTGATGCTAGATGATGATACATGTATTGATTAATGTACTTGTATAGATGAGGATACTTGTACTTGTATTGATGAGAATACATGTGGGGATTGTATCATCCTTGAACACTTTTTCTAAAATGAGCCGTAGACAGAGGTCTCCGAGAAAGAAGAGGGATTGTATCATCCTTGAACACTTGTTCTAAAATGAGCCGTAGACAGAGGTCTCCGAGAAAGAAGAGGGATTGTATCATCCTTGAACACTTGTTCTAAAATGAGCCGTAGAAAGAGGTCTCCGAGAAAGAAGAGGGATTGTATCATCCTTGAACATCTGTTCTAAAGAGAGCCGTAGATGTATGTCTTCGATAATGAAATCCTGAATTAACAGGTAGGGGATTGTATCATCCCTGGACTGATGTCCCAGAATAGAGCCATAGACATGATGTCTCCGATAATGAAATCCTGAATTAATAGGTAGGGGATTGTATCGTCCCCGGACTGATGTACCAGAATAGAGCCATAGACATGATGTCTCCGATAATGAAATCCTGAATTAACAGGTAGGGGATTGTATCATCCCCGGACTGAGGTCCCAGAATAGAGCCATAGACTGGGTCTCCGATAATGAAGTCCTGAATGAACAGGTAGGGGATTGCATCGTCCCCGGACTGAGGTCCCAGAATAGAGCCGTAGACTGGGTCTCCGATAATGAAGTCCTGAATGAACAGGCAGGGGATTGCATCGTCCCCGGACTGAGGTCCTAGAATAGAGCCGTAGACTGGGTCTTCGATAATGAAGTCCTGAATGAACAGGCAGGGGATTGCATCATCCTCGGACTGAGGTCCCAGAATAGAGCCGTAGACTGGGTCTCCGATAATGAAGTCCTGAATGAACAGGCAGGGGATTGCATCGTCCTCGGACCGAGGTCCCAGAATAGAGCCGTAGACTGGGTATCCGATAATGAAGTCCTGAATGAACAGGCAGGGGATTGCATCATCCCCGGATTGAGGTTCAGAATAGAGCCGTAGACTGGGTCTCCAATAATGAAGTACTAAATGAACAGGAAGGGGATTGCATCGTCCCCGGACTGAGGTCCCAGAATAGAGCCGTAGACTGGGTCTCTGAAAATGAAGTCCTGAATGAACAGGCAGGGGATTGTATCGTCCCCGGACTGAGGTCCCAGAATTGATCCGTATACTGATTTATCCGAGAACTGAAGATCGGATTGTATCATCCATGGACCTATGTCCTAAAGGGATCAAGATTGATCATCCTGGAACATGATCGTGTGATGACGATGCTGATGATCATGTGATGACGATGCTGATGATCGTATGATGACGATGCTGATGATCGTGTGATGACGATGCTGATGATCATATGATGACAATGCTGATGATCATGTGATGACGATGCTGATGATCGTGTGATGACGATGCTGATGATCGTATGATGATGATGCCGATGACGATGCTGATGATCGTGTGATGACGATGCTGATGATCGTATGATGACGATGCTGATGATGATGCTGATGATCGTGTGATGACGATGCTGATGATCGTATGATGACAATGCTGATGATCGTGTGATGACGATGCTGATGATCGTGTGATGACGATGCTGATGATCGTATGATGACGATGCTGATGATCGTGTGATGACGATGCTGATGATCGTATGATGACGATGCTGATGATCGTGTGATGATGATGCTGATGATCGTATGATAACGATGCTGATGATCGTGTGATGACGATGCTGATGATCGTATGATGACGATGCTGATGATCGTGTGATGACGATGCTGATGATCGTATGATGACGATGTTGCTGATCGTGTGATGACGATGCCGATGACCGTGATGTCGATGTTGATGTTGATATTGATATACCAGTAACTGTTTGAGTTACTGATGAAGAAAAATTGAAGAAAGCTTCCGATGATTTATAGATGTATCATGTATAGTGACTCCTTGCTCCTGCAGATGCTTTTATAATATCCTTCTCGTTAAGGGGGAGTGTTGAATATTGCAACTTCAAAGAATATTATAATTATACTTTATTATTCCGGAGATGTTTCATCCCTCCGAGGTAACCCTATTATGTATCCAGAGATGTTTATTCCTCCGAGGGTTTGTATTAACTAGGGTTATTAGAACCACCATGTGGGGGTCGGCCCTGTGGTTATATTTTTGGGGTTATTAGACTTCTCCAGGAGAGGTCGGCCCCATAAGGTCTTTTAGTCAGTTGGGAGTTAGTATAAATAAGAGAGGTGAACTCCTCATTAGATTATTCACTCACTCGTGGAAGAGTGCGCACTTGTCTGGGAGATCTGCTAAGGAGACAAAGAAGGAGGGAGCACATCTTGTATTTTGGTTGATCATCTTATTGAGGAAAGCTTTGCTGGGTTTTCTACCCCATGAGGGTTTCCCAGGGTATATTCTGTGTCTATCTTGTGATTGTGTTTCTTTCAGTGATCTTGCTAGTCTATTTGGTTAAAACTTAACAATGGCACATTGGCACCGCTTCCAGGTCTTCAAGGAATGTTGTGGGGGGTTCCCTAGCTGAAACCCAGCATCCCAAACCCACCGAAATTGATGGATTCATGAACGGAGACACGGTTTGGATACTACAGGCATTCTAGTCAGGCACCCTGGGGCCATTCAGGGACACTTTGGGGATTTGCTATGGGGCCACCAAACCCAAACCGACGAGCGGACTTGGATTCTGTCGGCTACCACAGGTCCACATGGCCATCATGGACCTATCCACGGTGGCCACGGATGCCTGGAGGCCTTTGGACGCGAAATGGCCCCGTTGAGCAAATTTGGAATGGCCATCACTGAGAAAAACCCTAGCTCCATATATGGCCCATTGGCACCGCTTTTGAGTCTTCGAGGCCTGCTATGGGGGGTCCCCTAGCTGAAACCCAGCATCCTGGACCCACCGGAATCAACGGATTCGCAAACGGAGCTACGGTTTGGCTGCTACGGGCATTCTAGTTGTGCACCTTGGGGCCATTCAAGGACACTTTGGGGATTTTCTCTGGGGCCACCGAACCCAAACCGGCGAGCGTACTTGGATTCTTTCAGCTCCCAAAGGTCCACAATGGCCATGTCCACCTATCCACGGTGGCCATGCATGCCCGGGGGCCTCTGGATGAGAAATGGCCCCCTTGAGCGAATTTGGAATGGCCCTCACTGAGCAAAACCCTAGCTCCGGAGATGGCCCATTGGCAACACTACCGAGTCTCCAAGGCACACTGTGGGGGGGGGGGCTAGATGAAACCAAGCGTCTCGAACCCACCGAAATCGACAGATTCACGAATGGAGCCACAGTTTGGCTACTACGGCCATTCTAGTCGAGCACCCCGGGGCCATTCAAGGACACTTTGGGGATTTTCTCCAGGGCCATGGAACCCAAACTAGAAAGTGGACTTGGATTCCATCAGCTCCCATAGGTCCATGTGGCAATCATAGACATATCCACGGTGGCCATGCATGCCCATCGGCCTCCGGACGAGAAATGGCCCCCTTGAGCGAATTTGGAATGGCCATCACTAAGAAAAACCCTAGCTCCGGAGATGGCCCATTGGCACTGCTTTTGGGTCTCCGAGGCACACTGTGGGGGGTCCCCTAGCTGAAACCCGACGTCTCGGACCCACCGGTATTGATGGATTCGCGAACGGAGCCATGGTTTTTCTGCTACAGCCATTCTAGTTGGGCACCCTAGGGCCATTCAGGGACACTTTGGGGATTTGCTCCAGGGCCATGGAACCCAAACCAGCGAGAGGAATTGGATTTCATTAGCTCCCATAGGTCCACATGGCCATCGTGGACCTTTCCATAGTGGCCACGCATGCCCGTTAGCCTACGGATGAGAAATGGCCCCCTTAAATGAATTTGGATTGGCCATCACTGAGCAAAACCCTAGCTCTAGAGATGGCCCATTGGCACCACTTCTGGGTCTTCGAGGTAGGATTTCGGGGGTCCCCTAGCTGAAACACAGCGTCTCGAACCCACCGAAATGGGCGGATTCACGAACAGAGCCACGGTTTGGCTACTACGACCATTCTAGTGGGGAACCTTGGGGCCATTCAAGGACACTTTGGGGATTTGCTCCAGGGCCACAGAACCCAAACTGACGAGCAGACTTGTATTCCTTCAGCTCCCACAGGTCCACATGGCCATCATGGACCTGTCCACTGTGGCCACGCACACTTGGGGGCCTCCGGATGAGAAATGGCCCCTTGATCCAATTTGGAATGGCCATCACTGATAAAAACCCTAGTTCCAGAGATGACCCATTGGCATTGCTTCCAGCTCTTCAAGGCACACTGTGGGGGGTCCCCTAATTGAAACCCTGCGTCCCGGACCCACCGGAATCGATGGATTTGTGAATGGAGCCACGTTTTGGCTGCTATGGGCATTCTAGTCGGGCACCCCAGGGCCATTCAAGGACACTTTGGGGATTTGCTCTGGGGCCACCAAACCCAAACCGGTGAGTGGACTTGGATTCCATCGGCTCCTATAGGTCCATGTGGCCATTGTGGACCTGTCCACAGAGGCCATGCATGCCTGGGGGCCTCCGGACGAGAAATGCCCCCCTTGAGCAAATTTGGAATGGCCCTCATTGAGCAAAACCCTAACTCCGGAGATTTCCCATTGGCACCGCTTATGGGTATCCAAGGCATGCTATGGGGGGTCCCCTAGCTGAAACCGAGCATCCTGGAGCCACCAGAATCGATGGATTCACAAACGGAGCCACGGTTTGGATGCTATGGCCATTCTAGTCAGGCACCCCGAGGCCATTCAGGGACACTTTGGGGATTTGCTTTGGGGCCACAGAACCCAAATCGGCTAGCGGACTTGGATTCTGTTGGCTCCCACAGGTCCATGTGGCCACCGTGGACCTGTCCATGGTGGCCACACATGCCCAGGGGCCTTCGGACGAGAAATGGCCCCCTTGAGCGAATTTGGAATTGCCATCACTGAGCAAAACCCTAGATCTGGAGATGGCCTATTGGCACCGCTTCCAGGTCTTCGAGGCACGTTGTGGGGGGTCCCCTAGTGGAAACCTAACATCCCAGACCCACTAGAGTAGACGAATTCACAAACGGAACCATGGTTTGGCTACTACGGCCATTCTAGTCAGGCACCCCGGGGCCATTCAGGGACACGTTGGGGATTTGCTCGAGGGCCACGGAACCCAAACCGGCAAGCGGAATTGGATTCTGTTGGCTCCCATAGGTCCATGTGGCCATCATGGACCTATCCATGGTGGCCACGCATGCCTGGGGGCCTCCGTACGAGAAATGGCCCCTTTGAGCGAATTTTGAATGGCCATCACTGAGCAAAACCCTAGCTTCGGAGATGGCCCATTGGCGCCGCTTCCTGGTCTTCGAGGCATGATGTGGAGGGCCCCCTAGATGAAACCCGACATCTTGGACCCACCAAAATCGACAGATTCACGAACGGAGCCACGGTTTGGCTGCTACGGTCATTCTAGTCGGGCACCCCAGAGCCATTCAGGGACACTTTGGGGATTTGCTTCGGGGCCTCCGAACCCAAACCGACGAGCAGACTTGGATTCCGTCGACTCCCACAGGTCCACGTGGCCATTGTGGACCTATCCATAGTGGCCACACATGTCCGGGGACCTCCAGGTGAGAAATGGCCCCCTTGAGAAAATTTGGATGGCCTTCACATTGGGGTAAAATTTGCAACCTAGAGATGACAATTATGATGGAGATGTTCACGATGATAATGATGGTGATGATGATGAAGACGTTGATGATGATGGTTATGGTGATGGTGATGGTGATGGTGATGGTGATGATGAAGAAGATGGTTTAGTGCTAGGGTTTGGGTGAGGGTTAGGGCTAGAGTTATAGAAGGAAATTGAATTAGGGTTAGAGTTAGAGTTAATGATGATGATGAAGATGGTGATGATGATCAAGACATTGATGATGATGGTGATGGTGATGGTGATGGTGAAGAATATGGTTTAGTTCTAGGGTTTGGGTGAGGGTTAGCGCTAGAGTTATAGAAGGAAATTGAATTAGGGTTAGAGTTAGGTTTAATGATGATGATGAAGATGGTGATGATGATGATGAAGATGGTGATGGTAATGATGAACAAGATGTTTTAGTGCTAGGTTTTGGGTGAGGGTTAGGGATAGAGTTATAGAAGGAAATTGAAATAGGGTTAGAGTTAGAGTTAATGATGATGATGAAGATGGTGGCGATGATGAAGACGTTGATGATGATGGTGATGGTGATGGTGATGGTGAAGATGTTGATGAGGAACCTAGAGATGACAATGATGATGGATATGTTCATGATGATGATGATGGTGATGATGATGAAGACATTGATGGTGATGGTGATGGTGATGGTGAAGAAGAATGTTTAGTGCTAGGGTTTGGGTGAGGGTTAGGGCTAGAGTTATAGAAGGAAATTGAATTAGGGTTAGAGTTAGAGTTAATGATGATGATGAAGACGTTAATGATGATGGTGATGGTGATGAAGATGATTACGATGACAACTAAGAAGATGTGATGATGGAGATGTTGATGAGGAACCTAGAGAGGACAATAATGATGACGATGTTCATGATGATGATGATGATGATGATGGTGATGATGATGAATACGTTGATGATGATGGTGATGGTGATGAAGATGGTTTAGTGCTAGGGTTTGAGTGAGGGTTAGGGCTAGAGTTATAGAAGGAAATTGAATTAGGGTTAGAGTTAGAGTTAATGATGATGATGAAGATGGTGATGGTGATGATGAAGATGGTGATGATGGTGATTGTGATGGTGATGGTGATGGTGATGGTGATGGTGATGGTGATGGTGATGATGAAGAAGATGGTTTAGTGCTAGGGTTTGGGCGAGGGTTAGGGCTAGAGTTATAGAAGGAAATTGAATTAGGGTTAGAGTTAGAGTTAACGATGATGATGATTGTAATGTCCCCAGTTTGGCCCCATTGCATTAACATTATAAATGATGTAATCTTGTTATGAAATCATGGTGAGGAGCTCAAGGCCAACGCCCCACCATCGATTTCGTGATGCATATGGTTTGCGTGCTAGCAATGCACATTGGAAATTAAAATATCATGTAATATGCATTTTAATAAAAATATCCACAACTAGCTATGCAATGCAACAAAGAGATGGGGGCATGATTTCACAAGGAATTGGGAGGGAAAACATTCAAACCCTTGAGCCACTAGAGTCAAGCCAAGTGTCAATGAGAGAACCCATCAAACCCTCAACTACCCATGTTGACTTTTGTGCCCAACCATTGATTTCTCCCAAGAGTGGGTTGAGGTAGTTAATGCCTTGGGAATGGAGAAGTATGGCTGTCCAAATTCGGGTATGGGCAAGCCACCCTTCATGGAAAAACGTGTTTTGTCTCCTTGGGCAAGAAAGAGCCATGAATTTCTTCCCCAAGCCATTATGCATCCAACATTCTTTCTCCCTCACGAGTTTAGAGCCACCTGGGCGTTTTCCAGGCATGTCTGCTGCATTTTTGTTCATTCTCCCTGTAGAGAAGGGCGTTTTCGTGTTGTATACCAGTGGGGAAGAAGGGGAAATCGAATGGGGGATTCAATAGAGACTGTTTTGGGCTATTGAAGGCTGAGATAGTTGGGGAAGAAATCGTTTTTCCTCCCTGTGGTTGTTTGCCCCATTCCACAATCCGTTTTTGGTTGGGAACGTTTTTGAGAAAACCCATGGGCATATTATTTGTAAAATCCCATTTTTTGAATTGTGTATCCCTGCCCCATGTCTGTGCATGCTGTGTGAGAGAAGAGTATGTTGGGTATGGGTTATGGGTACCCATAGCTTTGGCTTGAGCTTGAGAATAAGCATCCATTGTTCAAGTGTATCCTGATAAACCCAATTGGATTGGCTTGGCTTAGATGAAATGGTTAATGGGCTGCGTGTAAGATGGAATGTTCCCTTTCCTTGTGAGAATCATGCCCAGCTCGGGGGTGGCCTTCGGACAGACTCAGTATAAGCTGTCGAAGAGCCTATGGTTGGGTGGAACATTGCAGCGACATAGCTAGTTGCTTGGGACAGTTGCATAATGAAGATAAGTGTTTTTATGTCTATGTATTTACTTCTGAAATGTTTCGTTAATGATTATTTTGATATGTTGGATGAGCATGAAGTGTGTGTGTGGATTAGTTTTAAATTCCACTGTGCATATTGCCTAATTGTATCTGCACACCAATGTATAAATTCTTATGATTCTAATTAGTGGTCTGAGCTTTATGAAATGCCCAGATTATAGTGCCATGTTCCCTTCCTTGCATTGGGTCAGCAGGTGGGTACATTACAATGATGATGGTGGTGATGATGAAGACTTTGATGATGATGGTGATGGTGATAGTGATGATGAAGAAGATGGTTTAGTGCTAGGGTTTCGGTGAGGGTTAGGGCTAGAGTTATAGAAGGAAATTGAATTAGGGTTGGAGTTAGAGTTAATGATGGTGATGAAGATGGTGATGATGATGATGAAGATGGTGATGATGGTGATGGTGATGGTGACGGTGATGGTGATGGTGATGATGAAGAAGATGGTTTAGTGCTAGGGTTTGGGTGAGGGTTAGGGCTAGTGTTATAGAATGAAATTGAATTAGGGTTAGAGTTAGAGTTAATGATGATGATGATGGTGGTGGTGATGATGAAGACGTTGATGATGATGGTGATGGTGATGGTAATGGTGATGATGAAGAAGATGGTTTAGTGCTAGGATTTGGGTGAGGGTTAGGGCTAGAGTTATAGAAGGAAATTGAATTAAGGTTAGAGTTAGATTTTAATGATGATGATGAAGATGGTGATTATGATGATGAAGATGGTGATGATGGTGATGATGGTGATGGTGATGGTGATGGTGATGGTGAAGAAGATGGTTTAGTGCTAGGGCTTGGGTGAGGGTTAGGGCTAGAGTTATAGAAGGAAATTGAATTAGGGTTAGAGTTAGAGTTAATGATGATGATGAATATGGTGATGATGATGATGAAGACGTTGATGATGATGGTGATGGTGATGGTGATGGTGATGGTGAAAAAGATGTGATGATGGAGATGTTGATGAGGAACCTAGAGATGACAATCATGATGAATATGTTCATGATGATGATGATGATGAAGACGTTGATGATGATGGTGATGGTGATGGTGATGGTGATGGTGATGGTGATGGTGATGATGAAGAAGATGGTTTAGTGCTAGGGTCTGGGTGAGGGTTAGGGTTAGAGTTATATAAGGAAATTGAATTAGGTCATTTCTCTAATGTACATTTTTTATTAATGGTATGGCTTGGTATAAGGTGGTGCTCTCAAATAGCTATTTAATTATGAAATATTTAACAAGACATGAATTAAATTTAAGATAAGTGTATTGTTTAATATAGTGAGCATTGAGCATGGGGAAACAAGTTTATGAGTTTTTCTTTCTTTTTCTCTAACTTGTGTGTAGAGCTCTAGGCATTCATCTAAAATTTTCCCAATCTATCTATCCAAGTGTCATTATGTGTCATTATCCAAGATATATCTACATATTCATACACATAAATGGAAAGTGATAAAGGGGAGAATGTAACTTTAGAGCCATCAATAATTAGCCTTTCATTAATCCCTAACAAATATTTATTTTTACAATGTATACCTCCAGTCAACTCTTTATCCTAGTTGACTAGTTGAATCCTAGTTGACTAGTTGACACAAGGGATGGGTCTCTAGACCTCGAGCATGGTGATTAAAAAGTATAAAGGTTATTAGGACCTAAATGAGTATTTGCATGCTCATGAGCCATGAACAAGTCCTTGAATCACTTTACAAGCTCTTTATACGGGATACATGGCCTTTGTTTTGGATATGGATTCCATTTGGAGGTTTTGTGCAGTAAGGATGGGTCTTTGGGTATTGAAAATGATAAGGTGAGGAATATGAGGCCTCAAATCGAATATAAATGTTTTAAGGATATTATCCATCAAGATTCCGTCAACCCCCAGACATGCCCTTTAAAAGAATTTTTTATCTTTGAATGTGATATGGGTGACAACATGAGGTTTTGACTACTAAGGATGGATCTTGGCGTCTTGACCATTGTTGAGGTGATGACAATGAGGTTCATATGACTCCAATGAATCTTCCATCGATCATGGGGTAAAATGATGTCTTGATACATTGAGTTGACTATGTTCAATATGTGTCTTAACCTCAAAAAATCCAAGATACTTAAATTACAAAGAGTGATTATCAATATTACCAAAACATTGAAGACATTATCAACACTAAGGGTCTATGCCAACTTGTGCAAGTAGTAGTTCAACACATTAACCATGCTTTCATTAAAGGCACATACTAACACACAAAGAACGATCCATATGTAACTACATTAACAATTCTCTTTTATTGCTCAATCCAATTGCACCTATGAACACCCCTCATGTTTGAACTAATTCAAGTGATATGGTTAACCCTTCCATCCAAGCACACATATGAACTTCTCATATATCTAGGTTAATTTGATATAATATGTGATGCAATGATTGTTAGAATTGACTATTATAACCATTACAAGGTTAAGTATGGAACAAGTCATCATCTTCTATTTATTTTTTGTATCCCTAAAGTCACAACACTTTGTAATGTAAATATCACTCCTTAGTTTGCTTGGTTAGGTATGTTGTTCCTGAAAGGAAAAGATGCAAGACCCATTCAAGTACAAGGGGCTCATATTGAGGTCACTTGGTGTCTATAAATAACATCTATATGTATGTGAAAACTATTCCATAACATTGTTATTGAAGACAAAATAATGTATGCAAAAATGTAATCAAAGACAAAGTCATATAGACAAGTGTAGATCCATCTATTAATATGTAAAAATTATCCAATCATGTACACTTTTTGGAAAAATGGAACATCGTTCCCAATGTCTATATAATGGCAACTCGTGCCATGTACAAAATATGGCAACTCATGCCCTATCCAAAATATGTCCCATAGTGCCCTATACAAAATATGGCAACTCATGCCGAAAATGCCACATAGTGGCTAGTGTACATAGGAGGTTCTCTCAATCCTCCTACCCACCCTCGGATCTCCCAAGTGCATCTCCAAAATCGATCTTCCTCTTATTCGTGCTAGAGGAAGCTGGGTCCCTCAAGCATCTTGGAACACGTCCCCCTGAGCCCTGAAACGACAACAATAATATGTCAACTTTTCCTGGCAATTATACAAGTATAAAACATAATTTAAAAGTAAAAATAGTTTTCAAATCTTAGATAACTCACCTCATGCGAAACTGTAAGTCGTGAGGGGTTATCCCTCCTCCGTGCTCCTAGTCTCTCAACAATGCCACCCTGCAACATTTAGAACAATCAGATAAATGATGAAATTAGATGCATATAGTAATTTTCATTAAAATAGAATGAGATTTTCATAAACTAGTCAATCTCACTATGAACACAATCGGCTGGTCTTCAGGGCTTCCGGATAGAGCAGTCGGATGGACAACCTACTCCGATGCTAGGGTGGATGGTATAGGGGAGGATGTAGCCACATCGACGATGGCTACACCACTGGGGGGCACAATGGAAGAAGGGGGGTGGCAGAAGGAGGCATGGACTGGGGTGGGCGAAGTGGACATGCATGTCTAGGGCTATAAACCCCAACTGGATGTATGATGGGTCGAGGCACCCTGGAAGGGGAAGCGAGTGTGGTGGGGGAATGTGGGGGGGGGGGGATAGGTCTGTGTTGTGGTGGAGGGATGGGTGACTGTGGATGGGTGGTGTGTCATGGTCGGATGGGGGAGGGTGGGAACATGGGAAACTAATACGAAGGTGGAGCTGGATATGAAACGTAAGGGGGAGATGGATGGAACTATGGTGCTATATAGGAGGGGGGGATGGATGGAAGGGGTTGGGGAATGGGGCATGTATGCCAGTGGATACAACTGCCATATAACGTGGCCAAAAGGCTGGGGAGGGAGGAATAACGGCACTGCCAGGCCGAGGTGCTTGCACCTACATACACATTTATAACCTCATAGTTTAATATAGAAAAATATAAATATACACGGACAAGTCATCATATTTGAAATTAAATTTATGCTTTAATACACACGATACCTGCGCACGTGGAGATCTACTGATCCCCGGTGGCGATGGCTGGTCACTGGAGCCTGCAGACACCTATGCGAACACTACAATTTTTAGACTAAATTTATAAAAGCAATATTAACAATATTAAACACAATGCAAATGAGAATGACAACGATGGTACTTAAAAAACATGATTGCAATTAATTTTTATTCAAGTTAGATGATAGTGGTTTGATGGGCTTTGGATATTATATAACGTTTTTATTGTATTGGTGCAGTCCATTTGTTCAAGACTTGGTAAAGAACATGGTTGTGGGGATCGTGTCCCTTGACCCACAATGGATTGGGCCCATGATAGGAACAAATGACCCATTATGTGGTCATTCATTGAAGATAATGTGGCAAAGAAGGTTGACAATGTATGCTTGAAGTGTTTGATGGCCAAAGTTGTCATTGATATTCAATATTTTGAAAAGATAGAAGGTGGCATGGCATGAAATTAAAATTAAATAAGGTGACATGGCATAGAGGGTGACATGGTGAGCTTTTACTTTTCTAGAGTCATCCCCATGAGTAGGTGAGATTTTCCTTTAGCCCGAGAGAGATGTGCAGTTCCTCATAAGCAAATGGAATTCATGTCCATTTACAAATTTGAATTGGAAACCTATGTAATGTGTTTGGGTTCTTGATGAAGAGTTCCTAGGTTTTGATGTCTTCTTATAGATTTGTAATTTCCTACAAGCTTGATTCACCCAGTGGAAAAGTATTTGCATCCCTAGAGTGAGGATATTGAGTCCCTTTATTTCCATAACATTTACATCATCAAATAAAATGGCATCTCATTGTTTCAATTTGCAAAGAGGTGCTGAATAGCAATTAAGTTAGTGTGCATGTTATTTAATACACTTTAGAGTGTTGATCGTTAGAAAAAGGAAGAAAGAGAAATCTTTTTCATGATTAACTTACTTACAAGCTTGAATGTGCCATGTTCTTTTGCATTGAATGAGTAATTATGTGTTCTTGATTGAATAGCTATGTTGTTAGAATGATATCACTTGATTGAAATCATATAAATATTGAGTGAAATGAGTTAAATGAGTATTCTTGATGCCAAATGTTTTACCAAGTTGTATTTGAATCAAGATAATAGCAAGGCCCTAGTGAGCTCCCAATATGGATGCCTAATGAGAGCAGCTATACCAAGAGCCTACTTTAAATGTCAACCCGGGGGACGTACAAACTTTAGAGGTGCAGGCACTATCTGTGCTCTTATAGGATAATCTCTGTCACAGTTGGATGTGAGTATCGATGTTCTAAGGGTTGCTCACTAAATATGTAAACTGGTTATGCTACGGAATTAAATACTGGAAAGCAATAAATCTAATTAAAAGAATTAAAGTGCTGAAAGCAGTAAACCTGTTCTAAGAAATAAAGATACCAAAAACAGTAAATTTGTTCTAAGAAATAAAGCAATAAATCTATTTTAAATAATTAAAATGCTGAAAGTGAAGGGGATGATCTTATGAAATTACTTAATGCAGAATGGTAAATCTAGAAAATGAAAATGCCATAACAGATCTATTCTAAGATTTGGGAAAACGAGGTCTATAGTTACTTTATACCTAAAACTAGAATTCTAATCTAAACCATTTAAATCCCAAGACTTAATCGAAGTGCGATTGTTTCGAGCTATCCATCTATTACTAAAGAAATTAATCACGATGTGAAACAATCAAAAACCTCAGATATAAACCATGATATTAAAAGAAAAGCTGATACACATGCAATCGTTGATTCAAATATGCGTTGAAAGAAAGAACCTACAGGACTACTGAAACTATTCTGTTGTACTACAAAATGTATTATAAACTACTACAGAAATAATAAATCATTCAAGAGCTTCCATATGCAATATAACTGTTCATCAATGTAAAACGCATAATTGGAAAATACCTGCAAATAGAAACTTCCTGACCTACGTGTTGGAGGGGCCCTCCCCAACCCGTACTCAGGAGAGAATAAAACTTATAAATGCTGGTTGGAATTAATCATCAATCTCTTATTAAAATATAAAATCCATGTCAAAACAGAGGTTTGTACTTCACAGTATCGATAGGGCAGAAAACGTTAAAACAATGTTTTTCTCAAAATAACAACAGGGGCCTCTCGCTACCC
The DNA here is from genome assembly GCA_027924585.1 of Larix kaempferi. Lineage (NCBI taxonomy): Eukaryota > Viridiplantae > Streptophyta > Pinopsida > Pinales > Pinaceae > Larix > Larix kaempferi. The sequence goes on from BSBM01000883.1 coordinate 739,019, forward strand.
GAGAGGTCCATATTTATATGATTTAATGCTGATCCTAACTAATTGTCGAAATGTCAAGCCTTCTTGAACTGGAGTGCATTCCCTATAAGTCAGGAATAGGGTGCCGAGCTTGGTGATCTCTCATTCTTCTACGCATTCATCCTTTACTGCCCTAAACCTACTCAATCATGCTTGGTTTCCACATAATTATTTCATTGCATATGCATTTCAACATACAAAAATAATCATCAAAAACAATTTCATAAAATAATTAAAGTAAAACATTTCCCCACAATTGAGTGTGTTTCTTCGCCATTGCTTGAGCTTGACTATGGGAAAAAGAGGTCCATTAAATACTTGAAAATTGAGCTCATCATTCTCTCCCATACTTGAAGGATTCACCCATCCTTGGGTGACTTATTCAATTCGTCGATGACCTCCCTGATATCCCATGCTACCACCTTAGGTATCCCTTCCTGCCTGTGATATCCAAAATTCTGATCCTCCCTGGCCCATGCCTTCCTCTCTTCCTCTTCATTAATATGTTCTTTGATGACCGGGGAAAGAAAGAATGGGGGATTCAGCCTCATCCCGATCCACCTGAGTTGATTTCTTGCCATGGAACCTTTGTAGAGTGTGGTTTTGAAAAGGGCATCCTCGATCCTGAGGGGAGAGTGGAGTTCTCTTCTTTTTAGATCATTTGCCACCCTGCTCCACCTTTCCCTGATGGACTCATTAACTTCCTTTTGTGTGCTGCGGAGTGTAATTTCAAAATGAATCACCGCCTCCTATTGTTTTGCAAGGAGAATGGGTATCAGTTCCTCATCCTGGGTGAGGATCCTGTGGTTATAGATTGTCCCTTTAGGGTGATTTGGCTCTAGTATGATCATTAATGGGGTTTGCATTTGGATGCAACATAGAGATGGTAGTCCTAGGCTCACTCAATTTCGTGGTTCATCCACGAACACAATGCCTTTAACTGGAAATTGCCCACATATGGGTTTGGTGACTAGTTGGGCGAGCCAGAAACTATGAAATTATGTAAGAAGAACTCACTCAATTGGTCTTTCTCCAGCTCTGTTGAGTTCAAAGATGCATCAATAAACTCTTTGGGAGTGCTTACCTCTATAGGGAGTTCTTTCTTCAACCTTTGGAGCTGGAATTCGCCCCATTTCTCCTGTAAATAAACTGCATATACCGTCGACGGTGGTCTAAGGTCCCGCAGTCTCTCATATATGCTGATAGTAGTGGCAAAAACATCCTTAAATTTGATAATCTCCTGGTCTTTCTTTACTAATTCATTGTGTGCCTCGGCCAACTTTTCTTGCAGTGCTAAATTCTTCTACTCGGCCAGCTGGAGCTCTTCTGCATGATGCATCTTCAGGATTTGTGTCTTCTCTACTGAGAATGGGGGGGGTGTGGCCTAGCTTCCTGGCCCAATTCTTAATGTTGCCAACTCATTTTTGAGCCTTTCCAATTCTGCTCGTGCTTCAGAGAGCTGGGAAACGACCTCAAGATCTTCATTACGTTCTGGAGGGTTTTCCTGGAAGTTGCCTTGCTCTTGTAAGCTCTGCTCTTCTTCTGCATCCTGTTCTTCCTCTTCATTCTTTTCCTCTTCTTCATCCTCCTCTTCTTTTTCTTCTTCGTCCTCTTCTTCATCTGTAGTGGGATCCTTCTGATCTATAAAAGGATCAATGTCATCATCAGACACATTGGTTATCAGGGGGTTGGGTTCCCTTTCTTTCTCCTTGGAGACTCAGATTTTAGATACCTATGTGAATCTCTTGCTGCGCCTCTTTGACCCCTGACTACTGGTAGGAATATCTGGGTCTAATTTGGGGGAGTCCTCTTTGGAGTGTTTTATTTTGACCAAGGTGTCAGCCACACTGTCCAAGTCAATTTTTCTTTTTTCCCCTGATACAGAGGTGGTCTTACTTTTTGATTCAGGTGGCAAGGGCGTAGTCCTCATTCTCTGAACGTCCTAAGCAGATACCACAATGAACTCCTCCCAAGAGAGCTCTAGAATTTGATCTTTTAGCTCTTCACCAACTATTAGTTTGATCAGCCCATGATGGGCCAAAGCATCCTCTTTTCCCTTAGCCACCTCCCTACTCATCTCTGCTAGGGATTGGAGCAGGTAAAATGGAATGCTAATATTGTTGTTTGATGAAATGTGACTTCTGTGCCTAAGAAGCTCTAAAATACAAAAATGGAAAATGGGAACATAGCTTAATCTTCCAGTGCATGTAATGTACCTCAGGACAATTTCAGCCATTTCATCCCATGGTGCTGGCATGGAGGGTCTTTTGACTCCATTTTTGTCTTCATCATAAACCTCTCCACACTCAAAGAATGTTGCTTTTGATGTGTGGTTTGCCTCTCGGTCATTGCTGCTCCAATGCAGGCCCATTGGAAGACTAGTGTGTTTGGCTATCATGTCCTCATCCAATTTTATGCGTAACCCCTACACCCGGGTGACGTACTATTCATCCTTAATATGCTTGAAGTTTCTTACGAACTCCTGAGCTACCCCTGTATCGTATCCTCTCAATCCAAGTATAAATGGCATTCATCCTGAATTGAGAACGATCTGCAGGACTCTCAGGCTCTGATAAATGGCATTGTGATCTTCCGGTTCACTCTTCTTAAAACCCTTTGTCATTTTTAGAATCTTCTTTATAACCAGACAAAACCAGGGCTTTTGGAATGCAGTTTTATACCTTCAACTTGGTCGAGCTCTGCCTACAGGCTCAAGGAATACAATGGTGGCTACTTCTCAGGAATTCCGGGTGGTTACTTATATGCAAAGCTGTGGAATATTATGCACCCTAATTCACTGCCTTTCTGCACCTATCCTTTCCATGATACATGTACTTGCCATTTTTAATCCCCTATTTTTCATGATCGATCTCTGCCTTCTCATGATCGACCTATGTACTTCATGTGGTGAAGGTTGCGATCATGATTTTCTGAGGGTGACGGGACTTTGGTAGCAATCATGAGTTATGAAGGTCATTCCACCATGCCGCCGATTTGAAATGGAAGCCGTCTTCAGTTGACTTAGAAACAAATGTGGCGTGGGATAATGTTTTACCTTAAAAATAAAATGAAATCGTTCAAGAGATTACCTTGGTATGTATGCGTACCTGTATTGATGATCGGGTGCATTTTTCTTGCATGGTGGATTCTGTAGTAGATTTGGTGGTGTTTGTAGTTGATTTCTGCGTGTCAGTAGTTACATGTGTGGGTGCTTTTTCCTTTTTGTCTATTTTGAATTTGTTGTAGTTTCTTCTTTTGTGCCATTTGCTGATGCGACTGATATGATGATGCTTTGTATTTGGTTGATTGCATGGCTATATGTGACTGGCTCTCTTGAATAAATGGCAGCCTCACTTGAATCATTTTGCAGGCTCGCTTGAATAGATGGCAGCCTCGCTTGAATTTATTTTGCAGGCTCGCTTGAAATAAGTGGCACCCTCGCTTGAATTATTTTGCAAGCTCGCTTGAATAGGTGGCAACTTCTTGTGATGATACTGTAGAGTGAATGAAGAGTCTGTGGTTGTAGAATTTTTTGCTAGTTCTCTTGAATGCTGAGTTTGTTTGCGAATTTGCTGGCTTGCTTGAGTGTATATTCTTTTGTTTGAATTGTGGTTGATGCCCTAGAAATTTCCTGTTACCTTTTTTGTGTTGTTTTTTTGTTTTGTTTTTTATTTCCATTGTTTTATATATTTTTCTCTTTTTTTTTTATGATATGCGTTGAACTTCACTGATTTGCAGCATGCTCTATCAGCATCAATTGTTGTTGGTAGAGTACTTGTGTAAATTCTTCTTTGGACTGTGGTTTTTTGTAGAGTTTTAGGCGATGCCCATTCACTATCATGGGGAACTCATCATCATCAATTGTAATAATTCTCACAGCCCCATTGTCATAAATTTTTTGTATATTGTAAGGTCCAAGCCATCTAGTGGTTAGCTTTCCTTTGAATGTGTGAAATCTGGAGTCGTAGAGTAGTGCCCAATCACCTTCGTTGAATTTCTTATCCTTCAAATGTTGGTCATGCCATTTCTTTCTTTGTTGTTGGATGATTTCAGTATGTGTAAGTGCTTGTTGGCGGTGTTCGTCTAGTTGATTTAGCTGTAGCATGCGTTCTTTTTTTATGTCTAATAGGTTCATATATAAATCGGCTGCAATTCTTAATGTTTTTACTTCAAATTCGATTGGTAGCATGACCTTTTTCCCATAGACCAGTTCATAAGGTGTGAATCCTATAGTATTGTAACCCCAGACTGCTTCACTAAGTCTGTCAGCCCAATCCCTTTTGTGAAGTTGGACAGTTTTTGTCAAGATTCTCTCTAATTTCCTGTTGGTTACCTCAGCTTGACCATTTCCTTGAGGGTGGTAGGAGGATGACTGTCTATGTTTTACATTGTTTCTTTTCATCAAGTCTTCAATTAAATTTGATGTGAATTGTGGTCCCTGATCAGAAACTACTTCTCTTGGCACCCCAAATATGTGAAAGATCTGCTCAGTAAAGAATTTGGCCACACTGGTTTCATTTGCAGCAGCCAGTGCTTCTACCTCTATCCATTTTGTAAGGTAATCAGTGCATACGAGGATGTAGCTCTTCTGATTGGACTGTGGGTTGAATGGGCCAACAAAATCAAATCCCCACTTATCAAATGCCTCTAAGGAGATTTGTGGATGTAGTGGCATTTCTTGTTTTTGTGTTGGTTTTCCCATTCTCTGGCAATCATCACAATGGGACACATACTCATAAGCATCTCTGTGGAGTGTTGGCCAATAATACCCTATTTGCAAGATCTTGTAGGTTGTCCTTTTTGCAGCATAGTGTCCTCCACAGGGTTCGTTGTGGGTGGCATGCATTATGTCATATACTTCATCTTCCCTAATGCATCTTCTAAGTACTTGATCTGGTCCTTGTTTAAAAAGCATGCCCTCTATCCATGTATATGTGGAACTTTGCCTTATTATTTTTGTCCTTTCTTTATAAGTGTAATGTTCTAGAAACTTTCCTGATACTAAATAGTTTGCTATGTCAGCAAACCATGGGATTCTTATTGATATGGAAAAAAGGTGCTCATCAGGGAAGTTATCGTGAACCAATTCGTTATCTTTTCCATGTGTGACTCTTGACAAAAAGTCAGCTACCACATTATGCTTGCCTGGTTTATCTATTATAGTAATGTCAAATTCCTGTAGAAGTAGCATCCATTGAATAATTCTTGCACTGGTTTTAGGCTTGCTCATAAGATATCTGATCACTGAGTGGTCAGTATGGATAAAACTTTGGTATCCTGCAATGTAATGCCTAAATTTATTGATTGCATGTATGACTGCCAGAAATTCCTTCTCTGTGACTATGTAGTTGAGTTCTTCCCCAGCCAAATTTGTGCTTATATAGTGTATGGCATAGGGTTTCTTGTCTTGTTCTTGCCCAAGCACAGATCCGATGGCTTTATCTGATGCATCTATGTGAATGTGAAATGGAATTTCCCAGTTTGGTCCTTGAAGTATTGGTGCGGTGATGGTTTTCTGTTTAAGACTTTCAAAGGATGACATGCAGTTGCTTGTCCATATGAACTCATTGTCTTTTGTAAGAAGTGAAAACATGGGGGTAGCAATTCTTCTATAATTCTCAATAAACCTTTTGTAGTACCCTGTCTGTCCAAGGAAGCTTCTCACATCTCTTTGTTTGACAGGTGGGGGCAGTGTTCTGATTAGTGAGACTTTGGCTTGATCCACCTCTATACCTCTCTATGATATATGATGTCCTAGAACAATTCCTTCTTCCATTAACATCCTGCATTTGTCATTGCTTAGGCACAAGCTCATTTCAATACATTTTTTTAATACTAATTCAAGATTGTTCAATGCCTGGTCAAAGCTTTGTCCATAAGGTGTGAAATCGTCCATGAAGACTTCCATTTTGTCATTCAGAAAATTGGAGAAAATACTCAATATGGCTCTTTGAAATGTTGCTGGGGCGTTACATAGACCAAAGGGTAGGACTCTATAGGCGTAAGTTCCCCATGGACATGTAAAGGTCATCTTATCTTGATCAACTGGGTGTATTAAAATTTGATTGTACCCACTAAAACCGTCTAAGAATGAAAAGTATTTGTTTCCAGATAATGTATCCAGCACCTGGTCTATAAATGGAAGTGGAAAATGATCTTTCTTTGTTGCTTTATTCAGCTCCCTGTAGTCTAAAAAAATTCTCCATTTGCCTCCTTTTTTGGGTACTATGACTAGTGGTGAGACCCACTCACTATCAGATATTGGATAGATGAACCTTGCATCTAATAACTTTTGTAATTCCACTTTGACTATGTCTTTTAGTGCAGGGTTTAGTCTTCTTTGTGGTTTCCTGATAGGAGTAGATCCTTCTTTGATGTAAATGTAGTGTTTGCAGATATTAGGATGTATTCCTTTCATATCTGCATATGTCCATGCAAATGATTTACTTTGTTCTGCTAGTATCTTCATCAATTTCTTTTCTTTCTCTGGTTGTAGTTTGGAATTGATGTTGACTGATTTGCTAGGGTGAATTTCCACGAGTTTTACCTTTTCACTCTGTTCTTCGAGTACTTCTATCCATCAGTCATCCATGTTCTGTTTTGAACTATCACCTATTTTTGTAGAAAAAAATTCTTGAATAACATGATTGTTAGGAGATACATTTTGTATAAATCTATCTATGACCATCTTCATCTACTGCCTTCAAAGATATTGCAGCATCAATTGTCAAGATAGGTTGGAGGTTGTGATTTGTTGTGTTCTGGTAATCATCATTCCAATTTTGATATTCTAACTCTGAATATTTCATTGCTGGTGGGTAGATTGTGATTTTCTTCCTGGTGTGTCCACTGGTGATTGTCATATTTCCTGATCGGCAACCTATGTAAGTGTCCGCAATTGCTAACCAAGGTCTACCTAGGATAATTGGATATCCACTAAGTTTGCTTTTGATTTCAATTATTATAAAATCAGTTGGGTATTCCCAGGACTCGATATTGATCATAATGTCTTCTAGCATTCCTTCGGGCTTCACAGTGGACATGTCTACTAGTTGGAGTACTGTTGTGGTTGGTCTGACCAATGATTGGAGTTTGAGGTATAACATGGTTTCCTTAGTCATGACATTGATTGCAACTCCCAAATCTATTAAGCTTTTATTTATTTGTTTGTTATTTATGGTGATGTTTACTACAGGACTACCAGGATCAAGATATTTAGGGTTTATTATGACACCTAGCATCAAATCGGCCAATTGTCCCACTACGTTAATAGTTGGTGGGTCACACTTCCTCCTTCCTGGCTTCTTTAGGCAATTTTCTCTAATGAATTTGTTGCAGATGGGAACATCTCTTATGGCTTGTAAAATCGGGATTTGGATGTTTAAGTGTTTGAATTCATTTAAGATTGTATTATCTTCCTCTTCTTTTGTACTTCGGACAAGTTTTTTCTAGAAATGGGGGATTTATGTTACGTGGAAGTGGTTGGGTTTCGTCCTCGGGAGATTCTGGTTCATCGGGATGCTGAACATAGGGTTCTGATGTGTGGTCTTGAGCTTCAGGTACATGTTGTTGGATGTTGTTTGGGGATGTATTCTGCAATGTTTTTCCAGATCGCAGGTTTATTTCATTTATTTCTATGGTGTCTACAACATAAGTTGGGAATTGTGTGATATCAGTGTTATAAGCCTGCTATTGTTGTGGGGGTCTGTTATTATTAGGATTTGGGATTGGTTGGGATGGAATAGGTGGAGGTCTGGGGGGTGGTTGAGGTTTTGGGGGTGGCATAAAAGGTGGTTGTTGTAATGGCGCCCTCCAATTTGATGGATGGGGGTACTGGTTTGCATAATTTGTGGTGGATGGAAAATGTGGGGGGTATTGAGGATACGACGGTGGATAATACGGCTGTTGATAGGATGGTTGATATGTTTGATGGTTTTGTTTCCATTGGTTTTGATTTGGTTGTGCTTGCCATGGATTCGGTGCATAGTTCCAATTTGGCTGTCCTTTATTATAGTAAGTTTGATTGCTCTGCTGATATGGTCTAACAAAATTATTCCTCCTCTAATCTATAAAGCGGAGCTGTTCTACTGCTCCTTCAGCTGCTGGGTCTTGAATAGCTGCCTTACATGAGGGTAAGAGGGGACATTTATCAGTGGAATGGTCATCGGTGCAGAGACCACATACTTCTATTGTGTTCAAGGTGCACTGCCCCTTCTCATGCTTCTTTCTACAACGAGGACAGAATATTGCCAAGGCTTGGTTAATTTCGTCCTGTTTCTTTTTTATTTGAAGATCATCAAGTTGCATGGACAGAGATTGCAGTATGTCAGTTTTCATGTCATCCAGCAGGTTTCCTAAATCAGACTTTGTAAGTGTTGGTGCTGAGGATGATGATCCAGCAGTGGTTGTATGTGTATCCCTTGTCCCATTCTTAGTTTTCCTAGATCTTGAGTAGTTTTTGAAGATTTGCAGGATCTGGTCAAAATATTTTTGGAATATATCTCCATCTCCAAGGAGATTTAAGACTTCAAAATTCTCCTCTTTTACACCTCTGAGAAGGACAAGCTTTAGAGATTCAGGATCCAAAGTGCAATGGCTGGCTCATTTGTAGCTGAGTTGAAATCTTTGGGCATAATCTTCTAATGACTCTCTATCTTCTTGTTGCATCCTAAAGATTTCATCCCTAGTATCTTTGGCCTTGCAGTAGTCCCTATATTTTTCTAAGAATGATTGTTTCATTTGATCCCAGCTAAAGATACTATTTCCTTCAAGGCTCATGAACCACCGAAGTGATAGGTCTTTCAGTGTGGAAGGAAAAAGCCTTAGCTTTTGTGCATCAGTAGTGTAATCAAATGATCTGCAAACTACCTCAAATTCAAACAGGAATGTGTTAGGATCTTCTGAAGTCAACCCATGAAATTTTGGCAGATTATTAGGATTTATGTTCTTCATTCTGGCATCTCCAAGAGGTATGCTAATGGGAAAGGTGAAAAGATCCCTAGGTTCCTCCTCTTCGTTTTCCATTGAGGTGTTTGAGATAGAACTGGTAGTGAAGTTGCTTCTGTTTGGATCGTATGTGGACTCAGTTTCGTTTTCACAGTGTATAAATTCAAACCGAGAATGGTTAGAACTGTTATTACCGTTGTTTCTCATGGAATGCTTGGGCAGAAAGTGGCCAAACATATCCCTTTGCCGACGAGGCATTCATTGGTAAAAAAAGTATTTATGTTTTTGTTTTATGTAATTTTTGTTTTCTTTTTGTGGTTTTTAGGTGATGTCTCCTAAAAGATTTAGCACCTCCCTGGAAACGGCGCCAAAAAGTGGTGAGCTCCCAATATTGATGCCTAATGAGAGCAGCTATACCAAGAGCCTACTTTAAATGTCAACCCGCGGGACGTACAAACTTTAGAGGTGCAGGCACTATCTATGCTCTTATAGGATAATCTCTGTCACATTTGGATGTCGATATCGATGTTCTAAGGGTTGCTTACTAAATATGTAAACTAGTTATGCTATGGAATTAAATACTGGAAAGCAATAAATCTAATTAAAATAATTAAAGTGTTGAAAGCAGTAAACCTGTTCTAAGAAATAAAGATACCAAAAGCAGTAAATCTATTCTAAGAAATAAAGCAGTAAATCTATTTTAAATAATTAAAACGCTGAAAGTGAAGGGGATGATCTTATGAAATTACTTAATGCAGAATGGTAAATCTAGAAAAATGAAAATGCCATAACATATCTATTCTAAGATTTGGGAAAACGAGGTTTGTAGTTACTTTATACCTAAAACTAGAATTCTAATCTAAACCATTTAAATCCCAAGACTTAATCGAAGTGCGATTGTTTCGATCTATCCATCTATTACTAAAGAAATTAATCACAATGTGAAACAGTCAAAAACCTTAGATATAAACCATGATATTAAAAGCAAAGTTGATACACATGCAATCGTTGATTCAAATATGCGTTGAAAGAAAGAACCTACAAGACTACTGAAACTGTTCTGTTGTACTACAGAATGTATTATAAACTACTACAGAAATAAGAAATCATTCAAGCGCTTCCATATGCAATATAACTGTTCATCAATGTAAAACGCATAATTGGAAAAATACCTTCAAATAGAAATCTCCTGACATACGTGTTGGAGGGGCCCTCCCCAACCCGTACTCAGGAGAGAATAAAACTTATAAACGCTGGATGGAATTAATCATCAATCTCTTATTAAAATATAAAATCCATGTCAAAACAGAGGTCTATACTTCGCAATATCGATAGGGCAGAAAATGTTAAAACAATGTTTTTCTCAAAATAACAGCATGGGCCTCTTGCTACCCAAGAGGTCCATATTTATATGATTTAATGCTAATCCTAACTAATTGTTGAAATGCCGAGCCTCCTTGAACTAGAGTGCGTTCCCTATAAGTCAGGAACAGGGTGCGAGCTTGGTGATCTCTCAGTCTTCTACGCATTCATCCTTTACTGCCCTGAACCTACTCAATCACGCTTGGTTTCCACAGAATTAGTTCATTGCATATGCATTTCAACATACAAAAATAATCATCAAAAACAATTTCATAAAATAATTAAAGTAAAACATTTCCCCACAATTGATCATCAGAGGTCCATTAAATACCTAAAAATTGGGCTCATCAGGCCCCATAGACCATATTTGTAAGATTATCACTCTTCCTTATGGGCCTTACTGTTAGTTTTTCAGAAATTTCAATCTGATCTAGGATCTTAACTGAGAGAATAACATGTACAACATATGAATCATGGACACAATAATGCAATCACACAAGAGACACAGAGATTCATTGGGGAAAACCAAGAAGGTGAAAAACCCCGCAACTTCCTCATAGATAGATAGAGAAATGATACAACCCAAGTACAAGAGATAGTCCTCCTAGTAGCAGCTTCTCCTCCTCCACTAGTGTGCCACTCTCCAATGAGTGTGTGAGTGAGAAGTGAATGATCAAATAGAGTGCCTCCCGCGATCTATTTATACTTGACTTGACTTGCCTAATAACCTTTACTAGGTCGGCCTTAACTTAACCACATAAAATAATGCTGACAGGGCCAACCCCCAATAAGGTGGTCTAATAACCCTTTAACCCACATGACTTATGCAGGGCCAACCCCAACAAGGTGGTCTAATAACCCATCAAGTATAAGTTATGACACTTACAATATAAATTATGACACTTCCGTATAGAGGAATAATAACATCTCTATAGGAATACAAACACTTCCATATAGAGGAATAATAACATCTCTATAGGAATACAATATACATATATGAAATACATTCCGAAGTTACAAATACATCAACACTCCCTCTTAACTAGGAAGGTATTTCTCGACACAGGTCTTCTAGCACAAGTCTTCTTCTCTGGATCATCGTCATTGAATCATCATCATCGTCACTGCTGCTGATATCTCAATCAATCTCCGATATACTAGTCATAGGAAGTTCTACAGAGCCAGTCCTTTTTTATACTGGATGTAGGCCTACCACCTGTAGGTCTTCATCATCATTGGCCATACTATGGAGTCCTCAGGATTGATTACGTGCGTTAATCCAAAACCTCGAAAGAGCATCCGAGACTGATTACGAGCATATTTCTCAACCTATCGGATCTCCCGGGATCTTTTACATGCAACTGCAAAACCTGTCCATGGCCACAGAGTATGATCCTAATACTCATGATCATACTGATCATGTCATCTCAACGAGCAAGCCATCAAGTAGGTACACCTCAGGACTGATTACACTACCTCTGCGAAACCTGCAAGATCTCCCAGGACTGATTACACTGCATCTGCAAAACCTACAAGAGCATCTCAGGACTGATCATATGCCTCTGCAAAACCTGTGTACCATACTGTCACATCATCGTTTTCAGATCACCTCATAGTCCCACGGAGCACAACCCAGATGCACATCACACAACACTTACACCATCGACATGGGAGAACACATCTATCACCATGCAGAGAAGGCTCATCACTTACATCACGACCATGAGAGAACTTACCTACCACCATGTCACCATGGGAGGACCTACCTACCATCATGTCGAAAAGGAACAACACTTATATCACAACCATGGGAGAACACATCTGTCACCATGTCGGAAAGGCTCACTCGGCCCTTACATCTCACCATGGGAGAACACATCTATCACCATGTGAGAATGACCCCAACCATTACATTTCACCATGGGAGAACACATCTATCACCATGTGAAAATGGCCCAGCCCTTACATTTCAGCATAGGAGAACACATCTATCACTGTCTAAAAATGGCTTCATCCTTTACATCTCAGCATAGGAGAACACATCTATCACTATCTGAGAATGGCTTCAGCACTTACATCTCACCATGGTAGAACACATCTATCACCATGTGAGAAGGGCTCATGTGCATCTGTGTCTCCGGACTCATCACTTCCCCTTGGAAGGAATCTCGATCTAAAGTACACCAAGTCTCTCTCTGAAGTACTCAAACTTCACTCTAGCTAGTGGCTTGGTCAACACATCGGCTATCTGCTCGTCTGTTGCAACATACATGAGCTTCACTACTCCTCTTTGTAGCATATCCCTGATATAGTGGAACTTGATCTCAATGTGCTTTGACTTGTCATGGAACACCGGGTTCTCCGACAAATTCACACAACTCTGGTTGTCGCAATATATACAATTAGCACTCAACTGGAGATCAAACAAAACAGACAGTAGCTTCCTAATCCATACTGCCTCACAACAAGCCGAACAAGCTGCAACATACTCTGCTTCGACTGTAGTCAGTGCCACACAGGACTGCTTCCTACTAAACCAAGAGATAATAACATATCCCATACTAAAGCAGCACCTCGAAGTGCTCTTCTGATCAATGGCACTGCCTGCCCAATCCAAATCAACATAACCCTCCAGGTTAAACTTTTGATTTGCCTCATACTTGAGCCCATAGTCAACTATACCCTTCAAGTACCTCAGAATATGCTTTGCAACTATCAGGCAAACATGTCTCGGATCTGTCAAGTATTGTCTCAAGGTGTTCACCGCAAAGCAGATGTCTAGTCTCGTATTCATCAGGTACATCAAGGACCCAATCATCTGACAATACATCATAGCATCAATCGGCTCAGATGAAGCATCACATAGAAGCTTCAGGTTCGATGCCATAGGTGTGGCCATGGCCTTGCAGTCCATCATCCTGAACCTCTTCAAGATCTCTACTGCATACTTCCCTTGTCCAAGGAAGTTTCCATCTCACTCGGCCACACCTCCATACCAAGAAAGTAGTGCATCATACCCAAGTCCTTCATTTCGAACTCGGCAACAAGATTCCTCTATGTGTCGGCAATCAATCTATCCTCACCGGTCACAAACAGGTCATCCACATACAATAGTAGTATCACTGGATTGCCTTCCTCAACCTTGTAGTAAAGGTTGGAATCCGCTTTACTCTTGGTAAAGCCCAAACTAGATAGGAAACCATACAGGGATTTCTTCAGTTTGCACACATGTGCCTCTCGGTCATGTGTCTCAAACCTGAGTGGCTGCTCCACATACACTTCCTCTTCGACTACACCATTCAAGAAAGTATTCTTGACATCCATTTGGTGTATCTTCCATTTCATCATTGCAGCCAGAGCAAGTACTAATATGATGGAAGTGCACCTAGCTATAGGTGTAGAAGTCTCTTCATAGTCAATCCCTCTTTCTAGGAGAAGCCACAAGCTACAAACCTCGCTTTGTATTTCTCCATGCTACCATCTGCAGCATGCGTCATCTTATAGATCCATTTGTAAGTCACAACAGACTTCCCTTCAGGTCTTGGGACTGCATCCCAAACATCATTCTTCATGATCGACTGGTACTCCTCGATCATGGCATTCTTCCCGAATCCCGGGAACTTCAATATCTTCAATAGATAACTTTGTTGTTGAACAAATGTTGTAGTCCTTCTTTTGTAGGTGATGGTATACGATCTTTCCTACAGAGAAAAATTGCATGATTAGAAACATCTCATAGTTTTTAGAACAAATTCTTACACAAAGAAATATGTCATACAGTCATGCAATTATTTTAGCCAATGCTTTCAATACAACATTTATCCATATCTCATAACTTTCTAGATGCCTTCCAATCTCTACCAGAACATTGTTAAGAGTGTGCACAACTCCCAACATATCAGCAAAGAGGTTTCGTTCTAGATAAGTAGCAATGGAATGTTGTACAGTACCATAGGTCACTTACCCATTACTTGCATATTAGTAGTATCTTGTTCATTAATGCAAATATCCTAATATGGATAATACACATCCTCACTTTAGGAACATAAATATGTACATAACTGAACAACATCATTTAAGAAATGACAATTCAAATACTTATCTTTGTTTAGTTGTTGGGTGGACTCCCTCTCGATCTTTGCTTCCTAGAGTTTGCTTCCTTATAGGAACTATTGGAGTGCTCTCCCTCTTGATCTTTGCTTCCTTGCAGGAACTATTGGAGTGTGCTCCCTCTTGATCTTTGCTTCCTATATTACTTGTCCTTGAACTTATACTCATCCTGGACCACGTATGCATGCTTAAGTGTGCACTAGTGTCACCATTGTGTTATCCTCAATATCTCATACATAACCATACACACATTAGTATAATCTCAATACTATCAAAACATTATGATCCTAAATAATCGTATGTATGGTCATGATCATTTCACACACAGGTAATTTATCACAAGCATTAGTATTCAAGGTTTCAGGGAGGACTTCTATTATTTATGCATATTCTTATTGATCATAGGACTCTTCATATCATCAATCAAGGTAAGAAACATAATATGCATAAACTGTTGATTACTTTAAACTTCTAACTTCAAGAATAATCATTCATACAAAAGTATAAGATCCTAACACAAGGTAGGATTATAACTTGATATAGGAAAAACATACCTGGTTATCATGTTTGCTTAGTTATGTCTAACATACCCAAACAATGTCTTCTTCTTCTCTTCAAAGACTTGTGCTTAGTAACATGCATAACTCATAAGTTAATAATTGTAGAACCAAGTTATACATACCTCATAAGTAGATCTTCTATGTGATCCATGACAATGGATGAATCTTTGTCTTCATGTCACCATGGTCATATGTTCTTGAACTTGAACATGATTTGTCTTTCTTGATGTACCTTTCATGTTAGCGGACAACATCAACCTCATACAACACCACAATGCATTAGTACAATCATAAGTGTCAAAACCCTAACCAATGAATATCTGCATTCATAATTTTATTAAGGTGATATGACAAGTCTAAAGTTAATCAAGATTGTACTAAACTTAATGAAGACAAACATACCATAAACATAATCATGAACAGATCTCGAAACATACCTGGATAAGTCATATCTGTCGAGATTACTTGTAATCTTCTTATGTAAGGCCTTAGCCTCATCTCCCTCTAAAACTGGAACTTTTTCACTTATGCAGGTGACCAATCCATTCTCTTCTAGGATTAACCCAATCCACTTGATTTGTAGAAAATGGATCTGGAGCTGGATTAGGGTTTGTCAGAGAAACCCTAAAAATTCAAACTTTGAATTTCAAACTTCTAAAAGGATAGAAAGATGCGCCTTGATGAGCTGATCAAACTGGTATACCCAAAATTTGAAAACTGCAAAGTTTCACCCCTCAAAATTGCCTTTGAAACTTTCGGATCTTCTGGACAAGATCCCGAACTAGGGTTTGATAAAGCCCACCCTTATTCCTAACCAACAGGTTCGATCCAAATCTCTAAACTTCAATTTTTCTAAGGAGCTTCCAGCCGTGGTCACAGACTTCAGAAATTCCAACTTTTGCGGAAGCCCTAATTTTCCACCTTTCCAATCAAAATCCCGAACTAGGGTTTGATCAAGCCCAGCCTTCTGCCCAACCAAAAAATTCGATCTTGGTCTCTAAATTTTGATTTTGATGAGAAGCATCCAGCCATGGTCTCCAATACAAAAATTGCAACAATTTCTGAAACCCTAAATTCCCGGAGCCATGAATGAAGGTGCTCAAAATACAATTCTGTTTTGATAGAAATATGCACCTGATTGTTTTTGGTGTAACTCCAAAATTTCAGATCTGAAGGGTCTGAAAATTATTCTTGTGGTATCCTGACCTGTTATCTTTCCAAACCCACAGGTCTAACCTCAATTGGATTCTCTAAGAGAGATTTATGCCAAGTGTCGCAACGTGACCAGTTTATGGGATACAACAGGAGAGCGAACTTGTACAGCATGCCACGTATCACTGGTTCAGTTTCGGCCTCTAAAAAACTTACGTGAGAAAGTAGAGTCTGTGAACTGCCTGTCACGTTTTACAAAATTTCATTTGGAGCTTCCTAGCCCAAGTTGTGACCTTTTTTCCTAGGTCACCTGTTTGTGACTGAGATCTGGAAGAGGCAGAAACCCTATATTGTATTGATCATAAATCACAAAGTACAACGAATTAGAAGTTGTGCTTTAGATACAACGTACATGGAGATGTTATCTATGACTTGTAAAGGTTTCAGATCTTAAAACTTCGCCAAAATGTATTTATAGCGAAAGTTCTACGATGACGGGTTTTTTCTATATCAAGCCCTAGCTTCGCAAGTGCAACAAGTGTCATAAATGCTAACCATGCCTTCTTTCAGGCTAGCTCTGATACCATGTTAGTTTTTCAGAAATTTCAATCTAATCTAGGATTTTAACTAAGAGAATAACATGTACAGCCTATCTACAGCATAGCAATCATGGACACAATAATGCAAGCACACAAGAGACACAGAGTTTCACCAGGGAAAACCAAGAAGGTGAAAAACCCAGCAACTTCCTCAGAGATAGATAGAGCAATGATACAATGCAAGTACAAGAGATATTCCTCCTAGCAGTAGCTTCTCCTCCTCCACTAGTGCGCCACTCTCCAATGAGTGTGTGAGTGAGAAGTGAATGATCAAATAGAGTGCCTCCCGCACTCTATTTATACTTGACTTGACTTGCCTAATAACCTTTATGTTAGAAAAACAGGATCGCAGAGCAATAACAATAAACATAAATGCAAATATAATCACACATACACATTACAAGAGAGACACAGATATATCGTGGTTCACCCAACTTGGGCTACGTCCACACTGAATTTGCCAGTCCTTATTATTATTACCGTCCAGCAAGTCGAAGGGATACAACCTGCAGCACAACCGCTGCACTTCCTCTTCTCTGTTTTACAGTCTCTCTCCTGATCTCAAAGATCTTTACAATGCATAAAACCTAATACATCAACCACCCTAGCTGTATTACAATGTCTTTCTTTTATAAGGGAAATACAATGGGAAAATACCACGGGATACCCAAAACCATGGGCTCGCAAAACAGCTGGCGAAAACAGCCCCAAAAATTTTCTTCGGGGGCGTTGCCCCCGAACCCCCAGCCAGGGGGGATGGTCCCCCCTGGAACCCCGTGGGGGGGCGATGCCCCCCCACACCCCCCCGCTAGGGTGAGTGTACAGTCCACCTACATATCATATAGAACTGGGGTACAAACACGGCTGATACAATATCATCTATGAAACTAGAAGATCTAGCTCCACAACCAACAATCTCCCACTTGGAGACTGATCACAACAACTCCACCGCTGCTGCACTTGTTGGACATGGACTTGGAAAATTTCTCCTATTCACCTTAATGCTAGAAGGCCAACTGAAACCGAGCACGAACTCAGTTTCTCTCTAGTCACTACCTTTGTGAACATGTCTGCAGGATTTTGGCTAGTATGTTTCTTTTCCAACTTTAACAGTTCATCTTCCAGAACAGAGCGTATGAAATGGTACTTGAGCTGTATATGTTTAGTCCTGGAATGGAATGCTGAGTTCTTTGCAAGGTGAATGGCACTCTGGCTGTCACTATACAATCTGCTATCCTTTTTCTTATTACCCACTTCCTCCATAAACCTCTGCAACCAAATCATCTCTTTACTAGCCTCTGTAATGGCAACATACTCTGCTTCTGTTGTTGAAAGTGCAACAACCTTCTGTAGTTTCAAAATCCAGCTTACTGCTGTTCCACCCACAGTAAACACATACCCTGTGGTGCTCCTCCTGCTATCCTTGTCACCTGCCATATCTGCATCAACATATCCCTGTAGAACAGTGTCTGAACCTCCAAAACATAATGCCTCAGTGGTAGTACCTCTCAAATACCTGAGAATCCACTGTACTGCCTTCCAATGTTCTTTACCTGGATTGTTCATATATCTGCTCACAACTCCCACTGCATGTGCAATATCTGGTCTTGTGCACACCATAGCATACATCAAGCTGCCAACTGCTGATTGATAGGGAACCTTGGACATGTAATCTGTCTCTTCTTGTGTCTTGGGACACATTTCCTTACTTAGACTGAAATGGCTAGCCAAAGGTGTACTTACAGGTTTTGCATTCTGCATTCTGAACCTCTCCAACACCTTTTGTATGTAGTCACTTTGAGACAATGTCAATTTGCGATTTTTTCTGTCTCTCATTATTCTCATACCAAGGATTTGCTTTGCAGCACCCAAATCCTTCATCGCAAATGAATTAGCCAGCTTCCTTTTGAGTACATTTATATCCTGCATGTCAGACCCTGCAACGAGCATGTCATCCAAATACAATAACAAGATAATATATCTTCCATTGTCTAGCTTCTTGAAATAAACACAGTGGTCAGAATGACATCTACTATAACCTTGTTCTGTCATAAACCTGTCAAACTTTATGTTATCTCCTAAAATAACCAGTCAGTTTTTTTATTATTTTAGGTGATAGGTCTGAGTCCAAAATTTATCTTTAAAATTTTTAGAGTCCATAAGGAGGTCCTCATTCTTATTACTGAGTCAAAAAATCCGACTTATTTGAGTCTTGGTTTCAAGTTTTGGAAGGACAAGTTTCGGTAGCTAACTCTGTTTTGCAGAGGCCAGTTAACTGTCGAAAGGGCTCACTTTCGGCAGCTGAAAGGATTAACTAAAATTACTAAAGTTATGTAGCTGCCGAAAATGATCTTATCAGAAAATTAAAAAAAGAGAGTACGTGTCCGTACTCAACTTCACATCAAGAGAGCCTGTGTGTTTTGCCGCCGAAAGGAAGATCAGAATGCATCTCATATGACCATCATGAGGTTTAATGTCGATAAGCTGCCGAAGGCGAGTCATTAAACACCCACATCATTGACTGCGCAGGGTAACACAGGACTTCACATCAAGAGAGCCCGTATGTTTTGCCGCCGAAGGGAAGATCAGAACGCATCTCATATGACCATCATGAGGTTTAATGTCGGTAAGCTGCCGAAGGCGAGTCATTAAACACCCACATCATTGACTGCGCAGGGTAACACAGGAACTCTTAATGCATATCTGAGGATCATTCGCAGCTGATCGCTTCATAATTTCACACGAACTAGACGATATCATAAGTAATCACTCGCTCGGCTCAGATGGAAGGAATCTTTTTCCCAAAACATTGTAAGCAGGGCCATGGTCATGGGGTTTTTCGTTTTATCGCTCAGTTGAAGTTTTTATTCAGTTCAGGCAGTTTTTATCAGAGCCAATCATTTATCCAGGGACGCCCCCATCAGGACGAGACTCTAGCACAGTGTCTTTTTAATCTTCTGCGGCAAAAAACAAAGGGCTCGACTCATGGCAAAAACAAATCTGCCACTCAGGACAGAACTAGACGGGGTCTAGTATCTCGAGTCCCATCCACAAGTGGCCGAGTTTTTCAAGTCTGCAGAAGTTTTTGACTACTGTGAGAGACTCACTAGTTTCATCCAGCCACTTGCTGAGGCGTTTGCTCTGAGCTACGACGGGAGAACAGTGAAGTTTGGCAGAGAAGAATTTCATGTGGATGAGGCAGCTATAGCCGAATGTACGGGTCTCCCCAGAACAGGACAGAGTTGGTTTAAGACCACTAAAGTTTCGGACATTGAATTTAGGTCATATCTCTTACCAGCTCATAAGGAAATCAGGTGGAGAAAGGATATTCCCATCGCCTTTCTCGAACCTCAATGGCAGGCTCTTGTAAAGGCCATCATCGTTTACATAACTTGTGAAGGCCGTTATCACAGGGTGCTGCACTACCATTTCAAATTGTTGAATCATTTCACAGGGAGAGAAAAGATTAATCTGCCATACTTCTTCCATAAGACCCTCACTAAAATGGCAAAGCAAGTCCAGGCTAAGCCAAGCAAGATTGCAAGCAGGATCTCTCACCAGGGTCTCATAACGTTGATAATCAAGGAGCTTCTGAAGAAGAGAAGTGTGGACTGGAATTACTTTTTATTCTGGCACGAGTTTCCCACAGAGCTTGTCAATGAAGAGGCAGTTAAGCAGGGCAAGGGCGAGAAGAGCAGCACTCCCAAAATCAGCAAGAGAAGGAGGAGAGCCATCTCTCCTCAAGCCCAAATGGAATCCCCTTCCTCATCCAGCAAAAGGAGAAGGTCAAAGAAAAAATTGGTATTTGAACAAGCTGAAGGAACTCCTCAAGGAAAAAACCCACTAAATCTCCCCTACTCAGGATCTGAATCTGAAGACGAAGGAAAACAAGGAGCAGAGCAGCCCATGGAGAGTGAGAAAGGTAAAGACCCTCCCTTGACTGATGTACCAGGTCCCAAACCTTCCACACCAGAGACCAACAAAGTCAATGAGCTGCTACAGGAACTTTCCCAGGAAAGACATAATGAGGAACAGGTTAAGTTGCACAACGCAAAGCTAATTGAAAAGAATATGGCAATGCATGATCGGAGCAAGGAACTCTTCGAAAAACTCCAGAAAACAACCGAGAGGAACGCATTGCTGATAAAAGACAATGTCAAACTTTACCGTAACCTCAGGATGCTCAGGTTAAAGATGAAGGAATCATCGGGGACAAAAGTACAACCAGCAGTAACAGGAGCACAACCATCTGGTCTAAACACGTTGGCTGAGGTGGCCACGATCCCTGAGGAAGTAACACCTGTGGAAGCTCAGAAAGAACAGCCTGTGGAAGCTCAGCAAGAACAGCCTGTGAAAGTTCAGCAAAGACAGACTAAACGAGTGACTAGAGGGAAAAGAGCAGTTTCAAAGAAGTCCTAGCGATTGGTCACGAACATGCAGGAAAGCACCGTTTTGGGGTCTTAATTTTTGAAGCAATTACAGCTTTCGGCAGCTTAGGCGAGCCCCACAGAGCTCATTAGCTGCCGAAGAATCTGACTTCCGGCGGCTAAGGCACATAATCAGTTAAGCAGTGTTTGGGTTTAAGTTTGTAAAACAGCTTTCGGCAGCTTAGGCGAGCCCCACAGAGCTCATTAGCTGCCGAAGAATCTGACTTCCGGCGGCTAAGGCACAAAATCAGTTAAGCAGCGTTTGGGTTTAATTTTGTGAAACAGTTACGACTTTCGGCAGCTTAGGCGAGGCCCCCAAAGCTCATTAGCTGCCGAAAGGTCTGACTTCCGGCAGCTAAGGCACGAAATCAGCAGAATAGTTAGCTGCCGAAAGCCTGTTTTTGCAAAGGTCGACTACCATATCACGAAAATCAAATCTGTGGCGCGCCCAACCCATTTCACCGAGCCTTGGAAGGCTGCTTCACTTCGCCAACCATCGAGTCGTTGAAGGAGATCTCCAATATCTGAATGTCCATGATTTTAGGGATTAGTCCCTATCTTTTGTTTTTAACTTTCAGTTAGTATTTTAGTTCATTAAATAGATCCATGCTTTTAGGATCTGGAAAAAACGATTTTGTAATGGCTATAAAGCCACAGAACCAAGACTGTTAAATGGTTCGATTTTGGATGGAATAATTGGCTACTTTATTCGGTTTTCCTATGCTAATATAGATCACAGTTTTCTTTCAGTTTCGATATCAGTTTCCATTTTCTCTTTCACTGTATCAGTGTTGTCTAGCTTTGAATGTGAATGTTCTCTTTACATTGTTTAGCTCACAGCTTGATTCCAGTTTCCTTGAATGTCTATCGAGCCATACTTTGTATTGGTTTAGTTACATGTTTTCTTCATCCACCTTTGATGTTATATGCTGATCAATCGATTCTTGAGGGCATTGTTTTATCTGTTTACATGCTGAATGTCTGAATACTGTACTCTGATTTAGTCATCCCATTGATCCACCTTTTTTCAAAAGACACAAAAAACATATTTTCTTAAGTTACCAGGCATACCTAGCTTATAACCCTAGGTAGTTTCCTGGAGAGCTAACACTTTAGATACCATTGCCTTGGAGCTTGCTTCAAGCCATACAAGCTCTTTTTCAACCTGCATACCAGATCCTCTTTACCTTTGACTTCATACCCTTGTGGCTGCTGCATATATATTTCTTCCTCCAAATCCCCATGGAGGAAAGCTGTTTTTACATCTAATTGTTCAAGATGCAAATCTTCTACTGCCACTAGACTTAAGATAGTCCTAATTGAAGTCATCTTAACAACAGGAGAAAATATTTCATCAAAATCTATACCTTTCTTCTGTGCAAACCCCTTTACAACAAGTCTGGCCTTGTACCGCTTCTTACCTCCTTCTTCTTCCTTCAACCTATAAATCCATTTGTTTTGCAACGCTCTTTTACCAGCAGGCAACTTAACCAAATCCCAAGTCTGGTTTCCTACCAATGAGTCCATCTCCTCATTCATGCCTTTCTCCCACTTCTTTCTAGTTTCCACCTGCATTGCTTCTTCATAACATTCTGGTTCACCAGAATCAGTCATCAATAAATAATACATTGAAGGAGAGTATCGTTCAGGGAGTCTACTTAATCTGGTAGATATTCTTACAGTTGCAGGAGTTTCAGGTACTTGCTGCTGCTCTTGATTTTCTGGCACCTTCGGAACTTCATTTTCTTTAACTTCATCAAGCACTATGTACTCTGTGCTTTCCTTTTCCTGTTTCTTTCCCTGCAACTGATCTTTATACATGACCTTTTCATTGAATATCACATCTCTACTCCTGATGATTTTGTTATTTTCATAATCCCATAAACGATAATCAAATTCATCAACCCCATATCCAATAAAGGTACATTTCTTGGATTTAGCTTCAAGCTTTGTTCTATTTTCTTTATCAATATGGACAAATGCTTCACAACCAAAAGTTCTCAGAAATGAGTAGTTTACCTTTTTATCTGTCCATGATTCCTCTGGAATACCACCATCCAAAGCACTTGAAGGTCCTCTGTTTATTAAATAAACAGCAGTATTTATAGCATCCGCCCAAAACTGTAAGGGAAACCCTGCATGCAGTCGCATACACCTTGCACGCTCCATGATCGTTCTGTTCATCCTTTCTGACACACCATTTTCCTGTGGTGTTCCTGGGACTGTCTTCTCTCTACGAATCCCATGGTATGAACAGTAACTATCAAACTCCTTGTCGCAGTACTCACCTCCATTATCAGATCTGAGACACTTCAACCTTTTTCCTGTCTCATTCTCAACCAAAGCTTTCCACTTCTTAAAAGTAGCAAACACATCAGATTTCTGTCTAATGCAATAAACCCAAGTTTTTCTAGTTGCATCATCAATAAATGTAACATAATAATGAGAGCCACCAAGAGATTGTACCTGAGCCGGTCCCCATACATATGTATGCACAAGCTCTAATTTTTCATTCTTCTTCTGTTTCCCAACCCTGAGAAATCTGACTCTCTTCTGTTTTCCATAAACACAGTTTTCACAGAATTCCAAACTTACCTGCTTCAAATCCGGCAGCAACTTCCTTGAGTGGAGAATTTGCATCCCCTTCTCACTCATGTGGCCAAGCCTATGATGCCACAATTCTGTATTTGTTCCTGTGGAAGCTAAAGAGATGGAATGGTCAGTATTATGAGGACATAAATACAACGTACCTACTCTGTCTCCTTTTGCTATCACCATTGATCCTTTAGTGATCTTCCACCACTTTTCTCTGAACGTAGATAGACAGCCGCCATCTCCCAACTGCCCTGTTGAGATCAGATTTCTTTTCATAGCAGGAATATGCCTAACATCTTTCAACAACCAATCAGTTCCATTCTTAACTTTTATCCATACCTTATCCATTCCAACAATTTTACATGGCTCATCATCACCCAATAAAACATGTCCAAAATCGCCAGGAACATACTCATGAAAGTATTTCCTATGGGGTGTAGCATGACATGAAGCTCCTGAATCTACTACCCAATAATCACTAGTATTATCTAATGCAAGAATCAAAGCATCTTGTAACACATCACCTACTACATTTGCTTCCTGGGTAGTTTCCTTCTGTGCATCTCCTTTCTTCTTTAGAGATTTGCAATCTTTCTTCAGATGTCCTTTCTTTCCACAGTTCCAACACTCTATCTTTCCCAGTCTGGACTTAGATCTGCCTGTTTTAGACTTTCCACGATTACCTTGGCTCTTTCCTCTCTCCTTTTGTCTTCCTCTGCTCTCCATGGTCAACGCATTACCTGATGTCTCACCTGTGCTTTTTCTTCGCATTTCCTCGCTAAGAATAACACCAATAACATCATCAAATTTCAAGGTGTTTGAACCAGAGACAGAGTTACTTACAGCCATGACCAAGCTATTCCAGCTTTCTGGCAATGAACACAAGATTAGAAGAGCCCTAACCTCATCATCAAAGTTCACACTTACAGAACTTACCTGATTTGTAACCGTATTAAACTCATTTAAATGATCAGTAACAGATCCACCTTCAGACATCTTCATATTAAATAAATGCTTCATTAGAAATACCTTGTTGGAAGCCGAGGATTTTTCATACAGCTTACCCAATGATTTCATCAAACCCTCTGTTTTCGTTTCTTTTGAGATATTGAAAGCCACCGACGAAGCCAGGCTCAACCGTATTGTTCCCAGAGCCTTTCTGTCAAGAACCACCCATTCTTCGTCCTTCATAGTCGTCGGCTGCTTTGCTTTTCCTCCCAACGGTAAGAATAGATCCTTCTGGTACAGATAGTCCTCCATTTGCATCTTCCATAACCCGAAGTTTTGGCCGTTAAACTTCTCGACCTTAAACTTTCCTTCTTCTGCCATTGCTCCCACTCGAACCAGAAACCCTAGCTTCCTGCGGGTTTAACGGCCAAATAGACCTTTGGCTCTGATACCAATTGTTAGAAAAACAGGATCGCAGAGCAATAACAATAAACAGAAATGCAAATATAATCACACATACACATTACAAGAGAGACACAGATATATCGTGGTTCACCCAACTTGGGCTACGTCCACACTGAATTTGCCAGTCCTTATTATTATTACCATCCAGCAAGTCGAAGGGATACAACCTGCAGCACAACCGCTGCACTTCCTCTTCTCTGTTTTACCGTCTCTCTCCTGATCTCAAAGATCTTTACAATGCATAAAACCTAATACATCAACCACCCTAGCCGTATTACAATGTCTTTCTTTTATAAGGGAAATACAATGGGAAAATACCACGGGATACCCAAAACCATGGGCCCGCAAAACCATGGGCCCGCTGGGGTGAGTGTACAGTCCACCTACATATCATATAGAACTGGGGTACAAACACGGCTGATACAATATCATCTATGAGACTAGAAGATCTGGCTCCACAACCAACACTCTATGTCACCTACCCAAATTTATAAGAATGATTATTTTATTTGCAAAATACTTTATGTTAAATTTAATTACAAAGATTTGTAATTATGATTAGTTTTGATCATGGATGAATATAATTACTGAATATTATTATTTAAATAAATTAATTAGGAGACAAACACCCAAGAGGACTTTTGAATGAGTGTTCACTGACCCACTAGGAGGAATGGAAGTTGTTGGAAAGTATGGGACACATGGCAGCAGTTGCATCACACCACTAACTGTTGGTTATGGGACAACTACCCCTAAAATAGGGCATTATCCCCCAAGGGGAGGGAGTGAGCAGGAAGCTCATTTAATGACCTAGTAACATCTAAAAAGGCCTAGGCAGCCTATAAAGGCAAATTCGAATTGGGCAGGAAGCCCTTAATCAATATTTTCTGTAGAATATTTTCCTCTTGTGAATCAGGTGATTACAAGAGAGATTTGAATAGGGAGGTTAGTGGTGACTGTAATCTTGAGTCTGCATTATTGCTGAGAGGAAACAGAAATGCTGGTGCAAGTCTATTGGATTGATATCTATTGAAGATTCAGAAGTGAATTGCTATAGCAAGAAGAAGTGCTCATTCCTGAGTTTCTTCCTCTTGGTGGTTCAGTGCACAGGCTCGGGGGTCCTAAGACAGTACTTGACTATTTTCAGGAATTGGTTGGGTGGAACAGTCTTCTTGGGCTGTTTGTTGCCCTACAGATTTTCTCAGTTTCTACAGAATTTCTAACTTATTCTCAGTAAATAATTATGTTCTGTTTAGCTAGTATTTTCTGTGTTCCTGTTTTTCGGAAAAGACTCTAATTATAGAATTGTTTTAAGTCTGAATGTTTAAGTCTAATGTTAAAGTTGAATTGATAAACCAATATCCCCATTTTTCCACATGTTATTTTGACGCATCGTACTCTAGTAGAGATATGCAAATTAAAATAGATTAGAGGATAGGCAAATGCCAATGATTCGAATAGATAAAACAGTGTTTGAGTTTGTTTCCATTACACTACTCTATACTAAACAGTAAGAGAATTGAATGATAAAATCTAGAAGATCATAATTACTATTGTGTTTCATAAAATATAAACATTATTATTTCTTTGTATATATATAGGTTATTTCGTTTTCTACATCATAGTTGAATATAACAGAATGTTATGTATGCATATATATTATACATGTTTATCAGAGTTTTATGAAAAACAAATAGTGTATAATTCTTGTATAGATGCATCACATATTTCTTATCATTCTTATGTACAAAAAAAAAATAGATAGATCTCATCTCTCTATACATCATATTATGTTTGCAATTCAATACCATAGTTGCAATTAAGTAGATGAATTTATCTAAACAGAACCATACATAACAATCATAATACAGTTCTCTTTTTGCTTAAAGATAAACTGATTTTCATTTAGGTTTTCCAAGATTATTTCCTAACTATACTGCAAAACATTTTTATACTATGTCGACGCCTCATATCTCATACATCTACATTATAAAATTATAAACAATATGAATTGTTTTATTTTCAAAATAGAAATATTGCTTTTTACACAGGTTTCGATTTAAGTCAAAAACCTTTACATTTCATTTATCAAAAGTTTGATCTCTATTTAAATAGATACATAATGAGATTTTGATCTGTGTCATCTCTACCAGCAAAAGAGACAACCATTTCACGGTTATTCTTTTCACAATTATTTCTTTCAACATTGTACATAAGCCCCAACCCGTAACATTACGATTACATTCTATAGCCTTCTCAACTACAATGAAATGCTAAAACCCTATTCAAGTTTGAAAAACCACTTTAGTAACCTACATCAAATTGATTAACATAGACGTTTACACAAAACAACTACCATATATCCTTGTATTGCTGAGAGGGATAAACATTGTTTACACAAAAGACGAGCCCTCGGCTCTATTTTCTTATCTCAAAACTAAAAACCTATGAAGTCATGGATTCTCAAAACGAGGTTTTCAACACGTCTTCACAAACAAAAATTATTACAGGGTTTAAAACCATTACTCAACAGTTTGATAGAACCCATTTCTTCTCAAACATCGACGAGTCACAACTCTAGTCGACATTATAAAAAATTACAAAATATAGAAACCAAGAACCATTAAAATGAAACGAGAGTTGCATCATTGAATAATAAGCATATTTTGAAAGTTCTTCAACTATCAACATCGACAGAGAAACGACGAGTCTTGACAAATCCTGTCACTCATTCTTTGAACTACTTCAACCACCGTCCAAGAGCACTATGAGGGTTATGGAAGACCCGAGGCTTACCGGTGATGAGGCATGCTGATACCCTTGCCAAAACGTTACTCAATCATTTCCTTAGAACCCTGCAACTGACAAACGATAGGTTTGAAGTTAGATACCTATTACATTATAAATCGAAAATCAAAGTACAACAAAAGAAACACCTATTCCGTAGAAGGATGCTTACCTTCATAACTTGATGAGAACATTATCACGAACGATACCAGGGAGCCATTATCCTCATCCAAACTCTATGTTTTTATTTCACTCTATTTATCAGAAATTATAAAGCTTAAAACTACAACCCTTCGAACCAGAGGTCCAATCTCCTAAAACTACTTAGACATTACAGTAAGAAACCCTGCATTTTCAACCCTTTTAGAAGGTCTCGAGGTCGAACCTCACCCAAGACCTTTGTCAAATTTTTTTAGCAGCCTGTCGGCCACACAGGCCGTAACAATAACACAATGAACCTTCCCTCTAGTTCAAAAACCAAAATAGCGACGATGGTAGGGTTACAAATCCAACGGACCAAATTCATCACCATCGACGGTCTCTATTTTGCCAACGATCTTAGCTTTGGTACAAACGATGTCAACATTAAATTCCTATCCTACATTACAGGTTGACAATGCCACCATGGCACACTGAGGAGCAAACACAACCCATGCATGGCGCATTACTCTTACACATTGACGAGCATAGTGATGTTCACATATACATGGACAGTTGGCAAATCCCATGTGGTAAGTGTTTGGTACTAAGCTTTAAATGCAGGTTGGATACGTGATCTCTACCACAACTCGAGACCAGCGCCATTTAAATGAACCAGCAACCTGTCAAGTTTCAAATTAAATGAC
This sequence comes from Larix kaempferi, assembly GCA_027924585.1. Taxonomy (NCBI): domain Eukaryota; kingdom Viridiplantae; phylum Streptophyta; class Pinopsida; order Pinales; family Pinaceae; genus Larix; species Larix kaempferi. The sequence continues at coordinate 767,833 of BSBM01000883.1, forward strand.
TGTCAGTGAAACCGACATGACAATAACCCTTGCATTTTCTTGTTAACATAACAAATCTAAAATACGACATAGCATTATTAACATCTATGCAAGATTTCATTATAATGTTGCTTTACATTGCCATCGAATCCGACATATTACAATGTTGATAACAATTTGCAACATATATTATAGTTTGGATATAATTCCAATGTTTGCATGTTATTGCAATAGTTACACTATATGTTTTAATATTGATATCAAACCAAGGATCAATATAGTTGCACCACTATATTAATAAGACCTAAATTTTGTCACGTTATAGAATGAAAATTAAATAGTTTAAGTCTTAATTGATGTGATGAACCTGCAATAATTAATTAATGCAAATACACGAGATATCAGAAATAATAGAACTCAGAATCACTTTTATATTGATCACGGGCCACTTCGAGGGGGCAACCTCCTTTGAGCAAGCTCAATACAATTAACTTCACAGTGCCTTCATAGGCCTCAACACACACTTATATACTAAGTCTAGGCACCAATACCATGGGCCAATACTATGTGTCAATACAAACCATGGGCTAAGTCTAGGCGCCAATACTATGAGTCAAAACCATGGGACATATAATACTATGGGACGACTTACAAAGCATATGTGTCTAATACTATGGGCTAATATAAACTATGGATCAACAAATACTACAGGACGACTTACAAAGCATATGCGTCCAACAACAATATACTAACAAAGTAAATACATGGGTTCCTAACATCCCCTCTCTCTTAGAAAAAGCTTTGTCCTCAAAGCTTTAGATGTGGAAATTGATGCAGAATATGAAGGAGTGGGTCCCCTATAGCATCCTCGGGTTGCATTTCGAGCCACTAGCGCCTTTGGAGTTTCAGGGAGGATTGCATGGAAGTCTATAGACGAAGAAGAACGATATCAACGATGTGAAAAGTGCGCTCAGAACGGTGTTGATCGGCTTGTTGTTTCAGTCGAATTCTTGCCATGTGAAAATTGTCCTGTAGAATGAGAAGAAGCTGATCACGGTTTCAAAGAATTGAGTCAATTGCTTGAACTAGGGAGTTGTTGAAGGTGTATGGAAGAAGAACTGGTGGTGCATGTACAAAGACTGCTTCATATGGTGTCCTTTGAGATGTGGTACTATACCACTGGAGTGCTTCTAGGAAATCCATATAAATAGTTGTCCAAATCTGTGGAGGGATGGGTAAGGGTTCGAGCAATCCTAAAAGGAGGGTCGTTTCACCCTTGTTGAACTGAAAAGTATCATAGTCAACCACCATCCATTGAATTGTCCTTTTGAGTCCCTACCAAAAGAAGTTACATTGTTCCTGGTCATATGTTTTGAGGAACCCAAAGTGCCCTACCAATGAATATGCATGGAGTTCATAGAATAGATAGCCCCGTTGAACAGATTTCAACCAATTTGGAACAAGCAGAGAAATAGATGTAAGAGAAACTGGGTCATCAAATGTGCGAGGAGGAGCATCTTCCACCATATTGTCCTTACCCTTCTGGTAAGTGGTCGCATAGTCATAACCCATGAGTTGGATAACCCATTTCAGGTGTGTTGGGGAGGAGACCTGTTGTTCCAGGAAAGTTTCCAGACTCTGGAGATCAGTCTTGATGCAGAAATAATTCCCCAATAGGGATGGCTGCCACTTCTGGACTGTATGCAAAATAGTCATCATTTCCTGCTGAGAGGTAGATGTGGCTAAATTCTTACCGAAAAGGTCTCTTGAAGGCAACAAGCTCATTGGTTCAGCAAAGACACCTGCATATCTATCCAAGGAAGTAGTGGAGACTGTTGATGGGTGCATCTGAATGGAATGGAGTTGAGCGATGACACCATGTGAATTCTTCTTAAGTATTTTTCCAGGCGATATGAACTGATGATGCAGAGAGGGCCTGGTTGTAAGCCCATAAATTTGTGTTGTGCCCCATTGACTGAAAACTGCATCCAAAGTTCAGCAAAATCCCATGAGATGGGGCCAAGTGTGCATAACCATTGAACGCCCAAAACCACATCACATCCTCCTAAGGACAAGGAAAACATGTGAGAGCGCAGGTTATAATCTTCCATAGAGATATGCACATTGTGACACTTCCCCTTGTAAGGTAAGGTGCCCCCATTGTCAACCATGACTTCAAAGTTGGAGCAAAGATGGACAAAACAATCAGCCTGTTTGGAAATCCGAGGATCAATGAAGTTATGAGTGCTACCAGAATCAATGAGTATGGTAAGAGGGAGCTTCTTGAAGTATCCCCTGACTCGCATTGTTTGTGGGGTGGTGACGTCGATTACAGCATGGAGAGAGAGATCGGGTGGGTCATCCTAAGATGGGGTGTCAATAGGCAGGTGTTGAATGTCGACCTGATCATCTACTGTATCTGGAGATTCTTCATCAAGTTCTGAGGCAGACGGAGAATCCACATCCAAGAGATAGAGATTTTGTTGAACAAATCTATGTCCCCAAGTGAATTTCTCATCACAATTATAACAAAGCCCTTTTTCTCGGCGTGCCTGCATCTCTGTTTCAGACAAATGCTTGATAGGAGTTGGTTGCGGGGCATGCGTGATGGGAGGTCGTTGGGAACCCATATTTCTGAAGGGAACAAAGGTGGGTTTGGAGCGTTGTTGAACTGCGATCTTGTCCTTATCCAGCTTAGCCAACCCTAGGACTTCCATCATTGTGTTGGGACAAAACATTTTGACCTCTGAGCGGATTTCATCCTTGAGACCACTGATAAAACAACTCCTGTAGAATTCATCGGACAATCCTTCTGTGTGATTGGCTAGTTTCTCAAATTTCGTCTGATACTCTCTCACTGTGCCAGTTTGGTGAAGTTTAGTGAGTGCTCCTGTGAAGTCGTCAAAAGAACTAGGACCAAATCGTGACAAAAGGAGTTGGCAAAAATATGTCCAATTTGGCTCGAGATGAGATTTGATGTACCAATGGTACCATTGAAGGGCTTCCTGTTCCAAATGAAAGGATGCAAGTGGAACTTTCTAAACATCAAAAGTATTATGAAGAATGAAATATTGTTCTTCTCGGTATATCCATCCAGTCGGATCAGTACCATTGAAGCGAGGAAAATCAAGCTTTGGCCCACGAAAATTGCTGGAAGAAGAGAACCCGGTGGCTGCAAAAGATTCTGGCTGTCGGGTATTGTTCATGGCTGAATGTTGAAGATGGAGCTTGAGAAATTTTTCATCCAAATCTCGGAGTTTGGTTTGGATGGCTGCAAGTGCGTCCTCCATGGTTTTTGCTCCTGCGCGGGTGACAACCATAACCAGGATTTTTTTCTTTTTGGTTGACTGGGTAGGAAAACAAAAACAGAAACTGCTTCAGTAAAGGAAAATATGGACTTGGGAAAAAATTTGAAGGGTAATTGGGGTTTGACGAGGTTTTAGACACTGTCGAATAGACAGGGAAGCAAAAAGGAGGATTTCAGAAGCGGGGTGAAAGAATGGGAAAATTTGGCAGAGGGGGACAAAGAAGTAGAATTCAGAAAGGAACTCTGTGGTAAAATTTAAAGGTGATTGGGTGAAATCTGAGGAAGTTATGGCAAACCCTAAAAATAGACAAATGTGGGATTTCGAGCTTTGGGAAGGGGAATTGGGGATAGGGTCCTCAAGAATGAAATATGCAGAATGGGATGACAGGGGTTCCTCAAAAATTTCAAGGGAAACAGAGTGAAAACAAGGGAGAGGTTTTTTTTTTTTTCTTCCAGACTGAAGCGGCTACGACTCGGAAGGGATCTGGAACAGATAAATCTGCAATGGCGCAGAAGGGATCGAAAATGGTGATTGGATCTGGAACGACTTTTAGAATAGATCTGAAACGGTTGGATCTGGAGTGGAAGTGATCGGCAACAGTTCAGCTGAAAATAGATATGGACCCCAGGTATGTGCGGCTTCCTATTGGTTCAGGGGATTCACTCGGCCACCAATGCTGTCTGACGGATTGCGTATTGGGGCAGTACCCCTCACTCCACGGCTTAGGTAAAACTGATAACCGCTTTGCCACAAACGACAGCTCTTGGTTTACCTCACGGGTGGGAACTAGTCAATCAGGTAGGGGTCATTGCCTTTTTCGCTGGCAGGTCCTCTCAATGGGCCAGCTACTTTGGGGTTCCTGTGGTACTCCTCACAATGAGTTTTAGGGCTCATGCCCAAGTACTTCCCACAGTTAAGCAGATAGGGATTATTCCCATATCCGAAGCTGCAACAGATGCGAAAAAAAATTTGGCAGAAATTCCACCCAACGAGCCTAAGAAAGTGCTCTGATACCAGATGTGATGAACTTGCAATAATTAATTAATGCAAATACATGAGATATCAGAAATAATAGAACTCATAATCACTTTTATATTGATCACGGGCCACTTCGAGGGGGCAACCTCCTTTGAGCAAGCTCAATACAATTAACTTCACGGTGCCTTCATAGGCCTCAACACACACTTATATACTAAGTCTAGGCACCAATACCATGGGTCAATACTATGGGTCAATACAAACCATGGGCTAAGTCTAGGCGCCAATACTATGAGTCAAAACCATGGGACATATAATACTATGGGACGACTTACAAAGCATATGCGTCCAATACTATGGGTCAACACTATGGGCTAATATAAACTATGGATCAACAAATACTACGGGACAACTTACAAAGCATATGCGTCCAACAACAATATACTAACAAAGTAAAGACATGGGTTCCTAACAATTGCACCATAGTCAACCTATGGCTTGTATTTTTTTATATATCTAAATGCTACCAATGTCTAGTCTTTGGGAAAGACTACTTTTGCTTACATAAGACCTAAATAATTATAGTGGTGAATATGAATTGTGAACCATAAGACTTATATAGTTAATCAACAGTGTTGTATAAAACTCGCAAGTATATATATGCTATCACATATAGTTTGGTAATTTGGAACAATAAGTTCTCCAATTTCCTATCCACTTTATTCATGCGATACAATGGTACTATACCATCTTGGTACAACCAGTTAAATGGTGACAACAAGACAACTAGTACAATGATGACGATAGAACCAGCTAGCACAATGATGACGACAGAACTAGCTAGTATAATGATGACTACAGTGACGATGTTTACTTGGGTTGATTTTACTCAGATACAAGACGAACTTTGGAAAGTTGAAGAGTAAGCACGTGAGTCATACCTGTATGCTTTTACAATTGCAATAGTCTCTAATTATTCTATTTTATTTTCAAACGATGAATTTGAACTCACACAAACTAGAATTTATTGCAATCATGAAACTTCTTACCTGTCGTCTGCACATAGAACAGGTCCAATGTTTTAGCGTTACAGCAAAGAAGCAAACCGTCAGTATCATCTCAAAGAAAAAGTATCATATCACATTTCTAACCTGGCATTTCATCATTACATCAATCATACTTATCATTGCATTAAAAAGTGTCACATCAAAAGTCTGATCTAATCATGCATTTAACTATCTTAATGATAGTTGTTACGAACGTAATTAAGTTGTCACTGTCGCATTAGTTATAACAGAAATTTATTTGTGTTTAGTACAAACAATTGTTTAGTTAATGTTGTTACAATAAGAAATTATTATTTTCCGCAATCATAAATTATCGTAAATTAAGCTATTATTGCTATTAACAAAAATTTTAAATTTTTATGAAAATATGGGATGTTACATGTGGTATCAGAGCACAGATTCGAACTTTAGGACTGAATGAGGTCCAAAACACGCAGTAGAATATTTTTATATACAACAGAAAATTCTTTTTGCAGCAGAAAATTACAATAACTTGAAAATTTTTATTATTATGTTATCAGAAATTATTTTCAGTTACAGGTATGGAGAACTCAGCTGAACATTTAAGTGACAAATTTAAGCCAAACAGTCATAGTTCGGGATAACACTTTGTAGAGGAAGGTCACGGGGAATTAAATAACAGTTCAACGGAACTGTTACGTGCCTTTCAAGAATGAAAGGAAGAAATCAAATCTGTGAAACAAGATAATGAAAAGATTCTGCAAGCACAAGAACAACTCAATCAAGTGTTGTTTGAACATAGCCAAACAGGGGAACAAGAGAGAAACAATGAACATATTTCCAAAGTTGAGGACATGCCTCACACTGATAAAAATCAGAACATAAAAATCAGCGAAGTAAAAGACAGCTTAACTTCATCAGGAGATGCTATTGAAGTACGCAAAAGGAAGCGTAACTATACCAGTGACAGCAGTGAAGGAGACTCCAAACCAAGAAGGAAATATCATAAGGAATATGAGCATATTTCTGGAGAATTCAAGAAGATAAGACCTCCAAATTTCAATGGATAAACTGAGAAAGGTGAGACAGCTGAAGCATGGCTGTCAGGGATGAAGAAATACTTCCAGATCTACAACTATTCAGAGTTCTTAAAGGCAAAGATGGCTATATATAACTTGACCGGAAAAGCGGATATCTGGTGGAAAGACATCAAAAGGGTAAAGGGCATCAAAGATAAAGATGTAAGCTGGAGTGCTTTCAAACGATATTTCAAAAATAAGTATCTATCTGAGCAGTACTACAAAGAAAAATCTAAAGAATTCTACAATTTGAAGTTGGGAGGTATGAATATGAAGGAAATGAACAATAATTTTCTGAACTTACTAAGATATGTACCATACCTCATAGAAGAGAAACCAAAAATTCAAAGGTACTTAAGCAGTTTACCATTCAGCATATTAAAGGGAAGGAGAATAAGGTTGCAAATGCTTTGAGTCGCAAGGCAAAACTAAATTTCATTTCAGCAGTTAGTACTTATTCAACTGATTTAGAAAATCAGATTATGGAAAAAGGTGAAACAGATGAAGAATATAGAAAAATGATGGAAAGGACAGTAAACAACAATTCTAAAAATTGTATGGCAGATTACAAAATGAAGGAAAACGGTTTATTACTATTTAAAAACAGATTATATGTACCATATATACCAGAAATAAAATTTCTGATATTAAATGAGATGCATAAAAGTTACTATTTTGGTCATCCAGGTTATCAAAAGATCATTACTATGCTAAGAAAAGAATATTATTGACCAAGAATGAAAGATGAAGTAGCAGAGTACATCGCAAAATTCTTGGACTGTCAAAAGGTGAAGGTTGAACACCAACATCCTGTGGGATTGTTGCAACCATTACCAATACCAAGCTAGAAATGGGAAGTGATCAGCATAGATTTCATTACTGGATTACCTAAAAATCAGAAACAACGTGATTCTATCATGGTAGTGGTGGACAAACTCAGTAAGGCAACACACTTCATACCAATCAAGACCACGCATAAAGCCCCAAATATCGCATAAATTTTTATGAAACGGATTTTTAGACTTCATGGAATACAGAAAGTAATAATTTCAGATCGTGACTCGAAGTTTATAGGAAATTTCTGGAGGTCACTGTTTAAGGGATTGAATACAACTTTAAATTTCAGTACAACATTTCATCCACAAACGGATGGGCAGAAAGAAAGGGTAAATCAAGTGTTAGAAGATTTATTAAGAATGTATGTTAAGGATCAGCCTGGTAAGTGGGAAGATTATCTGCACTTAGCAGAATTTGCTTATAATAATCATTATCATGCATCAGCCAAACTTAGTCCTTTTGAACTTCTTTATGGTAGGAAATGTAATACACCTATTTCGTGGAATGATCCAGTAAATAGAGTTGTTTTAGGACTTGAATTATTGCAAGAGTTAGAGCTAATTGTGAAACAGGTGCGAGGACATTTAAAAGCTGCCCAAGATAGGCAGAAAAGTCAAGCAGATTCAAAAAGAACTCATAAAGAGTTCCAGGTGGGTGAACATGTGTTCCTCAAGGTAAGACCAAAAAAGAGTTCACTGAAATTGGGGAGCTGTGCCAAGTTGGCACCCAGGTATTGTTGTCCTTTTGAAATATTATCTAAGGTTGGAGCAGTGGCATACCAACTGGCTTTGCCACCTAACTTGAAAATACATAATGTTTTTCATATATCGTTTTTAAAGAAATATGTGCACGATACTACTCATGTTGTAAAATGGAATGATGTACAGGTGGGACAAGACAGAGATTTTCCAGTGGAACTGGATTGTATCCTCAGAAGGAGGTAAACTATTCTCCGGAATCGCAGCATTGGGCAAGTGAAGGTGTAATGGAAGCACCTTAGCCCAGAAGATGCAACCTGGGATTTGGAGAGTAGTATGCGGGCAGCATACCCAACTCTGTTTCAGGAACACTCAAGGAGTGATTAGCCAACATCGAGGACGATGTTGAGACATAAGGGGGTGTGTATGTCACCTACCCAAATTTCTGAGAATTATTATTTTATTTGCAAAATACTTTATGTTAAATTTAATTACAAAGTTTTGTAATTATGATCAGTTTTGATCATGGATGAATGTAATTACTGAATATTATTATTTAAATAAATTAATTAGGAGACAAACACCCACGAGGACTATTGAATGAGTGTTCACTGACCCACTAGGAGAAATGGAAGCTATTGGAAAGTATGGGACACATGGCAGCAGTTGCATCACACCACTAGCTGTTGGTTATGGGACAACTACCCCTAAAATAGGGAATTATCCCCCAGGTGGAGGGAGTGAGCAAGCAGCTCATTTAATGACCCGGTAACATCTAAAAAGGACTAGGCAGCCTATAAAGGAAAATTCGAATTGGGCAGGCAGCCCTTAATCAATATTTTCTACAAAATATTTTCCTCTTGTGAATCAGGTGATTACAAGAGAGATTCGAATAGGGAGGTTAGTGGTGACTGTAATATTGAGTCTGCATTATTGCTGAGAGGAACCAGAAATGTTGGTGCAAGTCTATTGGATTTCTATCTATTGAAGATTTAGAAGTGAATTGCTACAGCAAGAAGAAGTCCTCATTCTTGAGTTTCTTCCTCCTGGTGGTTCAGTGAATAGGCTCAGGGGTCCTAAGACAGTACTTGAATATTTTCAGGAATTGGTTGGGTGGAACAGTCTTCTTGGGATGTTTGTTTCCCTACAGATTTTCTCAGGTTCTACAAAATTTTTAACTTATTCTCAGTAAATAATTCTATTCTATTTAACTAGTATTTTATGTGTTCCTGTTTTTCGGAAAAGTCTCTAATTCTAGAATTGTTTTAAGTCTGAATGTTTGAGTCTAATGTTAAAGTTGAATTGATAAACCAATATCCCCATTTTTCCACATGCTATTTTGAAGCATCGTACTCTAGTAGAGATATGCAAATTAAAATAGATTAGAGGATAGGCAAATGCCAATGATTCGAATAGATAGAACAAGGTTTGAGTTTGTTTCCATTATGCTTCTCTATACTAAACAGTAATAGAATTGAATGATAAAATCTAGAAGATCATAATTACTATGGTGTTTCATAAAATATAAACATTATTATTTCTCTGTATATATATAGGTTATTTCATTTTCTACATCATAGTTGAATTTAACAGAATGTTATGTATGCATATATATTATACATGTTTATCAGAGTTTTATGAAAAACAAATAGTGTATAATTCCTGTATAGATGCATCAAATATTTCTTATCATTCTTATGTACAAAAGAAAAATAGATATATCTCATCTCTCTATACATCATATTATGTTTGCAATTCAATACCATAGTTGCAATTAAGTAGATGAATTTATCTAAACAGAACCATACATAACAGTCATAATACAGTTCTCTTTTTGCTTAAAGATAAACTGATTTTCATTTAGGTTTTCCAAGATTATTTCCTAACTGTACTGCAAAACATTTTTATACTATGTCGATGCCTCATATCTCATACATCTACATTATAAAATTATAAACAATATGAATTGTTTTATTTTCAAAATAGAAATATTGCTTTTTACACAGGTTTCGATTTAAGTCAATATCCTTTACATTTCGTTTATCAAAAGTTTGATCTCTATTTAAATAGATACATAACGAGATTTTGATCTCTGTCATCTCTACCAGCAAAGAGACAACCTTTTCACAGTTATTATTTTCACAATTATTTCTTTCAACATTGTACATAAGCCCCAACCCGTAACATTACGATTACATTCTACAGCCTTCTCAACTACAACAAAATGCTAAAACCCTATTCAAGTTTGAAAAACCACTTTAGTAACCTATAGCATCAAATCGATTAACATAGACGTTTACACAGAACAATTAGCATACATCCTTGTATTTCCGAGAGGGATAAACATTGTTTACACAGAAGACGAGCCCTCGGCTCTATTTTCTTATCTCAAAACTAAAAACCTATGAAGTTGTCGATTATCAAAACGAGGTTTTCAACACATTTTCACAAACAAAAATTATTACAGGGTTTAAAACCATTACTCAACAGTTTGATAGAACCCATTTCTTCTCAAACATCGATGAGTCACAGCTCTGGTTGACATTATAAAAAATTACAAATATAGAAACCAAGAACCATTAAAACGAAACGAGAGTCACGTCATTGAATAACAAGCATGTTTCGAAAGTTATTCAACTATCAACATCGACAGAGAAATGATGAGTCTTGACAAAGCCTATCACTCATTCTTTGAACTACTTCAACCACCGTCCAAGAGTACTATGAGGGTTATGGAATACCCGAGGCTTACCGGTGATAAGGCATGCTGATACCCTTGCCAAAACGTTACTCAATCGTTTCCTTAGAACCCTGCAACTGACAAACAATAGGTTTGAAATTAGATACCTATTACATTATAAATCGAAAATCAAAGTACGGAAAAAGAAACACCTATTCCTTAGAAGGATGCTTACCTTCATAACTTGACGAGAACATTGTCACGAACGACACCAGGGAGCCATTATCGTCATCCAAAATTTGTGTTTTTATTTCACTCTATTTCTCAGGAATTATAAAGCTTAAAACTAAAACCCTTCGAACCATAGGTCCAATCTCCTAAAACTACTTAGACATTACAGTAAGAAACCATGCGTTTTCAACCCTTTTAGAAGGTCTTGAGGTCGAACATCACCCAAGACCTTTGTCAAATTTTTTCGGCAACTTGTCAGCCACACAAGTCGTAATAATTACACAATCAACCTTCCCTCCAATTCAAAAACCAAAACAGCGACGATGGTAGGGTTACAAATCCAACGGCCCAAATTCATCACCATCGACGATCTCTATTTTGCCAGCGATCTTAGCTTTGGTACAAACGACGTCAACATTAAATGCCCATCCTACATTACAGGTTGACAATGCCACCATGGCACACCGAGGAGCAAACACAACCCATGCATGGCGCATTACTCTTACACATCGACGAGCGTAGTGACATTCACATCTACGTGGACCCTTGGCAAATCCCATGTGGTAAGTGTTTGGTACTAAGCTTTAAATGCAGGTTGCATATGTGATCTCTACCACAGCTCGAGACCAGCGCCATTTAAATGAACCAGCAACCTGTCAAGTTTCAAATTAAATGAATGTCAGTGAAACCGACGTGACAGTAACCCTTGCATTTTCTTGTTAACATAACAAATCTAAAATACGACATAGCATTATTAACATCTATGCAAGATTTCGTTATAATGTTGCTTTACATTGCCATCGAATCTGACATATTACAATGTTGATAACAATTTGCAACATATATTATAGTTTGGATATAATTCCAATGTTTGCATGTTATTGCAATAGTTACACCATTTGTTTTAATATTGATATCAAACCAAGGATCGATATAGTTGCACCACTATATTCATAAGACCTAGATTTTGTCACGTTATAGAATGAAAATTAAATAGTTTAAGTCTTAATTGCACCATAGTCAACCTATGGCTTGTATTTGTTTATATATCTAAATGCTACCAATGTCTAGTCTTTGGGAAAGACTACTTTTGCTTACATAAGACCTAAATAATTATAGTGGTGAATATGAATTGTGAACCATAAGACTTATATAGTTAATCAACAGTGTTGTATAAAACTTGCAAGTATATATATGCTATCACATATAGTTTTTTAATTTGGAACAATAAGTTCTCCAATTTCCTATCCACTTTATTCATGCGATACAATGGTACTGTACCATCTTGGTACTACCAGTTAAATGGTGACAACAAGACAACTAGTACAATGATGACGACAAAACCAGCTAGCACAATGACAACGACAGAACCAGCTAGTTTAATGACGACTACAGTGACAATGTTTACTTGGGTTGATTTTACTTAGATACAAGACAAATTTTGGAAAGTTGAAGAGTAAGCACGTGATTTGTACCTGTATGCTTTTACAATTGCAACAGTCTATAATTATTCTATTTTATTTTCAAATGATGAATTTGAACTCAGACGAACTGGAATTTATTGCAATCATGAAACTTCTTACCTGTCATCTACACATAGAACAGGTCCAATGTTTTAGCGTTACAGCTAAGTAAGCTTCGGGGTCCCTCATAGGATTCTCTTGGATAGCAAAGAAGCAAACTGTCAGTATCATCTCAAAGAAAAAGTATCATATCACATTTCTAACCTGGCATTTCATCATTACATTAATCATACTTATCATTGCATTAAAAAGTGTCGCATCAAAAGTCTGATCTAATCATGCATTTAACTATCTTAATGATAGTTGTTATGAATGTAATTAAGTTGTCACTGTCGCATTAGTTATAACAGAAATTTATTTGTGTTTAGTACAAACAGTTGTTTAGTTAACGTTGTTACAATTAGAAATTATTATTTCCCGCAATCATAGATTATCGTAAATTAAGCTATTATTGCTATTTATGAAAATATGGGATGTTACACTTTACTAGGTCGGCCTTAACTTAACCACATAACATAATGTTGACAGAGCCGACCCCCAATAGGGTGGTCTAATAACCCTTTAACCCACATGACTTATATAGGGCCGACCCCAACAAGGTGGTCTAATAACCCATCAAGTATAAGGTACGACACTTACAATATAAATGACGACACTTCCATATAGAGGAACAATAACATCTATATAGGAATACAAACACTTCCGTATAGAGGAATAATAACATCTCTATAGGAATACAATATACATATATGAAATACATTCCGAAGTTACAAATACATCAACACTTACATCATTTTCAAAAACTTTAGTGACAATACATGTGATAAGTTGTTTTACGTTGTTTATATGTCTTTCCTAATAGCATGTTCTAGGAGTAGTGATTACTTTCAGTCTCAAATATTAGAATAAATTGGAAATCGCGTGATAATAAACTAGGGTAATAAGGACATGAGAAACATCAGGTTCTTGAATTTCTAGAAGCTTGGCCACTATGATTCTTTTTTTCCCGAGAGTTTTGCACAATGTAGTGAAAATTCATAGCAATAAATAGTTTTCCTATTGGTCTCGGTGGATGAAAAAGTGGCAAGTACAACATCTCAGTGAACTCAATTGATGCAACAAAGTTAGCAGAAGCATAGAAGTGATTTGACCACCTTTACCATTAAAATAACCTATTAGTAAAATATGGGGGAAAGTGATAATTACCATGGTAATATATTCTCAAAGTTTAAGCTTGAAGAACACATGGCATAAGGACATGGCAGCAAAGGTTGATTTGGTGGACAAAGTGGTGGGAATTGGAGCCATTGGCACACCTATTGAGCCAAGAGTCAAATGACCCATACTGTGGTCATTTGAAGATTATTTGGACAAGGAGAGTACATGGAAAAGATAACTTGGATGACATGGTGACAAATGGAAAAGCATTAAGAACACACATGGCATTGGTCAAGCACAGGAACAACAAGCAAGCATTGGATGGTAGTCTAAGGATGAAGGACACTGCGGGCATCACCAAAACCCCAGCTGCGAGCTCATCATTGGTCAAGTAAGAATGACAGATTTTGGAAATTTCTCTCCCATTTCTATAATCAATAGAGGTTTAGGATGCCTAAAGTGAACATGAACAGATGTTTCTAGTTTTCTTAGTTTTTCATGTTTTATAAGGTTTCTTTTTTGTTTGGTTGGATTATATGAATTTATAGCTCTCAAATAAATTAGACAATATGATAAACACTATTGTAAAATATGATGATAATATGGTAATTACTTAGTGCTAATTAATTTGTAATTATTGAACACAAATTACTGGTAACAGGATCTAATTATTCAAAGTAAAGAAGTTACCTGTGTGTATGGTGCTACAATCTCCTCTGTTGTTGCCATGGTTCGTTGAGGTCAAAGGAACCAATGTCCTCCCACATGGAGGATGGAGACTAGGCCCTGAATAACTATACATTAAAACAAATCAAGTCAACAATGTGTAATTCAAAGTTAAATATATTAAACAATACGATATCAAATAAAATACAACAAATACTTGAATATTAAATAAAACAATAGCAAACCTGATCCATGAAGCTCCCTGTGGCATGTTGCTGCGTACCATGGCAAGAATAACCATAGTGAGAAAAACGATGTGTCATTGTTCTAGTAGAACTAGAAGGCCCCGCCTGGGTTCCACTTGTACCCAGCATGTTCCGACCACCACCCATAGACGGTGCAATTGTGTCTGTCTGGTCGATGTCCTCCCGGATCTGTGAAGACATAGCCACAAATGTGGTATTTCTAAGAAAATGATGTGGGGCATGCCTAACTGAGACATCAATCTCATCTAGGCCGCTACCAAACCTAGGTGGCTGAAGAGGGGGGTTTGGCTCTCTCTTGGGTGTAGGAGGTCCTCTAAGTGGGTTGCGACGGGCCTGAGGTCGATCTTGGGTAGAGCCAAGACCGACACCCTGAAACTTAGTGATGTCAAAATAGTTGACATAGTATCCTAGCTCAAACTCAGCCCATAATTTTCGAAGGAAATACTGTAGGACCTCCAAATTGTTGCACAGGGGCCTGTCAAACACCATGAACCATCTCTTTCTCCTGTTATCTCTCCATGGCTGGTAAATACACCAGTCCATGCAAACCCGTTTCCTCGTCACAGCTGGAGGCTATCCTATCAAGGTAACTATGAATTTGCTATACAAATGGGATTTGGTGATGTTGAGGTCTTTTATCTGGTCTTTGGACATCCCAGTGGAGTAGTATTCCCTCATTTGAGCCCTGTATTGGCTCAAGTTTGTTATCTCACTGTGTGCAATATTGATTGATTCAATAATGTTTTACAATGATGAAGCCCAGGAAACCCGAGAGGGTTCCTTGGTGCTCTTCAATTCATCACTCAATACCCTCAATTCATTTAAATCTTGATGTAATTGGTCTTCATGGTTTTTATTTGGTTCATTTTCCGTTCCAATGTTGTCTTCTGAAGTTTGGATTTCATTGGTTTCATTGGTTTCAGCTGATGTTTCAGGTGTGTTTGTCATCTTGTTAGGTGTAGATGGCCTGCAATGAAATTATCTTGGTTTTTTAATGGATTGTAATTTTTTTTTAAAATTAAAATTGAATTGGAAAACAAAAATAACAACCAATTTGTGCTTTGTTGAGCACCTACCTGGAGAAATTGTTGGCAAGGTGGTGTAGGGGCGTTGTGTTGGCATTGAGGGGACCTTGTGTGCTCTACGATGCGCTCACGGGGTGCATTTGTGCACTCACGGGATGGATCTATGCGCTCGTGGGTTTGTCGAAAATGACAAACCCGTGAGCTTTGTCTTTTTTTTATAAAAAAACAGGGGCACGCACGCGTTATTAATGCGTGCGCGCCATGGTGTGCGTACGCGTTAATGACACGTGCGTGCACCTTTTTTCCACGTGGACGTTTGGCATTCCCGAAGCAAGGATGTGTGCGTGCGTTTGGATGCGCATGCGCGTCGCTTTGTTTTTTTCACTCACGCACTGTTGTTGCAGTCTTTTTCGATACCAGCTTCGTGCGGGTACCCATATCATATCCAACCTTTCTAGATCTGTTGATCACACTATTGAATATGATGTTTAGATGTTTCCATCAATGCCAAGGGGGAGAATGTTGAATATGATTATCATTAATGTCAAAGGAGCTCAGTAATTACAAAGGAATAACCAAGGACACGATGGAAGGGCAAACTCAGTGAAAGACAAAGGAATGAAAAAGGAAGTGATGGCATGGCATGTATGATGATGTAGCATGTGTGATGAAACTGGAAAGACACATGATGGTGTTCTGGTGCTATCATTAAGTCAGTATTGAAATCTGACATCATTCTGGAAAAGTATGGCAAGTTTGTGAAACTTTGGAAATTGACTAAGTATGGAAAAATTAGTCAAAACTGCTCTAAGAGAATTCCCTCCATAATTCATGGTTTGAAGAAAATACTTGCACCATCATATCAGGATATAGATTGTGAAGTGGCTATCTAGTCATGGTCTCAGTTTTCCTTAATCATTTCTGAGGAGAAAGTTATAAGTCTGCCAAAATAGGGGTTCAGGATAAACTTTGGAGAAAATCTGAAAAATGGCTAAGTGTTGGAAAATTGGTCCAAGTGGCCTTGGGGAAATGCCCTCCGTACCTCATAGGTGAATGATAAAAATTATCTGAAACCATCATGCTATATCTTGTTGAAGAGGCTATCTTACCATGGTCTCAGTTCTCAAAGAGGGTTTTTTATGACGAATTTAAAGGCCTGCCAAAATAGGGTTTTAGGTTGTTTTTGCACCAGGGTGGTAAAACTGCCTAAGTGGCCTCAAGAAAATGCCTGCCATAACTCATAGGTTAAAGTAAATGCCTGCGCCATATGATCAGGCTGTAGCTTGTTGATTTTTATACCTGAACATGGTCTCATTTTGTCTTGAGAGTTTATGAGGAAGAAGTTATGGGTCTGCCAAAACAGTGTTTCAGACAGATTGCTCCAATCCGGGAAAATGCAAAAAATTATCTAAGTATAGAATTATTGGTAAAAACTATCTGAGCGACCTCATTAAAATGCCCTCCATTTACTAGTTGATGTCTTAAAATATTTTGAGAGTATGGATCTATAGAATGTTGTATGGTTCATCCAACCATATCATTGGCTTGTCCAAAGAGTCTTCGAGGAAGAAGATATTGATCTGCCAAAAGTGCCTCCTCGCTTGATTTTCACTACTCCAATAAAATACCCGCCAAGGAGAGAGAAAGAAGTTTCAAACGATGAAATTAGTCTGGATGGAATCACCTTGTTGGCCTCTATCCATTTGGTTTCTCACACTTCCAATTTGATGAAAGTAAAAATCTCATGTTATCTTAAGGTTTGACAATTTTATGTCTAAGTGTTGAATCAGCAGTTTAAAAGACATTTGGAAATGCTCGCCAAGAAGTGTACTTATGATGATAAATTCATTAGTTGGCATGGGCTTGTTCTTTGATGATCTGGTCATCTATTCATGGGCTCATATTTCTCTCTGGAGGTCACATGTGAGAAATGCAAGCCTGGCAAATTGAGGAAAAAGTTGTATTTATGTCTAAATGAAGGTTGAAGGGGCATTTGGAAATGCCCTCCATAAAGTTTCCTTGTGATGAAAAATTCATCATTTGGCATGGGTCTGATCCTTTATGATCAGGCCATCTAGTCATGGTTTCAGATTTCTCTTTGGGGGTCAGAAGTGCGAAATACAAGCCTGCCAAAATGAAAAAAATTATGTTTGCATGTTAAAAATAAATAAAATCTATTTTAATGTTAAACACGGGAAATCTGAAAGGCCATTTGGAAATGCACGCCAGAGGTTGTCTTTGCTCCATTAAAAGCATCCAATGGCATGAATATGTTCTCTGGTGATTTTTCCATCCATTCTTGGTATTAGTTCTCCATTTGGTGATCACACATGTGAGATATAAACTGAGAAAATTGAGAAAAAATATGGAAGGCAAGATAATTCAGGCATTTCTAGAAAACTACTTCATGCATAATAAAAGGGAGAAACCTGTAACTGCAATAAAAATATGACGATGGAGGAGGTTGAATGTTTTATCTATGTTGAAGGGAGTATTTTAGTAACAAATCTGAAGAATGCAAATATTAATATTTGAAGAGTTATGATTATTAAGAAAAGGCATGATTATATAAATTATAAACAAGAGATTTAATTAGATATTTCCTAGCGAGTCAATGAAACAAGAATTAAATAAATAGAGGCAAAAAATACACAAAATTTATTGTTTAATTAATAAACAAAAAATTAAATCTTTTTGAAAAGGCAAGAGTGGGAAAAGACACAAGTCCAGATTCAAGAGATGCAATGGTTAAAGGATGAGGAAGATAATATATAAACAATCATGTGAGATAGAAGAAAGATGTCT
The DNA here is from genome assembly GCA_027924585.1 of Larix kaempferi. NCBI lineage: Eukaryota > Viridiplantae > Streptophyta > Pinopsida > Pinales > Pinaceae > Larix > Larix kaempferi. The sequence goes on from BSBM01000883.1 coordinate 786,094, forward strand.
TCACAACCCAGATCAAAGAAGAAGAAAGAACAGTCAGAGACAGATAAAATGAAGTAACAAAATTGATGAAAAGAAGATCTGAAGTTTTACATAGACCAAAGAAATAAAAGGAAGAATAGAGGATGTCTAGTGAGTGTTTAACTTGAATATTTGATGCAGTACAGAAGTCAGAGAATGTAATAAAAGAGCATTATTGTCACTGTGGTCAGAATTGATGATTTTCAAAAGAGGACAGAGAACAAAATATACTGTAAGAAGTTATTGAAGTTATGAAAAACAAAGACTAGGGAGGTAGGGCGGTTCTAGGGCAGGGTACAGGCCTGCAAGGGAGTTGTAGCCTTCTTCCAGTGGTAGCTGGTACATAGGGTGTTGAAGCATCCTTTCAGTTGTAGCTGATAAACCAGGGGGTTGTAGCCTCCTTCCAGTAGTGGCTCGTAAATAACAATGCAGTAGCATCCTTGTCTGTTGTAGCAGGAAGAAACCAAGGTGTTGTATCATTCTTCAGTAGTAGCTGAGAGACTTGGGGATTGTAGTCTCCAGCAGTTTGTAGCTTGCAAAAACTATTGTAAACATAATTTTGCAGTATAGAAAGTGTTTGTGGTTTTCCCAATTGGGTTTCCACGATAAAATATGTGTCTCATGTATCTTATTGATTCCATGTTTTAAATAAGTTTAATAAGTGGTTTAAAATGGTAAAAGTTAACAATATTGATTCACCCCCCCCTCTCAGTATTGACCAATATTCTAACACACACCCCCTTCTACCCATTCAGTCTTGCCAATTTGCCAATATTGTATACATATATTGCACAATTGTATATTGCCCGATTAATTGGCTTATAGAAACGGGCGACAAGATGTTTCTCAAATCACTATGCTCATCTCGCAATAGGAATAACCTTTTTTTATGGATCCAATTATTTATATACCCACTAACAAAAAATAAAATACAATGAAATTGAAACAATGTGCATCTATGTGACTACTTGTACTTTTGTTAATACTTTTGCAAAGCAATTGCTAGAAAGTGTAATTGACTAGAAATTCTACATGACTATTCATTGTTTGAGTATATATTATTTAATTCACAAAATGTCGAAGGTACTTCCAAAATATATAATATTAGTCCTAGTTAGTTTAATTTAGAAACCCTCTCTTGGTTTTTAGGTAACTCTGAAAGTGTTTGCATGGGTATAGATATCATTTTTAGCTAAGCCTCAATTTATATATTAGCGTATTGGATGTATGTTAGTTTAATTTAGGAACTCTTTCTTGGTATTCAAGTAATTTTGAAAGTGTTTACATAGCAATACATATCAACTTGAGATAAGGCTTAATTTATATATTAGCCCACTAGATGTTTAAGTTCAAACTCTACAATTAACTAGTTCATTAAAAAAAATATCCATGTCATTGTGCATTGATAGCATATCATTATTATTTTAATGTAATGTGTCCCATGTTAGAACTGGAAACAAATTTTATCTTTGCAACTATTAGTATAATAGATCATCTTGTGCTATCTATCAGTATAATAGATCATCTTGTGCTAGCACATGAATCTTAAAAAAAAGTTATGGATAATATTGTTTGAAGTTGACGAAGTCTTGATTTCATGATATCGACACTTATAAGTACATCTACCTATAAGTGCCTCTAGAAACCTATACATGTACCTATACTATCTTGCAAAAGGGTTTAAAAAATTTGTGGATAGAGGATCCATAACCTTAAAAGTCTATTTTTTTGGTTAGTAGATAGATTGCAAACAAAAATTCAATGTCGTTCTTGCTTATGTTATGTATTCTTGGATTTTTGTTTGGTTCATTTAAACAAGATTAATTCAAAGTTCAAAAATATGTAGAAGGACTTGATAGGCATTGAGTTCAAAAAGACAAAGTGAGGACCAAACTTGGAATCTAATGGGCCTAATGAAGCTCACTATCACATAAATAAGCTAACCTTTGACAATATCAATGGAAGAATACTCACAGAGAAATGGTGTGATCTTCGTTTGTTTTGTTCATTTAGAGCTTGATATTATGTTGTCTACTTTCTCTTTGGCCCACATATATTTGCGTAATCTTGTGGTGGAAGCATGGATTTCAAATCCTCTGTACCAAACTTGGTACTAACCCCATGAAATATTATACAATAGTAAACAAACCATGACCTAATCATCATATTTCTCACCCTCTTGCCTACCACTTTGGTTATATTGGTATGATAAATTTATTTAAAAAAAACTATGAAACTATCTTACAAAGCTATGAGAAGTGAGCTAAAGTATTTCACAATTAATAAATATATCTAGATATGATTGTCCAAATTTCCTCATAGTTATTGGCTTCAATGTTCTCTTATGCAAATGTAGAAGAAAAAAAAAACACAATCTCTTGCCAACCCAAACTCCTTTGCAAGCAAAAAACACAGAGAAGCATGTTTGTCTAATTTTATTTGAAACTCAAGGAAGCATAAATTTCAATACAAGCATAATGACGAAACAAATGAAGAGTATGTAGCTATGATATCTACAACAATTTTTTTCTTGATTAATACACTTAATGGATTTGACAGCCAAAAACTTATAAGCTTAGTGTGCATTTTAGCAACAAAAAAATTGTTTCACTTTACAACACTAGAAGCACTCTGAAGCTTCCACTTAAGTGCACAAATGCTCAATTTTATTCAATACAATATTGTTTGTATGCAATGATTCCAATTCATAGATTTTCTTCAATGTCAGGTTGCTTTTTACAAAAAGCGCAAAAATTGTAAGTGTCATGTCAATGGACACCCTCCTTTAGATAACGATTTAGTAGATTTAATTGGCATCTCCATAAACTACTTTTGTTGCTTACTTTCATCGCAATTTGCAATTTCTTCAACAATCTCCTTTCTTAGCAAGTATGTAAAGACTTTGCCACCTCGTAGCACTTGTTATTAATAAATTATCACTATGAATTTCATTATCATATTTATACCAAATCTTCATGTTAGCTCTATCTTGTCACCCTTCCACATATCCATTGCCGACCACGAAAATAAGCTAGACTTTCTAGATTAGGGGAGAGAAACCAGTAGTTGCACGGGGTACCAGTAGTGGAGATAGAAATGGTGTTGGCTCGCATCAATTTTGAAAATACTTGGTACCATTTGTTGTTCATAAAAGTACTTTATGTACAAGAAAATGTCAATATTTTCATGTTTTTAAAATTACTCAATAAAAAACTTTCTTCTACATTTTGAAATAAAATTAATATTTGAAATCAGAAATTTCATTTTATGTCCCATCTACTTTAAGTCACATCAATGTTCACCTATTGGTCCCAAGCAAAAATACACTATGGTGACATTAGGACTAGACAACCACAATTTTAAATGTGGTTGATATTTGCCGATCCGCGAATATCAACCACATTTAAAAGTGTGGTTGTTGCTAGTAACTTTGGGGTTGACATGGCATCCATTTGGATTGGTCACACCTCAAGACCAATATGGTTAGATAGAGAACACGCCAAAGTATATGTCATTAAAATTTGGAGGAAAAACAAGCGATGAACAATTAAGTTACGTAAAACAGGGTAAAAAAAACGCTCACTTACTGGCATCCCTCCCCTAATTGAGCATTTGTCTTTTGGTTCCATCAAAATATGGTTAGGTAAAGAATGGTTAACTGAGCATTTGTGTTTTGTCTTAATCAAATCATTCCTAGCAAAGAAGAATTCAGAATTAAGGACAGTTTACCATTTTGATACATTTTGGCAATGCCAGCACAACTAAGATTTAAATTTTGTTAATAGCATTGCTATGTGGCGAAAATCATGGAGAGGGTGATTGGAAAGTTTAGAATCACCAACATCGAATTAAATAGAAACAAATGGTCATATTGTAACGCCAAACTCTATTTCATTGAAGATATGGCCTAATGCAGCATACAAGGAATGTGATAAAAATCAAAAGCCACTCTAAATCTAAACAAGCGTACAAATATATTTATTCAGCACGGAATTTTACTTATCACAAAACCCAATCACAGGGGGATTACTGTTTGAAATTGCATTATTCAGTCAAAAATTTACAAACTTACAATCCTTCCTGATCTGGCCTTGATCGCCTGTCAAAACCTTAGACTGACTGAGTTGAAGGAAACCACGAGTAAACCTGTCGAAAAAATACTGTTGATTTCGAGAGAAGTTTAAGACGTAAGGAACAGTTCTGGGATCCAACGCAATTTCAGAATCTATTGTTAAGAGTCCACGGTTCTGCGTGATATCCCTAAAATATTGATTATCGAACACAAAGTTAGTCAGATCGTTCGGAGCGAACGTCATGTTGGAGAGTGGCGCAGGGACTTGACAAAGCGCCGTCAGTATTGCTGAAAGAAGTGGTGACATGGTCGGGTCTTGCCTCGGAAGCAGCCGGTTTTTGAAGTTTACGCAGTGTCCCACTCCCAGTGTATGTGCACCTTCAACATCAAAAGGACATTAGAAAAACGATGAACATGCATGGATTATACTTTTCACTGATCTTGAAAACTTGTGAATGTCCCATTCGATTATTATCATATTCGAATATTGAGAATGAAAAAACAAGCTCTCGAAACAGGATAAAATTCAGGATGCCCCAGTTTTATTTCAGAAATCGCCCGCCCATTTCCCCCGGGATTTCTTGAAGGAGTTTTTATGAATTCAAATTAAACTTTCCAGTTTAGGTCAATGGTGGATCCGAACTCGTGGGACATTTTAAATCTAATTTGGTTGGTTGTTATACTATGGAAATATAGATATAGATTAGGGATCAATCTAGATTGAAGTGAGTTAACAATTACTGATTGATGAATTGATGGCTCTATATAGGTAAAAAATTACATAAATTCATTGACCACCAATAAGAATTTAGTTGAAATTCGTCAATTCAAGCAACCCATAACTCACCAAGTAGAGCAACTCCATCTTCGATACTTATATTTTTCTGGGCGAACATGTTCAACATATCTTCCACAGACATGCTTGGCAAGGGCAGCTGCGCATCCGCTCTGATATTGCTTGCAGAGACCCCGTCCCGACGTCCAGTCAAGACAGGAATGAAAGGCCCTCCAGACTGTATGCATTTCAACATTCAAACATCATGCCAATATCAACAAAAACAGAAGATAATTAGGTGACTAAAACCAATACCAATATAATATATAGTGTCTGCATAGATCGACATATTTCGAACCAGAGCAACAGCATCTCTGCCTGCCATCTGAATAATATCCGCGCAGGACACAGTAACAGGGCATGCTCTCTCCAGCGCAGCCTTGATGTCGTCAATCAAATCCAATCTCCTTAACCCAAAGTTCCTGTCGGAGATAGTCTCTGCAACGATTCCTGAAGATGAAGAAGAATGGAGAAGAACTGATGCATCGCAGCCCTATTTCACCAACCATAAAAACCATAGATATCATTTTTTTTTAACGTCGATTCTTTCATAGATCAGTTTATTTTTCCCGTAGCTTCTTCAAAATATATTCTTTTTCGACATTCAGATAATTATCATGATAGAAATTTGTTGGAAAAATTTTAAATACCTACATAAATAGACAATTTGGAATAATTAATGGACAATTTGTAACAATTAACATGTTATTGTGATATAATTTTTAGATTATACTGTTGCAATTTAAAATACCCAAAATTTCTGCTAGAATTTTGACTGGACACTCTATCCATCATAGCTTTTGTTTTCTTTGTGATATAGATTCTGGATTATATTGTATAATTTAGAATATTCAAAGTTTTGGGTGGACACTCTACTCATCATAGCTTCTTCTGGATCCTGATGATGGATAAAATGTCCACCATAAACTTTGAATATTCTAAATTGCAACACAGTATAATCGAAAAAACTATATCACAGTAAATAATCACTATAAAAACCTACATTTTCTGAAAATTAATATGTCGACAAGCCATCATAAACATCACCAATAATGCAATTACACCCAATACCTACATCGACTTGACAATCATGAAAAGAAATGCGGAGCAGAGACGCTGCAGCAGTGGGATCTCTGGAAACGCCTTGCTGCAACGTCTGCCTGGCAATAGCTTCTGCATTGGGACAGCTACTTGCATAGAAATTAAGCCGTAGGCCATCGCTGTCTCCCGCTACACCGTGCAAAGGAACTCGCAAAACAAACAAGAAAATCAGACACAGAAACTTCCAGCACACAAGACAGGCCATCAGAAAAATCTTGGTCTGCCTCCTCAAATGATGCTCCGAGCCTCGACTATCTGCTACTTTCTCTGTCTGAAAAACTACATTTTGCAAAAACTGTGGCATCCATAAATGAGGGACGATGGTATTAATTACGAGAAATAACTACGCAACCTGGCACAGAAAATTTTTGACATATTGCAGAAGCTGTCATGCCACCTATATAGCGAGCAGTGGTATTGATTACAAGAAATCACAAGCATTTGATTCGCAGAAATTTATAGCTTTACTGTGACGGGGCTTAAATGAGGAACAGTGGCTAATAAATAAACCATCAACAAGTTGCAAGTTGCAACGATTTACCTTCCAAGCTCCTGCCCCCTTGTGATTCGGGCTGTAGTGCTGCATACGCTCCATATTTCATTGTCTCTTAAATTCCCAAGGTTCTTTAATGGACCCCGCTCCTGGTAACACGGGCCGATCAGTACACTAACATCTATTTCTATTGGTATTGATAAAACCTGGGCCGGTTTATCGATATCTTCGAAGGTTATTTTAGTCTTCCACAGCAAGGAAGCGATGAATGGGGCCGCGTAATAAATCACAATCTAAGGGCCAGCTTTTCATTTTAAGTAAACGACAGATCCAAATATCTATTCACGTCATAATTGGACTCAGGATTTGGCAAGCGTAAACATCAATGATACTTGGCAGTAGAATCGGGATGAGAAAGAACGGAGAACGAGAAGTTTGGGTCTGAACTGGGCTATGCGATTAATACGACGGTGGTGATCTCATTTACACGCCGTTCAATTAGTTTCAATCAATTGGTGAGAATGGAAATTTTTGGGAAGAATAACTCTACTGCACCAAGATTTTGGGTATCGTTGTAGTTGATGTGCTCAAGTTGCGAGGATTTATTGAGGCCCATCTGGTCAAAGTTTGTGCCAGAGAATTTATTGAGCCCATCTCGTCAAAGTTTGTGCTTGGTGATTGAAGGTTCTGTTCAACCAAACAATCATTATATTAAAAACATATTTATTACTTTTTAAGTTGATTGTCACGGGATTATACTTGTTTTTTTTTCTATTTAGCCTCACTGAAACCTCCTAACTGAATCTAAACTAGGCTAACTAGGCACCTTAGAGCTTTGTGGAATGTCAAGTGCTTGTTTCAATGTAGGTGATGCTACATCATCACCACCCGACCATAGACAATGCTATGCCATTACCTTTCCCGAGCCATTAACACTTGAATGGCCTAGTGCCCAATGAATGATGATGTTGTTGTGCATCTAGCCCAATCCTTGATAGTGCTCGAAGGTCCTGTCCCGGCTCCGCCCGACCACATACCTTTGTTGCATCCATCAACGCTATTGTCCTATAGCATGGTTGAAACATCGTCCATCACATTGCCAATCGCTCCATCCTCATGTCAAATCCTACTAAGCAACGCCTTGCCAATTGTCTTGTCCTACTCGACTTGATGTCCTTGGTCCTCCTAGCATGTGCGCTAATACACCGTCCTAACCGTCTCATGGCCTATCACCCATGAGCTGATCACCAAGGCTACCAAAATGCTTATGGACTCGTCGTGCACCCTTAGTCATGTCTACTCAGAGCGCCCTCTATCACGCCATTTCCAATGGTGCTCAACATAGGGTCGCTACAATCTCCACCACTTAAAGATGTTGACGTCCTCGTTAACGTGGCTCCATCGGCACATCCAATGAAAGGGGCATTGGTGGTGAAGAGACACTTCCACGTATGCCATAATTGAATGTGGCTCTAATACCATATGTCACCAGACTAGACTTGTTTTCCCTCTTGAGCATCCCATACCATCTAAAAGTTTAGTCACAACACGTCACCGACATGAACTTGCTAGTTGGGCATGACCATCATTTGCAAGTATCACCTAGACTACGCCTCATTGAAACCTCCTAACTGAATCCAAGCCAGGCACCGTATATTTTTGTGGAATGTCAAGTGCTCTTTTCACCATAGGCGAAGCTACAGCATCGCCACCCAACCTTAGACAATGCTACACCATTGCCTCCCTCTAGCCAACAACACTTGGACGACCAACTTCCCAATGTATAACGATGTTGTCGTGCATCTGGCCCAATCCTTGATAATGCCCGAAGGTCTTGTCCAAGCTCCACCCAACCACATACCTTCACTGCATCTATGAGGAACCTACAACAATTAATTGATAAAATGCACAATATATTAGATCACAGAATATTTGTATTCATCGCAGGCCACTTCGAGGGGGCGACCTCATTTGTGCAAGCTCAATACAAATAACTTCACGGTGCCTTCATTGGCCTCAGCACGTACTTATATCCTAAGTCTATGCGCCAAAAATATGGATCAATACCATGGAACATATAATACTATGGGACGACTTACAAAGCATATGTGTCCAATACTATGGATCAATACCATGGAACATATAATACTATGGGCTAATACGAACTATGGATCAATACCATGGAACATATAATACTACAGGACGAATTACAAAGCATATGTGTCCAACAACAATTACGGGGGGTTCACTAGTGAGGCAATATCATATCACGTCCATTCATATTGGGGGGTTGAATACTCATAAAAACCTCAAAAATATATTGCCCCGTATTAAGGGGTTTTTTTTATTTGACATAGTAATATAAATATTGGGGGTTATTTTATTTGGGAGTGTTGAGGAATAACCTCCAAATCGTGGGATGGATTCATACGTCCAAATCACGGGCTCAATTCATACCCACCTAAGACTTAAGGACCTTCCATTTTTATTTGATATTGCTTATGATCCTAAGTTTTGAATAAATTTGATAATAGTGTACCAATGATAATATCGATGGAAGTCTCTTTGGATTATTGTCCTTGAGCAATGTAACATCCCGATAATTTCATAAAATTAAAAAAAAAAATTATACCAGCATTAAATGTTAAAATTGTGATTGCAGAAATAATAAATGCTTGTTAAGGCAGTATTAAATAATAAAGTCATTAATGTATATAACAATTTAACTACTATGTCCTTTTAACTAATGATGCTTTAAGACAGTGATGTGTCTTACCTCCATAAAAATGATTATGACACTAATTTGTTTGTAGTTGTAATAACTAAAATTTCAAAACAATATAAGACGAAGTTCTCCTTGACAAGTTTAATTTCGAGATGGTGATGAAAGGGTTCCTGCGAGGTGCCCCGAGACTTACTTAGCTAATTAGCTAAAGCATTTGTACATGTCCTTCTTGCGAATATTCGCAGGTAAGGATAACAATGACAAAACAATGTTTAAGAGTATTTATATTTTCCAATTAGTCGTCTTATTTGGTTAAAGAAATTATAAGTACCTCCTTGTTTCAGGTATGGAATTCTATCCAAGTTCTAAATGTATTATTTCGAAAAAAAATACAAGTTGCAGAAGTTAATAATATTTAAACAGGGTTCAAAAGTACATTATCTTGGTAGAAGTATCTATGCTTAAAAATCTTAAGATTAATTACTAGATTTGAAGAATGAATTGCTAATATGATTCTGCCAATATTTTCCAATTCATGAAACCTTTTACTACCAGGTGAAACAATTGATGGGCAAATTCAATTTGAACTTTATTCCTTTATTATAACATCAAGTTTCACTTACTATTTCAATGCTTGGTATTTTATTTAAGATAACTATGGTAGCTTCTACTTTCTCCATTTATAATTTATATATATATGGATATAGTCTTGATATTTATAAAGTCAAAATCATATTTTATTTAAGAACATAATACAATATAAGTGTGGACCCTTTTTAACTATAGGGTGAACCATTCTAATGTGATATTGGTGCATTATTATAATAAACAACTTTTATATGGTTTATTGTAATAATATTACAATGTACCGATACTATTTTCTAACCTAAGTTCTGACTATCTAAATCTTATATGCATGCGATTATTACCAATACAAACTTTTGATTTATGTAATCATGCATTCGATGGTTAATACCATAGCGATGAAGCGATATACAATGCAATCCTGACCTTACTCTATGTATTGATAATGAACTACATTACACCAAGCATTAAATATGACACTGGTAAGGAAGTGACGGTCATTAATGTCGCTGCTGCATCGATCGATGGTGTCTCGTCCAAACATTAATGGTTCTGAACCAACTCTTTAGTGGAGTGTAATGCTGTCTATCCACGTTGTCAAACAACGTGAAGCCTGGTTAAAATGTGACTCACGAAATCGAACTATGCGTAGTGAACAAGCAGCTCTCCTCCGAATTGTACATGGGATTGACTCCTTGGCATGCAGCGTTGGCATTGTCGTAGTTGTTACAATAAATGAGGTATTTATGTTATGGTTTCCCGATTCTCAAAGCATCAGGCTGTCACCTTCTCGCTCGTCGATCACAATAGATCTGGGTCGTTGAATGATAAACCCTAAATTCTCGTTGTAAGTAATGCTGGAGGGTTTCTCAGTCTTCACTTTCACGTTTTGGAGTTAGAGTGTGAGGCCGACACGCTGCTAAAACTTAGGGTTAGCAAGTTTGCTTGGAGTTTGGAACCCGCGACCTCTGCGTTATTTTAATGGTGTTTTGCAAACTTGTAAGTGAATGCTCAGTAGTTGATACCACGACCTTGGTGTGGTTTCTATTTCAGGGTGAAAGTCTATTTTTACAGTGCTGGGGTTGGATCTTTGGCCTTTCCACTCAAGGTAATACATCTCTATGTTCCATCATTGAAATTTGAGTTTTCATAAATACTTTATTTTGATTCATTCTAATTTATTTAGATGTATGTTTCACTTGCAGGGTCAATCAAAGGTCTAACATCCAAGCTTGCTGGACAAATGAACGTCGAGGACTCCGCCGTCCTGGTAAGTCTCGAGTTCAACCATAACCCTGGACTCGTCGGAAGTTAAAACGTTCTGCTCAGTAAAAGATTTAGGTTAATCCGTAAGCAATGATAATGTTTAGACTGAGTTTTTGTGTTGCCGAGGCTTCAAGCCTGCATTGTAAACTGAAAATATTTTACAATGGAACTACTGTACCGGTACGATGAATTCGTAAACTTTGATTCTTATATAGACCATTTCGAACCCTTCCTTATACCAGCGGACGGTAGGGACCTAGAATCAACCAGTGTAATCTGACGGATGCTTCAACTAATTGTGAAATTGCCACGGATTCTACTATTGCAGCAATGGAAACTACTATTCACCCGCCTGCTTTTGTGAAGCCCCAATACTGTGGGAAAATCCTTATTAATTACGATGTTTAATGTAGAGGTCAAATCAAGGACGGAGATGTCGTGGATAGGGTTTCCTTATGTGAGTGTAAAAACATTATAGTAAGAAGAGACGTGCTAAAATGGTGGTATTCATTTTCACGTAGCTTGGCTCTGTAGACAAATCCCAAAAGCCTTTCATTAGGGTCCAGAAACTTGAGCTTTCTTTAAGGGATGGCTTATTTGGATTATGCCTTACTTTCCTTCCTAAAAGTAAAGGTGACTTCAAAGGTGCTGGGGGAACCCTTGTTAGATATGGTGAAATATGAAAAGAAAGGGCTCGCGCACATACGAATAAAAGAAGAGCCCGTCCGGATTGAACCGGAAACTCCCAGCCCAAGCACACTAAGACGATATCATTAGAGATTACAAACTAGCCGTTATAGTACTAATTATTACTTAACATATTCCTTGTTTGCAGACATGAAGCGGGCGGATAGAACCAACCTTGTATTGGATCGTCTCACGGAGAGATAACCTTCTCAATAATATTTTGAAATCAGTGCTTTTATTTCAACTGGAGTTGCAGTTATGAGACTCTGAGACTTCTGACGGATAGTGTGGCAACAAGCATCGCCGAAAAAACCTTCTGCTGACACGTTTTTCCGGTGTCTACCTTCTTCAAAATTGATCTTTGTGTTTAATTATTCTAGCAGATTCTTCAGTGGCAGTCGACGAATGGTGGAATGGCGGCAACAACTAGTTCTCTCTGATCCAATAGCTGCGTCGTTCTTCAGCATCAACGTTTGTTTTCAGAGATTTCAAATGACAATAAACTGCCGTTAGTTAGATCTATTATCATCTAAAATTAGGGTTGTTTAGTTCTATTGTCATCCAAAATACAATTAGGGTTAGGGTTGTTTAGTTCTATTATCATCCAAAATTAGGGTTGTCCCTTGCTCAAAATGTTTATTTCCAGGTGGCCCTGTCAATAATGTTTACTAGAAGGAAAGTTTCATATATATCATAAATTTCATTTAGATAAATATTATTTTTCACATTTTTAAATTTCTATAATTAATTAATGTATATTTGTATTCTACAATAAACATACATATATATATTAAAAATATCTAAGTTTATTTGTGATAATTTGTAGCGAAGGCATAGATAACAAGCAATTCGTAGTACTTAACTAGTTATTTTATTGTAAGAGAAATGTTACAAGATTTTAATCTAGTTGTTTGTCAATATAAACCTTAGACTAAATGCAAACCACACTTAAGAAAAAAACTTGGGCTTCAACATAGAACCAAGACATCACACTTAGAGCACCTACCCTTTTAACCAAGATATTATAGGCTACATGTCTCATTAGAATTTGAACTTGTATTAAAAGACTACTAAACAAGTAACTCTCAACTAAGCTAACTCTCCTTAAGAGATCAATGAAATCAAACAAAAGTATAAAGCAAAGTGTCACCATTAACCATGTTTTATAAACAGAGAGCATCTAAAATTTTAGATCAATAAAGGTTATCAAGATAATGTGATATCTATATATTGGGTTATAATTTTAAATATTTATTAGTGATTATTTATACAATCATGTATTAGCTAGGATAATATAATATCTATATATTGGGTTATAATTAAATGTTTATTAGTGATTATTTATACAATCATGTATTAGTTAAAGGATGTTGATACACCAATGAACATATAAATATCAAAGATTAAAACATAACTACACAAGTATAGATAATTAGATTTTTTTTTTTAAATTTATAATAAAAACTTTGTAAAGTTATAGATATTTAAGAAAAACAATTACTAAAAACATATATGAGAAATGAAGGTCTTATCTACCACCTTACAAATGTTCAATAGTGAGTTAGTTGATTCAATATTCATTCTACTTCTAATGTAGTTATTGTAAATTTTTCATTAAAAACTTATAAAAAAAAGAGAATCTTGCCTATCACTTTTCACATGATTCATGACCAATTTATTCAATATCCATTTTACCTATATAACATAAATAAGTTTGATTAGATAAAGATAAATCACAAGAATAACATGTTAACATAATAAAAAAAAATAAAAAATAAAAAATACGACAAAGTTGGTTTACTAGTACTTTTTACAAAATATTTATTTTAGAATATATATACGACAAAGAGTATCTCAATCTTAATATGTTAGACTCTTCTCTTGAATTTCACTCTTTTTTTTTACAAATTAGATATTTAACATTTGTATATTTTTTACACATGATATGTTTCTCCTCAACATTTAGATTCATTAGGTTAATAACATGTTCTTTTTTTCTTTTTTCAACAACTCAACTTCTTTGAATTTAATTACGTTATGCATCTCTTTCAATCCACTAAGTGCGTGCTGGTGAGTGCGAGTGATCTTCCGTTCCAATTATTTAGCAGGATACAACTTGCGAATTAAGGACAGGAATCTCCCTTTCCCGGAAGATCGAGCTTGCAAACGAGTGCAGTTGTGGCGAGTTAACTTATAGTGCTTTTTGTACATATCCAAGAGCCCTTGAAACGGTTAAGTGCCCCTATCGTGTTGTGTCTGATCGACGTTGAGTGCATCTATTGCATCTATCTCCCCCAACTTTGACCTATTCCAATCTATTGAAGGCGAGCTCACCCTATTATTATATAAAAGAAGGCGAATGCAAGCGGCAAGCTATCTTAGTAAACTAGCGAACATAGGGCTCCTGTTTGTTACAACTTGATAATATGATATAAAGGGGGTGTTAAAAATGGGTTGATAAAAATGGATACCTACAATATCTAGTGAAACTAGGGGTTTTCTTAATTGGAAAGGCATATTGGGAGGGGGGTTCAACAATACAATTTTAGGATGCATTTTCCAATATTTAGTGAAATTAGGGGTATTCTTTAATATCACGTGAACGATTGTGCTATGCAACAAGTTCATTGAGTGAACCCCCCGTGACAACAATATACTAACAAAGTAAAGAGAAGGGTTGACACAAGTTCCTAACAACATCCATCAACATTATTTTCCTAGCATGGTTGACACACTGCCCATCACATTGCCAATCATGCCATCCTCCGTTGAAGCCTACTAAGCATCGCCTCACTAGTTGTCTCGTCCTACTCAACTTGATGTCCTTGGTCCTCCTAGCTTGTGCACTAGTACACCATCTCATGGTCTATCACCCATGAATTGAGCACCAATGCTAGCAAAATTCGTATGGACTTGCCATGCACCCTTAGCCATGTCTACTCGATGCACCCTCCATCACACCATTACCAAGGGTAGAGACCATTGGGTGCCGGTGAGAGTGCGGACTCTCCACAACACGACTTGGCAGCTTGGCGAGGAGCAGGCCCACATGGAAGTAAAGTGGACATTGACGAGCAAGCAAGTGTGGCAGTGCGAGTTGGCCCGGTAGGAAGGTGGGCGCACGACCACGCATTGCGGAACGAGTTCGGTGGACCGGCGAGCTGGAAAGTGGGCATCAACTCATTGGGAGACTTAGCATGTGGAAGGGGGCAGCCACAAGGGCAAATCCATGGGCGCCCACAACCCAACACACGAGTATAAGTAAGGCGTGGAAGCATCCAAGGAGGGAATCATCCAACGATTGGAAATCAACGAAGTCACCAGTCAGAACACGGGCAAGGAGCTCGGTGGGCACAATCTTGCCGAGGCAGTTTTGGCAGATGCGGCGCAAAATGGTGGAGTAGTTGGGAAAAGTTACTGGAGTCCATAGGAGGCAGCCCCGCGGGTGCTTCAGGAGGAGATCAGGCAGAAGTTCAGCATGTTGTCGGAGCGGGAAACGAATTTCTTGGGGTTTCTTGTGAGAGCTACGGTCAGGCACTCACCTAGGTTACGGCTAGTTAGGTTGCACTTTGTAAAAACTCTCTTATAATATAAACCTTGGCATGCCCGGTTTCGGGTGCCACCCATGTATCTTTGTCTCTTGGTATTGCATTTTTCGCTAAGTGTTATGTGGGATGTTTACACAAAATGGCTAAGTATTGAACTGTATAAAGAGATAAAATGTTACGCGGGTTAGGCGTAGTTTGTTGGGCTCCCAAGCCAAGTTGGTCTTGCCACCAGCCAGGAAATTTCTGAGTAGTGCCGCATGAGCCAGCGGAAGGAAAAAGAAACTTAGTATTTTGAGTCGGGCCGGTGCAGCCCCGTGATAGTGACTTCGTTGAGATGGCATCATAGAATCTTAGATGTTGTCATGGGCAAACAATATGGTAATATAATGCATGTTGTATAATAACAATTGGTTGTGAAAACAATAAAAACAATTGAAATACATATGGTATAGATTGGGATATATGGAGCTGGATTAAAACCTAGTGGTGTATATCCGAATTTATATAACTTTATTTCATTGCTAATGGTTATGTATTTTTCTGCTACATATTGTTTGCCATTGTTGTGGACCAATTCTTTTAACCAATATGTGATAAGATTTTTTATAGACAAATATTTATATCTTGCAAATAATTCGCATTGATGATACTTAGCACTATTAAAACTACATAAAGAAAAAGTGCATAGGTGCAAAGTTCATTACTCCATCTAAATAAACAATGCACCTCCATTGTTGCTTAACACTATTAGAACTACGTAAAGTAAAAGTGCATAGGTGCAAAGTTCACTGCTCCATCTAGATAAACAATGGTCCTTAGTTAATGTTGTTTAGCACTATTAGAACTACATAAAGTAAAAGTGCATAGGTGCAAAATTCACTACTCCATGTAGATCAACATTGATCCTTGGTTAATGTTAGAAGTGGCTCCCATTGCTTTAAAGTGTTTTATTGAAGAATCATTCTATCATTATCTAATAAATGGGGAAACTTTTATTACACATGCTTAAGTGTAAAGTACTTGACTTATGGGTACGTGTAAGATAGTGATGGATGAAAGCGTAGCAATAGGGTGTGCAGGAATGTAGCTCACTTGGTGAGTGATGAGGTCGGGGCTTTCTGATAGTGCAAGACGGGGTTCAATTCCCCTGCACTCTTTCGCATGAAAACAAAGGGTGTGCAGGAATGTGCATGCATTCATGTTTCTATCATTTTGGTGCCTTCCAAACCATCATGCAGCTACCATGAATTTTTCCAAATAGACATACGCATGTGCTTTAGGAATGTGCACACATGCTTTAGGAACATACACACATTAATAACACGTGTGTTATTTTTAATATAAAAATATATATATATACTTTAGTAATTTTGTATAACTTTCTTTAGTTGTTTGGAAAGGTATTGAAGAGATCTACATGCTTATATTATTATCTTTTCTATGTTTATACATAAATAATTGCTTATTTTGAAGAAGAATAGAAAATGCATGTTTAAGCCGTGGTTGATACTTCAAACCACCACCACATAGTCCATCTAACGAGGATATTTGTTCTTCAATGGTAATTGTTAATGTAATTGTAACTTCGGAATGTATTTCACCTGTGTATATTGTACTCCTATAGAGATGTTATTATTCCTCTATACGGAAGTGTCGTCATTTATATTGTAAGTGTCGTAACTTATACTTGATGGGTTATTAGACCACCTTGATGGGGTCGGCCCTGTATAAGTCATGTGGGTCAAAGGGTTATTAGACCACCCTATTGGGGGTCGGCCCTGTCAGCATTATGTTATGTGGTTAAGTTGAGGCCGACCTTGTAAGCTTATTAGGCAAGTCAAGTCAAGTATAAAGAGAGTGTGGGAGGCACTCTATTTGATCATTCACTTTCTCACTTATACACTCATTGGAGAGTGGCACACTAGTGGAGGAGAAGAAGCTGTTGCTAGGAGACTATCTCTTATGCTTTGGTTTTGTATCATTGCTCTATATATCTCTGAGGAAGTTATTGGGTTTTTTCACCTTCTTGGTTTTCCACAAGGAAACTCTGTGTGTCTATTGTCTTATGTAATTGCTTGTTGTGATTGATATGATTGATATGTTGTACATGTTATTCTCTCAGTAAAGATCCTAGAGTATATTGAATTGATGCTAAAAAATTAACAATAATTAGGTGCTCTCGAGAGGTTTTTCACACGATGGATAGGTTTCAGAGACTTAACCATAGTAACATAAGGGAAAAAAAGGTAATTAGGCTCCAAATGAAGCATTTAGGGCTCATGGACCATGAACAAGGCTTCAAACCATCACATGGGCCCTCTAAAGAGGATGTTTCGCATCCAAGTGGAGTATGGTTGCTCCTATGATTCCTTGGATAGTATGGATGGGTTTCAAGGCATTAACAATGGAAATGGGATGAAAATAAGGTCTTGGAGTGTCTAGGGACCAAGGACCATGAACAAGGGCTCAAACCATAGAACATGCATTGTATAAGATATCATTATCCTTAAAATGGGATATGGGTGTAAATATGAGGTTTTGTGCACTAAGGATGGGTCTTGGACCATGGTTGAGGAAGAAATTGAGGGAATTATTCCCTAGCATAATATTCTTGAGGTAATGGGCAATGATCAAGGCCCTTAACCAAAACATACACCCTTTAAATTGGATCTTTGGCATAAAAGTTGGATATGGGCACAATCAAGAGTTTTTACATAATGAGCTAGGTCTCAACACCTTGACCAAATTCATGGGAGGAAAGTAAGAAAATTACACCATAAATGGATATTTAAGGTTCATTAATTGTGAACATGACCTAAAAACACAACATAGGTGATATTTTACCTCTAGATGGAATATGGATACCATAATCCATTATGAAGTCTTATGCACTAGGCATGCATGTCTTAAGTCTTTGGTCATGGTCAAGGGAGGAAAATAATATCATTAGGTTTTTTATGAATTGCTTGAGGATAAAGGGCCATAACTAATGCTATAAACCACATAACATGTCCTCTATATGGCATCATTGTCCTTAGAAAAAGATATGGGTACCATTACAATGTTTTGTGCATTAGAGATAGGTCTTGAGGCCTTAACTATGGTTGTGGGAGAAATCTAAGGAATTAGATCCTAAACAAAGATTCTTGGGCCAATAGGCCTTGAACTACAACATGGTCCCTCTAAAATGGATTGTTTGCATAATATTGGTATAGGGGTGTCATTAGGAGTTTTTGCGTAGTAGGGATGGATCTTTGGGCCTCAACCATGATTGGGGCGAGAAAAATAAGCTCCTTCATCCTTAAATTAATATTATAGGTCTTATGGGAAAAGAAAAATTTATCAAACCACCTCAAAACCCATTTAAAAAGCACCTTCATCCTTGATTTGGATATCGGTACCATTAGGATTCTTTGCACACAAGAGAATGCTTGTGGGACTTTGTCCAAAATGAAGATTCTAGGGTCTTGGTCCCTAAAATAGGCCTAAAAGCACCATAAAAACCTGTATCATTGAACTCTAAGTGGGATGTGCGCATCATTAAAATATTTTATGTACTTAGCTCGGGTTTTAGGTCCTTGACCATGGTCAATGAAGGAAAACAAGGGTCATATGATCAAAAATAGTCTTCTAGGGATCATAAACTTTTGCCTCTGAATGAGATATGGGAACCATTAGAAAGTTTTAAACAAAATGGATGGGTTTTGAGGCCTTTCCCATGGTCATGGGATAAAATAAAATTTCTTAGGACTTAAATGAATATTTTAAGGCTCGTGAGCCATGAATGACTCCTCAAACCACTACAAAGGCCATTTAGAGGGGTTATTTAGCCTTTGATTGAGGTATGGGTGCCATTAGGATTTTTTTGCACCAAGTATGGATCTTTGGGTCTTGACCATGGTAAGAAACACAAATAAAGGGGCTCAAGCCTTATATAAATATTTCAAGGATATGGTCCATGAACATGGCCTCAAAGCACCATATAGTCCCTCTAAAAATGATCTTTGATATTCAAGTGGGATATGGGAACCTATAAGACTTTTTTCATACTAGGGAAGGGTATTGGGATCTTAACCATGGTCAAGTAGGGAAAGAAGATCCATATGACCTAACTAAAGCATTCATGGGTCATGAGACAAAGGGAAATCCTGAACCATTATGCACACCCTTAAAGAGGAAATTTAGCTACCAAGTGGGATACATGCACCATTAGCATAATTTGTTCACCAAGGATGGGTCTTTAGGATTTATCCATGGTCATGTAGGAGCCATTGCAAGGTTTTCCATAGTAGATGATTATTAAGACTCTACCCACAGTCTAAGGATAAAAATCAATGTCTTATGGCTAAAATATGTTTTTATGGTTTATGGACTATGTATAGGGTCAAAAACCACCACACAAGCCCTATAAATGGAATCTTTAGCCCACGAGTATAATATGGAGACCATGACAAGCTTTTGCATGCTTTGGATTAGTATTAGGGCCCTAACCATGGTCCAAGAATACCCACTAGATTATTAGGGACAACCACATATTGTTTTCTTAATATATTAATATAATGTAATGATTGAAGTATAAAACTATGCTAAGATAGGAGGATTTTAGCCCCAAAACTAAAGTCTTAATTCCTTAATCTACCTATGTGTTGTGTAAGGACAAGGTCAAGATTCTTGCAAATAACCCATTCATAATTCTCAGTGGCTTGCTAACAGCATTGTAATCACTTGGAATGATAGCATGAAATCTAGAGGCGGGACATATGACTATGAATCCTAAAAATATATTTTAGGCTCTATTGGTTGTCATTGGACAATGGTTAGGGCCCTAATACCAATTTGTAGTGTACCGAACCTCTTAATGTTATCCATATTATACTTGTGGAGTAATGATTCCATTTACAGAACTTGTGTGGTGGCTTCAGAACCAATGCCCACTCTATGGACCATAAAATTATATTTTAGTACCTAAGACATTGATTTTTTTCCCTAGACCATGGGTTATATTATGTTTCAAGAACCATCTAGTGTGGAAAACCTATAATGGTTCCCATATGAATATGGTCAAGGGATTGAGATCTATCATTGGTGAATAAAATATCCTAATGGCATATGTATCCTTCTTGGTGGCTAAAGATCACATTTCAATGGCATGTGTAATGGTTCAAGACCTCATTTTGTCCCATGATCCCTAGAAGCTTCATTTGGGTCATATGGACCATTTTTTCCCCACTTGACCATAGTCATCATACCAATATCCATCACTAGTACATAAAACCTCTTATAGGCACGTATATCCCATTTAGAGATCAAAGACCCCTTTGAGAGGGCCTATGTGATTCCTTGAGTCCCTTTGGTTCCTCTTACCATAGTCGAGGCCCCAATATACATTCTTGGTGCACAAAACCTCCTAATGGAACCTATATCCTAAGTGAAGGTTGAACATCTTGTATAAAGGGCATCTATAGTAGTTCAAGGACTCGTTTATTGATCATGAGGCTTAAAATATTCATTTAGGTCCTAAGACCTTTTATTTTATTCAATGACCATGGTCAAAGACCCATCTGTTATGTCTAAAACTTTCTAATTGTGCCAATATCTCACTCGGAGGTCAAAGGCTCCATATAGAGGGTTTATGTGGTGGTTCAAGGTGTCATTTTTGCATTATGAACCCTAGAATATTAATTTAGATCCTATGACCATTGTTTTCTTTTAATGACCATGGTTAACCCTCCAAGACCCATGCTAATATGAAAAATCTCTTAATGATTCCCATATCCCACAGAGAGGCTAATGATCTAGTTCTATGTGGCGATTTGTGATATATCTTAGGGACTAGGGTAATAGAAACTCAATTTTGGTCCAAAGGCCCAAGATTCATCTCTTGCGTACAAAACCTCCTAATGATATGCATAACCCACTCAAGGACAAAGGTACCCCTGATGGGTTTTGTGGTGATTTGAGGAATATTTTGTCCCATAAGACTAATAAGATTCATTTATGGTTTAAGGACATTATTTTCCTCCCCCAATCATGGTTAATTCCTTGTCAGACCCATGCATACTACAAAAAATATCCTAGTAGTGCCCCGATCCTACTCATATGGAAAAAAATCACTTTTAGAGGATGTTTGTTATAGTTCAAGGCCTTGATCATTTCCCATTAGCCCAAAAATCTTCATTTCGTGTTTAATTACTAGGAATTATACCCCAACCATGGATAAGACCTTAAGACCCATCCATCATGCACAAAACATTGTAATGGTACCCATATCTCACTTGAAGGACAATGATCCCTTGTAGAGGACATATTATGTGGATTACACAATTATTTATGGCCCTTTATTCCTAAAGGATTCATCTATGGACAAATAGTTTTATTTTCCTCCCTTGACCATGGTCATTCCATTAAGACCCATCTCTACCATGCAAGACCTCATAATGGTGCCCATAATCCACTTGGGGGCCAAACATCACCTCTAAATGTTATGTGTTGTAGGTTGAGGTCAATTTGATGGCCAATGAGCCATGGAGATTAATTTATGGTGTAATTTTGTTATTTTCCTCCCTTGACTATGGTTAAATCCATGAGACCCATCCCTACTACACAAAAAGTCTTAAATCCATCCATATCCCACTCATATTCCAAAGATCCACTTTAAATGGTCTATTTTGTTTTTCAAGGCCTTGCTCATGGCATATTAGCTCAAAAATATTAATTTAGGGAGTAATTCCATCAATTTCTCTCCCAACATGTCTAAGATTCACCCTTAGTACACAAAACCTAATATTGACACTCATATCCCACTCTAAGGACAATGGTCATCTTTACAGAGCATGTGTTTATGGTTTATGGTCTTATTCATAACTCTTGGTCCCTAGAAGCTTCATAAAGGGCTTAAGGTCCTTATTTTCTTCCCATGCATATTGGTAAGGCCTCGAGACCCATGATCGTTTCTATCCAAGGCATTATAGGAGTAACCATATTCCACTTGGAGGATGAGTATCTACTTTAGAGGGCCTGTGTGGTGGTTTGAAGCCTTGAAATATTTGTTTAGAGATTAATTCCCATGCTTTCCTTTCCTTACAATAGTCAAGTCCTTGAAACCCATCATTCATGTGAAAAAACTCATAAGACAACCCATATTACCAATGGAGTTCGAATATCCCCATTAGAGAGATTATATGGTGGTTTGAGATACTGATCATGGCCCGGACATTTATTATGTATTCTTTTTAAAAATAAGTAATTACTTTTTTAGAAACATAAAAAGATCATAACATAATTATTTATATCTCTTAATGACTTTTCCAAAGAGCTAAAGAACTCCAAACACTGATGTCAAGGTAGAAAGTTATGGCAAAATTACTAAAATATTTTTATATTAAAAATAATGGACGAGCGTTTTTCAAGTGCATGCACATTATTTGAAATTCATTTTTTTTTATGGAAGAGTTTCCACCCACACACGTATTTTTTTACATGCTTTCTCAGGATTTAGGTTCAGTATGGCGATCCTGATGGTTCAGATTATAAAACCAACAAAAACTCCATTTTTCCAAAGGAGTAAGCTAAATGTTAGATTGTTTGCACCATTTTTTCGACGATGTTTTTGGCCATAACCCAACTGGAATTATTAAAATTATAAATATTCATTGTTTAAATTGCATAATTAGGGTGCCCAAGGGTTTTGGAGGGCATTGAATACATCTCTACAATCAAAAAATTCAATTTCAACAATGAAAACTCACGATTTCAATAATGATTTGTTGTCGGATCCTAGTAAAAAATGGCCCTAAAAGTGCAAAACTTCTAACTATTAGCTTGCTCCTTTTTCCAAATGCCTCAAAATATATTCATTTTTCATGTTAATTTTAAATAGGTACACAAATCCATTGTTGATGAAATTACATGTGCATATAGATCTAAAAATGTAGATTCCAAATATATAATTTTTTAAAATAAATAATGGTTTCATTTAGGATTTCACAGGTTGCAGTTATTTTCAAGGGGAATAAATAATGGTGTTTACTATTTTTTATGTATTTTTGTCTTGACGTATATCAAAATCTTAAAATACAATCATCTCTTGTTCCTACCATAAGTTTTTATGGCCTTACCCATTTTGAAAACAAATTATATGTTGCACTAGCTTAGACTCGGGTCTACAATATAACAAAAACAAATCATTTGATTATGTTAATTCCCTCATACCACACACTAACACACAACTACGTGTTTTTAACAACTATTTTTTTCAAAAAATTTAATGTTATATATATATAACTTTTTATGGCCTTACCCATTTTGAAAACAAATTATATGTTGCACTAGCTTAGACTCGGGTCTACAATATAACAAAAAAAAATCATTTGATTATGTTAATTCCCTCATACCACGCACTAACACAGAACTACGTGTTTTTAACAACTATTTTTTTCAAAACTTTTAATGTTGTATATATATATATATATATATATATATATACAACATTAAAAATTTTGAAAAAAATAGTTGTGCACAAAAAAAATTATGTTATTTATTTTAGGTACTCAACGAATACACTAACACAAACATATGCACTATATTTTTGGAGGAAAACTAACATATCATTGTTAGGAAAATGCAAATATCACATGGTTATTAAAAAAATACATAAATAAAAATATATATATTTGAAAATCTTAGTCAATTTCCTACATTTCATTTACTTACATTGTATTCAAATTCATTGTCAAAGTACCTTGATTATCTCTTCAAGTCAACATATTATTGTTTTTTCATGGATGCATTGCCACTAACATGTCATGATAGACCATCATTAGTTTGCACTCACTCTTATGCGAGATATTGGTTTGCATTTACATTTTGAAGAGTTGAGTAGCCTTCTTGGACATGTGTGACCCTATCAATTATTTGGGAAAATTGTAAAGGTGTGAGGATTTTAAGGCCAGAGGTGCTCAACATTAAGCATTGATGCATCCTAAGGTGCATTGGAAAATCAAGTTTGATGCTTCTCGTTGTAGGAGTGGATTATGCATTGAATGATTTTATTCATTCTACCATGTGTGGCAAGAGGAAGGTATGGAATACCACCCTAACACACACACAACTAAATAGGGAAAAGGAGACAGTAGATTTGTCACTCAATTTTAGGGAAAAAACAATAAATCCTAGGGTGATCAGGAAAGAGATGACAAAAGAGAGGGGGTGAACCACTACGTAATTAGGTTTTAGGTCTTGATTTTGTTAATGTATGGTTGTCAATTATTAGCATACTTCACTTAGGTTTCAAACTAAGTTTTACCATCAAATTAGTAAAGGAAAGAAAACTAAGAATCGAGGGTTAATGAGCATGGAGCTCTCTTTAAGAACAACCAGTACACTCTTTTCCAAAGTAACAAGAAGGGTCAAGGGGATTTAACTCATTGGTATCCATAAATAGAAACCAAAAGTAGATTAGGGTTGTTGTGGAATCACAATGAGGCTTACTAAGTGATTATGGGCCTAATAAGGGATTTGTACCCCCATTGAACCCATAAATTTAGGAAATACCTCAAATGAGTGCCACAAGGGTCAAATTAGAGATCTAAATCGAAGGCTAAGGATTAGACCAAGAGAGAGACGAAAACCAAGGATCACACCAAAGTGCTAGGCATCCCTAAGATGTCATATGACTAGGATAATGTAATGGGTCTTAAGAAAGGTGGTCCACCACAGAAAGACATGAAAGTAATACAAATGTGAATTGCAATTAGTACTCAAGTGTGAATCTTATACACTGCATATTTTGTCCCGTGCACAAGATGCTATACATGGGAAGAGAAAATGATAGTTGTAAATGATAGTAGTAAAGCTACTAAATGTAAGTGATGAAATTAGACAATGACTAATAAATTTTACTATCGTGTAAAAATACAATGTCATAATTATGATATTAGAGATAAGAAAATCCTAACTACTGTGTTACTGAAATGGAAACCAAAACACAAGAAATGTGGTCACCAACTTGGCGATAACTGTGACCTCAAAACAAGAACTCTAGCACTAAAAACACATATTTTGAATCAAAAACATCAAAATCAACCCTTGAAACAACCAATACAACCTTTTGGGGGGGGTAAATTTATAACATTTTTCAACCATGGCCACCCGTAATGTTGCAACCAAAAACCTTAAAATCAACCCCCAAATCAAAAGGTATACAACCAGTGAAATAAATTTTTTTCAAAGTTAAAATTACAACTTGTTTGAAGTCATGGACTTGATAACCGTAACTATTGCAATCAAAAACTTTAAAAGCAACCTCCAAATCGAAAAGTGATGCTACCAGCAGCACCCTTTTTTCTTCAGGGTTAAAATTAAAAGTTGTTTGAAAGCATGGCTTTAGCAACAATCATCATCACAGCAGAAATCTTAAAATACACCACCCAGTCGAAGAGTGTGACTACCACCAACCCCCCACTTATTCTTTTGGGTAAAATTAAAATTGTTTGAAACTGTGGTCATGGAACCATTGCAACCAAAAATCCTAAGGTCAATCCATCAAATAATAAAGAAGTTCTATCAATAGCACCCATTTTTTTAGGGTATAAAATTGCAACATTTTTAAAACCATGCCCTGAAAATTTGGCGCTAATGTCCTAAATAAAATCTTAAAATGGGGGAAAATGGGGGAAAACAGGGGAAAATGAATAAGAAGAAATAAATGAAATGAAAAATTCAAAATGAATCGGCATTGAAAATGAATTGCCATTCAAGGGGTGAAACCTCAATATTTGGAAAAAACATAATTTAAACCAAAACAACATAATTCAAAATTATTTGTTATTAAAAAGAAATTAATAAAAAAATAAAACATTGCTTCAATTACTCTCTGTTTAAAATAAATAATAAATAAAGAAACGACAATTTAAAACAAATATCAAAAAAAATTATTGAAAAAATAACAAAAGAATTTAAAGAAAAGGGAAAATAATAAATTAAAATTTATTTTATATATAGATAGGTATATAGATAAATAGATAGATAGAGAGCCGAGAGGGTTAGCCCAAGTGGTTGAGTGTACTTGTGAATTGGAAGAAGGATATCATGGGGTCAAGTCCCCAGGTTGATTTCCTCTATGAATATTGTGGGCCTCAATTAATGTCTCACCAATTGAGATTTTAAAAACCACAACAGAACGATTTATCTTGAGTGCCATCCGTGAAATGAGGGGGAGTGCCCAAGATATATATATATATATATAACAAAGGTTTTTTATTTTTTCTTTGTGGGGTGGGATAGGGGGAGGGTGGAGTGGAATGGATGATTACCATAATCATCCCTTCCCCCTAGACCCTCTCATTCCTTCCTCCTCTACCTACCATCCCCCTCCCCTCCTCCTCCTTATCCCTAAAAGGGTGGAGTGGAGTGGAGTGGTGCACATCTTTAAGCGAAATGGGGTTGCAGGGTTGATGAAAACCCTTGCCAAGAAGTCTGTTCCAGAAAAAGGCCAGGGTTCACGCTGTTCACTATGCCAACCTACAGTAATGCAACACAAGGGTAAGGAACCTGCACCCAAGATAGCAAAACCGAAAATGATGGGCTCCAAGAAACCACAAGCTCCACTAGCAGACAAAGAGCATCCCACATACTTAACACCACCGTATATCTCTTCACGAGCATTAGATGCACCAGCCTTAAAGATTACCAGAAACTCCCGATATGAGATACCGCTCCCACCGATGTCCAGTCATGTCAAACAAAAACAAAATTTGTTAGGCAAGATCGCAGATTGCAAGTTTGAAGATTATGATTTACTGCAATAGCTCTGGGAGCCTAACGAGCCAAAATACTCTCAGTTTCAACCAGATAGTTACATGTGCCAAAAAATGGACGTGAAGAACAATCCACTGATGGTAGCGCAGAGTTGGATTTCCGAAGTCGTGGAATTAGGAATTATGAGCCTGTTGTGGATTCCACACTTCGAAAGGATTCCCGAACTCAATGTGGTGGTGCGCACATTGATATTGCACACACACCAAGGTTACCTCTGGCTAGATAGGAATGTTGATCTCAACATAGACTTGATCCATAGGATCACGGGAATAAGTAAGCGAGGTGACAACCCTCATAATTTCTTTGGGGGCAAACCAAGGACAAAGAGATCGTTGCGCAGATGAAGGAGCAATTCAACATTACAAAAGGAAAACGAGGTTTCTGTTGAGGTGTATTTACTATCTTAAGGAATCACCAAAATATTTAATTATCGACCAAGGTTGGTAATCTTAGTGTTGATGTATATGTAACATCGGAATGTATTTCACATATATGTATATTGTATTCCTATAGAGATGTTATTATTCCTCTATACGGAAGTGTTTGTATTCCTATAGAGATGTTATTATTCCTCTATACGGAAGTGTTGTCATTTATATTGTAAGTGCCGTAACTTATACTTGATGGGTTATTAGACCACCTTGTTGGGGTCGGCCCTGTATAAGTCATGTGGGTCAAAGGGTTATTAGACCACCCTATTGGGGGTTGGCCCAGTCAGCATTATGTTATGTGGTTAAGTTAAGGCCGACCTAATAAAGGTTATTAGGCAAGTCAAGTCAAGTATAAATAGAGTGCGAGAGGCACTCTATTTGATTATTCTATTCTCACACACACTCTTTGGAGAGTGGAGCACTTGTGGAGGAGGAGAAGCTGCTGCTAGGAGATGTCTATCTCTTATGCTTGGGTTGTATCATTGCTCTATCTATCTCTGAGTAAGTTATTAGGGTTTTTTACTTTTATGGTTTTCCTCAAGTAAACTCTGTGTCTCTTGTGTGCTTGCATTATTGTGTCCATGATTGATATGCTGTAGATATGTTGTACATGTTCTCTCAGTTAAAATCCTAGATCAGATTGAAGTAAATTCTGAAAAATTAACATGGTATCAGAGCTAGCCTGAAAGAAGGCATGGTATGGCATGTATGACACTTGTTGCACTTGCGATGTTAGGGCTTGATATAGTAAAAACTAGTCATCATAGAACTTTTGCTATAAATCCATTTTGGAAAAATATTCTGATTTAAAACGTTTACAGATCGAAGATCAGATCCCCATGCACCTTGCGTCCAAAGGAAAACTTCTAATTTGTTGTACTTTGTGTTTTATGATATGTACAATCTAGGGTTTTTGCCTCTTCCAGATCTGAGTCATAAACAGGTGACCTAGGAAAAAAGGTCATAAATTGGGCTAGGAAGCTCCAAATCAAATTTTGTAAAAAGTGACAGGTAGTGCACAGACTTTAATTTCTCAGGTAACTTTTTCAAAGGCCGAAATGGAATCAGTGACACGTGGAACTCCGTACAAGTTCGCTCTCTTGTTTTATCCCATAAACAGGTCATGTTACGACACTTGGAATAACTCTCTCTTAGAGAATCCATTTGAGGTCAGACCTATGGGGTTGGAAAGATGCCAGGTTAGGATACCACAGGAAACGTTTTCAGGCCCTATGAATTAGAGAGTTCGGAGTTACACCAGAAACAATCAAGTGCATATTTCTGTCAAAACATAATTGGATTTTGAGCACCTTCATTCATGGCTCCAGGAATTAGGTTTTCGGAGAAAGTTGGTATTTTTGTAATCGGAGACCATGGATGAATTCTACTCATCAAAATCGAAATTTAGAGACCAAGATCAAATTTTTTGGTTGGGTAGAAGGCCGGGCTTGATCAAACCCTAGTTCGGGACTTTGATCGAAAAAGTGGAAAATTAGGGCTTCTGCAAAAGTTGGAATTTTTTAAGTTTGTGACCACAGCTGGAAGCTCCTTAGAAAAATAAAAGTTTAGAGCTTTGGATCGAACCTTTTGGTTGGGCAGAAGGGAGGGATTTATCAAACCCTAGTTCGGGATCTTGTCTAGAAGATCCGGAAGTCTCAAAGGCAATTTTGAGGGGTGAAACTTTACAGTTTTCAAATTTTGAGTATACCAGGTTGATTAGCTCATCCAGGCGCATCTTTCTATCCTTTCAGAAGTTTGAAATTCAAAGTTTGAATTTTTAGGGTTTCCTTGACAAACCCCAATCCAGTTCTAGATCCAGTTTCTGCAAATCAAGTGGACTGGGTTAATCCTAGAAGAAAATGGATTGGTCACATGCATAAGTGAAGAAGTTCCTATTTCAGAGGGAGATGAGGCTAAGTCCTTACATAAAAAGATTACAAGCAATCTCGACAGGTATGAATTACAGGTATGTTTCGAATTATGTTCATGGTTAAGTTTATGATATGTTTGTCTTCATATCATTACAGTTAGTACAATCTTGATTAATTACTAGACTTGTCATATCACCTTAATAAAATTATGAATACATGATAGAAGATATTCATTGATTAAGGTTTTGACACTTATGATTGTACTAATGCATTGTGATGTTGTATGAGTTTTATGTTGTTCGCTAACATGAAAGGTACACCAAGAAAGACAAATCATGTTCTACTTCAAGAACATATGATCATGGTGACATGAAGACAAAGATTCATCCATTGTCATGGATCACATAGAATATCTACTTACAAGGTATG
Organism: Larix kaempferi; assembly: GCA_027924585.1. Lineage (NCBI taxonomy): Eukaryota > Viridiplantae > Streptophyta > Pinopsida > Pinales > Pinaceae > Larix > Larix kaempferi. The sequence goes on from BSBM01000883.1 coordinate 815,972, forward strand.
TATAACTTGGTTCTACAATGGTTAACTTATGAGACATGTAGGTTACTAGCACAAGTCATTGAAGAGAACCAGAAGACATCATGCGGGTATGTTAGACATAACTAGCTAACATAGTAATCCAGGTATGTTTTTCCTATATCAAGTTAGAATATTACCTTGTGTTAGGATCCCTTATATAAGTATACTTGGTATGATTGGTTATGTTTATTCATAAAGTTAGAAATGTAAGTAATCAAGGGTTTATGCATATTATGTCTCTTATCTTGATTGATGATTTGACTAACCAAAAGAGTCCTATGATCAAATAAGAATATGCATGAGTAAAAGAAGTCTTCCTTGAAACCTTGAATACCAATGTTTATTATTTGTGTTTGAAATGATCATGACTATACATGTTTAAGATTATTGTGTTTTGATAGTATTAAGATTATACTAATGAATGTGTGATTATGTATGAGACCTTGAGGATAACACAATGATGATACTAATAAGCATGCATAGTTATTAAGGATGGATATAAGTTCAAGGACAGGTAATCCAGGAAGCAAATATCAAGAGGGAGCACACTTCAGTAGTTTCTGCAAGGATGCAGATATTCAGAGGGAGTTGACCACTTCTCACAATCCACATCAGAATAGAGTTACAGAAAGGAAGCAAAGACTGAGAGGGAGTCAACCCTACAACCAAACAATGATAAGTATTTTAATTGTCATTTCTTGCATATTTGTTTGTTTAAATAATATTGTTAAATGATGTATATGCTTATGTTCCTAGACTTAGGGTGTGTATTATGCATATTAGAATAATTGCATTAACGAACAGTATACTACTAATTTGCATATGAAGGGTAAGTGGTCTATGACACTGTACAACATTCCATTACTACTTATATAGAATGAAACCTCTTTGCTAACATATTGGGAGTTGTGCACACTCTTAACAATGTTCTGGTAGAGATTGGAAGGCATCTAGAAAGTTACAGGATATGGATAGATGTTGTATTGAAGCATTGGATAAAGATAATTGCATGACTGTATGATATATTTCTTCAGATGTAAGAATTTGTTCTGAAAACTATGAGATGTTTCTAATCATGCAATTTAACTTGTTTTGTAGGAAAGATCATATACCATCACCTACAAAAGAAGGACTACAACATTTGTTCAGCAACAAAGTTATCTATTGAAAATATTGAAGATATTGAAGTTCCCAGATCTGGGAAGAATGCCATGATCGAGGAGTACCAGTCGATCATGAAGATGTTTGGGATGCAGTACCAAGACCTGAAGAGAAGTCTGTAGTGACTTCCAAGTGGATCTACAAGATCAATCATGCTGCAGATGGCAGCATAAAGAAATACAAATAAATATTTGTAGCTTGTGGAAATAAGGAATAGACTATGAAGAAACTTTTGCTCCTGTAACTAGGTACACTTCCAGCAGATCAGTACTTGCTCTGGCTGCAGTGATGAAATGGAAGATACACCAGATGGATGTCAAGACATCCTTCTTGAATGGTGTATTCAAAGAGGAAGTGTATGTGGAGCAACCACTTGGTTTTGAGACACATTACAGGAAGTCATATGTGTGCAGATTGAAGAAAGCCTTGTATGGCTTGAAGCAAGCTCCTAGAGCTTGGTATGGTAGGATAGACAACTTTCTATCCAGTTTGGGCTTTACCAAGAGTAAAGCGGATTCCAACCTTTACTACAAGGTTGAGGAAGGCAATCTAGTGATACTACTATTGTATGCGGATAACCTATTTGTTACAGGCGAGGATAGATTGATTTCCGACACATAGCAGAAGCTTGCTACCGAGTTCGATATGAAGGACTTGGGGATGATGCACTATTTTCTAGGCATGGATGTGTGGCAGAGTATAGATGGAATCTTCCTTGGACAAGGGAAGTATGCAGTAGAGATCCTGAAGAGGTTCGAAATGATGGACTGTAAGGCCATGGCCACACCTATGGCATCGAACCTGAAGCTTCTGTGTGATGCTTCATCTAATCCGGTTGATGTCACGATGTATCGTCAGATGATTGGTTCCTTGATGTACCTAACGAACACGAGACCAGATATTTACTTTGCGGTGAACACATTGAGCCAGTTCCTAATGGATCCGAGGAGTGTTCACCTGGTTGTTGTAAAGCATTTCTAAGGTACCTAAAGGGTACAGTCAATTATGGGCTCAAGTATGATGCGAATCAAAAGTTTAACCTGCAAGGTTATGTTGATTCAGATTGGGCAGGCAATGCTGCAGATAGGAAGAGCACTTCTGGGTGTTGCTTCAGTATGGGATCAGGTGTGATCTCTTGGTTTAGCAGGAAGCAGTCCTGCGTAGCACTGAGTACAGCTGAAGCAGAGTATGTTGCATATTTTTTAGCTAGTTGTGAGGCAGTATGACTTCGGAAGCTACTGTCTGAGTTATTTGATCTCCCGCTGGAGGCTACTGGTATCTGTTACACCATAATCTTCCACCCTGTGAGCATCAACATTCTTTGGCCTGTAGGATCCATTTCACTGACTTAGATTCACTTCATATCCTTCAACCCTATTTTTCCCTATTTTTATTCCTACCTGCATGTTGCATCCTTATAGCATGCGTACCCGCGAGTTGCATCACTATAGCCCACGGGTATCAAGTAAAATGTTAAAAATCACTAGTTTATTACTTTTTACTCCCAGAAAGAGGTCATTAGGTGACCTTTGGCTCTCCATCTGCCTAAGTAACGCCTCGATGTGTCCTTTCACCTACCTTTGAGAGGACTATATATTGAGCACATATGGCTTATGGATGGGAGGATAAAGAAGAGCAAGAGAACTCTAGTGGATTTTTTCCCTATCTTGATTCTACACTCACTGATCCTTGTAGTTGTGAACCCTTTATGTTCACCTTCCAAACTCCTATCTAGTTTGAGTTTTCCATTCATGGAGGATTGAAGTGGTGGAGGCACAAGTGGATTGATCCAGATCTTGGTTCAGATTGGTTGCCGGCAAGAGGTCGTATGACTTTGTACTTCTTCTTGTTTATTAATAGAAAGACTCATATTCTAGTCCATTAATGTTGTAAATGTTGTTTATCTTACATTGGGTTGCATTTAGTTGTTATATCATGGGCCATTGTTGTTGAGTATGTTAATTCCATTTATATATTATATGTACTTGTTGTATATTGGCTGTCAAGACTAATTTGCAAATTCAAGTTCGTGGATTGAAAAGCTCCAACGGGGATCTACATCAAACATTTGGATTGTGGTTGGTTATCTTCTTCCTTATCTTAGCATTGTCATTTATATAGCATAGTTCTGAGAACTGAGTTGATTTCTGCTAGTCATCTGTCTGTTGTGGTACACCCCAAGCCATAGTGAGTTTTCTCCAACACAGTATCTTTTGTGACAACCAGAGTTGTGTGAAGCTGTCTGAGAACCCGGTGTTCCATGACAGGTCGAAACACATTGAGATTAAATATCACTATATCAGGGATATGGTGCAGAGAGGAGCAATGAAGCTCCTGTATGTTGCGACAAATGAGAAAATTGCAGATGTGCTAACGAAGCCACTAGCCAGAGTGAAGTTCGAGTACTTCATAGAGAGGCTTGGTGTCCTTCAGATCAATGACACTTCGAGGAAGAAGTGATGGAGACATTTGCTGAATCCATTCCGAGCATGGTGAGAGGAGGATCCTTCCATGACTGTGGATATAAGCGTTGGATGATGAGCATCAGGACGATGCTCCAGTTACTGCTCTGTATGTGTATATATGCATCATGTTGGATGCTTGATATGATCGGTTGGATCATTTATATGTATATGTATGAACGCATCATGTTGGATGATGGATATGATCAGTTGGATCATGTGTATGTATCTGTAGATGTATCAGGTGGATACATTGTATGATCAGGTAGATCATGTATGTTGATATGTATCAGGTATGATCAGGTGGATCATGTATTTGTATATGTACTAGGTGGATACATTTTATGATTAATTAGATCATGTATGATGATATGTATCAGGAAGATACTGTGTATGCATCAGGTGGATGCATTGTATGATTAGGATGATCATGGATGATGAGCTTTAGGATGTTTCTCCAGATGACATGCATCAAGATGATGCAGTGATGATGATCAGGATGATCATGTGTACATCAGGATGATGTATGGTGAGTATCAGGTTGATACTTTGTGGCCGTGGAACAAGTTGTGCAGATAAGCATATAATTTGTGCCTTGGGAGGTTTGCAGATAGTCTTTCGAGGTTTTGCCTATGGCATGTAATATGGCCCTGGGATATCTGGAAAATGCTCTTTTGAGGTTTTGATTTGGGAGGACATATAATTTGGCCCTAGGAGATCTGCAGATAGTCTTTCGAGGTTTTGCCTATGGCATATAATTTGGCCCTGGGATATCTTGTAGATGCTCTTTCAAGGTTTTGTCCTATGGCATATAATTCGTCCCTAGGAGATCCGATAGGTTGAGTTGTGTACTTTTAATCAGTCTTGGGATTCTCTTTCGAGGTTTTTCCATGACCACATGTAATAAGTCCTGGAGATATGGACAGGATGAAAAAGGCCTCAGATGCTCTTTAGGGTTCTTGCTTGGCAAGACACTCTTTTAAGTTTTTATGGTGGAGGTCACATGTAATAAGTCCTGGAGATCTGGACAAGATGAAAAAGGCCTCAGATGCTCTTTAGGGTTCTTTCTAGTCAAGAGACTCTTTTAAGGTTTTGTGATAGTCACATATAATATGTCCCTGGGAGATCTGATAGGTAGAGATGTGTGCGCGTAACAGCCTGGATTCTCTTGCGAGGTTTTGTGATGCACGTAATAAGTCCTGAGATTTCCATAGTATGGACAGTGATGATGATTACCTATAGGTGGTGGACCTACATCCAGTATGAAAAATGACTGGCTTTGTAGAACTTCCTATGACGAGTAGATTCAGAGATTGATTGAGATAGCAGCAGCAATGACGATGACGATGATCCAGAGAAGAAGAATTGTGCTAGAAGACCTGTGTCGAGAAATACCTTCCTAGTTAAAAGGGAGTGTTGATGTATATGTAACTTTGGAATGTATTTCACATATATGTATATTATATTCCTATAGAGATGTTATTATTGCTCTATACGGAAGTGTTTTTATTCCTATAGAGATGTTATTATTCCTCTATACGGAAGTGTCGTCATTTATATTGTAAGTGTCGTAACTTATACTTGATGGGTTATTAGACCACCTTGTTGGGGTCGGACCTGTATAAGTCATGTGGTTCAAAGGGTTATTAGACCACCCTATTGGGGGTCGGCCCAGTCAGCATTATGTTATGTGGTTAAGTTAAGTCCGACCTAGTAAAGGTTATTAGGAAAGTCAAGTCAAGTATAAATAGAGTGCGGGAGGCACTCTATTTGATTATTCTATTCTCACACACACTCTTTGGAGGGTGGTGCACTTGTGGAGGAGGATAATATGATGCTAGGAGATGTCTATCTCTTATTCTTGGGTTGTATCATTGATCTATCTATCTTTGAGGAAGTTATTGGGGTTTTTCACCTTTATGATTTTCCCCAAGTAAACTCTGTGTCTCTTGTGTGCTTACATTATTGTGTCCATGATTGATATGTTGTAGATATGATGTACATGTTGTTCTCTCAATTAAGATCCTAGATCAGATTGAAGTAAATTCTGAAAAATTAACACTTAGATTTGTGGCACAATATATGCTGAGGTAGAATGGCACCTAAGGTTTCGGCTCGACAGACCTTAGAAATTTTTAATAAAGATAAGATCGAAATATCTTTCAAAATGAAAAACCAAGTCAAACTTCTAGAATACAACTACTGAACTGATTAAACCTAACTAAACCAACATATCATAATAGTATCAAGCTATACTACTCTACTCTATGGACAATAATTGAAAAGATAAAAACAACAAATATTATTCTAAGAAGCAAGACTTTAATAAAAAATAGAACTACTTTGATGGAATTGAAAACTGTTGATTAATAATTCAAACTCTAATCTAGGAATTAGAAACAGCTGTAAAGGAGTTTAGGAACCTATCTATGAAATGCTTCAATTGACAATTAACTATGGAAATTAGAAACTATATTAACTTAAAGCAAAACTACAGACTACTTAATGAATTTACAACTATTCATACATTCAACTCAATATCAAACTAAACTACCTAATTCCATTCTCCTTGAGCATTCTGAGGAAATGTATCAAATGTAATAGGAACAGGAGAGAAGGTATCAAACTGACTTTTGAATGTGACAAGGAAACAAAATGGAAGCAAATCTAGTTTAACTTCTACAAATAAATGCAAACTAAAGAGTGTCCAATTACAACTAACTTTAAACATTGTAATCTATTTTCTATCCATAAGCAAATGACATGGTACTAATGAAATCTAGAAGCAAATAGAAAACTTAATAAAGATATTTACTTGAAACTGAATTTGATTGAGAAGCAAGTAGAAAACTTGATAAAGATATTTTATGTAGAAGCAAGTAGAAAACTTGATAAAGATGTCTTATTTATTAACCAAATCCTATTCTATGAACATCTTCATTAACTATGTAAATGGGAAAACTAATCCTATGCTTGAACTGAGAAACTATCAAAAACTAATGTACTTTGGAGAACGAAATTACTAAGTCTAATCCGAAATTAATCTTAACAACATGTAATAAACTACACTAAGAATGAAACTGACAAATTATAGAACCGTAACATATTAGCAAATCAGACATAAAAACATAATTTGAAAAGCAGTTAAAGAAGAGTTAAGGAAAATGGAATGGAAACTAAGAATGATGATGAAACTTAATTAAAACTCTATGTAGTGTGGAAAAAGATCTTAATATATCTAAGAATGCTATTTAAATGCAAGAAATATTACAGTTCAAAAACCTAAGAAACTAGATTCTAAACAAGCATAAAAACAATGCAGGAAATATTAAAGTCCGTATGACGATTCGGATGGAAGTCTAAAAGAAGGTCCGAATGACAGTCCAGATGGAAGGAAACAATTTAAACTAAGGAACGAAGCAAACTGAATGATCTTAACCCCATCTTGTTGATGCATATGAACCTACAGTGCAAGGAAAGCTGTAAATAGACTGTCTGGAGTTGGAATGGCAAGAAGCAACCTATACTAATCATTAGCTAAGGAAACAAACTATTTCTATGGCATAATAAACAAAACTGAAATGTAAATAAAACTAACCTACAGCTACAGGAAAAACTAGCAGAACTAATTCTAACTATGAATTAGACTTGAACTACTGAAACATTAACTAATTAGCTTTATCTAATTGCAAATGACAAAACTGAAAGCAAACTAAGAATATTTAAGCATGAACTGTCATTTTAACTTGTAAATTAAACTAATAGCAAGATATAAACTACAGGAAATAAAGAACTGACATGTACAGGAAATAAAACAACACCATCTACAGGAAACGAGTTAAATACTGGAAACGAAGACTATTAATTTGCAGAAAAGAAATGCAGAATATATACAATAAACCTCTGGTTGTTGAGGGGCCCTTCTCAGCAATCAGGGGTTGAAGCTTAACTCAAATTCTTCACCAACAACAGGACATCAACAGCTAAGAAATTGGAACTTCCATTGACTAATAAAAATTACATAGCATCTATATGGAAATTACTGCTATCATCTATGTATTACAATGGCTATATGTGTGTTGTGTTTCTTCACTAGAAACATCTTTATATAGGTTTTACAATAAGAGAGAAGGTCGACATAGTCAACTTCTCTAAAAATAGGAGGTTTAATGACTAAAGAAACGGCTACGGGGTAGTTCACGACAATGCATAGGCCGTCTGCCTGAGTCCATGGCGTTGATTCTCCTTGACGCGAATAGCTGGGCGTCAGTTCCCTTCAATTGTGGGCAGAGGATGTGTTGGCAAGATGGGCGTAGAAGAAAGAGGATCTTCTGGAATGTTGACGTGGGAAGAGAATGTGCTATCAAGATGAGAGAACAAGAGGATGGATCTTCTGGAATAAAGGCTCACCAATTGTGAGGGCCACGTCCTTAACATAACCCACATCATCATTTTCATCTTTATTGCCCCGAAATATCTCAACCAACGATTCTGTGGGTATGAATGGAGGGCTGAACGGTGGTTCGAATGCAGCAAGGTGTCTTTGGCATGAACGCGTGGTTGAATAAAGGTAGGAATGATGACCACAACCTGTAGAACAAAAACTAAATGCCAAAAACGTCTAGAAATGTGAGATGATTGTCAATAAACCATAAAAATGATGATAATTATTCACTATTCATATGATATTCAAATAAATGCAAACCTGGGTCTATTTGATGGTCTGATTGGAAAAGAGAATGACTTATCATATCAAAATAGTGAAAATAATGCCAATCAAAGCATGTTTACTGATCAAAATGATGACAAAAATAAATGCCAACATTCCTCGAAACCGGAGATATGCCAGGTCCCACTGAGCAAAAGAAGAGAAATTCAGGAAGAAGGCTAAGCTGCGGTAGCAGCTACCTTCGACTTGGAAGAGGAAGTGGATTTAGCTCTAAGATTTTGGAACTGGTCCTTCAAAGCATCATGCTTCAACCGAAGAGAAATGTTGGAAGTTGTTTTGGCTTCATTTAAGTCTTCAACACATTTCACCTGGAAACATAAGTCCTTGTTCTCTTGACGAAGCTCAGAGATGATCTCAACATACTTCTCATTCTGTATTTTTAACTTAGCTATGTCTTGGGTTAGTCTGTCCACAATCTGATGGAGTGGAGTAGGTGCTTCTGCAAGAGACTTGGGGTCTTTTTTCCAGGCTCGATCCCTTTTGAAATGGTTCAGGATCAGCATATGTAGTGTGTTCCTCAGGGGTCTTATCTTCAGTATGTGCAAGGGTAGGTTCCAAGACAGTATCTTCAAGTAAACTGGCAGATAAATTGGTTAACGCAAGAAGGGGTGATTCAAGGGTAAGATCGTCCGTCTGGTCATCAATACTGTCTGAATGCATTGGTTGGATGATGGACTGATCGATGGACTGGATGACGGTCTAGTCGATAGACTGGTCATGATTGGCCCTTCTTGACTTTGTAGGTATTGGTGAGAAGAATGAGGGTTTCATGGTTGTGTCCTTGTGGATAGGCTTAGGAGAGGATGAAGGAACAGGGTGTATTTCTCCTGAGGCACCCTCACTAAATCGTACAGAGTTGGCATCCCTTTTTTCTTGGGCAGGGGTTTGAACGAGCTCATATGCACGGGTTTGAAATCAGTGATGCTTGCAAGAGGTAAAGGCTTTAACAAGTGGCTTCTTGACCAAGTGGGGGTTTAGTGTTTCAAACACAAAGCTATCCAACGTTTTCCCTGCTTCCTTCAACTGATGGGTGATCAAGATTTTTATAAGACAATGATGGTACAAACTGCCAGCAGGGTTAACCACATTTTTCCTAACTTGGCGAGACATCTTTTCTAGGATCTTTAAAAGATAGAATGGAAAATTTAGGGCCTGATTATTAACGAAATGTGCTAATAATTGGAAGTGGCAGGCTTTGAAAATGGTGTACTTACCTTCACAAGTGATTAACCGGATGATAACAGTCAAGCGCTCGAGATACTCAGGCTTAACCCACTCCCAGTGGAATCCTTTTGTGCCTGCAACGTGCTGGTATTCGACTTTGAGAGTGAATTCGTGATCCGTCCGTGGAAGGAAAAGGTGTTTGTGCCAACGGGCACCCTCCCTGGGTAGTGTCATGGCCTGCGCAATGGACTCTTCTATTATGGGAAAGGTGAGATGGCCAACCTTAGTGGTTTTTCCATCGAACCCTTTAGGAAAAAGGAGTGAAACCTTGTCATCATGGTCATCAAGAAGATGAAGAAATGGACCCCAGCCTGCTTGCAAGAACACTTCACGACATGCCTTAAATTCAGGGATACGGAGGAGGTCCTGATAGCTTCCAGGATCGTAACGGATTGGAATTGTTGAACAGAGGATGGGGGATGCAAATGGATACATGGGATGCAAGAGATTGCAGGAGATGCGGCTTGATAGACTCCGAAAGGATAAGGGTAGGTAGAATGAAGCAGATTTCATGCAGGTGTTGATTTAAATGGCAATCCATTCGAATGGTTAAACGATAGTGAGCAGGGATTTAGCACGCTTGAGCGATCATTCCATCATGCCGAAAATCTTTGAATCATGTGCCATCATGAAAATATGTGCATTGATGAATTCATATGGTGAAGATATATTCAACCATGTCCAAAGTAAACTTTGGACAGGTTGAATGTAATGCTCATCATGAGATAATTAAGCGTAAGTAGCATAAAAGAACATGATGAATTTTAATTAATTCAACGACAGATCGCATGCATACAATTTAATGAGAAATTAAAACCATATAATAGCCATAAAATGGTTCTGGAAATCATAATAATGCATGATTAACTGATTCATTTGATGAATCCAAAATGAGCAAAGGAGTGAGGTCGAATGGAGAGATGATATTTGATTGATCCCTGGTATGATTAGTTAATTAAATTTTACCAGCAGAATTCACAATTAGATCGCTAACAAACTTAATAATGTTGTTATAAACTATGATTTCATTCAGTACTTCATTCGGCACTTCATTCAGATCGTCGTTCATTTGCGTCATTCGTCACTTCATTCGGATCGTCATTCGACCCTTCATTCGATTCTCCATATGGACCTTCTGTACAAAAAAATGTACCTTGCTAGATCTGAGTGTTGCTGATTATGCAGAGAATTTTTTTGGGGCTATAAGCACACAGCAGGATGATGTAAGCCTGCTTTTCTGAAGTTTTAGTCCTGCTCCTCTTGATTCATCATAGATTAAAAACAATCTTCTGCTACTTGCATTATCCTGCAAACACCTATCATTTTGTCAAAGATAAATGAACTTTTTTATAAGTATTCAGAAAGTAAAAATAGTTATGAACCTCCCTCAAACCAAAAATATGGCGTGTCCTCAAGCCATCAAAGAAAAACTGATTAATATTCAAAATATTTTCAATTAATAATTTAGTTGATAGCTCTAAAATGATGTGATAATTTTTTCGTAAGAAAATGAAATACTAGCTAACATATGTAGATGATTTAGATATGTACATTCATCACAAAGAATACAACAGTGCTTAAGAAGACCATATTAATAATGATAGTGCAATGGATGCAAAAAATGCCATAGGAAAACTAGTCATCCATGACTCATTTTAAAGATCTCTTGTCATCCAAAGAATATAGATAAAGTTCACCCTAGAGTTTGTGAGATTTCTATAGTTATGGGTCCCATTTCTGGGATAATCATATCCTAGGTATTGTTTGAATTAGATGAAAGGGTCCAAGTCCAACTTACATCCATTCTCTAATGACAGTATAGATAATTGGCCTAAACATGTATTCGTATACTCAGGTTTTTTAGATGAGCCATGTGCATAGCAATGTGTTAACCAAACCTCTATTACCCGATATTTCCCCGCTACCAGTAGGCCTGTTCAGTACCCCAGCGAGTTTATCTTGGTACCATGCAAGCATAGCCTCGCTGCCAGCGAGCTTGTTCAGTACCCAAATGGGTTTACTTGCATTTACTGAGCTTCCTTGTTTAAGATTTTACTTAGCATGGACCTACTGCTAGCTAGCCTATTCAGTACCCCGACGGGTTTGCTTTGTATAAGGATTTTTAGTAAGGAATCTGGTTGGCACTAGATTGTGCTAATCATGCTAAACACCTAATTCAAATTTTTAGAGCGAACCTTATGAGTAACTTTATTTATAATATCCTGAATTATAGATCATGTCAAAAGATAATAACCTAAAGCTGTTCTTTGACCTCTCAGTATATCTTCTTCATAAAAGATCAGTAATGTTCCCTTTTTAGATAATATTGCATGAGCTAATTATAGAGATAAGGTACTTGTAATCAACTACAAAACCACTTTGTTAGATGATTCAAATTTATTCTAAACAAAAACATATGTACAAAGAAAAATTCATATGGAATTTCATTAAAATTAGGGAAGGGAAAAGAGTCTTGCTGTCTAAGTTGACAAAATTCCATAAGCTGATCATAAGAGTGAATTTCCTGTATAGATGCAATTAACTGTTAGAAATTACTCTCATTTATTAAAAATATATATATATATATATATATTTACATGTATACAAATGAAGATAACCCAAAATAATTCAAGAACCATGAGAAGGAGGAATGACTTCCTCTTCTACCAGCTCCATCTCCTCCTATTGTAAGGCATTCTGCACAAAATCTTGTTTAGATATTGGTTGATGATAAAGTCTAAGTCTATGTCCATTTACAACAAAGGAGATTTGAAAATCATCAATTGTCTTAATCTTAATGGATCCATTGTCGAAAGCTGTAACAATTTCATATGGACCCATCCATCGAGTAGTTAATTTACCTTTAAAGTTTTTGTACCTTGAATCAAAAAGTAATGCCCAGTCTCCAGTTTTGAATTGTTTTTGTCTAATGTATTTATCATGCCACTTTTTTCGTTGGTTTTGTATTAAAATTGTGCATTGAATAGCATCTTGTCTAATCTCGTCTAATTCATTTATTTGCACGATTCGTTGTCTCTGTGCTTCTTCCAGATTCATCCCTAATTGTGCAGCCATACGAAAGGTTTTGACTTGAAATTCAATGGGTAGAAGGATTTTTTACCATAAACGAGTTCATAAGGTGTGTGGCCAATGGTATTCCTCCAAGTTATTCTATAAGCCCACAAGGATTCTAGAATCCTATCTACCCAGTCTTTGTGGTGTAACTGGATAGTCTTAGTCAGGATGGCTTCTAATACTTTTTTTGTAGACTCTACCTGACCATTGGATTGCGGGTGATATGGTGAAGATTTACAATGTCTAATACCATATTTTTCAATGATCTCTTTCATCAACTTGGAGGTGAACTGAGATCCTTGATCGGTTATAATTTCCCTAGGTACACCGAATCGGGTAAATATTTCTTCATATATAACCTCTACCGTGGATTTCTCTGTGGCTCGGAATAAGGCTTTAGCTTCTACCCACTTGGAGACATAGTCTGTGCAGACTAGGATGTACTTCTTTTTGCGAGACATAGGGGAAATTGGCCCAACAAAATCTAGGTCCCATTTCTCAAAAGGATCGATCATAACTTGGGGTTGTAAGGGCATCTCATTGGATGGCGTAGGTCTACCCATTCTTTGGAAACTGTCACATCCCTTGACATACTTGGAAGCATCCTTAAAAATGCTTGGCCAATAATACCCGGAGTGCAACACTTTGTATGTTGTTCTCTTATCAGAAAAGTGTCAGCCACAAGGTCCACCATAACATGCATGAAGGATCTCTGCCATCTCATCCTCTTGTACACATCGTCTAATAATAAGATCAAGACCAGTACAGAAAAGATCATTGTCCACCCAAGAATAATTAGAACTTTGAACTATGATCCTACGTTTCTCGGGTGGGGATAGATGGTTTGGTATCTTTCTGGTTGCTAAATAATTGGCTATATCTGCAAACCAAAGGGTTCGAATAGACACAACGAACAAATGTTCATCTGGAAAGCTATCATCGATAGGACTGGCACTATCGTCAATTTGAATTCGAGAGAGAAAATCTGCTACCACATTCTCTCGACTGGGACGATCAACAATAGTAATATTAAATTCTTGCAGCAAAAGAAACCACTGAGTCACCCTGCCATTGGTGATTGGTTTATTCATTAAAAATCTAATGGCGGAGTGGTCAGTGTGTATAAAAATTTCATATCCTGTGATATAATGACGAAAGTTGTTGATGGCATAGACTACTACTGGAAACTCTTTTTCAGTAACAATGTATTTCGATTCTGCAGGAGTCAAATTTTTACTAGCAAAGTAGATGGCATGTGATGTTTGTCCCTCTTTTTGACCTAAGACTTCCCCTATAGCTATGTCGGAAGCATCAGTGGATATATGGAAGGGAAGGGACCAATTGGGGCCCCTGAGTATCAGTGCCACTGATGGATTTTCCTTCAAAGTCTCAAAGGCATGTTGACAAGGTTCAGTCCATTGGAATTCTGTGTCTTTCATGAGTAGGTTGAACATAGGTGTGGCTATCTTAGTGAATTTTTCAATAAAACATCTATAATAGCCAGCATGGCCAAGAAAACTTCTTACTTCCTTCGGAGATTTTGGAGGAGGAAGATTAACAATTATTTATATCTTGGCAGGATCCACCTTGATACCTTGAAGAGAGACATGATGTCCCAAAACTATGCCCTCGATCAGAAGCATCTTACATTTTTCATGACTAAGAGCTAAGTTCGTTTCTTGGCACTAAATAAGAACTGTTTTGAGGTTATCAAGGGCTTCTTGGAAGGTATTACCATAAACTGTAAAATCATCCATATAAACTTCTACACAGTCATGTATAAGGTCAGCAAAGATTCCTAAGACCGCACGCTGGAAGGTGGTAGGTGCATTACATAGGCCAAATGGTAGTACTCTATAGGCATATGTCCCCGAAGAACAAGTAAAGGTTATCTTGTCTTGATCCTCAGGTGCTATTAATATTTGATTGTATCCACTATACCCATCAAGGAAAGAAAAATATTGTTTCCCTAACAAGGTATCTAACACCTGGTCATTAAAAGGTAAAGGAAAGTAGTCCTTAAGAGTGGCCTTGTTTAATTCCCGAAATTCAACACAAATACGCCATTTCCCTATAACTTTCTTTGGAACTAGCACCAGAGGAGACACCCATTTACTGTTAGAAATTGGGTAGATGAAACTAGCGTTAAGGAGTTTTTGTAATTCATCTTTGACTATATCCTTTAGGGCTGGATTCATTCTTCTTTGGGGATGCCTGACAGGAGGTATGTTTGAGTCTATGTAAATGTGGTGAATATAGGTATCTGGGTGTATACCCTTGATATCGGTGTATTCCCATGCAAATTCTCTAATTTGACTCTTGAGAACTTTTAGTAATTGTTTTTGCTGACTCTCATCTAAACCTACATTTATATGTAGAAATTTTTCGGAACTAACCTCGCAAGGTATGGTGTAGGATCCTAGATGTTCTTCGATTGCGAAGACACATGGTGTACTTGTAAATGTTGAGAGGCTCATGTTTTCTTGGAATTCATCTCCAAAGATTTGTTCAAGTTGGGAAAAAGACTGAGGAAAGTCTATACATGTTGCGGAAGAGATAAATTGGCTCAACACATTCTCGATATTCTATTCTTGAACTGCCCAGGAGAAATAACTAACAAGGGAAAGATCTTCCAAGTTCTCGTCCCCAAAAGGACAATCTAACCAAAACAGGTTTTCAGTTACTAGCTATGTTGGTGGGTATAAGGCGAGTTTTCTTGTAGATAACCCATCAAAGATAATCATCTCTCCATCCCTCATCGTATAAACACATTAGCAGTGGCCAACCAAGGTCTTCCCAGAATAATGGGGTGTCCTTTAGAAGTGTCTTTTGATTCTATGACCATAATATCCACGGGATATTCCCATGAAGCTACTGATACAATGATGTCATCTAAGATCCTAGTAGGTTGTACCATAGAGTGATCTACTAATTCTAGCATTGTTGGGGTAGGGCAAAGGAACTCTCTGTTGGTGCCTCGGGTGTGCAGGGTGAGTGTGGAGTGCTGGAATGGGTTCCAAGGCACACAACAGGGGATGAAAACCCAGCCAAAGGCTTCGAAAGACCCTGCGCAAGGAAAATTATATCCTCGATCTGTTTGGTGTGGTAATCACCCACGGATATTTGGCCTCCGCTGGCGCTCTATGAGTAAAAGATTTGATATTTGAAATATCAGTTCTCCTATGAAGGAAAACAAAGTATGAGAGCTAGTTGACGAACCTATCTTATCTTACCTAAGGAAAGAACCTATTCTAAGTTAGATCTTACCTAAAGGGAAAATTGATGTTGTGCAGATCAGAATTGAAGTATGATAAACAAGTGATTAAGAACCTTGAACAGAAATGTCTTCGGGTTCTTCACTTGTTTATTTAAAGTTTTATCAATTAATAAAAATTAAGTGACAATTCTTCAAAATGTTTGAGCCTATTCAAATGCCTAATCTATAATCATTGTGTTAATTGAAAAATTAACATTTGATTATACATGTTTATTTGCATCGAATCATTTGCAAAAATATAAAAGGAAAACGTTGAATTAAAGAAATTTAATAGAACATTTTTTAGCATAATCCAAACATACAGAGAAATCAATATGAGAGATCTTATGCATTAAGGAACGTCCTACAAAGTATTAAACACATACCCGATGATGAATTTGAAACATTAACTCAGCAATTCCCAAATAAATTTGAAGAACAATAGGAGGTGAATTAAAAGATAACTTTCCTGAATAGAGAAGTCTTGTACAAAAATTACAATGACTCTGATAAACAGAGTATCTTCATTCCAAACTCCTGCTGAATTGCAATTCCAAAATTCCCAACCCCTTCCTAAGAGAGAGTTTCCTCCTTTTATACTAAATTTACATTAGAGTTCCAAAATGAGAGATTCTACAAAATAGAGATTACAAAATTGGGTCTAACCATCGATCCAAGAAATTTTTCTATTTTTAAGCTCAAAAATATTTTTCGCCACCTTTCACAAAAAGAAAGACTTATTCTTCAATATGATAAGGTCTCGTGGCACCATAAAAATTTAATCATAGATTTTTCACTAGCATCGACAGGTGGTGTGGCTTGCAAAGCATCCACTGTAGGAAATTCGGGGTCAGAGAACCCACTATCAAAGATACAGAAATCCATTAAAGGATTTACTTCAGGAGTGGTAGTCGGCACGTCAAGTTCTTCATTGATTATAAAGTCCTGTATAACATCAGTATCAAGATCAGTTGATCCCTCCAGAATTTCCTTCCTTTGCTTTTAGGGGTTGTGAATGTAGGCAGGCAAGGTTTTGAAGTCTTCTTCACTGCTACCGCTGCTAAGATCAGGAACACTTGCATCAAACGATGGTGATAAAATTTCTTGATATAACAAGGGGTAGAGCTCTTCATTTTCAATATGAACGTTAGAAGATTCACCATCTGCACGAATAATGCTCATTTTGAATGAGTCTCGGATACAAGGATGTAAGAAGAATGCCAGACAGAGTGTTTCCTGTTTCAGAAGGCAAAGGATGAACTATAAATTTCATGTTAATTGCTATTTAAAGGCCAGCAAGCGGGTCGATGATAATCGGGCGGGGGCAATCTGTAATGATTAAAGTTATCCAATCAATTCATTGTAATTACTTCAGTTGTAATGACAAAAGATGAGGTATGTGCCAGTCGGATCAAAGCCTGTGCGAAGTACGAGTTCAATTAGTGCTTTCATGATTTTGAATTGCTTTTACGATCACATCGTTATAAGAAATTTCCCATCAATAATTATGACTGGTGATTGATAACAGAGACGAAGGTTATGGTGACAAAGCTGATGTGCAAAACGGTCTCGACTAAGAGTTCCAGTACACAGGCTATCAACTCTTCGCACGTAACAAATCCGATCATTAAGATGTAGAACAAAAAACGACAAGATGTCAAAGCTTGAGTTTCAGACATGGCGGACTTAAAGTGGAAAAATGGCGGCCATCCAACATGAACTAACCGATAGACTGGTATTAGTGTCTGTTGTCATGGATTGCACGAAAATGATAATTTGGCAGAACCAGCTTTCAAAAGACAAAATGGAATCCTGACTTAACTGACTGCCCAAAATCAACATGACTGCAAGATCATAACAGACAGATGATGGAGATTAACCTGAGCAGAATGCGGAATTGGGATCAAAAATTTGCAGGAAGTTCTTATTCAAAGATCCCGCAAGCCGAAACCCAAAAGTACGGATTTGCGGGTTGCAGGTCTGTAAACGGAAGTAAAAAGGGTTTCTGAAAGCCAAAAACTGACTGTGCGGATGGTGGGCTTCGGAAACATTAAACTGTGATGTAAAATAACCATCCCGAAAGCCGCATTCTAAAATTATGGGTTGCGAATTTCGGGAGCACACACCAAATAAATGAAAAAAACCACAATCCCGAAAGTCAAATACCACCATTGCGGGGTTCGAGTTTTGGGGTAATTATTTTGAATCTTATTAAAGAATGATTCCGCAACCCACAACCGTCGAGTTGCGGGTTTCAGAATCAGCAAAATCAAAACATAAAACACAGTCCCGCAACCCGCATCTGTCGGGTTGCGTGTTTGGGGTTCTCCAAATGTCGAATTTCAGGATGATAATGATAGTCAACAAAATACTCAAAATTTTAGCTATTTTCAGATCGAAACACTTTAGAAAAAGTAATCAAACCATTACAAACAAGCAGACCAAAAGCATGGGTGAAGAATTTTTAGAGGTAAAATAAAAATCCAAAATTTTCAAGATGACTCACCCAAATACCTTTGCGTTTATTAAAATTGGGGGGCTCCCATGCTTGGCTAAGCATGGGATCTGTTGTGGCCACAACACTCTCCTTAATGGAGAGTTTCTAAAACTGTGGTAGTCATTAGGTTAATAGAAGCTCCTAGATCAATAAGTGTGTTTCCTATGGCAGTGTCATTAATGATAACAGTCACCACAGGATTTCCTGGATTTGTATACTTTGGAATTCTAGGTTGGTTTTCTATGTACTATGACATTTCACCCATAACATGAATCGTCGGAGTATCTTTTTGTTTTTTACTTGGTCTTTTAATACACAATTCCTTTATCACTTTACTATAGATTGGGATATCTTTAATGGCTTGTAACAAAGGGATCTTAATACAAATATTTTTCAACTCGTTAATGATATCATACTTTGGATAAGTTACAGGTTTTTCTATGACTAGATGCTCCAGATATGGGGGTGCTTTTTCTCATGTAATTACTTCTTCATAAGAATGGTTGTGTGTTGATGATTTAGGAATAACCACATCTTCAAGAATGACATCATTCAAAACTTCACTAGGTATGTTTTCTTCTTCATTCTCTTCTCAGATAACAACTGATGACTTGGGATGATCTTGCAAAACTCTTCCAGACCGCAATTGAATCTCATGTATTGGTGCGGTCAAAATGTCATATGATGGAAGAGGTAGTAACCCAATGCTATTAAGAGCTTGAGTTGGCTTGTTGTTAGTATTTGGTATCGGTTGTGCTGGTAATATTGTGGGTCTTGGAGGATTAATATTCTGGAAATGGTGAGGTTGATTTGTGATGGGGGGTAGTGAAGGAGGTACAAATCCAGGCAAGAGTTGTTGAATATTAGGTGGGTAAGGATAGTTAGGCATAGGAGGGGGTGGTTGAGCATAAGCTTTCCCTCTCCATCCGTGTGGCCATTTTTGTTGTTGAGCATTCTGAGGAGGGTATTGAGGTGGTCAATTTTTCCAACTTGAAGTGTTCCATTGTTGAGGAGGTTGATAAGGATAGTAATAGGGTGGAGATTGTGATGATGGATCCTGATATGATGATTGATCTCTAGGTTTCCAAGGCCTCCTAGAATTTTCACCAAATTTTCCACTCTTATATACAGCTTGCAACCCAAGCAACGATGGACAATTATCAATTGGATGTTCTTATGTACAAAGGTGACAAACTGAAACATTATTCAATGGACATTCCGGTTGGGGATGTTTAGTTCTACACCTAGGACAGAAAACACTCATTGCTGCACGCTCTTCATCCTGTCTCTTTTTGGCTTGTAATGCTTCCAATTGAGAACCCATGGCTCCTAAGATATCTGTTTTGAAATTTTCCAATAGGTTTCCCAATTCTACCCTTGTAACTCCACCAGGACCGGATGTGTTTCCTTTTAGGTTCCTAGCATAAGATTCTTGAAAGTGTCTTCCACTTTTCCCTCTTCTCCTAGAGTAATTCCTACATAGCTCACAAATATGTGAAAAATACTTATGAGATATGTCTCCTGCTGCCACAAGATTAAGGTTTTCTAAGAATTCTTCTGAAAGTCCCTTAAGGAAGAGTGTTCTTACTGCATCTTCCCGAAGATCACTATATTTGGATTTATATAGTACATAGTTAAATCTTTCGATATAGTCTTCTAGGCTCTCATCTTCAAGTTGTTGTATTTTAAAAATATCATTGCGAGAGTCCTTAGGTTTACAGTAATCCCGATACTTCTGTAGAAATGCATTCTTCATGTCTTCCCAAGTTCTAATACTATATTCTCCTAACCCCATGAACCATCGAAGAGGAGAATATTTTAATGTGGCAGGAAAGAGTTTTAGCTTTTTGCCATCTTGTAGGTAATTAAAACTCCTACACAAAATGTCAAATTCGAATAAGAATGTATATGGTGTTAAATTTTGAGCATTAATTCACAATACTCTAGGATCTTCACTGAGAGAATAGAATATACAGTATATCAATGCATGACAATCACAATAAGCATGACAAGCATCACAAGAATCAAAAGCATGAGAGACAAGAGACACAGAGTTTCTGTGGGGAAAACCCTAAGGTGAAAAACCCCACAACTTCCTCAGAGATAGAGAGAGCAATGGCTCAACCAAAGTACAACCAAAATACACTTGAGATAGTCTCCTAGAAGCAGATGATCCTCCTCCTCACTAGTGCGCCACTTTCTGAGTGAGAGAGAGATGACTTTCTGAATGATCTAAATAAAGATCTCTTGATCTCTATTTATACTAATCTGTTTGCCCAGTGACCTTATGGGGCCGACTTGTCTAGCTAGGTACATCCACATTATAATATATATATTTCAGGGCCGACCCCATACATGGTGGTCTAATAACCCATCGGCAAGTACACACACTTGCGACACTTGTCAATCCACATGACGACACTTCCTTATAGAGGAATAACACATCTCTAATAAGGGTACAATAAATATATATGAAATACATTCCGAAGTTACATATACATCAACACTCCCTCTTAACTAGGAAGGTATTTCTCGACACAGATCTGCTAGACAAGTCTTCTTCTCGGGATCATCGTCATCGATGCATCGTCATCGTCATCGTCACTGCTGCTGCTATCTCAACCAATCTATGACTCTACTCGTCATAGGAAGTTCTACAGAGCCAGTCCTTTTTCATACTAGATGTAGGCCCACCACCTGCAGGTCTTCGTCATCACTGGCCATACTGTGGAATCCTCAGGACTTATTACATGCGTCACAAAACCTCGAAAGGGCATCCCAGGCTATTACGAGCACACGACTCTACCTATAGGATCTCCCAGGGCCATATTATATGTGACCTCACCACAAACCCTCGCAAGAGCATCCCAGGCTGTTACGAGCACACAGATCTACCTATAGGATCTCCCAGGGACAGATTATATGTGGTCATGGCAAAACCCCGCAAGAGCATCCCAGGACTTATTACAGGCACACAGCCCAACCTATGGGATCTCCCATGGACATATTATATGCCATAGGACAAAACCTCAAAAGAGCATCTGCCAGATATCCGAGGGCCAGATTATATGCCATAGGCAAAACCTCAAAAGACTATCTGCAGATCTCCCAGGGCCAAATTATATGTCCTCCCAGAGCAAAACCTCGAAAGAGCATTTTCCAGAAATCCCAGGGCCAAATTATATGCCATAGGCAAAACCTCGAAAGACTATCTGCAAATCTCCCAGGGCCAAATTATATGCTCATCTACACAACCTGATCCACGGCCATAGAGTATCAACCTGATACTCACCATACATCATCCTGATGTACACATGATCATACTGATCATCATCACTGCAACATCCTGCTGCATGTCATCTGGAGCAACACCTTGAAGCTCGTCATCCATGATCATCCTGATCATACAATGCATCTACCTGATGCATACCAAGTATCTACTTGATACATATCATCATACATGATCCACCTGATAATACAGTGTATCCACCTGATACAATTACAAATACATGATACATATCACCATGCATGATCCACCTGATCATACAATGTATCCACCTGATACATATACAGATACATGGTCCAAGCATCCAACATGATGCATATACAAAAATACATACACATAATCCAACTGATCATATCCAGCATCCAAAATGATGCCTACATACATATAAATGATCCAACTGATCATATCCAGCATCCAACATTATTCATACATACATACATAAAAATTATCCAAATGATCATACAAAGTAGAAACCAGAACATCATCCTGATGCTCATCATCTAGTGCTTACATCCACAGCCATGTGAAGGATCCTCCTTCCAACATTCTTGGAATGGCTTCAGCAAATGTGTCCATCACTTCTTCCTCAAAGTGTCATCAATCTGAAGAACACCAAGCCTCTCTTTGAAGTACTTGAACTTCACCCTGGCTAGTGGCTTCGTCAGCACATCTGCAATTTGCTCGTCCATCGCAACATACAGGAGATTCACAGCTCCTCTCTGCACCATATCCCTGATATAGTGATATTTGATCTCTATGTGTTTCGACCTGTCATGAAACACTGGGTTCTCATATAGCTTCACACAACTCTGGTTATCACAGAAGATACCAGTAGCATCCAACGGGAGATCAAATAACTCAGACAGTAGCTTCCGTAGCCATACTACCTCACAACTAGCTGAGCAAGATGCAACATACTCTGCCTCAGCTGTACTCAATGCTACGCAGGACTGCTTCCTACTAAACCAAGAGATCACACCTGATCGCATACTGAAGTAGCACCCAGATGTGCTCTTCCTATCTGCAGCACTGCCAGCCCAATATGAATCAACATAACCCTACAGGTTGAACTTTTGATTCGCTTCATACTTGAGCCCATAATCCACTGTACCCTTCAGGTACCTCAGAACATGCATTACAGCAACCAGGTGAACACTCCTCGGATCTGTCAGGAACTGACTCAATGTGTTCACAGCAAAGCAAATATCTGGTCTCGTGCTCGTTAGGTACATCAAGGACCCAATCATCTGACGATACATAGAGACATCAACCGGCTCGAATGAAGCATCACATAGAAGCTTCAGATTCGATGCCATAGGTGTGGCCATGGCCTTGGAATCCATCATCCCGAATCTCTTCAGGATATCTACTGTGTACTTCCCTTGACCAAGGAAGATCTCACCTGTACTCTGCCACACCTCCATACCTAGGAAATAATGCATCATTCCCAAATCTTTCATATCGAACTCAGCAGCAAGCTTCCTCTTCGTATCTGCAATCAATCTATCATCTCCTGTTACAAATAAGTCATCCACATACAGGAGTAGAATCACAGGATTCCCTTCCTCAACCTTGTAGTAAAGGTTGGAATCCGCTTTACTCTTGGTAAAGCCCAAACTAGATAGGAAACTATCCATCCTACCATACCAAGTTTTGGGAGCTTATTTCAAGCCATACAAGGATTTCTTCAATCTGCACACATATGACTCCCTGTAATGTATTTAGAAACCGAGTGGCTGCTCCACATATACTTCCTCTTCAACTACACCATTCAAGAAAGCAGTCTTGACATCCATCTAGTGTATTTTCTATTTCATCACTTTTGTATTTTTCTATGCTACCATCTGCAACATGCTTGATCTGATAGATCCATATGGAAGTCATAGCAAACTTCCCTTCAGGTCTTGGGACTACATCCCGAACATCATTCTTCATGATCGACGGATCATGGCATTCTTCCCATATCCTGGGAACTTCAATATCTTCAATAGATAAATTTGTTGCTGAACAAATGTTGTCGTCCTTCTTTTGTAGGTGATGGTATATGATCTTTCCTACACAACAAGTTAAATTGCATGATTAGAAAACATCTCATAGTTTTCAGAACAAATTCTTACACATAAGGAAATATGCCATACAGTCATGCAATTATCTTAGCCAATGCTTCAATACAACATTTATCCATATTCCGTAACTTTCTAGATGCCTTCCAATCTCTACCAGAACATTGTTAAGAGTGTGCACAGCTCCCAACATGTCAGCAAAGAGGTTTCATTCTAGATAAGTAGCAATGGAATGTTGTATAGTTCCATAGGCCACTTACCCATCATCAGGGTAATTTTTAAGGGCGAAATTTCGCCAATTGGCTATTTTTCGGGGTTTTTTTCAAAAAATAAATTCGCTATTTGGTCATTTTTAGTCTCTATTATCGCCTATATTTACATAAAATATGTTTTTTTATCATAATATTCGCCAAAAGTTACACATTTCAATAGTAAATTGTATGTTTCATATTTAATATTCGCCTACATATCTATGTACATGTTTTTCTCAATCCAAAATAATCGCCTAGGATACTATACTTAAGTATAATTTTGGAATCTTTAAAAAATACCCTGCCCATCATATGCATATTAGTAGTATCTTGTTCATTAATGCAAATATGCAAAATACATATCCTAAGTCTAGGAACATAAGCATATGTATCATTGAACAATTTTATTTAAACAAACAAATATGTAAGAAGTGGTAATCAAAATACTTATCTTTGTTTATTTGTTGGGTGGACTCCCTCTGAGTCTTTGCTTTATTGCAAGAGCTGCTGAAGTAGATTCTTCTACACCTTTCTGTTGTGGAATGTAGAAAGATGGTCAACTCCCTCTGAATATCTGCATCCTTGCAGGAGTTGCTGGAGTGTGCTCCCTCTTGATCTTTGCTTCCTGGATTACATGTCCTTGAACTTATATTCATCCTTGGTCCCTATGCATGCTTATTAGTATCATGAATGTGTTATCCTTGTAATCTCATACAAAATCATACATTCATTAGTATATTCTCAATATTATCAAAACACAATAATCTCAAGCATGTATAGTCATGATCATTTCAAACAGAAATAATAAGCATTAGCATTCAAGGTTTATATAGGACTCTTATGGTTAGTCATAACATGTCTAAACCTGTGATTACTCAAACCTATGACTCTTCTGGCCAGTCATAACATTAAATAAGGTAAGACACGTAATATGCATATACCCATGATTATTCAAACCTATGACTTCTTGAATAAACATCATGTCATCCATACTTATATAATAGATCCTATGATATAAGAAACACATACTTGGTCACCATATTTGCTAATTATGTCTAGCAATGTGTTCTTGTTCTCTTCAATGACCTGCATAACTCATTAGTTAACTTTTGCAAAAACAAATTATACATACCTCCATGTGATCTATGACTATGGATGAATCTTTGTCTTCATGTCACCATAGCAAGTTCAGGTTGTCCCTTCAATTTGTACAATCCTCCCTCTTGCTCTCCAACCACTACTGCATCATCGATTGTTTTACCCTTTGGCCACATTAGGACTTGGCCATCCACAAATGCAACCCTCATACCTTTTGTATCCAATGCAGAGATGGAGAGTAAGTTCTTCTTGAGCCCAGGTACATAAAGGACTTCTTTCATCTTCAAAGATTTTTCAAAATCTAGGTTGTAGGAGGCTTCACCACTTCCTTTGATTGGGTATTGAAAATCATCCCCAAGTTTCACCTTATGGGGTGATTCATATTCACATAGATTCACAAAATATTCCTTAAACCTAGTCATGTGTTCGGAAGCCCCACTATCAATCAACCAATCATTACAACCATGGGAGATAGTACCTATGAGAGCAGAGATTAGAACATACTCTTCTTCACTTGATGAGTCATCATCACTTTCTGCCCTATCCTTCTTCTATGGAGGTTCATCATCCTCGGCAGCATGAGCATGGAACTTTCTTTTGCTACCCTTCTTCTTCTTGCTGGAGTTGTTGTTATTATCCCTTTTGTTCTTGGGACAATCTGAAGCAAAGTGACCCTTCTCATTGCATGTGAAGCATCTTAGATCCTTCTTATTCTTTTGATAGGATCTCTTGTAGCGAGAGTGCTCCTTCTTGGGCTTGCTTCTTTTGGTGTGAGATGCGAGAGATTGATCTTCACCTCTCATCTTTTCTTCACGAGCTACAAGTCTAGCTTCTTCTTGAGAGAATTCAACCCATAGTTTACTGAAAGAGATCAATTTCTTTCTTGCACAGATTCCTTGAATAAAGGAGTCCCATGACCTAGGTAGGCCATTCAGAGTGGTCATAACAACTTCACCATTGTTCACTACTTCATCCACAGCTTCAAGTTTCTCCTTGATCTGAGAGACCTTGGAGAAGTAAGATTGAATAGTTTCTTCATTCAACATCTTGACCCCTTTCAATTGATTCTGCAGAGTAATCTTCCGATTTATGTTCTTCCCTTTAAATAGCTTGGTCAAAGAGTCAAACATCTCCTTGGGTGTCTTTAGAGAAGACACATGGGGTATGAGATGGTCTTTAATAGAATCAGCAATGATTCCCTTTGCCTTGACCAAGTTCTTCTTATGCAATACCTTGGCCTCTTCATCCTCTGGGATAGGGATGTCTTCTTTTATATATGAGTCCAAGCCATTCTCTACCAGGATTAACCCAATCCTATACTTCCAAGCTCGGAATTTATCAACCCCTTCAAGCTTATCCTCAAGCTTGGTGTGGTGAGACATCTTAAAGAGTACTTCAAATGGAAATAGAAAAGATTTAGGTCTTACCACTTGAAATGTTGAAAACTGGATCTAGTCCTGGATTAGGGTTTGTCGAAAAAACCCTAAAAATTCAAAATGTGAATTTCAAATTTCTGAAAGGATAGAAAGATGCGCCTTGATGAGCTGATCAGCCTGGTGCATTCAGAATTTGAGATCAGCAAAGTTTTACCCTTCAGATTTGTCTTTTTGTCCTCTCGGGTTCATTAGGGAGAGCCCTGAATTAGGGTTTGAATTTCCCGGAGATCTACCTAGCCAAAAATCTCGATCCAAAGCTCTAAACTTCAATTTTTGCAAGGAGCTTCCAGTTGTGTCTTCAGATTCCATAAATTCCTATTTTTGTGGAAACCCTAATTTTTAGAGCCAAATCTGAAAATGCTCAGAATTGAATTATGATTGGACAGATAGATTCGCCTTGATGAGTAGAGTCAATCTACTATACTGCATTTCCAAAATCTGTGGAGAGAAACCCAATAAACAAGAAACTCAAGTTTCTGTCACTGCAAAATGTCTTCTTCTCGGGTTAGCTCTGATACCATGTTAAATTTTGAGCATTAATTCACAATACTCTAGGATCTTCACTGAGATAATAACATATACAGTATATCAATGCATGTCAATCACAATAAGCATGACAAGCATCACAAGAATCAAAAGCATGAGAGACAAGAGACACAGAGTTTCCGTGGGGAAAACCCTAAGGTGAAAAACCCCACAACTTCCTCAGAGATAGAGAGAGCAATGGCTCAACCAAAGTACAACCAAAATACACTTGAGATAGTCTCCTAGAAGCAAATGATCCTCCTCCTCACTAGTGCGCCACTTTCTGAGTGAGAGAGAGATGACTTTCTGAATGATCTAAATAGAGATCTCCTGATCTCTATTTATACTAACCTGTTTGCCCAGTGACCTTATGGGGCCGACTTGTCTAGCTAGGTACATCCACATTATAATATATATATTTCAGGGCCGACCCCACACATGGTGATCTAATAACCCATTGGCAAGTACACACACTTGCGACACTTTTCAATCCACATGACGACACTTCCTTATAGAGGAATAACACATCTCTAATAAGGGTACAATAAATATATATGAAATACATAGATGAAATACATTCCGAAGTTACATATACATCAACATATGGATCCTCACTACTCTTCCCGTAAAATTTCGGTAGTGAGGAGGGAGGAATATTTTTCGTGGTTACATCTTGTGCAGTGTCTAAGATAGGGAATCCAAAAGTACATTCAGTTCTAACTTCTCCCTCTTCTTTATCTTGTCGAACATGATCTTCATTTTCATCCTCCATGAAAACTTGATTTCCAAAGAGAGAATACCTAGGTTTCTCCTTTCTTGGTGAATATGGGATATCCCAGTGCTCTGTCTCAGGAAAAATATTCTTTTTAGGAGGAAAATTACCAGCTATTTGGGAGTCCAGTTTTGAAGGTCCCACAGTTGTTGTTTCAATCTATGAAATAAATATGTTCATGGAATTTTAAAAAAGAGTATCTAATTGTGTAGGATCAATAAAGTCTACCAAGTTTGGACCACCTACTATTGAAAAGGTAGTGTCTTTGGGTTTTTAAAGTGGAGGGTTGAGAGGTTCTGAAGTTTTATCCTTTTGAGATTCCTCTTGTCTAAGTTCAGTATCAATATGAGCCTGAGGTTCTCCTAGTGGAATTTCTTTATGAACTGACTTTTCGGATGTCCCTATGGTTTCCTCTAATTGATTTCCAGAAAGGATTTCCTTTGCTTTCCAAGTAGGACTATCCCCGTTAGGTGTCTTCTGATACCATTCTGCTGAGTTAGTAGTCGGGGTGGCACGCCCCTTGTATAGGTTAGTAGGAATTTTAGTAGGGATTTTAGTGGGAAGGCTAGTTTTAATATATCTACCTTTTGAGTCTCTAGACCTATTCATGAAAACAAAACTACAACTGAAACAAATTCTAATTTCATTACTATTAATGTTGGGTTTTGGGTATTCCTGTTATAACAGATGCGCAGGTTCTTACCTCTCGTCTTATCGCTCACCTGCCACCAACCGATTTCTAAGTTTCAAAAACGAAATTCAATCTATCACTAAGTTTTTAAAAGAGAATTATACCTATCTACAACTCCCCGAAAACAGCACCAAAATGTTGAGGTGTATTTACTGTCTTAAGGAATCACCAAAATATTTAATTATCGACCAGGGTTGGTAATCTTAGAGTTGTGGCACAGTTTATGCTGAGGTAGAATGGAACCTAAGGTTTCGGATCGGGAGACCTTAGAAATGTTTAATAGAGAAAAGATCGAAAGATATTTCAAAATGAAAAACCGAGTCAAACTTCTAGAATACAACTACTGAACTGATTAAACCTAACTAAACCAACAGATTAGAATAGTATCAAGCTATAACTACTCTACTCTATGGACAATAATTGAAAAGATAAAAACAACAAATATTATTCTAAGAAGCAAGACTTTAATAAAAAATAGAACTACTTTGATGGAATTGAAAACTGTTGATTAATAATTCAAACTCTAATATAGGAATTAGAAACAACTGTAAAGGAGTTTAGGAACCTATCTATGAAATGCTTCAATTGACAATTAACTATGGAAATTAGAAACTATATTATCTTAATGCAAAACTATAGACTACTTAATGAATTCAAAAACTATTCATACATTCAACTCAAGATCAAACTAAACTACCTAATTCCATTCTCCTTGAGGATTCTGAGGAAATGTATCAAATGTAATAGGAACAAGAGAGAAGGTATCAAACTGACTTTCGAATGTGACAAGGAAACAAAATGGAAGCAAATCTAGTTTAATTTCTACAAAAAAATGAAAACTAAAGAGTGTCCAATTACAACTAACTTTAAACATTGTAATCTATTTTCTATCTATAAGCAAATGACATGGGACTAATGAAATCTAAAAGCAAGTAGAAAACTTAATAAAGATATTTACTTGAAACTGAATTTGATTGAGAAGCAAGTAGAAAACTTGATAAAGATATTTTATGTAGAAGCAAGTAGAAAATGCACCAAGGATCTCTTTTGTTCTTTTGGAAACAATTCCATAGCAGCAAATGATTTTATATTATTGGCAGCAATAAATATAGACACGCAGATCGGCTTCGGAGGGCGAAGCTCATCACTGCAAACACAAGTGTCTAAGCACAATGTCTCAGGCCCTTTTACTTTTCATAAATTGCAGAGCAATAACTTACTCAAAGGCTTCCTGGGGATTCTGAGATATGCCCACTAACACTTTATAGACTCATACTGACACATTTTTACAGAAGCAAGCTTTGGATTTATGATGCAGTGTTATACCTTTTGGCAACCTGTAGAGCATACTACCTCAGCTCTTAGACCACTATGACTCGCAGAGCTCCAACCACTGGAACGCTCGGCTCTAGACCTCTAATTGCAGAGCAGACTACTTGCTCATGCAGACCTCTAGACTCGAATGAATAAATGAGAGGTGAGGCCTCCCTTATATAGCAACTTAGCCAGTTAATCGGTTACAAGGAATTGACACCAGACAGTAAAAAGCAGAGATTTCGGGGTAGTGGTGGGACTCACCACTATTATCTCGTCCCGTGAGAGGAAGAACCATAAGGGGACCCGGAAGACCGGACAAAAGACATGGCCGATAGACATGGCGTACAAAGGACAAAAGCCGAATAAAGCAGAAGCACTCGGGAGACAACATCCTGACAAAGTACAAAGTGGAGCTATTATACCGGCCCACTACGGCTTCCATTATTTGACGGAAAGCAAAAGCAATAATTACATCAATTGTCGCCAGAACGACAGACGCAAAACAATTCAGGGTTTCCTAGGGGACCAACAGGTTGTTCGCCACATGGAAAGTCAAATGCATCTTCGCTTGCCAGGCATTCTTCCAGCTCACGAGCTTCCAGCAAGGCATCTATGTCCTGAGAGTCATATGGAACAGGATCATCTTCTGTGTAGACTGGTGGAGGATATAACCACAGGCTAAAACATTTGTCTATGTCGGAGCCATGCAACATATCACTAGATTCTCCAATGAACTCACTCTCGAATAGAGATTCAACTCGAAAATCTAATGGGAGGGTTCGCCTGTAGATTTTGGTGTCAATCTGGTTACCCTTATAGTCACGCTTGATATACTTCTGGGTAATGTGAACAGTGTGCTCTAATGGTGAATATCAGCCACCCTGATGCCGAAGAAGAAATTTGAACCAGAGATTATTCTGGTCCGCTACCTGCATATCAGCTTGCATATGGAGAATGAAATTGGCACGCCGATTTGTCCAATCAATTCTTGGACAGAATTTATCCAACAAAATTTCAGTCCATCCAGACCAGGACTTGTTTCTCATATTTCCTGGGTCTGCACAAATCACAATGGACCTTTCCTCTCTACAGAACTGCAAAATGAGATTGTAACTGGTCCAGGTTAAATTGCCTTCACCAATGTCAACGTACCAAACCGGACCATCTTTTTCGTCATTACAGTCAACCCAAAGTTCACGACAACACCTTAATTTTTCCTGGGCTTGACTGAATCCTCAGAACGCAGAGCGCTCCCATCTTTCCATGATATGAAGCTTACAGGGACTTGATTGAATTTGTTTTATCTTCGTGAGGCTGAGGTACTTTTGTCTGCATGCCGATCTGCATAATCCAGTAACTCCCTTCTATCTGATGGGGATAAGCTTTCATCCCAGGGCTTCATGAATAAATCATTTCTGGGCTCAAACCTGACATAATTAGGCTCACTATAGGCTGTTGGAGCTGGGATTTTACCTTGTACATCTTTTGGAGCTGCAGAGCTCGAACCAGCAGTAAACATGTTTAAACTGACAACTTGTTGTTGCTACAAAGCTTCACGAGTTAACATGTCAGCTAAACAATTGAGATAACCTGGCTTGTATACAATATCATAATCAAAATTAGAAAGCCAGATAAACCATTTTAGTATCCTGGTGCTATTTTTTGCCATTAAATTCTCATTCTTAAAAATTCCAGGCATAAGCTTCAAATCTATTCTAACGGTGAACCTGGCAGGTTTTAAGAACAAGATAAAATGTTGGATTGTCTTTTTAACAGCAAGGATCTCTTTGTGGCTGCTCGGATAATTGAGTTTGGCTACTTTGAACGAACCAAAGCCATAACCACATATATTTTCTCTGCCATCTATTTCTTCAAACAACACACCACCCCATGTGGTAGATGAAGCATCTGTTTCGATTATCAATTTACCAGTACCCTAAGGCAGATGGAGGACTGGCAACTCTTTTACTTTGGCCTTGATTTTTTGGACCGCCAAAGTCATCTCTTCAGACCAAGGTGTAGGATTCTTTTTCAATCTCTGCTGCAGACAGTGGATGTTTGTAACTTGTGCACGATAGAATGGTATGATGTAATTTAAACTACCAAGAAACCTTTGGGGCTGTGTTTTAAAAATAATTTTGTCAGGAAAATGATCAAAAGAACTAAGCACATGTTTCTGCAATATAACCTGACCTTTCTGAATATGGAAACCAAGAAAATCCATTTCTGTCTTACCAATTTCCATCTTACTCTCAAACAAAACTAAACCATGCTTAAATACAAGATCATAAAATTTATGTAAATGCTTCAAGTGATCTTGCAGGTTTCTGGAACATATCAGGATATCATCAATAAACAGAACCAACCATGGAATATCCCGAAATATATCTTCCATCCTTTTCTGAAACTCTGATGGGGCATTGTTCACACCGAATGGCATGACCTTCCACTGATACTGCCCATGAGGAACTACAAAGGCAGTTTTGAAGCGATCTTTGGCTTCAATCCCAATTTGATAAAAACCAGATTTGAGATCAAATTTATTGAATATAGTGCATCCAGTAATCTTCTGTAATAAACTGGCTTTATCAGGTAGGGGATACCTGACTTTCTGCAGGACGGCATTCAGAGGCTTGTAATTTACAACTAGTCGGGGCTTACCTCTTTTCTGCTCAGAGTGCTTGTTTACCACAAATGCTCTACAAGCCCAAGGACTCTTGGAGGGCTCAATCAAATCATTCTACAGTAGCTCTTGAATCTCTTTAGAGCAGAATTCCCTTTCTGAAGGGGTCATGATTCTGGCTGAAGCTTTCATAGGTTTGATATTTTGCAGAGGATCAAACAGAAAAGAGACAAAATATTTTTCTCTGGTCCAAAATGCATTAGGACTTTCAGAGCAGCAGTCTTTCACAAGCTTCTCTTTAATGGTAGCCGGAGTTTTATCAGCATGACTTACTGCATATGCTATGCAGCGATCCATTTTATTAAGATCAACAGACTTGACACTGTTGATAGACTGAGCAGGCAAAGATTTGCATTTTCACACTGGACTGAAACTTAAAGGGGTATTAACTTGACGACCAGAAACTGTACAGGAGAAAATCATCTTATTGACATCAATAGAGAAAGGACTGACCTTTTGAAGGAATTCAGAACCTAGGACGCAATCTTCTTTCAAAACATCTAATCTAAAAAGAGATAAAGAGTTAAAAACACCTGAAATATTTACAGGGAAATCTTTAACTTTACCAAACAAAGAAACTGGAGATCCTTCAATTGCAGAATCAAATTCATGGCTCTTTTCCCAGTAAAATGAAGGTAAATCATTTCCTTTGGAAAGATTAAATTGACAACCAGAATCTATGAGACAATGTAAAGGGTAGGACTTAAATTCTGGAGGACAAAACTGTAAAGACACAAAAATCTTGGGACCGGACAAGGCACCCAAAAGACTCGAAATTTGTGACTGAGGAGAGGAGGGAGAATGAGGAGGAGTTGAAGCAGGGGACTCTTCTTTTTGTTCAGGATTCAAGCAGGCTTGTTCTATGTGTTTGGACAATTTTTCATCAGAAGATTGATCTCTCTCAGTAACCAAAACAGAGATCATGCTTTTCAAACTTTCTATTTCTTTAACAAGCAACTTCACTTTATCATGTTTTTCTTTTAGCTGTAACCTCAGTAGTTTCTCTTTATCTTTCCTATGGGACTGTCTGTCTTCGTGACCATCTGGATATTCTTTATAGAATTCAGCAGGGTTGTATGAGGCAGGTAAAGTAGACTGAATTTTTTCTTTTCCTTTATTAGGCTTGTCTAAGAGAGCTAAAAGCCTATTTTTTCTTGCCTTAGTTCAGTTATTTCAAAATGCCTATAGACAGGAATTATAGAAAGTTGGAGGTCAATGTGAGCTAATTGCTTTTCAAGTTGGTATCTGGATGATTTAGAGGAGGAATGGGAAAACATATATAGAGAAAAGTCAAATTCAGGTAGACTACACCCCCCGAAATTTGCGTAGGAACTGGAGTCAATTTTAGAATTGGAAGAAGAGGAAGGGTTCGGGGCAAATTTAGCTAGAGTAGGAGGTTCAGAGTCAGAACTAGAATCAAAGGATAATTCATCAAGGAGGAAAAGGACTTCACCAGTGGGAGGAGGAGAATGTACAGAGACCTCAAGAAAATCCCACCATTCGGGATCAATACCTTTACATAAAGCCGCAAGCTGGGGCTGAGACTTTCTTTCAGGACATTTGGCATCCCAATGATTAGATTTACCACATGTAAAGTAGACATTTTTCTTACCTTTTTCAGATCTGCGTCTGACATACCTTTTCGACTGATATTTCTTGTGCTTGGACTTATGACTGTAAGACTTGTCATACTTATATTTGTGCTTGGATTTGTGGCGATAGGGCTTATCAAGATGATACCTAGGCTCGGATGTGTAAAACCCTTTTTTCTTCTTTTTTCTCACATTTACATGAACCATGACCAAGGTGACCACGGTTGTGTGCACCACACCCCCAATCAGGAATACCAGCAACATCTTTACAAAAGGAAGAAGAATACATTTGATGGTGTCTTTTAAAATCTTTACTTACCCATTTCTCTAAACAATGGTCTTGCCATGTTTCCATAATGTGTGCATGCAATTTGGCAAGTGACAGAGTTCAAAGCTCTACCTTTTTATCTTTCAATGCTTATTCAACAGCATCAGGAACATGTCCTGGGTATATTCGCAAATAGTGTTTCAGATCAATAGGATTTCCAGACTTACCTGAAGAAATCAGTAATTTTTGCATATAGCAAAAGTATTCTTCACTTTTACTCAAATCACATAACCTGGAAGACATGAAAAGTGAAGCAAGATGGTCATAGTCTTCACCATCTTCAGGACCATAAAATTCTCTACCAAGGGCACTGAGAATTTGTTCATCTACGTCATCCATAGCAAGCATCTCATTTCATGTTTCCTGTGGCAACCATCTCCACCAGTCATAAGCGAGACCTGAAAGGCATGCTACTAACTGAGTGCCTAGCATTTGACCAGTGAGATTATTGTCATGTTGTTTCTTCTACAGAATCCATTGCCCTAACATCTATATGGCATTCTTAATATCTTGCTGATACTGACACTAGATATTCAGTACGGGTTGTTCGGGCATTTGGGATATTAGATCATTCATTGAATTAATTCCAAGTGGAAAACTTTGGCTAGAGCACTGGCAGGTCCTGTGACATATGCCATATGGGTGTCAAAACGAGGAGGAGGAAGTCTTGTGGTGTTAGAAGACTCAGCATCTAATGCATTCAAATTAACCAAATACTTTGGATCTAATACAGGCTTCAAACTTTGTGATCCATTCTTCAATATTATCACGAATTGCATCACTTTCTCCAAAGTCAAATTCAAGTTTTTCTTGGACACTAAATTGACCTAAGGAGTGAATTTTAGTATGCCCTTTAGATGCTAGTTTTAGCACATGGTCTAGGACCACATACTGTTTCTTTTGCATATTCTCTACTTTCTGGGAGAGATCTTCAAGGACACGAAGCCTTCTCTCAAGATTTTGAGAGGCTTCTTCTATTGCAATTATTATCTGTGTGGAATCATGTAGTAAATGAACTAGCAATTCTAGCTTTGTTTCCACCTTTGTGATGTGCTCTCTTTGATCAGCACACTTGGATTTTAAAACTAGGATATCCCTAGCCATATCATCAATATTTATTGCAGTGTGTATTTATTGCAAATTCCCCCAATTTGCTAACTTTATCTCATCATAAACATTTTGGTCTTGTGTGGAAGATTTACAAGGCATGAATTGCCTCTTAGTTTGGCCATCTGCATTATATTGCCTAAAACCTAATTCAAGCAAGTTTCTTCCTGGGATAAAAGACCTTTGGCCAGTATTCATTACTTCCATACCTGTTCCTTCTCTGGGAAGGGACATCATTCCTAAGGAAGGGAGAGCTGAAAAAATTCCTAAGGATGGCAGATCTTTCTGTTTCTATTGATGCTGGAGTTTCTGTTTAATTTTTTGACATGCTTTACAGGCAGCATGCTCATGCTGGCCTCTATGTTCAAAATCAGACAAATCGGAAAATGTAGGATGTACAGAGGAAGAAGTAGTATTTGCAGAGGAAGATGTAGAGGTATAACCTATTTGATCTGACAAGGCTTGAAGCCTAGAATTATTATAAGAAGATATGGAGGTAGATTTGATAAGCGGAGGAGTGAATCGCTAAGTGGGATTTTCATCAGGAACTCGAAAGGAGCTAGAAGCTTCATCAAAGACTAAGGGCTGAGAATTGAAGGTAGAAGAAACCCTATCTTGGTTTCTGAGTTCTTTATACTTCATCTCCCACTGTTGAGGATAGTTTATACCAATCTAATTAAAAGTAATTGGAGTAGCAGTTTTTTATTTCTCTCGTGCCACCACGCTTGTTTCTACAGAACTCTGATGGACATGAGTACGAAGCTGGGGAAGAGTATCATTTCCATACCGCACACAGACAACACCTTTCAATTGAATAATCTTGGAACCAGATTCCATATCAAAGCCTTTAGGAAGGATATAGGCCTTAAGAAGATCATAGATATAGGGATTTTTCAAGCTAACAAAAAATTTAGGGTAAATAGTCCTGAAAGCAGGACCATCATGGAGAGGAGCAGGGAAGCCATCGATGACAGCATCGAAAAACTTCTTATGTCTAGTATCTACTATACAACAAAGAGAAGACACAGCTAGACGAGGACGTACTAAAGGACCAAGTCCTAATTTAATAGCACCAAAATGGGCATATGCATATCTCTGTTTCTTAGCCTAGTCAATCTGACATTTGTCAAGAAGATTAATATGGATAGGCTCTTGCTTATCAATAAAAGAGACATCAATACTTGAGACATGGATGTGTGTGGAAGCAGTGAGATTCCACCATGGTAGTCTGTATACTTCTTTTGGAAGTATCTGTGTTAATTGCCAATTTTCTGAAGGATTGTGATCAGAGATTGTGATATATGAAGATTCTGATGATGAAGGATTAAAGGATGACTATCTATGTTCTGCTAAAGATACTTCAGTATCATTGGAAGACTCACATTCTAAGTTTGTGAGCTCAATAGAATCCATTGAAGGGTCCATGGCTAAATAGAGGATGAGTGCTCACTAAAATTAGTCTCCAGCAACTATGTGGATTTACTCCCCTGTCCCGCCGGGCCTTACTACCACTCTGAATTCGGACAACTCTTACACCCTCTCACGCCCCTCAATAAACTCAGCAATCATTTCCATTGCCTACAGGATTAAGTTGTAGAATGCAAAGTAACAACCATATAATACTAACAGTGATGTTGCAACAGATTTAACAGACAAATAAAACACATGCATCACAATAAAGTATTTAAGATATACCAGAAAATTCGCACTTGTCTGGATCTGATACCAAATGCACCAAGGATCTCTTTTGTTCTTTTGGAAACAATTCCACAGCAGCAAATGATTTTATATTATTGGCAACAGTAAATACAGACACGCAGATCGGATTCGGAGGGAGAAGCTCGTTACTGCAAACACAAGTGTCTAAGCACAATGTCTCAGGCCCTTTTACTTTTCAGAAATTGTAGAGCAATAACTTACTCAGAGGCTTCCTGGGGATTTTGAGATATGCCCACTAACACTTTACAGACTCATACTGACACATTTTTACAGAAGCAAGCTTTGGCTTTATGATGTAGTGTTATACCTTTCGGCAACCTGCAGAGCATACTACCTCGGCTCTTAGACCACTATGACTTGCAGAGCTCCAACCACTGGAAACCTCGGCTCTAGACCTCTAATTGTAAAGCGGACTACTTGCTCATGCAAACCTCTAGACTCGAATGAATAAATGAGAGGTGAGACCTCCCTTATATAGCAACTTAGCCAGTCAATCAGTTACAAGGAACTGGCACCAGACAGTAAAAAGTAGAGATTCCGCGGTAGTGATGGGACTCACCACTATTATCTCACCCCGTAAGAGGCAGCGCCATAAGGGGACCCGGAATACAGGACAAAATACATGGCCGACAGACATGGCCTACAAAGGACAAAATCTGATTAAAGCAGAAGCACTCGGGAGACAACATCCCAACAAAGTACAAAGTGGAGATATTATACCGTCCCATTATGGCTTCCATTATTTGATGGAAAGAAAAAGCAATAATTACATCAATCGTCGCCGGAACGGCAGACGCAAAACAATTCAGGGTTTCCTGGGGGACCAACAGGCTATCCGCCACATGGACAGTCAAATCCATCTTCGCTTGCCAGGCATTCTTCTAGCTCACGAGCTTCCAATAGGGCATCAACATCCTGTGAGTCATCCGGAATAAGGCTATCTTCTGTATAAACTAGAGGAGGATACAACCAGGGGCTAAAACATTTTTCTATGTCAGAACCATGCAACACATCACTGGATTCTCCAATTAACTCACTCTCGAATAGAGATTCAATACAAAAATATAACGAGAGGGTTCGCCTGTGAATTTTTGTGTCAATCTGATTACCCTTATAATCACGCTTGATATACTTTTGGGTAACGTGAACAGTGTGCTCTAATGGTGAATATCAGACACCCTGGTGCTGAAGAAGAAATTTGAACCAGAGATTATTATGGTTCGCTACCTGCATATCGGCCTGCATATGAAGAATGAAATTTGCGCGCCAATTTGTCTAATCAATCCTTGGACAAAACGTATCCAACAAGATTTCAGTCCATCCAGACCGGGACTTGTTTCTCATGTTTCCTGGGTCTGCGCAGATTACAATGGACCTTTGTTCTCGACAGAACCAGAGGATTAGATTGTAGCTGGTCCAAGTGAGATTGCCTTCACCAATATCCACGTACCAAAATGGACCATCTTTTTCATCATTACAGTCAACCCAAAGTTCACTACAACGCCTTAATTTTTCCTGGGCTTGACTAAATCCTCGGAACACAAAGCGCTCCCATCTTTCCATGATATGAAGCTTACAGGGACTTGATTGAATTTGTTTTATCAGCGTGAGGCTGAGGTACTTTTCGGCTGCATGCCGATCTGCATAATCCAGTAACTCCCTTCGATCTGATGGGGATAAGCTTTCATCCTAGGGCTTCATGAATAAGGCATTTCTGGGCTCAAACTTGACATAATCAGGCTCAGTATAGGCTACTGGAGCTCGTCTTTTACCTTTTACATCTTTCGGAGCTGCAGAGCTCGAACCAGCAGTAAACATGTTTAAACTGACAACTTGTTGTTGCTGCAAAACTTCACGAGTCAACATGTCAGCTAAACAATTGAGATAACCTGGCTTGTATACAATATCGTAGTCAAAATTAGAAAGCTAGATAAACCATTTTAATATCCTGCTGCTATTTTCGGCCATCAAATTTTCATTTTTAAAGATTCCAGGCATAATCTTCAAATCTGTTCTAATGGTGAACCTGACAGGTTTTAAGAACAAGATAAAATGTTGGACTGTCTTTTTTATAGCTCGGATAATTGAGTTCTGTTGCTTTGAACGAACCAGAGCCATAACCACATATATTTTCTCTGCCATCTATTTCTTCAAGTAACACACCACCCCAAGTCATAGATGAAGCATCTATTTCAATTATCAATTTACTAGTTCCCTGAGGCAGATGGAGGGCTGGCAACTCTTTTACTTTGGCCATGATATTCTGGACAGCCAAAGTCATATCTTCATTCCAGGGAGCAGGGTTCTTTTTCAACCTTTGCTGCAGACAATGGATGTCTGTAGCCTGACCACGATAAAATGGTTGAATATAATTCAAACTACCAAGAAACCCTTGGAGCTGCGTTTTATCAAGAATTTTGTCAGGAAAATGCTCAAAAGAACTAAGCACATGTTTCTGCAATATAACCTGACCTTTTTGAATATGGAAACCAAGAAAATCCATTTATGTCTTACCAACTTCCATCTTACTTTCAGACAAAACTAAACGATGCTTAAATACAAGATCATAAAATTTATGTAAATGCTTCAAGTGATCTTGCAGGTTTCTGGAACACATCAGGATATAATCAATAAACACAACCAACCATGGAATATCTCGAAATATGTCTTCCATCCGTATCTGGAATTCGGATGGGGCATTGTTCACACTGAATGGAATGACCTTTTACTGATACTGCCCATGAGGAACTACAAAGGCAGTTTTGAAGCGATCTTTGGCTTCAATCCCAATTTGATAAAAACCAAATTTGAGATCAAATTTACTGAATATAGTACATCTAGTAATCTTCTATAATAAACTGGCTTTATCAGGTAGGGGATACCTGACTTTCTGCAGGATGGCATTCAGAGGCTTGTAATTTACAACTAGTCGGGGCTTACCTCTTTTCTGCTCAGAGTGCTTGTTTACCACAAACGCTCTACAAGCCCAAGGACCCTTGGAGGGCTCAATCAAATCTTTCTGTAGTAGCTCTTAAATCTCTTTAGAGAATAATTCTCTTTCTGAAGGGGTCATGATTCTGGCTGAAGCTTTCATAGGTTTGATCTTTTGCAAAGGATCAAACGGCAAAGAGACAAAATATTTTTCTCTGGTCCAAAATGCATTAGGAATTTCAGAGCAGCAGTCTTTCACAAGCTTCTCTTTAATGGCAGCCAGAGTTTTATCAGCATGACTTACTGCATATGCTATGCAACCATCCATTTTATTAAGATCAACAGACTTGACACTGTTGATAGACTAAGCAGGCAAAGATTTGCATTTTGACATTGGACTGAAACTTAAAGGAGTATTAACTTGACGACCAGACACTGTACAGGAGAAAATCATCTTATTGACATCAATAGAGAAAGGACTGACCTTTTGAAGGAATTCAGAACCTAGGACGCAATCTTCTTTCAAAACATCTAATCTAAAAAGAGATAAAGAGTTAAAAACACCTGAAATATTTACAGGGAAATCTTTAACTTTACCAGACAAAGAAACTGGAGATCTCTCAATTGCAGAACCAAATTCATGACTCTTTTCCCAATAAAATGAAGGAATAGCATTGCCTTTGGCAAGGTTAAATTGACAACCAGAATCTATGAGACAATGTACAGGGTAGGACTTAAATTCTGGAGGACAAAACTGTAAAGACACAAATAACTTGGGACCGGACAAGGCACCCAAAAGACTTGGAATTTGTGACTGAGGAGAGGAGGGAGAATGAGGAGGAGTTGAAGCAGGAGACTCTTCTTTTTGTTTAGGATTCAAGCAGGCTTGTTCTCTGTGCTATGACAATTCTTCATCAGAGGATTGATCTCTCTCAGTGACTAAAATAGAGATCATGCTTTTCAAACTTTCTACTTCTTTAACAAGCAACTTCACTTTATCCTGTTTTTCTTTTAGCTGTAACCTCAGTAGTTTCTCTTTATCTTTCCTATGAGACTATCTGTCTTCGTGACCATCTAGATATTCTTTATATAATTCAGTAGGGTTGTATGAGGCAGGTAAAGCAAACTGAAATTTTTCTTTTCCTTTATCAGGCTTGTCTAAGAGAGCTAGAAGCCTACTTTTTTCTTACCTTAGTTCAGTTCTTTCAAAATGCCTATAGACAGGAATTATAGAAAGTTGGAGGTCAATGTCAGCTAATTGCTTTTCAATTTGGTATCTGGATGATTTAGAGGAGGAACAGGAAAACATATACAAAGAAAATTCAAACTCAGGTAGACTACACCCCCCTAAATTTGCGTCGAAACTAGAGTCAGTTTCAGAATCGAAAGAAGAGGAAGGGTTCGGGGAAAATTTAGCTAGAGTAGGAGGTTTAGAGTCAGAACTAGAATCAGAGGATAAGTCATCAAGGAGGAAAAGGACTTCACCAGCAGGAGGAGGAGAATGTACAGAGACCTCAAGCAAATCCCACCATTCGGGGTCAAGACCTTTACATAAAGCCGCAAGCCGGGGTCGAGACTTTCTTTCAGGACATTTGGCAGCCTAATGATCAGATTTACCACATATAAAGAAGACATTTTTCTTACCTTTTTTAGATCTGCATCTGACATACCTTTTCGACTGATATTTCTTGTTCTTGGACTTATGACGGTAAGAGTTGTCATACTTATATTTATGCTTGGATTTGTGGCGATAGGGCTTATCAGGATGATACCTGGGCTCGGACGTGTAAAACCCTTTTTTCTTCTTTTTCTCACATTTACATGAACCATGACCAAGGTGACCACGGTTGTGTGCACCACACCCCCAATCAGGCATACTAGCAACATCTTTACAAAAGGAAGCAGAATACATTTACTGGTGTCTTTTAAAATCTTTACTTACCCGTTTCTCTAAACAATGGTCTTTCCATGTTTCCGTAATGTTTGCATGCAATTGGGCAAGTGACAGAATTCGAAGCTCGACCTTTTTATCTTTCAATGCTTGTTCAAAAGCATCAGGAACATGTCCTAGGTAGCTTCGCAAATAGTGTTTCAGATAAGCAGGATTTCCAGACTTATCTGAAGAAATCAGTAATTTTTGCATATAGCAAAAGTATTCTTCACTTTTACTCAAATCACATA
The DNA here is from genome assembly GCA_027924585.1 of Larix kaempferi. Lineage (NCBI taxonomy): Eukaryota > Viridiplantae > Streptophyta > Pinopsida > Pinales > Pinaceae > Larix > Larix kaempferi. Next base: position 858,374 of record BSBM01000883.1, read on the forward strand.
ACCTTGCAGACATGAAAAGTGAAGCAAGATGATCGTAATCCTCATCATCTTCAGGACCATAAAATTATCTACCAAGGGCACTGAGAATTTTTTCATCCGCGTCATCCGCAGCAAGCATCTCATTTCGTGTTTCTTGTGGAAACCATCGCCACCAATCATAAGCGAGACCTGAAAGGCCTTCTACTAACTGAGTGCCTAGCATTTGACCAGTGATATTATTGTCTTGTTGTTTCTTATACAGAATCCATTGCCCTAACATCTGTATGGCATTTTTAATATCTTCCTGAGACTAACACATGATGTTCAGTATGGGTTGTTCAGGCATCTGGGATATTAGATCATTCATTGAATTAATTCCAAAGTGGAAAACTTTGGTTGGAGCACTAGCAGGACCTGTGACATCTTCCATATGGGTGTCAAAATGAGGAGGAGGAAGTCTTCTGGTGTTGGAAGACTCAGCATCTAATGCATTCAAATTAACCAAATACTTTGGATCTAATACAGGCTTCAAGCCTTTGAACTCTGTGATCCATTCCTCAATATTATCCCAAATTGCATCACTTTCTCCAAAGTCAAATTCAGGATTTTCCTGAATACTAAACTGACCTAAGGAGTGACTCTTAGTATGCCCTTTAGATGCTAGTTTTAGCACATGGTCTGGGACCACATACTGTTTATTTTGTAGATTCTCTGCTTTCTAGGAGAGATCTTCAAGGACACGAATCCTTCTCTCAAGCTTTTGAGAGGCTTCTTCTATTGCAATTCTTATCTGTGTGGAATCATGTAGTAAATGATCAAGAAATTCTAGCTTTGTTTCCACCTTTGTGATGTGCTCTCTCTGATCAGCACACTGGGATTTCAAAACTAGGATATTCCTAGCCATATCATCAATATTTCTTGCAGTGTGTATTTGCTGCAAATTCCCCCAATTTGCTAACTTTATCTCATCATAAACATTCTGGTCTTGTGTGGAATATTTACAGGGCATGAAGTCTCTCTTAGTTTGGCCATCTGCGGTATATTGCCTAAAACCTAATTCAAGTAAATTTCTTCCTAGGATAAAAGACCTTTGGCCAGTATTCATTACTTCCATACCTGTTCCTTCTCTGGGAAGGGACATGTTGATGTATATGTAACTTTGGAATGTATTTCATCTATGTATTTCATATATATTTATTGTACCCTTATAAGAGATGTGTTATTCCTCTATAAGGAAGTGTCGTCATGTGGATTGACAAGTGTCGCAAGTGTGTGTACTTGCCGATGTGTTATTATACCACCATGTGTGGGGCCAGCCCTAAAATATATATTATATTGTGGATGTATCTAGATAGACAAGTCGGCCCCATAAGGTCACTGGGAAAACGGGTTAAGTATAAATAGAGAGCGGGAGATCTCTATTTGGATCATTCGAAGAGACACACTTCTCTCACTCAGAAAGTGGTGCACTAGTGAGGAGGAGGATCATCTTCCCTAGGAGACTATCTCAAGTGTATTTTGGTTGTACTTTGGTTGATCCATTGCTCTCTCTATCTCTGAGGAAGTTTTGGTGTTTTTCACCTTAGGGTTTTCCCCATGGAAACTCTATGTCTCTTGTCTCTCATGCTTTTGATTCTTGTGATGCTTGTCATGCTTATTGTGATTGTTATGCATTGATATACTATATATGTTATTCCCTCAGTAAATATCCAAGAGTATTGTGAATTAATGCTCAAATTTTAACATGGTATCAGAGCTAACCTAAGAAGAAGACATTTTGCAGTGACGGAAACTTGAGTTTCTTGTTTATTGGGTTTCTCTCCACAGTTTTTGGAAAAGCAGTATAGTAGATTGACTCTACTCATCAAGGAGAATCTATCTGTCCAATCAGAATTCAATTCTGAGCATTTTCAGATTCGGCCCTAAAAATTAGGGTTTCCACATAAATAGGAATTTCTGAACATAGCTGGAAGCTCCTTGCAAAACTCAAAGTTTAGAGCTTTGGATCGAGATTTTTGGCTGGGTAGATCTCTGGGAAACTCAAACCCTAATTCAGGGCTCTCCCTAGTGAACCTGGGAGGACAAAAAGGCAAATCTGAAGGGTAAAGCTTTGTTGATCTCAAATTTTGAATACACCAGGCTGATCAACTCATCGAGGTGCATCTTTCTATCCTTTCAGAAAGTTGAAATTCACATTTTGAATTTTTAGTGTTTTTTCGACAAACCCTAATCCGGGACCAGATCTAGTTTTCAGCATTTCAAGTGGTAAGACCTAAATATTTTCTATTTCATTTAAAGTACTCTTTAAGATGTCTCACCACACCAAGCTTGAGGATAAGCTTGAAGGGGTTGATAACTTCCGATCTTGGAAGTATAGGATCGGGTTAATCCTGGAAGAGAATGAGTTAGACTCATATATAAAAGAAGACATCCCTATCCCAGAGGATGAAGAGGATAAGGTATTGCATAAGAATAACTTGGTCAAGTCAAAGAGAATCATTGTTGATTCTATCAAATACCATCTCATACCCCATGTGTCTTCTCTAAAGAAACCAAAGGCTATGTTTGACTCTTTGACCAAGCTATTTGAAGGAAAGAACATAAATCGGAAGATGACCTTGCGGAATCAATTGAAAGGGTCGAGATGTCGAATGGAGAAACCATTCAATCCTATTTCTCCAAGGTCTCTCAGATCAAGGAACAACTTGAAGCTATAGATGAAATGGTGGAGAATGGTGAAATTGTTATGACTACGTTGAATGGCCTACCTAGGTCATGGGACTCTTTTATCCAGGGGATCTGTGCCAGAAAGAAGTTAATCTCCTTCAGCAGATTATGGGAGGAATGCTCGCAAGAAGAAGCAAGGCTTGTGGCAAGAGAAGAGAAGATGGGAAATGAAGATCAATCTCTCACAGCTCACACTAAGAAGGGTAAGTTCAAGAGGGAGCCATCCCATCACAAGAAAAAATCTTCTCATCATTTTCACAAAGACAAGAAAGATCTAAGGTGTTTCGCTTGTAATGAGAAGGGTCACTTTGCTTCAGAATGTCCCAAGAACAAAAGGGACAAACACAACAACAACAACTCCAGCAAGAAGAAGAAGGGTAACAAAAGAAATTACCATGCTCATGCTACCAAATATGATGAACCTCCAAAGAAGAAGGCTAGGGCAGAAAGTGATGATAGTAATGATGACTCATCAAGTGAAGAAGAGTATGTTCTAATCTCTACTCTCACAGGTACTATCTCCCATGGTTGTAATGATTGGTTAATTGACAGTGGGGCTTCCAAACACATGACTGGGTTTAAAGAATCCTTTGTAAATCTGTCTGAACATGAATCACCCCATAAAGTGAAACTTGGGGATAATTATCAATATCCCATCAAAGGAAGTGGTGAAGCCTCCTACAACCTAGATTCTGGAAAATCTTTGAAGATGAAAGAAGTCCTTTATGTACCTAGGCTCAAGAAGAACTTACTCTCCATCTCTGCATTTGATACAAAAGGTATGAGGGTTGCATTTGTGGATGGCCAAGTCCTAATGTGGCCAAAGGGAAAGACCATAGATGATGCAGTTGTGATTGGAGAGCAAGAGGGAGGTTTGTATAAATTAAAAGGACAACCTGAACATGCCATGGTGCATGAATCCGTGGAGCCAAGTGAACTTTGGCATAGAAGACTTTCTCATATGCAATATAGGGCACTTCCAATTGCAAGCAAGGTTGTAGAGGGTCTTCCTGAAATCAAGACCAAACATGAAGGTGTTTGCAAAGGATGTGCAAAAGGTAAGAATATTAAGAAGGTTTTCCCAAGCAGTGAAAGCAAGGCAAAAGATATCCTGGAAATCATCCACTCAGATGTATGTGGTCCTATGTCACCCAGTTCTCTAAGTGGGTATGTTTACTATGTCTCATTTATTGATGACTTCTCCAGGAAGACTTGGGTATACTTCTTGAAAAACAAAGATGAGGTGTTTGATAAGTTCAAGGAATTCAAAACCTTGATGGAGAATCAAACTGACAAAAAGATCAAAACATTCAGATTCGACAATGGTGGAGAATTCACCTCAGGTGACTTCAAGAAGCTTTGCAGTGATTCAAGGATTAAGAGGGAGTTAACTGCTCCTTATAATCCTTAACAAAATGGAGTTGCAGAAAGGAAGAACAGAACAATCATGGAAGCAGCAAGGGAAATGATGCATGACTAGGATCTACCTATGCATCTATGGGAAGAAGCAACTAGAACAGCTGTATATGTGCAGAACAGAACACCCCACAAGATATTGGACAACAAGACACCAGAAAAGGTCTTTTCTGGTAAGAAACCTGAAGTCATGCATCTCAGAATATTTGGTTGTCCAATATACAGTCATGTCCCAAAGGAAAAGAGGACCAAACTAGATCCTTCAGGAAAGAAGGGTATCTTTGTGGGTTACAATGAAAGCTCGAAGGCTTACAGAATATACTTTCCAGGGTTCAAGAAGATTGATGTCAGTAGGGATGTAACATTTGATGAAAAATTAGCATTCATCAAATCAAGGAAGGCACCTATCGAAGTTTATGAAGAACCTAAGGAAACTAGATTTCAAGACACTACCATGACTGAAGCAATTCCAGAAGTTGTTTGTGAGTTTGAAGATCCGCAAGAACCTGTAGATCCACCCCATGAGGATAACTCTCACAAGAGGAAACCTACATGGGCTAGAGAGCTCATTCAAGATGCAGAAAGATTTGGCATTCCAGAAGAAGAACACAGAGCAAAGAAGAGAACTAGATCACATACCAGCTATGTTGCTTTACTCTGTGACATTATGAACAAAGAACCTTCCAGTTATGAAGAAGCAGCGTAAAAGAAAGAATGGAAGGATGCCATGGTTGAGGAATACCAATCAATAATGAAGAATGATGTTTGGGATGTTGTCCCAAGACCTAAAGAGAAGTCTGTTGTGACTTCCAAATGGATCTACAAAATCAAGCATGTTGCAGATGGCATTGTAGAGAAATACAAAGCAAGATTCGTAGCTCATGGCTTCTCTCAGAAAGAGGGAATAGATTATGAAGAAACTTTTTCACCTGTAGCCAGGTATACTTCCATCAGAACAGTACTTTCCCTGGCTACAGCAATGAAATGGAAAATACACCAGATGGATGTCAAGACTTCTTTCTTGAATGGTGTAGTTGAAGAGGAAGTATACGTAGAGCAGCCACTCGGTTTTGAAATACACCACAGGGAGTCATATGTGTGCAGATTGAAGAAATCCTTGTATGGCTTGAAGCAAGCTCCCAGAACTTGGTATGGTAGGATGGACAGTTTCCTATCTAGCTTGGGATATACCAAGAGTAAAGTGGATTCCAACCTCTACTACAAGGTTGAGGAAGGGAATCCTGTGATTCTACTCTTGTATGTGGATGAATTATTTGTAACAGGAGATGACAGATTGATTGCAGATACTAAGAGGTAGCTTGCTGCTGAGTTCGATATGAAAGATTTGGGAATGATGCATTATTTCCTAGGTATGGGGGTGTGGCAGAATTCAGGTGGGATCTTTCTTGGTCAAGGGAAGTACACAGTAGATATTCTAAAGAGATTTGGGATGATGGATTGCAAGGCCATGGCCACACCCATGGCATCGAATCTAAAGCTTCTATGTGATGCTTCATCTTAGCCGATTGATGTCTCTATGTATCGTCAGATGATTGGGTCCTTGATGTACCTGATGAACACGAGACCAGATATTTGCTTTGTAGTGAACACATTGAGCAAGTTCCTGACGGATCCGATGAGTGTTCATTTGGTTGCGGTAAAGCATGTTCTGAGGTACCTAAAGGGTACAGTGGATTATGGGCTCAAGTATGAAGCGAATCAAAAGTTTAACCTACATGGTTATGTTGATTCAGATTGGGCTGGCAGTGCTACAGATAGGAAGAGCACATCTGGGTGTTGCTTCAATATGGGATCAGGTGTGATCTCTTGGTTCAGCAGGAAGCAGTCCTGCGTAGCACTGAGTACAACTGAGGTAGAGTATGTTGCAGCCTGTTCAGCTAGTTGTCATGCAGTATGGCTATGGAAGCTACTGTCTAAGTTATTTGATCTCCCATTGAATGCTACTGGTATATTCTGCGATAACCAGAGTTGTGTGAAGCTGTCGGAGAACCCAGTGTTTCATGACAGGTCGAAACACAGAGAGATCAAATATCACTATATCAGGGATATGGTGCAGAGAGGAGCCATGAAGCCACTAGCCAGGGTGAATTTCGAGTACTTCAGGGAGAGGCTTGGTGTTCTTCAGATCGACGACACTTCGAGGAAGAAGTGATGGACACATTTGCTGAAGCCATCCCAAGCATGTTGGAAGGAGGATCCTTCACATGGTTGTGGATGTAAGCGCTGGATGATGAGTATCAGGACAATGCTCCAGTTACTGCTCTGTATATGCATCATGTTGGATGCTGGATATGATCATTTGGATCATTTATATTTGTATGTATGTACGCATCGTGTTGATGCTGGATATGATCAGTTGGATCATTTATATTTGTATGTATGTACGCATCGTGTTGATGCTGGATATGATCAGTTGGATCATTTATATTTGTATGTATGTACGCATCGTGTTGATGCTGGATATGATTAGTTGGATCATTTATATGTATGTACGCATCATGTTGGATGTTGGATATGATCAGTTGGATCATTTGTATGTATTTGTATATGCATCATGTTGGATGCTTGGACCATGTATCTGTATTAGGTGGATACATTGTATGATCAGGTAGATCATGTATGTTGATATGTATCATGTATTTGTATTTGTATCATGTGGATACACTGTATGATCAGGTGGATCATGTATGATGATATGTATCAGGTAGATACTTGGTGTGCATTAGGTGGATGCATTGTATGATCAGGTTGATCATGATGATGAGCTTCAGGATGTTTCTCCAGATGATATGTACCAGGATGGTAAAAGTGATGATGATCAGTATGATCTTGGGCATCAGGATGATGCCTCGTACGATGATGATCCGTTGGATCATGAGTATTAGGTTGATACTTGGAGGTCAGAGATGATATGTGGCAGGTTGTGCAAATAGCATGTAATCAGTCCTGGGAGATCTTGTCGGTCATGCTGTGGCACATAAATGTTCCTGGGGTACTCTTTCTGGTATTGCTATGTAGTATGTAATCAGTCCTCAGATATCCGATAGGTTGAGCTGTGTGCTCGTAATCAGTCCCGGGATGAGGTATTACTACGGAGACATGTAATCAGTCCTGGAGATCCGAGAGGTTGAGCTGTGTGCTCGTAATTAGTCTTGGGATGCTCTTTAGAGATCTTGCAAGTCGTGTTGCAGCACATAAATGTTCCTGGGATGCTCTTTAAAGGTTTTGTCTATCCACATGTAATCAGTCCTGGAGATCCGAGAGGTTGATCTGTGTGCTCGTAATTAGTCCTGGGATGCTCTTTAGAGATCTTGTCGGTCGTGTTGCGGCACATAAATGTTCCTGGGATGCTCTTTAAAGGTTTTGTCTATCCACATGTAATCAGTCCTGGAGATCCAAGAGGTTGAGTTGTATGCTCGTAATAAGTCCTGGGATGCTCTTTAGAGATCTTGTCGATCGTGCTGCGGCACACAAATGTTCCTGGGATGCTCTTTAAAGGTATTGTGGAGGAGATGCATGTAATCAGTCCTGGGAGATCTTATCGGTCGTGCTTAGGCACATAAATGTTCCTAGGATACTCTTTCCGGTATTACATCCACACATACAATTATTCCTGAGAGGCCACCTCTATCAGACCGTTCGCACAGATGATGAAGACCTGTAGGTGGTGGGCCTACATCCAGTATGAAAAAGGACTGGCTCTGAAGAACTTCCTATGACGAGTAGAGTCAGAGATTGGCTGAGATATAAGCAACAGTGACGATGATGATGACGATGCATCTATGACAATGATCCCAAGAAGAAGACTTGTCTAGCAGAACTGTGTCAAGAAATGCCTTCCTAGTTAAGAGGGAGTGTTGATGTATATGTAACTTTGGAATGTATTTCATCTATGTATTTCATATATATTTATTGTACCCTTATAAGAGATGTGTTATACCTCTATAAGGAAGTGTCATCATGTGGATTGACAAGTGTCGCAAGTGTGTGTACTTGTCGATGGGTTATTAGACCACCATGTGTGGGGTCGGCCCTAAAATATATATTATATTGTGGATGTATCTAGATAGACAAGTCGGCCCCATAAGGTCACTGGGAAAACAGGTTAAGTATAAATAGAGATCGGGAGATCTCTATTTGGATCATTCGGAAAGACACACTTCTCTCACTCAGAAAGTGGCGCACTAGTGAGGAGGAGGATCATCTGCTCTAGGAGACTATCTCAAGTGTATTTTGGTTGTACTTTTGTTGAGCCATTGCTCTCTCTATCTCTGAGGAAGCTGTGGGGTTTTTCACCTTAGGGTTTTCCCCACGGAAACTCTGTGTCTCTTGTCTCTCATGCTTTTGATTCTTGTGATGCTTGCCATGCTTATTGTGATTGTTATGCATTGATATACTGTATATGTTATTCTCTCAGTAAAGATCCAAGAGTATTGTGAATTAATGCTCAAATTTTAACAGGACATCATTCCTAAGGAAGGGAGAGCTGAAAACATTCCCAAGGATGGAAGATATTTCTGTTTCTATTGATGCTGGAGTTTCTGTTTAATTTTTTGACATGCTTGGCAGGCAACATGCTAGTCTCTGTGTTCTAAATCAGACAAACCGGAAAAGGAAGGTTGTACAGAGGAAGAAGTAGTATTTGTAGAGGAATATGCAGAGGTATGACCTATTTGATCTGACAAGGCTTGAACCCTAGCATTATTATAAGAAGATATGGAGGTAGACTTGATAAGCGGAGGTGTGAATCTCTGAGTGGGATTTTCATCAGGAACTCAAAATGAGCTTGAAGCTTCATCAAAGACTAAGGGATGAGAACTGAAACTAGAAGCAACCCTATCTTGGTTTCTGAGTTCTTTATACTTCATATCCCACTAATGAGGATAATTTATACCAATCCAATTAAAAGTAATTGGAGTAGCATTTTTTGATTTCTGAACCAAATCCTATTCTATGAACATCTTCATTAACTATGTAAATGGGAAAACTAATCCTATGCTTGAACTGAGAAACTATCAAAAACTAATGTACTTTGGAGAATGAAATTACTAAGTCTAATCCGAAATTAATCTTAAGAACATGTAATAAACTACACTAAGAATGAAACTGAAAATTCTAGAACAGTAACATATTAGCAAATCAAACTTGAAAGACATAATTTGAAAAGCAGTTAAAGCAAAGTTAAGGAAAATGGAATGGAAACTAAGAATGATGATGAAACTTAATTAAAACTCTATGTAGTGTGAAACAAGATCTTAATTATATCTAAGAATGCTCATTAAATGCAAGAAATATTACAGTTCAAAAACCTAAGAAACTAGATTCTAAACAAGCATAAAAACAATGCAGGAAATATTAAAGTCTGTATGACGATTCGGATGGAAGTCTAAAAGAAGGTCTGAATGACAGTCCAGATGGAAGGAAACAATTTAAACTAAAGAACGAAGCAGACTGAATGATCTTAACCCCATCTGGTTGATGCATATGAACCTACAGTGCAAGGAAAGCTGTAAATAGACTGTCTGGAGTTGGAATGGAAAGAAGCAACCTATACTAATCATTAGCTAAGGAAACAAACTATTTCTATGGCATAATAAACAAAACTGAAATGTAAATAAAACTAACCTACAGCTATAGGAAAAACTAGCAGAACTAATTCTAACTATGAATTAGACTTGAACTACTGAAACATTAACTAATTAGCTTTATCTAATTACAAATGACAAAACTGAAAGCAAACTAAGAATATTTAAGCATGACCCATCATTTTAACTTGTAAATTAAACTAACAGCAAGATATAAAGTATAGGAAATAAAGAATTGACATGTACAGGAAATAAAACAACACCATCTATAGGAAATGAATTAAATACTAGAAATGAAGAGTATTAATTTACAGAAAAGAAATGCAGAATATATACAGTAAACCTCTAGTTGTTGAGGGGCCCTTCTCAGCAATCAGGGGTTGAAGCTTAACTCAAATTCTTCACCAACAACAGGACATCAACAACTAAGAAACTGGAACTTCCATTGACTGATAAAAATTACATAGTGTCTATATGGAAATTACTGCTATCGTTTATGTATTACAATGGCTATATGTGTGCTACGTTTCTTCAGAGGAAACGTCTTTATATAGGTTTTACAATAATAGAGAAGGTCGACGTAGTCGACCTCTCTAAAAATAGGAGGTTTAATGACTAAAGAAACGGCTACGGGGTGGTTCACGACAGCGCACAGGCTGTCTTCTTGAGTCTACGGCATTGATTCTTCTTGACGTGAATAGCTGGGCGTCAGTTCCCTTCAATCGTGGGAAGAGGATGTGTTGGCAAGCTGGGCGTAGAAGGATGAGTATCTTCTAGAACATTGACGTGGGCAGAGAATGTGCTTTCAAGCTGAGCAAACGAGAGGAAGGATCTTCTGGAATAAAGGCTCACCAACCGTGAGGGCCACGTCCTTAACAGAACCCACATCATCGTTTTCTTCTTTATTGCCCCGAAATATCTCAAACAACGATTATGTGGGTATGAATGGAGGGCTGAACAGCGGATCAGATGCAGCAGTGCATCTTCGGCATGAACGCATGGCTAAATGAAGGTCTGAATGACGACCACAACCTGTAGAACAAAAACTAAATGCCAAACATGTCTAGAAATGTGAGAGTATTGTCAATAAACCATAAAAATGATGATAATTATTCACAATTCGTATGATATTCAAATAAATGCATACCTGGATCTATTTGATGGTCTGATTGGAAAAGAGAATGACTTATCATATCAAAATACTGAAATTAACGCCAATCAGAGCATGTTTACTGATCAACATGGTGACAAAAATGGACGCCAACAGTTTCATCATAGATGAGCTACAAGATGATGCCACGCGGGTTGTAGTGCATTGCTTTGAGGAAAATTCTTACGGAAGGCCAGACCAACAGAAGTGCCAGCCGGGGCAATTCAGCTCGCTGCAAAGACAGCCAAGGGAGTAAAATTTAACTAGTCTCAATATTTGTTGAACGAGTTCCTTGACGATGTCCATGACACTCAAATCAATGGCACCGCCTTTCATTAAAGTTAGCTAATGGTGTTGATCGCCTTTGTAGACTAGAAGGAACCAAAGCATTACGTCGGTCTCCCCTCTCTCATCCAGGATTGCCAAGGACCCAGAGATGCAAATCTCTGGGCAAATCTGCAACCGGACCGACAGCGCGCCTCAAACGAAGTATTGTTCACATATTATGAACTTTTGTGCGATGTTATCATTCGCACACCGCGCATATCAAAGGAGGTAACAACAAAATATATCCGCACTCTGAATTTTAAAGCTGATATGCATTTTATTTATATCTCACCAAAGGTACAGAAGAAGAATCCAGAGTGGTTCGCAGGAAACTATCAGCTTGATGAAGCTGGTATGATCTAATCATGAAGGAGTGGTTAGACGAATGGGAGGTCGAAAAGTCGATGGTCATCGAATCAAACTCAGAGGAAAGTACTCTGACCTTGACAAAGATCATTGAAGAATCCGGCGATGAGCAAGACAAAGGAGACGGCGGAGCTTAGGCTACATTAGGGGGAAAAAGGAAGGAGCTAGAAAGCTCGGTACCAGAGAAAGGGCAAAAAAAAAGCAGAAAGCCACAAAGCTTCCATCGGAAGCAAATTTGCACGATGATGATTATGAGATCATTGCGATTAGGGTCAGCGCACATCTAGAAGACGCACTTTCCCTAAAAGACAACAAAAATGTGGAGATTCAAGCTAGTCTAAAAGAAAATATCACCACCTTGTAGGTCATAGTGGCGAAGATCGAATAAGTCTAGCGAGAATTGGTTTTGGAATCTCATTCAGAAGGAATATTGGGTGACACACCTCAGCAAAAGAAAAACCGCTTAGTTCTAACTATGGCACCACGACCGCGCATCATCTGCATGGACCCACTAAGTGTAATTTTGCCAAGCGATGAATTAACTAAAAGCGCGAAGAACCTAACACATGTGGATATTGATATCGCGATGTTTCCATTGGAAGGGATACATAATCTGCACTTGCAAGTTGTGGAGGAAATCCGCGATAGAGATATGGTGACTTTGAGCCAACACCAAGATCTAGAAGCAAACTATAAACAGTTGCAAGAAGAAAGTGCACAAAAGGCTAAGGAAATTGAAAGTGCACATCACGGGGGCTTCACTCAATAAACCACTGTCATAGCACATTCATTCGTGGCATATGAAACAATACCCCTAATTTCACATAATATTGGAAAATACCTTCCAAAATCATTTTTTTAACCCCCTCCCAATTGCCTTCGCAATTTAAAAAAAAACCCTATTTTCACTAGATATTGTATGTATCAATTTTTTCATTAACATTTTTTATACCGCTTTATATTTCTACCTAGTATATTGATATGATACCCCTCTTATGACCCCACATGCATTCTACAATGTACCTTGCTTCTTTCGATGTATATTGTGGATGCACATTACTTCATCCATAATGCAATTACTCAACCACATATAATTATGATATGCAACATCTAATGGTCTAATGAAGAGACAGAAGATCACTTCTTGTATGTCACTAGAGCCAATGCACATAGTACAACATTTGGATTGCATGTTGCAGTTCCCCAATCGCTGACTAAGCCTGTTGTGGGATAGGCATCCAAGCCCCCAGGGCCTATAACAAGCTCTAGGAGGCTGACTAAACCTCCCAAGGCCTATCGAGGTCCTATAACAGGCCCTGGAGGCTTAGAGCCTCCCAAGGCTATTGGTCACAACTGGTTGAGTGCTATTGGTAACAATTGGCTGTCAATGACCACTCTCTCTCGAATATGATCTGCTAGAAACCCACTTCACCACGAAACCCCTGGCCTCAAGCATGCCTCAAGACACGATTTCCCTGCGTACTGGTAAGCCCGAGCCTTGCCTCAACCCGATTTCTCATCCGGCCATGATCCCGCCATCTCCATTTGGCAGATATTTGTCAGCCCGCCCATATAAAAAAGACCCCAAAGTATTTTGTATTTTTACATTAAATAAAAAAAAAACATTTTCCCCTTAATATATAAGCAATATAATTTTTAGGTTTTCATGAATATTTAATACCGCAATATGAATGAACATGATATTATATTTCCTTCTATTGAATCCCCTGTGGTACACATGAGCAGCGCCAAAGTATAGAGGAGACCATTGCTTCGGTCTGCGCAGAGATACCGGAGTGTGATGAGAAGCCAGAACTCGCAAATACCATCATTAAGATCGGATCGATAGTAAGCGATCTTAAGGTTGAATTGGCTGAAATGGAGATAGACTACAAACAAAATATTTCCAACATGGAAGCACAGAACCTCCCTAAGACACTGCCAGATCAAACAGAAATTAGAGCAGTAGAAGTGAAGTTTGCCACAGAAAAATATATCCAACGAAATAGCTAATTGCCAAAACTTACTGGATGAAGCAACCAAAGTATGTACTACGCTACAAGAGGACCCTAAGTTGCTGCAGTTCTAAAACCGTTTACAACAAACACAAGCAGAGTTAGATTCTCTAAATGCGCAGATGAAGACCCTACTGGCAATAGAGAGACTCCAAAGGTTTGCGGAAGTCAAGGAAATAAAGAGGGAACTCCAATTTTTAAGAGAAAGAGAGGCTGGCACCACGGCAAAGTCACAGCCCCTATAGGAAGAATCTCTTGCCATCTCACAAGAGATTGAAGAGAAATTAATTACAGGAACTCTGCGCATCAGAGGTGATAGTACAAGAACAGGCTAAGGAAGACCTCTCACCATATTTGGTGTAAACTATCGAGGCAGTTGAGCAGGAAGCTAAGGACACAGTTGTGAAGCTAAGCACAACTTATCAGGAATTTATTGCGAATATAGCTCAACAAGGTGAAGCACAACCCAGTGAACCTACTGAAAGTGGCTCGGGGATGAGCCACATGTAAGTGTTAGGGTCCTATTGGGCGCGGCTCAAGTCAAGTCATTTTTGGACAAATCATTTTTGGAGCTGTGAAGTTACAGCGCAGCCCAGCATCGACAAAGTAGAAGTCATAGCGCCACGAAGATCCAGCATGGCAGATTTTTGGACAAAAAACAGTATAAGTTCTGATAATATCAATCGGTGATCTATTTTGGGGAAGATGCTCTGAGATTGCCGGGAGGTGGGCAAGGAGTGGCGAAGAAGGAAAGTGACCGGTCACATGAGCAAAGGCAGCACTAAGTGAACTGGGTGCATGAAACCATTAGAGAAGGAACAGCGAGATGAAAGCGACCCATCAGCATACGCTCAGTAGAAGGGTTGAAACCGACGTGACCACGTGCAGTCAGAAGATTCCAGAAGCCAGAGATAGCATAGAAGGATGGCCACAACGATGAAGTCGCTATCATAGCCTAACAGATTTGGTTAGCAAGGTAACCGCGCCATTTTGGGTGCCTTAGGGTTTGTTTTGGCCCACATTCATTGTAACAAACGTGACCTAAGGGCACAATCTATATAAGGGGAATATTTTGTAAGGGAAAGGGTTAATCTTTTTTTTTATTATTGTTCATTTTTGTTGATCTCTGTTGTGGGACTATTGTAAATAGGCTCTGTAGGTGTGTGCGCAGAGACCCATCAAAGAGAGAAGAGAGCCTCCAGCTGAGTGCGCAAACTAGAACTGTTGGACCCTTCCCAATAATATAATTAACAGTTCCTGTGGACGTAGCTCCCATCCTAGGGGTGAACCACATTAAATCCTATGTTGTGTGATGAGATTTATTGAATGTGTTGTTTGCTTATGATGTTGTAGTTGCTTATGCACATTTATTCTTTCATGGTTTCATCATTGTCTATATTTTTGGAATGTGAATGACAAGATTAAATTCTAAGTAATCTTTCTCTAAGTCGGATATAAAAGTGGTAAATACTTGTGAATGTATGCATATTTCATTTCAAAAGGCATCAGATACAAAATAATCTAAGTAATGTGCATGGATAAAGGCATAATTCTCATAGTTGCACAGATCTGACGAATGTTGAAAGTGTCTAAGTGTCCAGCCACACTGTCCTAGGTAGCGCCGCTTCCTTGTCTACTTGGTTCTTCCGCAGCGCGACTCCTATGGCGCGTTATTCATTAGTCGGAGAGCATGGGGAGAGAATAATATCCACGTCGCAAGTCATTCCGAACTGCACATCACCTGGTTGTGGAAACTTGATTCCGCAACCTCCCCATAACTTCGCCTCAGGTGAGACCTCATTCTGCTCATAGACTGTTTCCGAAAGGGCCGATGAAAAGGGGTTTTGTTGGTTACCTGAACCACGCAGAACCTGGGTCTATCTTGAAAATTTAAAGAACAGTATTAGAGCCAACACTTTCCCTTCCCTCCTCCTCTCACTCCCATCTCCCCTCCATCCCCCTCCCAAATATGTCACATGTTTTCTTCTTTTTTTGTCGGTGGGGGTGAAGTTGAAGAATTATAGAATATGCCATTCCCCAACTCCCTCCCATTACCACATACTCCACCCTATCACCCCTCCCATCCCACCACTCATTGAGTAGTGGATGATGTGTTTGGGAGTGGACAAAGGGGGGTGGAGGAGGAGGGGAGAGACAAGAGCGAGGAAAGGGAGGGATATAGTAGGGTTAGGAGGATAAAGAACGTGGGGATGGGAGGGAGTAGGGGTGAGGGGCGATTTTGGAAATTGAAACCACTTTTTTTATTTTTTTTATTTGATTTATGTTTTCTTTTAATTTTCATGTTTAACATTGTTTTAATTTTTGTTTTGTTTTACTTTTGGCATGTGTTTTTTTATAAATTATTTTGTGATTGTTTGAATTCCCTCCTTATCCTCACCTACTTCCTCCTTTGCCCCTCCCAAATTAGTAACCAATTTGGGGGGAAGGGGGAATTCTTGGAATCATCCCTACCCCCTACTCCCTTCCATTTCCACCTCCTATGTCATATTGTCTCTTCCCTTTCCCTCCTATCACTCATTTGGGAGTGGAATGAAGCAAGATGGAGGGGGAGGGTAGTGGCAAGAGGATGGATGGAAGAGGAAGTGAGACTAGGAGGGACTAGGGGAGGATATGGAGGGAGTATGAGTGAGGTGCAAGTTTGAGAAAAACAACACTGCTCTAGACCTACCCACCAAACCTTTAAAAAAATATTTTGTTTTCTTAATTTGCTATTTGATTTAATTTTCATTTTAATTTTTCTTTTATTTTATGGGTTCCTTTTTTAATAAAACTATTGTATTTTTTTTAAATAATAACAATAAATTTTTTTTTTTAATTTTTTTAATACAATTGGTAGGGGAACATAGGTCATGTTGAAGGAGGGAATTCTAGAATCACTTATCCCCTCCTATTCCCACCTACTTCGCCTTGTTTCCCCTCCCCTCCCCTTCCCACCACTCATTGAGCAATAGGAAATGCATTTGGGAGGGGAATGGAGGGGGATGGGGGGATGGGAATGACATTAGCGAGGAAAGGGAGAATAAGGGAGCAAAGAGGAGGTGAGAGTGGTACATAATGGTGTAGGATATGGAGGGAGTAGGGGAATCACAATTTTCCTCTACCCTTAACGCATATTTGATTTTTTTCTTTTTCTTTTTTCTTTTTTAATTTTTTGGGGGTGTTTTTATACAAATTATTTTTCAATTGTTTAAATTCCCTCCTTATCCTCCCTTAATCCCTCCCTCCCCTCCCCTCCCCTCCCCTCACCATCTTGTCACTCATTGAGTGGTAAGCAATGCATTTAGGAGGGGAACATAAGGGGATGACAATGACATGAGGGAGGACAAGGGGAGGGATGGGAGGTCATAGATGTTGATGTATATGTAACTTTGGAATGTATTTCACCCATGTATTTCATATATGTATTTTGTACTCCTATAGAGATGGAATTATTCCTCTATACGAAAGTGTTTGTATTCCTATAGAGATGTTATTATTCCTCTATAAGGAAGTGTCGTCATTTATATTGTAAGTGTCATAACTTATAGTTGATGGGTTATTAGACCACCTTGTTGGGGTCGGCCCTGTATAAGTCATGTGGGTCGAAGGGTTATTAGACCACCCTATTGGGGGTCAGCCATGTGGGTCAAAGGGTTATTAGACCACCAAGTTTGGGTTCGTCCTTGATTAAGTTAACCATGGGTTAAACTAGACATGTAGGCCCCATTAGTTTATTGGGCAGGACAGAACAAGTATAAATAGAGATCGGGATATCTCTATTTGATCATTCATACATTCACACACTTCTCTCATTTAGAAAGTGGCGCACTTGTGAGGAGGAGGCTCTGCTGCTAGGAGAATACTATCTCTTGTATTCTGGTTGTATCATTGCTCTATCTATCTCTGAGGAAGTTATTGGGGTTTTTCACCTTTATGGTTTTCCCCAAGTAAACTCTGTGTCTCTTGTGTGCTTGCATTATTGTGTCCATGATTGATATGCTGTAGATTTGTTGTACATGTTGTTCCCTCAGTTAATATCCTAGATCAGATTGAAGTAAATTCTGAAAATTTAACATGGTATCAGAGCTAGCCTGAAAGAAGGCATGATATGGCATGTATGACACTTGTTGCACTTACGATGCTAGGGCTTGATATAGCAAAAACCAGTCATCATAGCACTTTCGCTATAAATTCATTTTGGCGCAGTTTTAGGATTTTAAATTGTTACAGGTTGAAGATAAGATCCCCATGTATAGTGTGTCGAAAGGAAAACCTCTAATTCATTGTAATTTGTGATTTATGATCTGTACAATATAGGGTTGCTGCCTCTTCCATATCTCAATCATAAACAGGTGACCTTGGAAAAAAGGTCATAACTTGGGATAGGAAGATCCAAATGAAATTTCGTAAAATGTTACCAGTAATACACAGACTGTACTATCTCAGAAAAATTTTTCAGAGGCCGAAGTTGAACCAGTGACACATGTCACGCCGTACAAGTTCTCTCTCCTGTTTTATCCCATAAACAGGTCACGTTGCGACACTTGGCATAACTCTCTCTCAGAGAATCCAATTGAGGTCAGACCTATCGGGATGGAAAGATGATAGGTCAAGATACCACATAAAAAAAATTCAGGCCCTGTGGATCGAAAAGTGCAGAGTTACACTAGAAACAATCAGGTACATATTTCTGTCAAAACAGAATTATTTTTTAGCACCTTCATTCATGGCTTCCGGAATTTAGGGTTTCGGAGAAAGTTGGAATTTTTGTAATCGAAGACTACGGCTGAATGCTACTCATCAAAATATAAATTTAGAGACCAAGATCAGAATTTTTGGTTGGGTAGAAGACTAGGCTTGATCAGACCCTAGTTCGGGACTTTGATTGGAAAAGTGGAAAATTAGGGCTTCTGCAAAAATGGGAATTTTTGAAATGTGTGACCACGGCTGGAAGCTCCTCAGAAAAATAGAAGCTTAGAGCTTTGGATCAAACCTTTTGATTGGGCAGAAGAGTGGGATTCATCAAACCCTAGTTTGGGGTCACGTCTAGTGAATCTGAAAGTTTCAAAGGCAAAACTGAGGAGTGAAACTTTGTAGTTTTCAAATTTTGAATATACCAGCTTGATCAACTCATCAAGGCGCATATTTCTATCCTTTCAGAAGTTTGAATTTTTGGGGTTTCTCTGACAAACCCTAATCCATCTCCAGGTCCATTTCTTGCAAATCAAGTGGATTGGGTTAATCCTAGAAGAAGATGGATTGGTCACCTGCATAAGTGAAAAAGTTCCTGTCTTAGAGGAAGATGAGGCTAAGACCTTCCATAAGAAGATTACAAGCAATCTTGACACGTAAGGCTTACAGGTATGTTTTGAATTCTGTTCATGGTTAAGTTTATGATATGTTTGTCTTCATATCATTACAGTACAATCTTGATTGATTACTAGACTTGTCGTATCACCTTAATAGAAGATATTCATTGATTAAGGTTTTGACACATATGATTGTACTAATGCATTGTGATGTTGTATGAGGTTTATGTTGTTCGCTAACATCAAAGGTACACCAAGAAAGACAAATCATGTTCTACTTCAAGAACATATGATCATGGTGACATGAAGACAAAGATTCATCCATTGTCATGGATCACATAGAAGATCTACTTACGAGGTATGTATAACTTGGTTCTACAATGGTTAACTTATGAGACATGCAGGTTACTAGCACAAGTCACTGAAGAGAACCAGAAGACATTATGCGGGTATGTTAGACATAACTAGCTAGCATGCTAATCCAGGTATGTTTTTCCTATATCAAGCTAGAATCCTACCTTGTGTTAGGATCTTATACTGTTGTGTTGCTGATAATGATTATTCATGAAGTCATAGGTTTGAATAGTCATGGTTGTATGCATATTATGTTTCTTACCATAATTGATGATATGACTAACCAGAAGAATCATGAAGGTATAGGTTTGAGTAATCATGGGTTTATGCATTGATGATTTAACTAATCAGAAGAGTTCTATGATCAAATAAGAATATGCATGAGTAAAAGAAGACTTCCCTGAAACCTTGAATACTAATGTTTATTATCTGTGAATGATCATGACTATACATGTTTAAGATTATTGTGTTTCGATAGTATTAAGATTATACTAATAAATGTGTGATTATGTATGAGACCTCAAGGATAACACAATGATGATACTAATAAGAATGCATAGTGATTAAGGATGGATATAAGTTCAAGGACAGGTAATCCAGGAATCAAAGATCAAGAGGGAGCACACTCCAGTTGTTCCTGCAAGAAAGAAAGGGGCACACTTCAGTAGTTTCTGCAAGGATGTAGATATTTAGAGGGAGTTGACCACTTCTCACAATCCACATCAGAATGGAGTTGAAAAGATTCAGAGGGAGTCCACCCAACAACCAAACAAAGATAAGTATTTGAATTTTCATTTCTTACATAATGTTATTCAATGATATATTTGCTTATGTTCCTAGAATTAGGTTGTGTATTATGCATATTAGAATAGTTGCATTGATGAAAAGTATATTACTAATATACATGGGTAAGTGGTCTATGGCACTGTACAACATTCCATTGCTACTTATCTAGAATGAAACCTCTTTGCTGACATGTTAGGAGTTGTGCACACTCTTAACAATGTTCTGGTAGAGATTGGAAGGCATCTAGAAAGTTACGGAATATGGATAAATGTTGTATTGAAGCATTGGCTAAGATAATTGCATGACTGTATGACATATTTATTTGTGTGTAAGAATTTGTTCTGAAAACTATGAGATGTTTTCTAATCATGCAATTTAACTTGTTGTGTAGAAAAGATCGTATACCATCACCTACAAAAGAAGGACTACAACATTTGTTCAGCAACAAAGTTATCTATTGAAAATATTGAAGATATTGAAGTTCCCAGGATCTGGGAAGAATGCCATGATCGAGGAGTACCAGTCGATCATGAAGATGTTTGGGATGCAGTCCCAAAAGGGTAGTCTGTAGTGACTTCCGAGAGGATCTACAAGATCAAGCAAGCTGCAGGTAGTAGCATAGAGACTTTTGCTCCTGTAGCTAGATACACTTCCATTAGATCCATACTTGCTATGGCTGCAGTGATGAAGTGGAAGATACACTAGATGGATTTCAAGACAGCCTTCTTGAATAGTGTAGCTGAAGAAGAAATGTATGTGAAGAAGCCACTTGGTTCTGAGACACATGATAGGGACTCATATATCTGCAGAACTTGGTATGGTAGGATAGACAGCTTTCTATCCAGTTTGGGCTTTACCAAGAGTAAAGCGGATTCCATCCTTTACTACAAGGTTGAGGAAGGAAATCCAGTGATACTACTATTGTATGTGGATGACCTGTTTGTAATAGGTGAGGATAGATTGATTTCCAACATGCAGTGGAAGCTTGCTGTCGAGTTCGAGATGAAGAACTTGGGGATGAGCCGCTATTTTTTTTGGCATGGAGGTGTGGCAGAGTGCAGATGGAATCTTCCTTGGACAAGGGAAGTATGCAATAGAGATCCTGAAGAGGTTTGGGATGATGGACTGCAAGGCTATGGCCACACCTATGGCATCGAACCTGAAGCTTCTATGTGATGCTCCATCTAATCCGGTTGATGTCACATTGTATCGTCAGATGATTGGGTCCTTGATGTACCTGACGAACACAAGACCAGATATTTTCTTTGCAGTGAACACATTGAGCCAGTTCCTAACGGATCCGAGGAGTGTTCACCTGGTTGTTGTAAAGCATATTATGAGGTACCTGAAGGGTACAGTTGATTATGGGCTCAAGTATGATGTGAATCAAAAGTTTAACCTGCAGGGTTATGTTGATTCAGATTGGCTAGGTAGTGTTGCAGATAGGAAGAGCACTTCTGGATGCTGCTTCAGTATGGGATCAGGTGTGATCTCTTGGTTTAGCAGGAAGCAGTCCTACGTAGCACTAAGTACAGCTAAAGCAGAGTATGTTACGATGGATTAGCAGGTTGCAAATGTATTGACCAAGACGTTGGCCAGAGTGCAATTTGAGTACTTCAGAGAGAGGCTTGGTGCACTTCAGATCGAGGTTCCTTCCAAAGTGAAGTGATGAGTCCAGAAGATGCAGATGCACATGAGCTTTTCTGACATGATTGATGTGTTCTCCCATGGTCGTGATGTAATTGCTGAGCCATTCTCACATGGTGGTAGATGTGTTCTCCCATGGTGTAGATGTAAGGGCTGAAGCCATTTTTCACATGGTGGTAGATGTGTTCTCCCATGGTGAAAAAGTAAGGGTTGGAGCCTTCCCCGAATGGTGGTAGATGTGTTCTCCCATGTCGGTGGTGTAAGTGCTGGATGATGTGCATCTGGGTTGTGCTTCGTGGACGATGAGATGATCTGAAGAAGACGATGCTTGTTATGATCAATTGGATCATTTATGTATATATGTGCATCATGTTGGATGTTGGATATGATAAGTTGGATCATTTATGTATATATATGCATCATGTTGGATGTTGGATATGATCAGTTGGATCATTTATGTATATATGCATCATGTTGGATGCTGGATATGATCAGTTGGATCATTTATGTATGTATGCATCATGTTGGATGCTGGATATGATTAGTTGGATCATTTGTATGTATTTTTCATATGCATCATGTTGGATGATTTGACCATGTATATGTATATGTATCAGGTGGATACTGAGATCATGTATGTTGATATGTATCAGGTGGATACATTGTGTGGATCATGTATCTATGTATGTATCAGGTGGATACATTGTATGATCAGGTAGATCATGTATGATGATATGTATCAGGTAGATACTTGGTATGCATCAAGTGGATGCAGTGTATGATCAGGATGATCATAGATGACGAGCTTCAGGATGTTGCTCCAGATGACATGCAGTAGGATGTTGCAGTGATGATGATCAGGATGATCATGTGTACATCAGGATGATGTATGATGAGTATCAAGATGATACTTTGTGGCCGTGGATCAAGTTGTACAGATGAGCATGTCTGGGATATCCTATAGGTCGGAGTTGTGTACCCGTAACAACATGGGATGCTCTTTCAAGACATTGCTCTGGGAGGACATGTAATTTGTGCTCTGGGAGATTTCAGGTCGGAGTTGTGTACCCGTAACATCCTGAGATGCTCTTGCAAGGTTTTGTCCTATGGCATGTAATTTGTGCCCTGGGAGATTTCAGGTCGGAGTTGTTTACCCGTAACATCCTGAGAAGCTCTTTCGAGGTTTTGCCATGACCACATGTAATTTGTGCCCTAGGATATTTCAGGTCAGAGTTGTGTACCTATAACATCCTGAGATTCTCTTGCTAGGTTTTGTGGTGACCACATGTAATTTGTGCCCTAGGAGATCCTTCAGGTTGGAGTTGTGTACCCGTAACATCCTTGGATGATCTTTTGAGGTTTTGTGGTGGGGTCACATGTAATAAGTCATGGAGATCTGGACAGGATGAAAAAGGCCTCAGATGCTCTTTAGGGTTCTTGCTAGTCAAGAGACTCTTTTAAGGTTTTGTGATTCATCTAATAAGTCCTGAGATATCCACAGTATGTCCAGTGATGATGAAGACCTACAGGTGGTGGGCCTACATCTAGTATGAAAAAGGATTGGCTCTGTAGAACTTCCTATGATGAGTAGATTCGGGGATTGATTGAGATAGCAGCAGCAGTGATGATGATGATGATTTGAGGATGATGATTCATTGATGATGATCCAGAGAAGAAGACTTGTGCTAGCAAACCTGTCTCGAGAAATACCTTCCTAGTTAAGAGGGAGTGTTGATGTATATGTAACTTCGGAATGTATTTCACCCATGTATTTCATATATGTATTTTGTACTCCTATAGAGATGGCATTATTCCTCTATACGGAAGTATTTGTATTTGTATAGAGATGTTATTATTCCTCTACACGGAAGTGTCATCATTTATATTGTAAGTGTCGTAACTTATACTTGATGGGTTATTAGACCACTTTGTTGGGGTCGGCCCTATATAAGTCATGCGGGTTGAAGGGTTATTAGACCACCCTATTGGGGGTCGGCCATGTGGGTCAAAGGGTTATTAGACCACCAAGTGTGGGGTCGGCCTAGATTAAGTTAACCATGGGTTAAGCTAGACATGTAGGCCCCATTAGTTTATTGGGCAGGACAAAACAAGTATAAATAGAGATCTGGAGATCTCTATTTGATCATTCATTCATTCACACACTTCTTTCATTCGCAAAGTGGTGCACTTGTGAGGAGGAGGCTCTGCTGCTAGGAGAAGACTATCTCTTGTATTCTGGTTGTATCATTGCTCTATCTATCTCTGAGGAAGTTATTGGGGTTTTTCACCTTTATGGTTTTCCCCAAGTAAACTCTGTGTCTCTTGTGTGCTTGCATTATTGTTTCCATGATTGATATGATGTAGATTTGTTGTACATGTTGTTCTCTCAGTTAAGATCCTAGATCAGATTGAAGTAAATTTTGAAAATTTAACAAGAGATGGGGATGGTAGTGATATGAAGGAGAACAAGGGGAGCGGTGGGAGGTCACAGATGGGGATGGTAGTGATATGAGGGAGGAAATAGAGGAAAAGAATATGGGTGGGAGAGTAGAGGAGGTGGAAATGGGAGGAAGTAAGGGAGGATAACGATTACTTTGGTTTTTTCAATTTTTATTTTATTTAAGTTCCTTTTGGTTGTTTCTTTCTATAAAAAAAATTGTGATTCTTTAAAATTAATAAAAATAAATTATTTTTTTTTAGTATTGCTTTTAATTATTTTTAAAGTGCTTTTTCTATTAATTCATTTTGTGATTTTTTTTAAATCTTTCTAAATTTTCTAGAATGAGAGTAAACGAGGAGTAGGCATTTAATTTTTTTATTAAAATGTTTATTATTTATTAAAAAATATTTTTAAATTATGTTTTTTTTTTAAGAAAAAACATGTTTTTTCTCAATTTTGGTTTTTTTCCTCAGTTTTTTTTATTTATTTTTCATTTTCCTCCTTATTTATTTTTCCCTTTTAGGATTTTGTTCACTATAATGTCAATTTTCAAAGTATGATTTCAAAAATATTGCGATTTTATGCCCCCAAAAAGGAAGTCTTAACACCTCTTTTTCATTCAGTGGGTTGATTTGATGAGTTTTTGTTGCAACAATACCAATTGCCAATATGTTATGGTCATGATTTGAAACAAGCTATAATTTTAACCTTGAAAAGGGGGGGTTCTACTAATAGCACCACTTTTCAATTCATAGGTTGACTGTAAAGTTTTGGTTGTGGTGCTACCGGTTGTTGATGCCATGGATTCAAATGAGTTAATGTAGAGAGAGAGAGAGAGAGAGGACAAAAATTTCTATTGGTAGCACCATTATTCAGTGCAAGGGTTGGTTTTAAGGTTTTTGGTTGCAACATTATGGGGTTTTAAGGCTATGGAAGAAAATGATGTAAATTTAACCTCAAAAAAGGGTGTGCTACTAGTAGCGGTACTTTTTAAAACAAGGGTAAAAAAACCACTAAATGTGACCTCTAAAAAAATGTTAACTCAAGAGGGTTAGTAACTCCATTGAACATTGAAATAAATCATGGGTAGTAGTTGCAATGTAGATTGAAAATATAAGCATCAAATCAACTATTATGAAATGGATGTGGCAACGAGACTATGAACAAGACATCCAAAAGGACTTACAAAATTAAGAGCAAGAACTCGGTGATAAATGTGTTGTAATACCCCAATATGGACCTCTAGAAAGTATGTGGATATTAATGATTTGAATGCATAAGGAAAGACCGAGGTTTGTCATGGGATGGAATGACATGGAGCCAAGATGGTGCAACCTTGTGAAGCAGGTATGGTCATCGTGTGGTAAGTGTAGTAAGTTTACTACCATTCGAGTTATATTAGAATTATTAATATAAAATAATAATTACTTAATAAAGTTCACTTTGGAGTCAATTTCCTAGGACCGCCATAGGGGCAATGAGGAAAAGAGAGGGGAATGGAAGGGGAAAGAGACTTAAACATGTGACAAGTGGAGAAACACTTGACTTTTCCTTAATCTTTACCATTGTATTTTCCTTAAGAGAGTATGTTTCCTTGCTTGGGAAGGCATGTAGCCATCTCACATAAGCATGTAAAATAATTCCAAGAAAAGGTTGGGATTGAACCTTGGAATTATTTTAAACCATCATTATTCATTATCCATTCTTCACCATTAGAGAGGTAATTGGGGGACCATTCTAGGATATGTTGCAAAATCGTTATCCGTTATGAATATGGTTGGACCAATAACCACAATTCATTCTTTATGAAGCATTCCTAGGAAAGAAATCAGAGTTGTTGTTGCTCCATATTTTGTGTTGTCATGTTCATAAGAGGTAATGCATGATGAATCCCATATTGGTTGTGATACAAATTCCATCATTATGAGCCATCGATTTGAATACAACATTTCCCTTATTAATAAATCATTGTCAAGACTTCCATAGTGATTCTTGGAGTTGGAATTCTTATTTCTCATAGATAGTTGGACAGAGTGGACTCCTGAGGAATTTTTTATAGAGAGAGGGTTCTTGTGTAAGGTCGTACTCAAAGGAAAAGGTTCTTCTAAAGAATAAGAGTTTTGGATTTTCTTGGAGCTCATTTCTTGAAAGATAAAAGCACAATTACGTTGAAGATTGGGTTGGGGTTTTGTTGGGGTTATCAAGCTGTGATGAACCTGCAATAATTAATTAATGTAAATACACAAGATATAAAAAATAATAGAACTCAGAATCACTTCTATATTGATCACGGGCCACTTCGAGGGGGCAACCTCCTTTGAGCAATCTCAATACAATTAACTTCATGGTGCCTTCATAGGCCTCAACACACACTTATATACTAATTCGAGGCACCAATACCATGGGTCAATACTATGTGTCAATACAAACCATGGGCTAAGTCTAGGCGCCAATAATATGAGTCAAAACCATCGGACATATAATACTATGGGATGACTTACAAAGCATATGCATCCAATACTATGGGTCAATACTATGGGCTAATATAAACTATGGATCAACAAATACTACGGGACGACTTACAAAACATATGCGTCCAACAACAATATACTAACAAAGTAAAGACATGGGTTCTTAACATCCCCTCTCCCTTAGAAAAAGCTTTGTCCTCAAAGCTTTAGATGTGGAAATTGATGCAGAATCTGAAGGAGTAGGTCCCCTGTAGCATCCTCGGGTTGCATTCCAAACCACTGGCGCCTTTGGAGTTTCAGGGAGTGTTGCATGGAAGGCTGTAGACGAAGAATAACCATATCAGCGATGTGAAACGTGTGCTTAGAACAGTGTTGATTGGCTTGTTGTTTCAGTCGAATTCTTGCCATGTGAAAATTGTCCTGCAGAATGAGAAGAATCTGATCACGGTTTCGAAGAATTGAGTCAATTGCCTGAACTGGGGAGCTGTTGAAGATATATGGAAGAAGAACTGGTGGTGCCTGTCCAGAGAATGCTTCATATGGTGTCCTTTGAGATGTGGTACTATACCACTGGAGCGCTTCTAGGAAATCCATAGAAATAGTTGTCCAAATCTGTGGAGGGATGGGTAAGGGTTCGAGCAGTCCTGAAAGGAGGGTCGTTTCACCCTTGTTGACCTGGAAAGTATCATAGTCAACCACCATCCATTGAATTGTCCTTTTGAGTCCCTGCCAAAAGAAGTTACATTGTTCCTGGTCATACGTTTTGAGAAACCCAAAGTGCCCTACTGATGAAGAAGCATGGAGTTCATGGAAGAGATATCCCCGTTGAACAGATTGCAACCAATTTGGAACAAGCAAAGAAATAGCTGTAAGAAAGACTGGGTCATCAAATGTGCAAGGAGGAGCATCTTCCACCATATTGTCCTTACCCTTCTGGTAAGTGGTCGCATAGTCATAACCCATGAGTTGGATAACCCATTTCAGGTGTGTTGGGGAGGAGACCCGTTGTTCCAGGAAAGTTTCCAGAATCTGGAGATTAGTTTTGATGCAGAAATAATTCCCCAATAGGGATGGCTGCCACTTCTGTACTGTATGCAAAATAGTCATCATTTCCTGTTGAGAGGTAGATGCAGCTAAATTCTTACCGGAAAGGTCTCTTAAAGGTAACAAGCTCATTGGTTCAGCAAAGACACCTGCATATCTATCCAAGGAAGTAGTGGAGACTGTTGGTGGGTGCATCTGAATGGAATGGAGCTGAGTGATGAACCCATGTGAATTCTTCTTAAGTATTTTTTCTAGGCGATGTGAACTGATGATGTAGAGAGAGACCCTGGTTGTAAGCCCATAAATTTGTGTTGTGCCCCATTGACTGAAAACTGCATCCAAAGTTCAGCAAAATCCCATAAGATGGGGCCAAGTATGCATAACCATTGAACGCCCAAAACCACATCACATCCGCCTAAGGACAAGGAAAACATGTGAGAGTGCAGGTTATAATCTTCCATAGAGATACGCACATTATGACACTTCCCCTTGCAAGGTAAGGTGCCCCCATTGGCAACCATGACTTCAAAGTTGGAGCAAGCATGGACAAAACAATCAGCCTGTTTGGCAATCCGAGGATCAATGAAGTTATGAGTGCTACCAGAATCAATGAGTATGGTAAGAGGGAGATTCTTGAAGTATCCTCTGACTCGCATTGTTTGTGGGGTGGTGACGCCGGTTACAGCATGGAGAGAGATCTCGGGGTCGTCCTAAGATGGGGTGTCAACAGGCGGGTGTTGAATGCCGACCTGATCATCTATTGTATCTGGAGCTTCTTCATCAAGTTCTGAGGTAGGCGGAGAATCCACATCCAAGAGATAGAGCTTTTGTTGAACACATCTATGTCTCCGATTGAATTTCTCATCACCATTATAACAAAGCCCTTTTTCTCGGCATGCCTGCATCTCTGTTTCATACAAATGCTTGATAGGAGTTGGTTGAAAAGTAAGCGTGATGGGAGGTCATTGGGAACCCATATTTCTGAAGGGAACAAAGGTGGGTTTGGAGCATTGTTGAGCTGCGATCTTGTCCTCTGCCAACTTAGCCAACCCTAGGACTTCCATCATTGTGTTGGGACATAACATTTTGACCTCTGAGTGGATTTCATCCTTGAGACCACTGATAAAACAACTCCTGTAGAATTCATCAGACAATCCTTTTGTGTGATTGGCCAGTTTCTCAAATTCTGTCTGATACTCTCTCACTGTACCCATTTGGTGAAGTTTAGTGAGTGCTCTTGTGAATTCATCAAAAGCACTATGACCAAATCGTGACAAAAGGAGTTGGCAAAAATTTGTCCAGTTTGGCTCGGGATGAGCTTTGATGTACCAACGGTACCATTGAAGGGCTTCCTATTCCAAATGAAAGGATGCAAGTGGAAATTTCTGGACATCAAAAGTATTATGCAGACTGAAATATTGTTCTGCTCGGTATATCCATTCAGTCGGATCAGTACCATTGAAGCGAGGAAAATCAAGCTTTGGCCCACAAAAATTGCTGGAAGAAGAGAACCCGGTGGCTACAAAAGATTTTGGTTGTCGGTTATTGTTCATGGCTGAATGTTGAAGATGGAGGCTGAGAAATTTTTCATCCAGATCTTGGAGTTTGGTTTGGATGGCTGCAAGTGCTTCCTCCATGGTGTTGGCTCCTGTGTGAGTGACAACCATAACCAGTAATTTTTTTTTGTGTGTGTGTGGGGGGGGGGGATGGATAGAAAAACACAAACACAAGCTTATTTAGTAAGGGGAAATTTGGATTTGGGAAAAACTCAGAGGGATAATTGGGGTTTGACTAGGTTTTCGACACTTTCTGAGGGACAGGGAAGCAAAAAATGGGGATTTCAAAAGCGGGAACTCTATGGTAAAATTTGAAGGCAATCAGGTGAAAATTGAAGAAGTTATGGCAAACCCTAAAAATAGACAAATGTGGGATTTCTGGTCTTGGGAAGTGGAATTTGGGATGGGGTCTTTAGGAATGAAATATGCAGAATGGGATTTCAGGGATGTCAGTGAAGTTTCAGGGAAAACAGAGTTGAAACAAGGGAGATATGGCCGAAAAACTTTCTTTTTTTCTTTTTTTTCTTTTTTCTTTTTTTTTTCTAGAAATGGATCGGCAACAGCAGCGCGGAAGGGATCCGCAACAGATGGATCTGCAACGGCGTGGAAGGGATCGAAAATGGATGGATCTGAAACGACGACTGGATCTGGAACAACTTTCAGAATAGATTTGAAACGGCTGGATCTGGAGCGGAAGTGATCGGCAACAGTTCAACTGAAAATAGATATGGACCCCAGGTATGTACGACTTCCTAACAGTTCAGGTGTTTCACTCAGCCACCAATGCTGTCTGACGGCTTTCGTATTGGGGCAGTACCCCTCACTCCATGGCTCAGGTAAAACTGATAACCGCTTTGCCACAAACGATAGCTCTTGGTTTACCTCACGGGTGGGAACTAGTCAATCAGGTAGGGGTCGTTGCCCTTTTCGCTGGCAGGTCCTCTCAATGGGCCAGCTACTTTGGGGTTCCTGTGGTACTCCTCACAATGAGTTTGAGGGCTTATGCCCAAGTACTTCCCACAGTTAAGCAGATAGAGATTATTCCCAAATCCAAAGCTGCAATAGATGTGAAAAAAAATTTGGCAAAAATTCCACCCAATGAGCCCAAGAAAGTGCTCTGATACCAGATGTGATGAACCTACAATAATTAATTAATGCAAATACACAAGATATCAGAAATAATAGAACTCATAATCACTTTGATATTGATCACGGCCCACTTCGAGGGGGCAACCTCCTTTGAGCAAGCTCAATACAATTAACTTCATGGTGCCTTCATAGGCCTCAACACACACTTATATACTAATTATAGGCGCCAATACCATGGATCAATACTATGTGTCAATACAAACCATGGGCTAAGTCTAGGCGCCAATACTATGAGTCAAAACCATCGGACATATAATACTATGGGACGACTTACAAAGCATATGCATCCAATACTATGGGTCAATACTATGGGCTAATATAAACTATGGATCAACAAATACTACGGGACGACTTACAAAGCATATGCGTCCAACAACAATATACTAACAAAGTAAAGACATGGGTTCTTAACACAAGCCGCTAGATTCACCCTTGTTTCTTCATTACCCAGCTTGGGGGTGGCACCTACATGAGATGATGCCTATGACTAGGAGGAAAAACACTCTTATGGAAGCATTTCCACATGTATAACCATTTAAAAATAAGTAAGTATGCCATTATTATTTATATGTTGAGATTTCATTCTCATGGTTGTTGATTGGTATGAAGCATATGTGTTTAAATGGGAGGATGCCAATTTGGAATGGTATTGTCCCATGAATATGTTGTAGGCTATTTGAGAAATAATTGTGTGCATATTGTGAGGTTGATGCAACCATAAATTCATCATGTACAATGCACATTTTAGCTGATGTTGTATATATTAAGATACAACCATGTCAAATGGATGGAATTTTCTTTGTGGGTATCAATGACTATTTCAAAACAAGAAAAAAATGTAATTATCTTTATGTAGAATGTTTTTATACGTAATTTTTTATGTTATTCCATTTAGGCGGGTGATAGTAAAATATTTATGCACTGAAATGATTAGCTTTAATTGGATGAGAATCCTTGTATAATCAATGCATGTGAGGATCCTTGTATAAACAATGTTGTTAAATATACAGCAGCAGGTGACATTCTCCAAACCAATCTTGTGTAGTCAAGATTGATCCTCACGTATAGAGGTGAGCACTTTGATTGCCTTGTTTATAAAGGTTATTCCTCCCGTATAGAGGTAATTGATCAAAGCAATGATGTTTTAAAGTCTTGTTGGACAAGGATCTGGACTTGTGTGTATCAAGTCATGATTATCATGTGAACCTTCCGTATAAAGGTATCCATGAGATGGACCTCCTTTATAGAGGTGGACATTTCGTATAAAGTTCATGCTTTACTTGTCAAAATAATTTAATGTTGTGTGATATATTATTAACCATGATCACTAGATTGCTATTAAGTCTCCTTCAGATATCGATCACATCTAAAGTGAATTACTTTAGCATATGATCATTTGTTCCGGAATAATATAATATGATCACATCATCTGATAATTCTTCTTAGTATAATGTAATGTGATGGATAATTAAAGTTAGCACATATTGACCATGCAGTAAGAGATAAAGAAATAAAAGTAAAGCATAGAGATCAAGAGAATTCGAAATTTCCCATGCACACTTCAGCTAATTAAAGAGAACTCGAATTATTAAATCTTCAGTTAAGTATCAATGCTTCAATTAAAGCATTAGTTAAAGATATGTCTTAGTTAACTAAAGAACTCACAGTGGTCACTTTAAGTATATCAATCAGCATGATTTAAGTTAACTAAGTATTAAATAAAAGGGACTAGTTAACTAAATTATTTTCACTTTAGTTAAACTAAAAGATGACACTTCAGTTAAAGAGAGTTAACTAGGTGACAACAAAGAAGATCTAGTTAACTAAGTGTTATTGCATGACGACACTTATGTTAAACTAAAATATGACACATGAGTTGTGACACTTGCATGTCGACACTTAAGTTAGCCACCTAACTAAGTGGGAAAGCTTTATGTTAAGAGGCGATTTCATCCTAAGTGACAGCCCAGTGAGATGAAGCATTGCATGAGAAGTGGGGCACACCACTCCATGCAAGATTAATACATACAGCTTGAGGGTGAGTTTATCCCGAATTTATAAGTTAAAAATAGAAGGGAAGAATGTATAAATATGATATACAGGATTGTTGAATCCAATGTGAAGCGAATTCTCTTCACCATTGAAGGAAAGGTGCTTCTCTTTGTGTAGGGTATTGTTCGTGCTTGTTCTTGTTTTGTTGGGCACACATCCAATTGATCTCTCTTCTCTATTGCTTCTGTATTATATTCTAAAATCAATATATTATGTTTTAAAATAAATTATTCTATGTTATCCAGTATATTATACTAAGAAGAATTGATGGGGGTTGTGTTCTCATAATTTTGAGGATTTTACCCAGGGTATATCTTGTGTTATGGTTGCATGAATTTTGTCTCATTACTTCAAGTCTCTGCATCTAAAAGAATTAAAGAAAAAATCTCAACCAAATTTCAGCATGGTATCACTGCTCAGGACGTGAACGAGCTCCAATTTGCATGCCAGCTAGAGCCTACGTTGATCGTGAGAAGTTGAACACAATATTTGAAGGTCGTGGCATCAATCTTTGTATCACCGGAAGACCATATTGAGGGCACCTCAAACTTCAACACTTTGAAGCCTAGGATTCTCAACATCCTAGAGGAACATGACTTAGATGGATATGTATCCACTATGGTGGAGGATCCTACATCTAATGCAGGGCACAACAACTTCAAGAGGAATCAAGTTAAGGCTAAACGGATCATCTATGATTCGGTAAAAGATAACTTGATGCTCATGATCACATTGTTCAAGACCGCGAAAGAATGTTATGATACATTGACTAATCTATATGAGAATAAGGCCCTAATTCAAAAGAGGGCATTGAAGAATAAGCTTCGAAACATAAATATGGAGACGGGTGAGATAGTGGCCTCCTTCTTCTCCAAGATCTCTCGAGTAAGATATCATCTTGCTAGTATTGGATTAGTGGTGGATGAAGATGATCTTCTCCAAACCGCTATTGATTGCCTCCCATCCTCATGGGAGACATTCTTGGATGTGGTAAATGGTCGATAGGTACAACCTAACTTAGAAATTTTTTTGCTTGATTGCCTCCAAGAGGAGGGGCTAATCCATAGCAAGTTAGTGTGCATCAAAGAAGAAAATCTTGCACTCACGGAAAGAATGAAGAAAGGAAAGAAACCCTTCTTCCAAAAGAAGTTATCTCATTCAAAGAACAAGGAGTTCAACAAAGGCTTTGACAAGTCAAAATCTAGATGCTTCAATTGCAACAAGAAAGGCCATTTCTCAAGAGATTATAGAGAAAAGTGGAAAGGAAAGTTCCATGCTTCTACCACCATAGAAGATTAAATCACTCAAAAGAATGCATCCAAAGAAAAGGAGACAAGAAGGGAGTATTATCTTATCTCATCCCTTTCGAGATCCGTCATCACAAATGTAGACACATGGCTGATTGACAGTGGTGCATACAAACATATGAATGGTTACAAGAGTACCATCACCGATCTAAAAGAGAAATAATTCACATGCATGGTAGAGTTGGGGGACAACTCAACTTATTTGATCCAAGGAGTTGGATCCACCTCATTCCAACTACGCACCGGTGATATTCTACATGTGGAGGACATTCTATATGTTCTAGGTTTGAATAAGAACCTCCTCTCAGTTTTGGTTCTTGAAGACAAAGGATTCTGAGTTATCTTCATGGATAACAAAGCACTTTTATGGCCGAAGAACAAAATCCTAGAATCTGCTGCTTTGATTGGAGTTCGAGAGGGAGGACTCTATAAGGTACTCGGGAAGTACATTCAAGCTATGATTCACCACACTATCATTCCATGCGAGCTATGGCACTGAAGACTTGTATACCTACACTACAAAGCACTACCAGGACTTCAAAATATGGTAAAAGGTATGCCCATATTTGATTTTGAGCATGATAATGTATGTCGGGGTTGTGCACTTGGGAAGAATGTTAAGAAATGTTTTTCTAGCAGTTCTACTAGATATAAAGGGATTTTAGATTTAATACATTCTAATGTATGTGGTCCCATGTCATCCCCCTCCCTGAGTGGCTTCTTATATTATGTATTGTTCATAGATGATGTTTCTAGGAAGTCATGGATTTATTTCATGAAGGCTAAAAGTGAAATATTAGCAAATTTAAAGAGTTTAAAGCCCTAGTTGAAAATGATAAAGAAAATCACATCTGTGCATTAAGGTCTGATAATGGAGGTGAATTTGATTCACATTCATTTAATGAGCTATGTAGTGATGCAGTAATATGTAGACAGTTAATAGTACCATACAACCCTCAGCAAAACGGGGTTGCTGAAAGAAAGAATAGAACCATATGTGAGGCTGCAAAATCCATGATGCATGATCAAGATATGTCTACCTCATTATGGGAAGAATCCACCCGTACAACTGTGTACATCCAAAATAGAAGCTTGCATTCCATTCTAGATGAGAAGACACTAGAAGAAGTGTTTACCAGTGAGAATCCATAAATCTCACACTTGAGGATCTTCGGGACAACAGTATACATCCATGTACCGAAAGAAAAGAGAACAAAGATGGATCCTTCTAGAAAGAAAGGCACCTTTGTGGGTTATAGCGAGTCATCCAAAGCATAATGAATATATGTATATGGTGAGAGACACATTGAAGTAAGCAGAACGGGATAGTATGAATTAGTGTTGTTCCAATATGAGTAGGCACTGTGGGTGTTTGTGGTAGTGACGAGGGATGTTGTGTGGTGTGCGACAGGGTGCACAAATCGGATGTTTTTGTTATCGGTAAAGGTGGTGGGATCGATGGAAATGTGGAAGTCATAGGTGACTCGGTGTAGATTCCAGGACCAATGGATGAGACAAATGATGTTGGTGCAGTTTGAACGGTTTGTTCAATCATTGGTAGCACATTTTGAGGGGCTGCGGGGGCGTTAGGATCATAATATGTGAGTTGATCAATCTTGATAACGCATCCTTCATGTGGGAACATCATGAGGCAGAAAATAGATGAAGCCACGGCTTTCATTTTGTACATATAGCTATGTCCAAGAAGGAGGTTGTAGTTGAGTTGGGCATTGATCACTTCGATGTCGATGAGAACTAATTTGTCGCCTAGTTCTACGAGTACGTTCGCTAAGAGGCCTTGTGGTTGAGCTGAGCGCCTGTCGTAAGCTCGTAATGCTGTGGTGGATGGTTGTAAAGTGGGGGAGCCAAGTTTCTGCCACACAAGAGTGGACATAACGCAGGTTGAAGCTCCTTCATCAATTATGCATCGATGCACAACAAGGTTTCGAATGTTTACTGATACTTGGAAGGCCAAATTTGATGGAAATCGAGGTTCAGCTTGGTCTAAGTCGAAAGCCATCATGTGTGTATCGTCAGGGTCTACTCCTCCGATGGAGAATAGTAGTAGTTTTCGTTGTGCAGGGCATGTTTTCAGTACCTCTAAAGCAGACATAGCAGCAGGGGATTGTGCTAAGTCTTCCATGACATTATAATTGGATGTTGCGCGAGAATTAGGATTGTTGTTAATCCTTCGCAAAGAGATGCGAGGGATTTTAGGTCCTCCGTCCAACGGCATATTTGGTATGCGTAGTGGTTGATCTAGTGGAAGGGAGGTGGATGCATTAGTGGGAGGAATTTATGGGGGTGGGCGGTACTGATTCCTGCGAGTCTGGAGGTTAATGTCATTGGATGACATCATTAATAAATGGTGTGTGCCTAGATCCGTATGCTAATAATCAGTTGCGGCATAGGTGATTTGTTGCTGAGGTGCAGCAGATCCTTGTGGGGGATCCATAGGGCGAGCATTTACTACTCCCTGGTTTGGCAATGGGTTTTTCAATATCATGGGCTGTGGTTGATTAAGTGGATCTGGCTGTCCAGCGTGGCCCTGGCGTTGGGCATCGTCAGCCCAAAGCTTATGTGATTTCTCTAAATGGGGGCAGTTGTGAGTGTAGTGTCCATAGACTCCACATATAGAACATGGATGGTTTGTTCTCAGGTTATTGTTCTTTGACTGCTTGGGATGACGATCAGGATTCTGGTTTGGGGGAGCAGCGTTGTTATTATTTGGAGGATTGGGTGGTGGTAGACCTTGATTATGCTATTGGTTGTTACCACGGTTACGTCCTCTTCCGCAGTTTTGTTGTCTGCCCTGGTTGTGTTGGTTGTTTTGGTGTTGGGGCTGATTGTGTTGTGTGTACACTTGCCCTTGAGTAGTGGGAGTATTTTTGGGTGTCGCAGGTGCAGGAGCAGGTTGCGGTGGATAATAAGCTGGTGGGGCTATAGGTGGTCCAGTTGCCTGCTGGGGTTGTTGGTAACCCTAAGCTATTGGAAGTGTTGTGTTAGTTGGTGTAGCTTGTTGTGGGTAATACATTGGTTGGGTTGGTAAATGAATTGGGTTCTGGGTGGCCGGTTGGTTATAGTATGTGGGTGGTACATATGTCGATGGTGCTTTCCCATAGCAATGTTGTGGACAAGAGGGTCCATGAGTGTGATGAGTCTGATTCGTTGGAGTGTACGAAGTCGTCGCTCCAAAATTAGATGTAGCCCTAGAGAGGTCTGGGGCATTTATGGTGCTCACCATGCTAAAAGGTTTATTTTTTGCCGTGACTTGGCCGATAATACCATCAACAGCATGTGATGCCCCCGGAGCATCACCGCATGAAGAATCTCCTCGTGGGGCATCTGGTATGATGGTGTAGAGATAGCCTGACTGGGCATAAATCAGGTCGAATTGTTGAGCTTTTAAGATAGCTTCCTCTTCTAACTAGGGTCGTTCGGAGGCCACATCTTTGGCTATGAGGGGTAGGAGTGATTTAAGAAACCAGTCTAAAAATATACGGTCATCCAGTTTTATCTTGTAAAGGCTACGACGCTTGCGCCACTCATGGATATGGTCGGTGATGTGGGTAGTTGTGTTTTGTCTGCAAGACAGCAGTATTTCAACTTCTGCATCATAGCGTACAGGTAGCTAAAAAAACTGAAGGAAAGTGGAGGCAAGGGACGTAAATGTATGGTGGGTCCCATGTGGTTGTTCAATGTACCACTTGGCTGTAGAGCCAGTGAATATTCGTTGCAACAGTCTTAGTCTAATGGAGTCATCCACGATGGAGTTAGATGAACACAATAAGTGAAATGACATTATGTGGTTTTGGGGATCCTCCCCAGGTTTTCCTTCAAACTTGGGGATGTCCGAGGGGATATTTGTAGGCATGGGTGGCCATGTAGGGTTGTGCCTGATAGGATCGTTGGTTAACCTAGCTAGGTCTGGTAAGTTTAGACTAGCCATGTATGGTAAACTAGCAGATGGGTGTGGCGTAGTGACTGGGACATAACTATTAGTGGTGGCATTATGTAGTGGTCCAGTAGCCCCTAAGGGTATGCTAGGTATTGAAGGTATGTGTCCTCCAACCGTTGTGGTGTGGGATGGGCCAATGCTCCCAAGTGCAACATGGGTTGCAGAGGGGTTAGGAATAGTGCCAGGAATTCCTGGGATCTGGGTTGTTGTAATGAGAGGGGGTGTGATTCCTATGTTGGGCATACCCATAATAGGAGGTAGTCCTGTGTTGGGCATACCTAAAGGTGGAGTGGCCCCTATATTAGGCATGCCTAAAGGGGTTGTTGTTACCATGGGTGGCACAGTAGTAGAAGGGTTTGTGGATGTATCTCTAATAGTATTGGTAAAAAGTGGGTCGTATTGTGATCCAGCCATGGGGTTGGTTGGTGATATTTCAGTACGGTTTTCGGATTCAGCCTCAGAATCAAATGTGAAGTGAGGCATGTCAGAATCAGATGACTGTGTGTTTGGCCGATTACGTGTCGAGTCAAGGGATAGGGATCTACGTCTATGACGTGTAGAGCCAAGTGTATCGAACTGAGGGGGTTGACCCTGAAGACGACAAGATCGTCTTAAATTCTCAATGGTGAGAAATATTTAAAAATTTCAGTGTAAGGTGGTGATGTAAAAAACTTGAAACCCTAATGCAACAATGAGTGCAAGAGGGGAGTGAAAAAATAAAGGCTCTCAGGCCAACAACCAACCTCAAAAAGTACTTATTATAGCAGTTGTGCTATAATAAGTGGAGGGAAGCAACAAAATTGGTCAGAATACCAAAAGTCAAACAGTTCCTAGCAAAAAAGTGGTGTTACTAGCCCAAAGGTGGGTATTGTATCATTCAAACACCTAACTAGAAGTATTGTGAGTCAACAAACGATATTCTCTACAAGGTGATGAAATCCAAGTCAGACAATATAGAGTGTTGCATCAACGGCTAGATATCCCCCTACCGAGAGGGACACCGGGTAGACAATCCTAAAGAGTGGCAACTAGGATACCTCGTTCATGACATGTTCGGTTGGGTGAATCTATAGTTTGGTTCTATCGCCATTGTAACCCCTCTTGGGTGTACACCGAGAACTTCGAAAGGTATCCTTCAGTTACTGAATGGATTGCGGTATTCCACTCATACTTCTGGAACCAGTCTGGCTACTTCAACCCTCCTAAGGGAGAGGCCTTCCCGATAAATTGGTTGATAATCGTGTCAAAATTATAAGGAATTTTGGTACCGTAGAGGACAACCACTATGTCTCAAATGTAATAATTGAGGGGTGTTATTGGAACACCTATCCCCTCAATTCTACCTAACAACAAGATTCTTGTAAGTGCTCCCCAAGTAGGGTTAAAAGTTTGTTGATTTAAGGTAAATTTTAAGGCTCAGTTTAAATTATGTGGCAGAGTAGGTGCAAGTGTGGTATTTAAACTGAAATTGATTTGCCTCGCTTGGGCAATTGATTACAAATGAAAGAAAAGACGCTTCCAGTTTTGCAAAAAATAAAGGCGTTTTTGAAATGTAAATGCTTGAAAAAACTATTCAAAAATAATGGATCTTTGAAATAATTTAAAGGGAAGCAAATAACATAAATATTTCAAGAAATAAATGGATCTCTTAGAAAATTACTTGGGAAAATTATTGAGCATAAAACAGTAAAACCTTTGATCTAAATAGAATGCAGAAAAATCTTTCTTTCAATTACTGAAAATTTTTAAAAAGACTTTTAATGGAGCATATATAGATAGAAAAAGATATAGTATGGCTGTAAAAATGCAGAAAAATTAATGTTGTAAAATATGCTAAACGGGCAAAAAATACAGCAAAAAATATTTTCAAAAAATTGGTCGAATTCAAAATAACTGCATTGCGGGTTTTAAGGAAATAGCCGCGATGTGCAGCACGGCTTTCGGCCGCGCAGTCGCGATGTGTAGCACGGGTTTCGGCTGCAAAGCCGCGATGTGCAGCATGGGTTTCGGTCACACAGTTGCGATGTGCAGCACGACAAATGGCTACGACGTGCAGCGCGTAAAATGGCCGTGAAGTCGTGGTGCGCCGCGCAGAAAAAGTCCACGAGGTCGCGATGAGCCACATGACTGTCAGGCGAAAAACCACGAGGCAAAAGCCAAAAACGAATGCCAAAAAATGAACCCGAAAATGGAAATTTCAGGCTGTTAATGGCAATAGAAAGGGCCAAGATCTAGAACAGCAATGGATCTGCTATCTAGGATGGCAGATCTATGAATTAAAATGATTAAAACTAACAAAAACTAAGATCTAAAGCAAAAAACCAAGATCTAAGAACTCGAAGCCAGCGGAGTCGCCAAAAACTGTTGGCTTGGTTTTGCAACCAAGCTTTGTGCAATGGGCACCTATCAACAATGTGCTAGCAGTTTCAATATTGAAAGAAAAAATGATTATGAATTAAATCTAAATCTAAACTAACATGTGCATATAACAAATAAATTTAAAAATGATTCAAGAACAAGAAATAAAAGAATAGATGTTTTGTATTAAGATACCTCAAATGGTGAAGATTTGTGTTGAGCAACTCCAAAGGTGAGTAGCTCCAAGCTCCAAAGGTCTCTTCTCCAAGATGCTGAAAATGGCCAAAAGTCTCATGAGAGATTTTGACAACGTGGGGATAGGATGATGGATGGATGGAAAGTGAGGATCCCCTACCACCTTTTTATAGTTTTTGGTGGTGGGGAATACCATTATGGTTTTGAGGAAACCAATGGTATTGACCAACATGGTTTAGGTACCTTTTCCCTCCTTTTTCCTTTTTTGAATATTTTTAATATTTTTATTCCCTTTTTAATATTTTTGGGAATTCTTGACCATTTTTTAATGTTTTTTATGCTTTTTGAGGAAAAATATTCATTTTGAGGGGAAAAATGGGTGTATTATGGTCTTTTGGTGACCTTTTGATGGCTTTAGAGGCTAAAATGGTGGAAAAGTGGACAAATGGGTCATGTGAATAAGGAAATGAGCTAGTGAGCACTTTTTGGGTGTTAACAAATGTTACCTTCCATGAGGAAGTTGTTTTCAAAAGATCGAAAGAGATTCAATGTGGTTCAGAGATGGAGGATCCCAAGTCTGATTCTCCCCCTTCAGAGTTAGAGAGGGAGAAACCAGAAGATGCCTCAGATTCACTAGCTCCTAAAGAACCAGTAGAACTGGTTGAAAGGTCACCTGATGAACCTCCTGCTAAAATAATATATGCTTGGTGCCTAGACATCTTACAAAATGCAAAGAAAGATGGAGCACCAACAGGGTCATCCAAAGAGCGCAAGCAACCTGACACATATTCAGGGTATGTTGCACTGATGAGTCACATCAGTGATTCAGAACCATCCTCATATGAAGAAGTTGCAAAGTAACAAGTTTGGAAAGATGCAATTACAGAAGAGTACAACTCTATAATGAAGAATGATGTTTGGAAGGTTGTTCCCAAACCTAGTGGGAAGTACATTGTGACTTATAAATGGCTTTACAAGATAAAGCATGCTGCAGATCACAGCATTGAGAAGTATAAATCCAGACTTGTTTCCATAGGTTTCTCTCAGAAAAAATGCATTGATTATGATGAGACCTTTTCCCCTATGGAAAGGTACAAAACAATTCAAGAAATGGTTGCACTTGCATCTGTTCTAGGATGGAAACTTCATCAGATGGATGTGAAGACGGCATTTCTCAATGGTGAGGTTGAGAAAGAGGTTTATATTCAACAGCCTAAAGGATTTTTGGTGCATGGGAAGGAGTCCCGTGTTTGCAAGCTAAAGAAATCTCTATATGGTCTTAAGCAATCCCCCAGGGCTTGGTACTCCAAAATTGATAGCTACCTTCAGAAACTGGGTTTCTGTAAGAGTGAAGCTGATCCAAATTTGTACTTCAAAGTATTGAAGAACCAACCATTGATATTGGTTTTGTATGTTGATGATTTGTTTCTCACTGGAGAGGAACATCTGATTGCATGGTGCAAGAGGGAGCTCACCTTAGAGTTTGAGATGAAAGACTTAGGTCTAATGCACCACTTTCTTGGCCTTGAGATCTGGAAAAAAAAAAGATGAAATTTTTCTATCTCAAGGGAAGTACAGTGTGGATATATTGTGCATGTTTGGCATGATAGATTGAAAATCTATGACTACACCGATGGTTTCCAATTTGAGGAAACTTCATGAGTCAGGCTCTGGATCAGATCCAGTAGATCCCACTTTGTATAGACAGCTTATAGGCTCACTAATGTACTTGATACATTCAAGGCCTGATATATATTATGTTGTGAGCATTCTGAGTCAATTTATGTATGATCTGAGACACATACACTGTACAACTTCTAAGCATGTGCTTAGGTACCTTCGAGGTACAATTTCATATGGACTCAGATATGCCTCCAGTGGAGGAGTCATGTTACCTGGTTATACAGACTCAGACTAGGGAGGAATCATTGTGGATCATAAGATCACATCCGGATACTGTTATAGCCTAGGATCAGCTATGATATCTTAGTCCAGCAGGAAGCAGGGCTCCATATCCCATAGCACTACCGAAGCAGAATACATAGCTGCTAGTGTTTCTTGCTAAGAAGCAGTGTGGCTTAGAAAGCTACTTGCAAGTTTTTTCGATGAAAAGATTGAGCCTACAGTTATTAGGTGTGACAATCAGAGTTGCATCAAGCTTTCTGAAAACCCATTGTTTCATGACAAATCAAAGCACATTGAAATGAAGTATCACTTCATCCAAGACATGGTCTAGAAAGGTACAGTGAAACTATAGTACATTGCTACTGATGAGCAGATTGCAGATGTGTTAACAAAGCCCCTGTCAGTGACGAAGTTTAGGTACTTCCGAGACAAGCTTGGTATGGCAGAGAATGCCTCCCTCACTAAGAGGGAGTGTTAAATATACAGCATCAGGAGACATTCACCAAACCAATCTTATGTAGTCAATATTGATCATCCCGTATAAATGTGAGAACTTTGATTTCCTTTTGTTTAAAGGTTATTCCTCCCGTATAGAGGTAATTGATCAAAGTAATGATATTGTAAATTCTTGTTGGACAAGGCTCCATACTTGTGTGTATCAAGTCATGATTATCATGTGAACCTTCTGTATAAAGGTATCCATGAGATGGACCTCCCATATAGAGGTGGACCTTTCATATAAAGGTCATGATTTACTTGTTAAGATAATTTAATGTTGTGTGATATATTATTAACCATGATCACCATATTTATATTAAGTCTCCTTTAGAGACTGATCACCTCTAAAGTGAATTACTTTAGCATATGATCATTTGGTCTAGAATAATATAATATGATCACAGCATCCGATAATTCTTCTTAGTATAATGTAATGTGATGGGTAATTAAAGTTAGCACATATTGACCATGCAGTAAGAGATAAATAAATAAAATATAAAGCATAGAGATCAAGAGATTTCGAAATTTCCCATGCAAATACTTCAGCTAATTAAAGAGAACTCAAATTACTAAAGCTTTAGTTAAGTATCAATGCTTCAATTAAAGATATGTCTCAGTTAACTAAACAACTCACAGTGGTCACTTCAAGTAAATCAATTAGCATGATTTCAGTTAACTAAGTGTTAAATAAAAGGGACCAGTTAACTAAAGTATTTTCACTTTAGCTAAACTAAAAGATGACACTTCAGTTAAAGAGAGTTAACTAAGTGACAACAAAGAAGATCTAGTTAACTAAGTGTTATTACATGACGACACTTATGTTAAGCCAAAAGATGACACGTGAGTTGTGACACTTGCATGTCGACACTTAAGTTAGCCACCTAACTAAGTGGGAAAGCTTTCGGTTAAGAGGTGAGTTCATCCTAAGAGATAGCTCAGTGAGATGAAGCACTGCATGAGAAGTGGGGTGCACCACTCCATGCAAGATTAATACATCCAGTTTGAGGGCGAGTTTATCCTAAAGTTAGAATCCAATGTGAAGTGAATTATCTTCTCCATTGAAGGAAAGGCGCTTCTCTTTGTGTATGGAATTGTTCATTCTTGTTATTATTTTGTTGGGAACACATCCGATTGATTTCTCTTCTCTATTACTTCAGTATTATCTTCTGAAAGCAATCTGCTATGTTGTAAAAGAAAGCATTCTCTGCTATCCTTTATATTATACTGAGAATAATTGTTGGGGTTTTTGTTCTCATAATTTTGAGGATTTTCCCCAGGGTATATTTTGTGCTATGGTTGTATGAATTTCATGGATTGAATTGTATCATTGCTTCAAGTCTTTACATCTAAAATAATTAAAGATCAAAGCTCAACCAAATTTCAACAAATGCATGTGGTTAAATATTTGTTGTAGCAAATTGGGATAATTGTTGTTTGTA
Source organism: Larix kaempferi (assembly GCA_027924585.1). Classification (NCBI taxonomy): domain Eukaryota; kingdom Viridiplantae; phylum Streptophyta; class Pinopsida; order Pinales; family Pinaceae; genus Larix; species Larix kaempferi. The sequence goes on from BSBM01000883.1 coordinate 902,428, forward strand.
CTGCATGTTTATTTTCATTGCAATGTTGAATTATATATGTTTGTGAATTTATAAATAAATCATGAGGTTGTTGAGGTTGAAATGGATTCACGAGTAGGAAATATAAATTGAGAGAGAAGATGAAACTATGATGGAGTGCCTTGAAAACCAAGGGAAGTAGGTATAGATATGTGACAAAGTGGTATCAAAGATCAATTTATAGTACTCGGTCGTTATGGGTGGAATATGTGAAGCAATTAATGGAATTCCATAGTTGGGTTTTAAATATTTGACAAAATGACCAAGTCGAAATTTTGTCAATTATTCAATGTTGGATGAACATAACGAGAAATCAGTCCCTAAGGCTCACAATTTCAATGTTGAGTTTTTTTTGCATGTTTATATAGTGAATATGGTATGGTTCTCATAAGATTTGGTGTTGTAATCTCGTGGAGCATGAAACTTCTTCTAGTATATTGATGAGATTAATTTATGAATTAAATATGAGAGGTGTGCATGTTGGTTGCACTTTAAGAAGGTTCATGTGTGAAATCCTATGAAGGATGAACTTGTGGTACTTGAACGAGGTTTAGATTTCAAGTCATGTAAAGAATGCAACCTATATTGTTTTTATGGGAAATTAAGCCTTCATAATTTAATGGAGGAAATTGTAAAATATGCATGGGGTGACAACAAGGTCACTTTTGAATTTTGGGCAAGCATAATTGTGTATGTATGGTATGTATGGTAGAGGAAGTTGGATAATGTTCCCATAGAATCTTGTACAAATTAAGTTTCCATTTTTGTGATTGCATGGTGGAAGGCCATTTTTGGACATCTAGTCAACTTCTTTAGATAGATTTACCTTCGTTATGATTGCATGCTTAGAAGAAGGGATCATTCATATGCATAGTGAGCTATTATTTTTCAATGGGAACAAAATGCAATTATGGAACTCTTTTGCTGAAATATGTAATGCAATTATTAAATGCAAAAGGTATAGAAGTAGTAATAAAATTCTTGAATTTAGGGAACTTATATTTATACATATAACTAGTGGGATAACATTGCATACTTATTATTGTAAAGTGATCAAATTCCTATGCCTAAAATAGGATGCTTAGGAATGCTTATGACAAGTATGTTGAGAAGGAACGAAAGTGAGATTACATAAAAATTTACGTAACAATGATTAGTATTCACCTGGAAAATGAGAATACCTTTATGGTAATAGGTAACATTTTGGCCAATTTCATTACCTTGGGCGCAAAAACATCAAAGAAGACGACAACCACTACTTCCAAAATTTACATTTATGCAAATTTAAATAAATGTAATTGGGTTGAAATCGATATTAGAATAAAAAAATAATTTTAGTTGGACAAAATGTGCATACTATGATCATTTATGGACTATAAACATATAACATTTTATTGCACATTTTGTTTTGAGAATGAACATATGACACCTAATGCCCATAAGCAAAGGGGTCTCATATTAAAAGTGATCAAATACAACATACTTGGGGAAGAGCTAGGACTTGAGCCACCATTAGGTGATTCCATTTAGATCAAAATTAAAAGGGTCTAAACCAAACTAAAAAATATCAACTTATAGAAACCACTTGACCACATGCATATGAACAAACCATATCCATTTTCTATAATGGACATGGATACACTTGTAAATTCATATATTTTAATACAATTCATATATACTAATATGATAGAAGCATATGATTTCTAAATTTGTATTAGTATGGTGACAATAACTACTACTGAGACAATGTTAAGTGAGGTGCTGGATAGAATATCGATGGTAGACGTTCATGCCAACAACATTATATCTCTTGATTCTCAATTCCCTTTTTTTCTAATGCTTCTTGGATATTGAAGGTGAATCTATGATGGATATTTGTCATACCCTATCATTTAAAATGTTCCATTTTGTTTGGAGTGAGATCACAAGGTATTATGTTAGTTGTTGATAAGCAGATAATGTTGCACAACAAGTGAGGTTGATGGATCCAATTTTGGTAGATGAAATCAATCATAGATAATCTTCTAGAGGTAAATCCTAGAGGCTTCAAACTCATCCAAGTCACTGATTCATAGATTAGGAGGATATGCCAAGCCTATAATATTTTTTTCTAATTTTCTCATCCTAATTTAATAGAGCTGGAATTTGCCATCAAAATTTGTGAACTAGGGATTTTCATAACCATTGAGGGTGGTCCTTGTTCTAGGAAAATCTTCCTACGGATAGGTTGATATCCTCTTGGGATTGGAAAAGGCCCCTAGTTTCCCACCCAAGATAGAAAGATAAAAAATAGACACTATAGTCATTCTAGATCTAGTTTATACATAAACAAACAAGTTGTGGAAAGACAAAGAAGGTAGATGGCGTACCTCACTTTGACGGTTGTCCTCACTGCTCCTAAGTTGCTACATATCCTAGCCTTTGATCATGGAATTATAAACCTTATCACAATGGAAAGACAACACTTTCTCCAAAGAAATATATGTATAAACAAAGATATAACTATGAAAATATAGACAATTTCATGCATTCACCATTAAAAACATGAAAATGGGAGGAATAGGCTAAGTTGTATTAAAAAGAAAGCAATAAAGAAGCCATACAACATGTGTTATACATGAATCATGATTGATCACACCTTCTCCAAGCTCTCCTTCACCATCCCTGCAAGACTCTTAGGATAAAGATGACATCCTCGTGAGTGTTCTCCAAGGATTATAGGACCATAGGTTTGGTGTTTCCAAGATCACCTCGCTTAGCCCATGGATGGTCCTCCTTAAGTAGGATTTGGGAAGGCCAACTACAAGAAGAATATGATGGATCTAAGTGATTAAGATGTGGATCAAGGTTCTAACCATGCCAAGGAGGGAATTTGAGATGGGATTCGAAGGTATACCTCATCCCATGAAACTCTCCTCGAGATCCAAGATCCAAAAACCAAGGAATAATCCCCAAAAAGGGGATTTTTTGCCCCCCGGAACTGAGCACAGAGAGAAAAAGATGAAATTTTCGCTCCCCCACAGGCATGCAAGGTGTGACAAAGTTTAAATTTTTTCTCCTAGGGACACTGGTAGGGCATGAAAATTCCAGTAAGAGGTAGTTTTGGGAGGTGGTTAAGGTGGGTTTCGACCCCTTGCTTGTTGTAGTTGCTTCCAAGTGTGACTAGGGAAGGAACCAACATCAGGATGAAGGGTCCTAACACCCTTAGGATTCATAAACATCATTTTTATCATGGTGATATGACATGAATACCACAAAAGACATATGGTGTCACGACACTTAAGGATGACGATCAAGTGTAACTTACGACAATTACAAACGACACTCAAGTGTGGAAATTTGAGGTGTAACAGATGCCCCTAAAGTGTGAGGTTAGAACGAATCTGATGGCTGAAACACTTTATCAAAAAATGATTCTACGGGGATATATGAAAGAGAACCGGAAGAGAGTTGAAAGCATAGATCCATGACAAGATAATAGCACAGCCACGACCAATACAAAAGTGGATATGTGTGACAGTACGCCAATGAGGTCACCAACATGATGTCCATGTGGGAACCTACTCAAAAAATCACCATCGCAACCTGGGTATGATAACAAGATATCATAACAACCCAAGGTATTCCACCCGATCCCAAAATGATATGAATCTAACCATGCGATTACTGTTATGGAGAAAACTTCCTATGGCTTGGGGAAGACCACAATAGACAGCTAACTACCAGAAAATGACTCAATTCCCAATGCAATGCTATATAAATGGAAATGCTAATATAATGGAGAAAAGACCAACCTTCAACCGGATGTTCAATGTAAATCCCTGTTGAGCTTTCAACTTCTACACTTGAACCTGCAAATTAGTCTCAACAACAAGTACAAGCAAGTGCATATAATATGTGAAAGACATTAGCATAATCAATAGCATGATCCATGATATCATAAGCAAATACAACCCAATGTAATTTAATAATATTCACAACATCAATTGGATGAGAAAATGAGTATTTCCATTAATAAATAACAAGAAGTACAATATACGACCTCTTGCCCGGCAACTAATCTGAACCAATAACTGGGTCTCTCCACTTGTGCCTCCACCACTTCAATCCTCCATGTAATCAATTAGAGAAAATTTCAATTTAAAATGGGCCTTCCAAAAATAATACAAATTCCATGTCATCATGTATTAGCCAATCAAAATTCTTTAAAATTCAAAAAGGGAGCACCTAAAAAAATTGAAGGGAAAAAATAAAAACTACTTTTTTGGATCGTATTTTCAACTTATCTCCTTGTAGGTTTACTCAAATTCCAAGCGAGAGGACTCGTTGGATGCATAATTAAATTATGCATCCAATGAGTACCCATATTGCATACTTTTAACAACATCCACACCATGAAAAATCGAAAATACATTAAAAACGTGTTTTCTCTCACTAGAAACACGTTTTTTAATGTATTATCAATTTTTCATGGTGTGGATGTTGTTAAAGTATGCAACATGGGTACTCGTTGTATGCATAATTTAATTATGCATCCAACGAGTCCTCCCGCTTGAAATTTGAGTAAACCTACAAGGAGATAAGTTGAAAATACGATCCAAAAAAGTAGTTTTTTACTCTCTCTACTATTATTTTATTATTTTCTTTAGGAGGCCCATTTTTTACCCAAATTTCCTCTAATCGGGCAAACTCAAACTATGAAATGAGTTTGGAAGGTGAATATAAGGTATTCACAACAACTAGGATCAATGTGTAGACTCAAGTCACAGAAAAAATCCACTAGAGTTATCTTACTCTCTCTTTCTCCTCCCTTCCATATGCCATAAGAGCTCAATATATAGCCTTCCAAAGGTAAGTGAAATGACACATCGAGGAATTTCAGGGCAAATGGAGGGCCAAAAGTCACCCTAAAACCGCGTTTTGGGAGTAAAAAGTAATTTTCTAATGATTTTTACCATTTTACTTGGTACCCGCAAGCTATAGTGGAACAGCTCACATGTACGCTGGATATAATGGGACGGAAAGTGTACAAGAAGAAAAATAGGGAAAAAGTGTTTCTGAAGGACATGAAGTGAATCGGAGTCAGTGAAATGGATCCTGAAGGCCAAAGAATGCTGATGCTCACAAGGTGGAAAATTATGTTGTAACAGATGCCCCCTAATGTGTGAGGTCATAGAACGATGCTACGATGGCCGAAATACATTATAAATCTCAAAAGTGAGGTGATGGAGACACAACTGGAAAGAATAGCTCACTCGTCATAATACAATAATATCTCTGAATACATGTCGGTATAGTACAACAATCTGATACAATGGCCATGAATAGGCAGTACATAATGAATGCATGGCATAGGTGATCATAGCCATAACCATCTACAGTAAGAGACGGTCTCTTGTTGAAAGGAAACAACTGGTGCAAACTAGACGTACAAACTGCTGATGTCTGAGAGATAACATCTCATATGTAAAGTCACGATCATAAGTAGCATATTGAATTCCACTATCGTCTAGTGTCTTCTACATAAATCATCTACGCTGCAAATCCCATCAATTGAATAAAGGTGTTGAGGTCGAACCTGATGTGACTGTTAAATTTTGACCATTAATTCACAATACTCTTGGATATTTACTGAGAGAATAACATATACAGTATATCAATGCATAACAATCACAATAAGCATCACAAGCATCACAAGAATCAAAAGCATGAGAGACAAGAGACACAGAGTTTCCGTGGGGAAAACCCTAAGGTGAAAAACCCCACAACTTCCTCAGAGATAGAGAGAGAAATGGCTCAACCAAAGTACAACCAAAATACACTTGAGATAGTCTCCTAGAGCAGATGATCCTCCTCCTCACTAGTGTGCCACTTTCTGAGTGAGAGAAGTGTGACTTTCCAAATGATCCAAATAGAGATCTCCCTGATCTCTATTTATACTTAACCTGTTTTCCCAGTTACACTATGGGGCCGACTTGTCTATCTAGATACATACATAATATAATATATATTTCAGGGCCGACTCCACACATGGTGGTCTAATAACCCATCGGCAAGTACACACACTTGTGACACTTGTCAATCCACATGACGACACTTCCTTATAGAGGAATAACACATCTCTAATAAGGGTACAATAAATATATATGAAATACATAGATTAAATACATTCCAAAGTTACATATACATCAACACTCCCTCTTAACTAGGAAGGTATTTCTCGACATAGATCTGCTAGACAAGTCTTCTTCTCAGGATCATCGTCATCGATGCATCGTCATCATCATCGTCACTACTACTGCTATCTCAACCAATCTCTGACTCTACTCATCATAGGAAGTTCTACAGAGCCAGTCCTTTTTCATACTGGATGTAGGCCCACCACCTACAGGTCTTCGTCATCACTGGCCATACTGTGGAATCCTCAAGACTTATTACGTGCGTCACGAAACCTCGAAAGAGCATCCCAGGCTGTTACGAGCACACGGCTCTACCTATAGGATCTCCTAGGGCCATATTATATGTGACCTCACCACAAAACCTTGCAAGAGCATCCTAGGCTGTTACGAGCACACAACTCTACCTATAGGATCTCCCAGGGACAGATTATATGTGGTCACCACAAAACCTCGCAAGAGAATCCCAGGACTTATTACGGGCACACGGCCAAACCTATCGGATCTCCCAGGGAAATATTATATGCCATAGGACAAAACCTCGAAAGAGCATCTGCCAGATATCCCAGGGCCAGATTATATGCCATAGGCAAAACCTCGAAAGACTATCTGCAAATCTCCCAGGGCCAAATTATATGTCCTCCCAGAGCAAAACCTCGAAAGAGCATTTGCCATATATCCCAGGGCAAAATTATATTCCATAGGCAAAACCTCGAAAGAGCATTTTCCAGATATCCCAGGGCCAAATTATATGCCATAGGCAAAACCTCAAAAGACTATCTGCAAATCTCCCAGGGCCAAATTATATGCTCATCTGCACAACCTGATCGACGGCCATAGAGTATCAACCTGATACTCACCATACATCATCCTGATGTACACATGATCATCCTGATCATCATCACTGCAACATCCTACTGCATGTCATCTGGAACAACATCCTAAAGCTCGTCATCCATGATCATCCTGATCATACAATGCATCTACCTGATGCATACCAAGTATCTACCTGATACATATCATCATACATGATCCACCTGATCATACAATGTATCCACTTGATACAAATACAAATACATGATACATATCACCATACTTGATCCACCTAATCATACAATGTATCCACCTGATACATATATAGATACATGGTCCAAGCATCCAACAAAATACATACAAATGATCCTACTGATCATATCCAGCATCCAACATGATGCGTACATACATATAAATGATCCAACTGATCATATCCAACATCCAACATGATGCGTACATACATATACATATAAATGATCCAACTGATCATATCCAACATCCAACATGATGTGTACATACATATAAATGATCCAACTGATCATACAAAGCAGAAACCAGAACATCATCCTGATGCTCATCATCCAGCGCTTACATCCACAGCCATGTGATGGATCCTCCTTCCAACATGCTTGGAATGGCTTCAGCAAATGTCTCCATCACTTCTTCCTCAAAGTGTCATCAATCTGAAGAACGCCAAGCCTCTCCCTACATTACTCAAACTTCACCCTGGCTAGTGGCTTCGTCAGCACATCTGCAATTTGCTCATCCGTCGCAACATACAGGAGCTTCACAGCTCCTCTCTGCACCATATCCCTGATATAGTGATATTTTATCTCTATGTGTTTCGACCTGTCATGAAACACTAGGTTCTCTGACATCTTCACACAACTCTGGTTATCATAGAAGATACCAGTAGCTTCCTATGGGAGATCAAATAACTCAAACAGTAGCTTCTGTAGCCATACTGCCTCACAACTAGCTGAACAGGCTGCAACATACTCTGCCTCAACTATACTCAGTGCTACACAGGACTGCTTCCTGCTAAACCAAGAGATCACACCTGATCCCATACTGAAGCAGCACCCAGATGTGCTCTTCCTATCTGCAGCACAGCCAGCCCAATCTGAATCAACATAACCCTACAGGTTAAACTTTTGATTCGCTTCATACTTGAGCCCATAATCCACTGTACCCTTCAGGTACCTCAGAACATGCTTTACATCAACTAGGTGAACACTCCTCGGATCCATTAGGAACTGGCTCAATGTGTTCACAGCAAAGCAAATATCTGGTCTCGTGTTCGTCAGGTACATCAAGGACCCAATCATCTGACGATACATAGAGACATCAACCGGCTCAGATGAAGCATCACATATAAGCTTCAGATTCGATGCCATAGGTGTGGCCATGGCCTTGCAATCCATCATCCCAAATTTCTTTAGGATATCTACTGTTTACTTTCCTTGACCAAGGAAGATCCCACCTGCACTCTGCCACACCTCCATACCTAGGAAATAATGCATCATTCCCAAATATTTCATATCAAACTCAGCAGTAAGCTTCCTCTTAGTATCTGCAATCAGTCTGTCATCTCTTGTTACAAATAAGTCATCCACATATAGGAGTAGAATCACAGGATTCCCTTCCTCAACCTTGTAGTAGAGGTTGGAATCCGATTTACTCTTGGTAAAGCCCAAGCTAGATAGGAAACTGTCCATCCTACCATACCAGAATCTGGGAGCTTGTTTCAAGCCATACAAGGCTTTCTTCAATCTGCACACATATGACTCCCTGTCATGTATTTAAAAACCGAGTGGTTGCTCCACATATACTTCCTCTTCAACTACAACATTCAAGAAAGCAGTCTTGACATCCATCTGGTGTATTTTCCATTTCATTGCTGCAGCCAGGGCAAGTACTGTTCTGATGGAAGTATACCTAGCTACAGGTGCAAAACTTTCTTCATAATCTATTCCCTCTTTCTGAGAGAAGCCACGAGCTACGAATATTGCCTTGTATTTCTCTACACTGCCATCTACATCATGCTTGATTTTGTAGATCCATTTGGAAGTCACAACAGACTTCTCTTTAGGTCTTGGGACAACATCCCAAACATCATTCTTCATTATTGATTGGTATTCCTCAACCATGGCATCCTTCCATTCTTTCTTTTCCATTGCTTCTTCATAACTGGAAGGCTCTTTGTTCATAATGTCATAGAGTAAAGCAACATAGCTGGTATGTAATCTGGTTCTCTTCTTTGCTCTGTGTTCTTCTTCTGGAATGCCAAATCTTTCTGCATCTTGAATGAGCTCTCTAGCCCATGCAGGTTCCCTCTTGTGAGAGTTATCCTCACGGGGTGGATCGACAGGTTCTTGCGGATCTTCAAACTCACGAACAACTTCTACTACTACTTTATTCATGGTAGTGTCTTGAAATCTAGTTTCCTTAGGTTCTTCATAAACTTCGATAGGTTCCTTCCTTGATTTGATGAATGTTGAATTCTCATCAAATGTTACATCCCTGCTGACATCAATCTTCTTGAACCCTGGAAAGTATATTCTATAAGCATTCGAGCTTTCACTGTAACCCACAAAGATACCCTTCTTTCCTAAAGGATCTAGTTTAGTCCTCTTTTCCTTTGGGACATGAGTGTATACTGGACAACCAAATATTCTGAGATGACTGACTTCAGGTTTCTTACCAGAAAAGACCTCTTATGGTGTCTTGTTGTCCAATATCTTGTGGGGTGTTCTGTTCTGCACATATACAGCTATTCTAGCTGCTTCTACCCATAGATGCATAGGTAGATCCTGGTCGTGCAGCATTGCCCTTGCTGCTTCCATGATTGTTCTATTCTTCCTTTCTGCAACTCCATTCTGTTGAGGATTATAAGGAGTAGTCAACTCCCTCTTAATCCCTGAATCACTGCAAAGCTTCTTAAAGTCACCTAAGGTGAATTCTCCACCATTGTCGGATCTGAATGTTTTGACCTTCTTGTCAGTTTGATTCTCCATCAAGGTTTTGAATTCCTTGAACTTATCAAGCTCCTCATCTTTATTCTTCAAGAAGTATACCCAAGTAATCCTGGAGAAGTCATCAATAAATGAGACATAATAAACATACCCACTCAGAGAACTGGATGACATAGGACCACATACATCTGAGTGGATGATTTCCAGGATATCTTTTGCCTTGCTTTCACTGCTTGGGAAAGCCTTCTTAATGTTCTTACCTTTTGCACATCCTTTGCAAACACCTTCATGTTTGGTCTTGATTTCAGGAAGACCCTCTACAGCCTTGCTTGCAATTGGAAGTGCCCTATAATGCATATGAGCAAGTCTTCTATGCCAAATTTCACTTGGCTCCATGGATTCATGTATCATGGCATGTTCAGGTTGACCCTTCAATTTATACAAACCTCCCTCTCGCTCTCCAATCACTACTGCATCATCGATTGTTTTACCCTTTGGCCACATTAGGACATGGCCATCCACAAATGCAACCCTCATACCTTTTGCATCCAATGCAGAGATGGAGTGTAAGTTCTTCTTGAGCCCAGGTACATAAAGGACTTCTTTCATCTTCAAAGATTTTCCAGAATCTAGGTTGTAGGAGGATTCACCACTTCCTTTGATTGGGTATTGATAATCATCCCCAAGTTTCATCTTATGGGGTGATTCATGTTCAGATAGATTCACAAAAGATTCCTTAAACCCTGTCATGTGTTTGGAAGCCCCACTATCAATCAACCAATCATTACAACCATGGGAGATAGTGACTGTGAGAGCAGAGATTAGAACATACTCTTCTTCACTTGATGAGTCATCATCACTATCATCACTTTCTGCCCTAGCCTTCTTCTTTGGAGGTTCATCATCCTCGGCAGCATGAGCATGGAACTTTCTTTTGCTTCCCTTCTTCTTCTTGTTGGAGTTGTTGTTATTATCCCTTTTGTTCTTGGGACAATCTGAAGCAAAGTGACCCTTCTCATTGCATGTGAAGCATCTTAGATCCTTCTTATTCTTTTGATAGGATCTCTTGTAGAGAGAGTGCTCCTTCTTGGGCTTGCTTCTTTTGGTGTGAGCTGCAAGAGCTTGATCTTCACCTCCCATCTTTTCCTCACGAGCTACAAGTATAGCTTCTTCTTGAGAGCATTCTTCCCGCAATCTGTTGAAGGATACCAACTTCTTTCTTGCACAGATTCCTTGAATAAAGGAGTCCCATGACCTAGGTAGGCCATTCAGACTGGTCATGACAACTTCACCATTATCCACCATTTCATCTACTGCTTCCAGCTGTTCCTTAATCTGGGAGACCCTAGAAAAGTAAGATTGAATGGTTTCTCCATTCTGAAACTTTACTCCTTTCAATTGTTTCCGCAGGGTCATCTTCTGATTTATGTTCTTCCCTTCAAATAGCTTGGTCAAAGAGTCAAACATCTCCTTGGGTGTCTTTAGAGAAGACACATGGGGTATGAGATGGTCTTTAATAGAATCAGCAATGATTCTCTTTGTCTTGACCAAGTTCTTCTTATGCAATACCTTGGCCTCTTCATCCTCTGGGATAGGGATGTCTTCTTTTATATATGAGTCCAACTCATTCTCTTCCAGGATTAACCCAATCATATACTTCCAAGCTCGGAAGTTATTAGCCCCTTCAAGCTTATCCTCAATCTTGGTGTGGTGAGACATATTAAAGAGTACTTCAAATGGAAATAGAAAAGATTTAGGTCTTACCACTTGAAATGTTGAAACCTGGATCTGGTCCCGGATTAGGGTTTGTCGGAAAAACCCTAAAAATTCAAAATGTGAATTTCAACTTTCTGAAAGGATAGAAAGATGTGCCTTGATGAGCTAATCAGCCTGGTGCATTCAGAATTTGATATCATCAAAGTTTTACCCTTCAGATTTGCCTTTTTGTCCTCCTGGGTTCACTAGGGAGAGTCCTGAATTAGGGTTTGAGTTTCCCGGAGATCTACCCAGCCAAAAATCTTGATCCAAAGCTCTAAACTTCGATTTTTGCAAGGTGCTTCCAGCTATGTCTTCAGATTCCAGAAATTCCTATTTTTGTGGAAACCCTGATTTTTAGGGCCAAATCTGAAAATGCTCATAATTGAATTCTGATTGGACAGATAGATTCTCCTTAATGAGTAGAGTCAATCTACTATATTTCTTCTCCAAAATATGTGGAGAGAAACCTAATAAACAATAAACTCAAGTTTCCACCACTGCAAAATGTCTTCTTCTCAGGTTAGCTCTGATACCATGTTAAATTTTGAGCATTAACTCACATTACTCTTGGATCTTTACTGAGAGAATAACATATACAGTATATCAATACATAACAATCACAATAAGCATGACAAGCATCACAAGAATCAAAAGCATGAGAGACAAGAGACACAGAGTTTCCGTGGGGAAAACCCTAAGGTGAAAAACCCCACAACTTCCTCAGAGATAGAGAGAGCAATGGCTCAACCAAAGTACAACCAAAATACACTTGAGATAGTCTCCTAGAGCAGATGATCCTCCTCCTCACTAGTGTTCCACTTTCTGAGTGAGAGAAGTGTGACTTTCAGAATGATCCAAATAGAGATCTCCCTGATCTCTATTTATACTTAACCTGTTTGCCTAGTTACGCTATGGGGCCGACTTGTCTATCTAGATACATCCATAATATAATATAGATTTTAGGGCCAACCTCACACATGGTGGTCTAATAACCCATCGGCAAGTACACACACTTGTGACACTTGTCAATCCACATGACAACACTTCCTTATAGATGAATAACACATCTCTAATAAGGGTACAATAAATATATATGAAATACATAGATGAAATACATTCCGAAGTTACATATACATCAACAGTGACATCGTCTGATTACCAGTCAATGATGCATACCATTAACAGACGCGAGATAACCCACCAATAATGAAAATGGGCGTCAAGGCACAAAGTGCAATCATCAAAGTGTGAATAGATGTGTTGAAGTCGAACACTCAGATGAATCCATTGATAAGGGGACATTGATGTATTCCCAAAAATGTCGATGGCGAGAGAACCTACCACTAATGACTACATGCCTCAAGGTACCCAACCGAATTCTAAGTCTCAAATTTTGGAATAAATGAGTTGAATTCGACGGAACGAAACTCGCTAGAAGGAGGGCATTGAGGCATCCCCGATCAACCAGCACGAGGTAACAGCTACGCTGACAGATTTGGAAGAACTCAAATGAAACGGACTGACTCAATAAGGATGGTCGACATGCAATAGTCAAGAGATGTGAGGAGTGGCTGACTTTGGTTTCAGGACTTCCTTTTAACAAGAGCATGAGAAGATGGGTAGACTCGAGAAGCATAGACTCAAATACTTGGTGATAATGACACTATGCGATGCAGGAGGCATCAACAAAGGGCTCCATAATGACTGGAAGCTTAACCAACCAATGGAGTAACAACTAAGAAACAAGTACAGCTCCTAAGGTCCTACTATAGTCCTAACTCATAATGGATGGAGTGGAATAAATGCTCTATTCAAAGGAAACACGACAGCTGCCAACAAAAAGAAGTAAAAATTCTCCCGTCTGGCTTCTTGGAATATTTGATTTTTTTTGGTCTTTTTCATATTTGAGAAAGCTTGAAAAAGAATAAAATTGCTTATAGTACAATAGGTTAGGGAACGAGTGTCAAGTAGTGAGCAAACTAGTTCCAAGCAGTGGAACATACCTATGATCAATGCAAGGAAGCATGTGCAAGATGTCGACACTCGGGGGGTGTTCCCTCAGGGTAAAGGGTCATCAAACTGTGAAAGGAAAATGAAAGCTCTGCAAGGCTCGTTAGGGAAAGTGCTCAGGCACATGGCTAATAAGTGAGTAAGCGGGAGTCGGCACGAGGCTCAAGAGACAAGCAGGATAATGCAATGCAATCAGAACTTGACATAAAAGGGGAGTCCTTTTTCGTAATGTTAGTCTCCTCACCCGAAAAAAGTGTAAAACAATGAGAGAAGAACTCTTCTAGTCACGTATGACTAGAGTATACATTTTTCGTAATTAATCCACAAAGGTTCGGAAAAGGGGTAAACTTATACCTAAGTGGATTTTGGTTCAAATCCTTTAACGAGTCTGAAATGACAAGTATACTCGGTAATCTTGTTTGATTTGAAAAATTCTAACAAGGGCTTAAAAAGACTTTATAAAAATCTTTTCCGTAAAGGTTTAACGAGCCCGAAAAAGTAAACTCGTGACCTCCTTACTGTTTTTAACGGGCTCAAAGGAGAGATGGAAGAATTCTTGTAATGGGAGCAGACGAGTGTCAAGGACATGCAAGACTAGTTTCAAGCACATGGAACAAAGCTATGCATAATGCAAGGAACATGAGAAAGATAAGGACACTCAGGGGGGTGTCTGCGAATTCGGATGGAAAAAGGTTCAAATGCATCATAACAATGGGGAGGCCTAAACCTGTATGCAAGGTTCCAAACATGCCTGCCATGACCGAAGCAAATGTTGAAACGACCATTAAACAAGTATAAGTCCAGCTAAGAATCCTATCTCCAAGAAACATAAGTTCCAAGATCATCTCTAAAACATGCATAAAGAAAAATCTGATACAAGTCACTGCGGTAGAAACATTTTCAACTTCACTATTGTTAACCTCAGACAACATGCAGGTAGATCTAACCACTAAAGGTGCCATAGTACCAATACCTGAGGGATCAAAATGATCATCTTCAAAATGAAGAGCAAAGCTAAAGGATGTGAAAGAATCTACAAGAGAAAATTCATCATCACGGGAGTTGGAAATTCTAGAAATAGAATCAAACTCTTCGGGAGCACTGATTTGCGGATCTATAGGAGAGCTCAAAGACTCATCAGACTCAAATGTCAAACCAGAGTTGGACAATACTGTGACTGGATCCAAATCCAAATGGGTGGCAGATTGTATTATAGGCTCATATCATTCAATAAGACCAAGGGTGGGAAAGGAATGAGATCTATGATAGGAATCCCCCCAAGGCTCGTCATTACCATGCATGGACGCGATAAAATCTTCATTTGAAGGTAGAGTATCATCAAGGCATCCGTGTGAACAAGATGGTTTGACTGCCTGTGCGGGCATCATAACGGGTTCTTCCTCTCCTATCCATGAAGAAGAGAGATCTGAATCTGCAATGGCTTGTTGAACATGATGAGCAAGCTTGACTGCAAACAAGGGCATATCCATCCCAATGCGCAAAACGTCTCCAGATGGGGAACTCATGGAAGCTAGATTCCACGGATCACTGAAATACGATTTCCGGAAAGGTATATGATTTAGCAAGGAAGGAGCATCAATGGAGATGGTTCCTACAAAGGATATTTGTGCAGGGAAGTCGAAAGATCCCATCAAAGAAGGGTACAATCCTACACCAATGTTCCCAGTTGCCGACTAAGAAACTATAACTTGGGGGACCACAGGTCCCGTGGATGCTGTGGAATAAGGACTAACTAAATCTAGCTGGTCGACCGTTACAATCTTGCCTTCGTGTGGAAAGCAAATAATTATGAATACAGTGGACGTGACCTCTTTCATAGCGTACATACAATTCCTACCCAGAAGAAGGTTGTAGTCGATGGGCGCATCAACCACCTCGACTTCAATAGGCATGGGTTTCCCACTCAAGCGGACAACAAGGGAAGGGATAATACCATGCAGCTTAAATGATCGACTGTCAAATGCAATGAGCATGGTCATAGACTTGAATAAGGGAGGAGAGCCAAGAGCTTTCCAACAAGCTAAATACATCACTAACGTAGAAGCACCTTTGTCAACCACCGTTCTTTTGACTATATTCTGCAGGCACTCCACATGGACTTGAAAATCCACATGGTAAGGTAAGCAAGGTTGGACATCAGTAGTGTCAAACTTGATAACGTTAGGACTTCCCCCATCCTGAACTCCTAAAGCACACAAAAGGGCATTCCTTTGAGAAGGACACACTTGTAAAACCTCAAGAACCGACATGGCACATGGAGTTTGACCCAAGTCTTCTACAATAGAGTAGTTATGGGCAGCTCGAGCATTGGGATTATGCGTAGAGTGCTTGAGAACACATTTCGGTATCCGCATCATAGCAGTGGGATTATCGATATGCAAAGAGGTATCAGGAGGAGGAGGAGGAGGAGGCTCATTCCCCATATTCGGTTGTGGTGCATCATAATCACATTGGCGAGTAGCAACACTAACCTCTGATTTAACCATATTCACGCATCCAAAGCCACTGGGATGGGAAGCAGATGTGGTAGTTTCATGGATCCCATAACTAGTAGCGGGAGCATTCGAAGCCATATTATGATGATGTGGGAGGGGATATTTCAACACAGTTGGGCTCTGTGCAAGATGATTCGATGCTTCATCAATCCAAGGACACAAGTGAGTAAGATGATCTTCCCCACAAAGCTTGCAATGGAATTTCACTTTACGCCAGGTTTACGGTCCCCACCAGCATTTCTGCCTTCCTAAGGAGGGTTGGCATTCTCTTTTCGAGGGGTATTATGATTACTACCATTGTTCCCATTATTTACACCCTTGCGGTTGTTTCTCCCCTTATTATTACCACCAGGATGCTGGTTACCCGATGGGTTCGCCGATTGCATAGCGTGTACATCGGACGATGGGGTGGAAGTGGAAAAGGTGTGAACTTGTCCGGGAGTAGGTTGGTTAAGTGACAAATTTTGCATTTGATTAGCAACCAAATCTATAGGTCGAGTACTTGCGGATCCAACAATGCCATCGACATGTGGTCCAGGAACTGGCTTGGGCTCATGTCGTGATCGTGGTGCGTCAAGAATAATGTCATACAGAATGCCAGATTAACAATAAAGCAAATCTAATTGTTGGACCTTTAGTATAGCTTGTTCCTAAGTCGTTATGCCGGACATCGAAACATCCTTAGAAATGTATGGAAGAAAAGACTTGAGAAACAATTCAAACAGAAATTCTAGAGGAATGTTGGCTTTCACTAACCTCTTCCGTCGACACCACTCTTGAATGTTGTCAAATATGTGTGTGGCCTTATTCTGGTAGAAGGTAGACAAGAGTTCAATGCCAATATCGTAGCGAACCGGAAGCTGGAAATGATCCAAGAAAACCAAGGCTATCTCATTGAAACCCCTGTACGTGCCCCCAGGCAACTCAACATACCACTTCGCAGCTACCCTCGTGAGGGTGCGTTGAAATAGTCTCAAACGAACGGATTCATGATTTAACGAGTTTGATGAGCACCAAAGGTGAAAAGTCATGACGTGATCACCCAGATATTCACCACCCTTCCCCTCAAACTTGGGAATGTCTGAAGGGAGCTTGGTAGGGACCAAAGGCCAATTAGGATCATGACACACTAGATCATTCATGAGCTTTGAAAGATCCGAAAGATTCAATCGAGCAAGGAATGGAAGCTGCAGCGGAAAAGCTGGATTATAAGCTCCCATAAAAGGTTGATTAGACGGACCTGAAGGATAACAAGGACCATAACCATGACCCTGGCCATAAGGCTGATAACCTCCTCCAACCTGACCCATGTGAGGGTAAGCAGGTATATATGTATTATGAGCACCGTAATGAGGTGGGTTATAGTGATGGCCAACACCGACTATATTATAGTAAGGGTTACCACCATAACTATGGGGCATATAAGTATTACTCGTAATGGGAACCGTGTTGTAATAACCATAATTGTTAGGTATGTTCCCACACCCTGCATAAGTACTATTGGTAGCAAGAGCAGTTGTATAATTATAAGGTATATTCCCGCCCCTTGCATAAGCGTTACTAGTAGCAAGAGCAGTCGTGTAGTGACCATGAGTATGAGGGATATTCCCACCCCCTAACTTCCAGAAAATGACTCAATTCCCAATGCAATGCTATATAAATGAAAATGCTGAGATAATGTAAAAAATACCAACCTTCCACCAGATGTTCGATGTAGATCCCCTTTGAGCTTTCAACTTCTACACTTGAACCTGCAGATTAGTCTCAACAACAAGTACAAGCAAGTGCATATAATATGTGAAAGATATTAGCATCATCAATAGCATGATCCATGAAATCATAAACAATAATAACCCAATGTAATTTAATAATATTCAAATCATCTACAGTACAAGTCCCATCAAGTGAATAAAGGTGTTGAGGTCTGTACTGTCCCTAAAAATAGTAAAAATTTAAAAAAAATTCAATACTAGATTAAACTGGTAAAGATACGAAGAATAGTAAATTAACTTTAGTACTGATAAGTACCTACTGCACCGGTATTTGTTTTTTATTCTTTGAAGTGTCTTAGTCTCATAAGTATCATGGTTTGTTGATTATAAATTCTACAGTTTTGCGGAAACGATCTAATGAATATAAATGAAACTTTGTGGTAAGTGAACAAGTGTTTAAAGTGTAATAATACAAATTCTTTTCTTACTGTTTCAAGAGTTTGTGTGCATAATTATAAAAATCTAATTGACCATTCAGGTGGGATGGATCCCTAATGATAGCGGTTGATGACCCATGATGAGATGCATGGTCTTTCAAGGGCTACGTACCCCTGCAGAGCTACCGAGAGGTAGGGTGTAAGAAATGGAAATTTCTGACTTACTTAGCGAGTTTCGCTAATGCATTCAATTTGTACTTGGTTTGCAGGTATACCTATGAGGCATCTACCAGGAATGCCTACTCCACCTTTCTAGCAATTATTTAAGTCTCAAGTGTGAGGGCTTTGAAGGTTGACACCTTTTAAAAGCCTTGTTGGGGTTTGTAATACTTGTGAAATTGCACCACTTGTTAACCTTGTAATTATTTAATGGTACTATGTAATGTTTTGGGTCATTGTAAAGTTGATTGTATTTACAATACTTGTTGATTTCGAATTGTCCTAATACTATAAAGTTTTGGGTCAACATCGAAAATACTTGTAGTTGGTGGTAGCATTGAATGTAGCACTACGATGGCACATGGCCACGCTGCCAGCTGTGATGAGGGTTTACTCTAGGGTTCTACACCAACGAAGAAGCATTTTCGTGGTTCATTTCTCTTGCTTGTTGTGGGTGTGTTGAGGGTTTCGTTACTGACTTAAGTTGTGGCTCATGGTTAGCACACCATATGGAATAGAGATGGTGACTAAAATATTCGAAGGTAATTCCTCTCAGGTTCATACTACATTCTGCTATTGCATTTTAGATATTTTGAGATATAAAATTCAGAGTTCTCACTTTGTATGGTGTGTTTGGTTAACAGGTGTTGGCTGGCGTTTCTCTTCTGCGTGGCCAGTACTCGACAGTGGCGATGTTGCAAAATGGTAAGTCTGGGATTCGCCATTTCTTAGCTCCTCCTTCCACCTCTGTGGGGGGTTACTATTGGTGTTTGATTCTGAGGAACTCTGTGAGCCCAGTTGGGTTTTTTGCAATAAGTTGTTGGGATTCCTTGAGGTCACTGTTGGTTGGACCACTGTGAAATGTATCTTTTGGTTTTTATGGCACTGGAGGGTTTTGGTCATTCAGCTCAATGTTGAACTTGGTAGAAGTTGTAATTATAATAATGCTTGTTTGGGTACACAGGGTACTACCAAAGGACCGAACACCAAGAGCAACCACTTCACACAATCAAATCACATATCAACACACCGATGTTTTGACGTGGTTTAAACCCTCTTGAGGGAAACACTCCACGGCCCCGGCCAAATAGCTTCTACGGGACAATTTATTATGCAAAGAAAGAAAGTTACAAATGAGCTTCTCATAATCGATCAACTAAACAATGATCCTCCATGCTTTTTAAATAGAGATCATGGACCAATTGGGTGTTAAGCCACGGATCAAGGTTAGGTTTGATCTAAGAGAAGTTGAGCCGTCGGATCACTCTATGTCAGAAACATATCGTGACCGTCGAATTAAGTATTTACAAATGCATACTAATGCATACTAAAGAAACACACTATCCCTAACGGATATATTACACAAGTTGATCTTAACTAACTCCTAAGTGTCTAAATATCCTAACATCCCCCCTTAAGAACAACTTGGGATAGGATTGAAGGATTTACAAAAGTGACACTATTAGGAGAAGGAAGGAGGCATTAGAGCCTATCCCACATTAATGACAAGTTCCTGAACTCCTAACATAGATCGAACTTTAGAAAACTTTTCTTCTGTAAGAGACTTGGTGAAGATGTCTGCAACTTGATTATCTGTAGGGAAAAAGAGAACTTCAAGAACACGATCATGAACAAGATTTCTGATGAAGTGCATATGTAGCTCAATGTGTTTGTTGCGTTGATGTAGAACTAGATCTTTGGCAAGCTTGATGGCACTTTGATTGTCACACCAAAGTGGAGTAGGCTGCTGCTGCTCGAATCCAAACTCTGAAAGGATCTGTCGAAGCCATAAAGCTTCCTGACTGGCATTAACTGCTGCTCGATATTCTGCCTCTGCTGAAGAAAGAGCAAGAGATTGTTGTTTCTTACAAGCCCAAGAAATAGGTCCAGATCCCAGACTGAAAACATAACCTACAGTAGACTTTCGATCATCAGGATCGTTGGCTCAATCTGAATCAGTGAAACCAACCAACAAAGGTTTCCCCCCTGTACTGTAATGAATCCCAAACTGAACTGTACCTCGAATATATCGAAGTATTCTTTTAGCTTCTTTCCAGTGACTTTCATGAGGTGTCTGCATATAACGGGAAACACGACCAACGGCAAAGGAAAGGTCAGGACGGGAATGAGTCAAGTATAAGAGACTACCAACAAGCTGACGATACAAGGTGGCATCGACTTCAGGTGAAGTACAAGTGACAGAAAGTTTGACTCCAGACTGGAAGGGAGAAGGGGCTGGTGTATAATCTTCCATGTGAAAGCGACGAAGAAGGTCACAAGCATACTTAGACTGAGAAAGAAATATTCCTTCTTTGGTTTGTACGACTTGGAGACCAAGAAAATAATGCAAATGTCCTAAGTCTGACATTTCAAAATTTTGTTTAAGACTGGATTTCACATGGGTTATAAGCTTAGGGTCACTACCAGTAAGAATAAGGTCATCAACATATAGAACAAGTATGATGAGATGGTTTCCTACTTTCTTGGTATAGACGTTGGGGTCAGAATGGCATCTAGAAAAATCAGTGTCAAGGAGAAAGTTATCCATTTTGGCATACCAAGCTCTAGGAGCTTGCTTAAGGCCATATAAGGATTTCTTAAGGCGGCAGACAAGGCTAGAGTTATTCTGAACATAGCCAGGAGGTTGTTCCATGTAAATTTCCTCCTGTAAATCACCATTTAAGAAGGCCGACTTGACATCCATTTGATGGAATTCCCAGTTGTGTAAGGCTGCAAGGGAAAGAACAAGGCGGATGGAGTTCATTTTTGCGACGGGAGCAAAGGTTTCATTGTATTCAATCCCTTCAACTTGGGAAAAACCTTTGGCAACTAACCTTGCCTTAAGTCTTTCAACACTTCCATCTGATGCATACTTAGTTCTGTAGACCCATTTACATCTAACAAGTTTTCTTCCTTTTGGAAGAGGTACAATATCCCAAATATCGTTCGCCATTAAGGAACAATATTCTTCATCCATGGCTGCATCCCAATCTGGATTCCCTGAAGCTTCTGCAAAAGTTTTTGGATCATGATTTTCGAAAACTTGAGCCAAAAGAGAAGAGGCTCGCTGAAACTGAGAACGTGTTCGACGTTGATCTCTAGGATCACCGGCAAGATCACCAGCTGCTTCACATGTTGAACGGACCCATCGAGGAAGCACTTGTGCTGGTGCAACTAGAGGAACATGAGCAGGAGGAGGTGGATTCTCATCCTCACTGTCATCATCAGAAACTGGAGTTGGAAACCTCTCAAGGAAGTTGGAAGAAGAAGAAGAAGGCACAAATGCCGAATCAGGCTCGCAGGCTAAAGATGGCACAATCGCCGAGTTAGGCTCGTAGGCCAAGATATTTTCATCAAATTTAACATCTCTTATAATGATTATATCATGAGAATGTGGTTGAAGAAGTCTATAACCTTTTACATCTTCAGAATACCCAACAAATATGCACTTTTCCCTTGTAGGCTACAATGCTTTCCGTTTTTCATCCGGAATGTGAGCCCATGCTTCACTACCAAACACACGGAAGTGACTTACATCACGTTTAGTTTTACTCCATGCTTCTTCCGGTGTTATACCTTGTAATGCTTTAGTGGGGGTGCAATTAACTATGTAATTTGCACAATTAATGGCTTCAACCCAAAATTGAAGACTTAGTCCCTTAGATTGGATCATACAATTAGCCATTTCTTTTAAAGTGCGGTTCTTCCACTCAGCTACACCATTTTGTTGTGGTGTATATTGAACAGTGTGCTGTTGTTGGATGCCTTGTTCAGTGCAGAAAGTAGTGAACTGTTTGTTAACATATTTTCCTCCATTGTCAGATCTTAACTTAATAATTTGATGACCAGATTGTTTTTCAACAAGGGCCTTGTAGGCCAAGAACATGTTAAATACTTCGCTCTTAAGTTTTAGGAAATAAACCCAAGTGCGTCTGGTGCAATCATCAATGAAAGTTAAGAAATATTTGAAACCATAAAAGCAAGTAGATGGAAGAGGACCACACCAGTCACTATGCACAAGCTCCAAGGGAACCGAGGCGTGCTAAGAGGCACATTTGTCAAAATTGTCCCGATGATGTTTTCCGAGTACACAACCGGAGCAAACACCATCTCTGCAAGATACCATCGGAAGACCTGTCACCATATTTTCTTTACATAGTTGTTGCAATGAGCGATAATTTAAGTGACCAAATCGCTCATGCCAAAGTTTACTCAAGGTATCACTATGAGCAACAAAAACTGAAGGGAAAGGTGATGACCCAAAGTTGTTAAACTTATACAGCCTGGTAATATCATCAACAATTCCAGTAGCTAGGACCTATTGAGGATCTTTAAAATCCTTGATTACAACTTGGTGAGGTGTAAAGGTCACAGTTTTACCTTCACCAGAATGAGTGATCTGATAGACTGATAACAAATTGCAGGAAATTCTTGGAACACATAGTACATCACTAAAATGACCATTATCTACTGGAACTGTTCCAGCTCCTACAACACTTAGAGATCTATCATCACCAACAAATATTTGTTTGGTGTTACATTCATGCATAGTAGAAAAGATGGCTTTATCCTTAGCCATATGATAAGACGCTCTAGAATCAATGAGCCATTCATTTGAAGTAGAAGAAGAAGATGCATTATAAGAATAACTAGAAGCACAAAGTGCATGTCCATGAGAGGCAGATTCTGAAGGTGAATCTAGGCTGATCTGGTGCTTCTTCATTGTTGCTTCCAAGGCTTCCATCTTCTTGAAACACTTATATTCATCATGATTATCTTTCCCGCAATAGTTGCAATGACGCTCAGTCTTCTTTCCTTTTGGCTTGGATCCTTTGTCATTTTTTAAAGAAGGAGTTGACGGAGAGGGTTTTGGACCCTTGTTTGACTTATTATTGCGAAAATTTTGTTTCTTGGGAGGCTTGGACTTTTCTTTCTGTTGGGACAATAAGGCTTTCCCAGATGTATCTGCATTGTTGATTATTCCAAGATGAATGAGTTTATCTTGTTCCCTAATCAAGGAATCACAAAAGGATTCAAGACTAGGCTCTTGATAGCTAGTTGCATTCAAGGATGCTTTCATGGAGTAAAATGTAGATACAAAAACAGAATATGCAAGTCCAAGTTTGGAAAGAATATGATAAATGCATTGTTTGTCTTCCCTCTCAATCTTACATTCTGCACATAAGAGCTTAAGAGTTTTGTACTTAGATAAATAATCTTGAATGCATGAAAAGTCACTTGGATTTAAATAAATCAACTCATTTTCGAGTTGGTGACCTCAAATTTCATTGTGTTTACCAAACACAGATTCCAACTTGTCCCAAGCAACATTAGGTTCATCAATTCCAGATATGTGGAATCTCAAATCAGTAGAGATTGACATCCCAATCAATCCACGAGCTTCATCACATCTATTTTTCCATTTTATTTTCTTATCATCATCAGTGGGTTCTTTTTCTTTCCCTATGGTAATTCTGAAAAGTCCCCTACTTTGTAGAACATCCTCCATACGAGATTTCCATGAGAAATAGTTGAAACTGTTAAGTAGAATATCACAATGGGTGGCCATATTTGTAAATTAATGGCTGTAAAAGTAGAAACCAATAGTCTAGATGCGAAGAGTTCAAAAAAATAGGCGGTTTCAAAAAAAACGGCACTGAAAACTGACTATGTATGATGAAGTTATGCTTGAACAAAGAAACTGTTGAAAATGTCCCCAGTAGTGACGTGGCAGCTAGAGAATGTCCAGCAAAAAAAAGAACCCCCTCTTCCCAAGAGGAACCTTTTGACAATCACTTTACAAGAAAGTTTCTTTAAGTGAACCACTTTTGTAAAATAAGTGATTTCACTTTTACAATGATATTACTTTTAAATAGTGCAACAATTAAAAAACTTAAGTGACTCACTTGTATTTTTATTTTTTATTATTTAAGTGAGATGCACTTTTACAATAAAGTAACTTGAAATTAGAAATTGCATGCACTTTTTCTTTTAAAAGTAACTTTCTAAGACTTGAACTCAAGACCTATTAAGGAATAAAGCAACTTTGAACCAAGTGAGCTAGATTAAAAGGTATGTAAAATATGGGAATGAGGAAGGGGGCTCTTTTTTTTTCTTTTTTTCTTTTTTTTGAACTCTTATTGCTCGGTTTGCATGCTTGCCCTTTTTCCTGCAAAACAAACCACAAATCGAAACAAAAAAACTTTTCCACACTTGTGGAGTTAGATCTGGTTACCTTGCCTGGAAAGTCTACGTTTTCTCTCTATTTCTGATTTGCCGAGATCGCGCAAGGTGCACGGCAAAGAGCATACAGAGCCGAGAAAAACCCTTTCCCTTTCTGTTTCTGATTTGCCGAGATTGCTCAAGGTGCACGGCAAAGAGAATACGCAGACGGGAAAGCAACAATCCGAACCCAAAAAAAATCTAACCGTAAAAAAAGATGAAATATGAGATTTTTTTCTTTTTTAAAAAACGAAATTAAAAAAAATGCGTCACTGTAACATTATACCTTCAGATCCGATGAAATACGCATTTCTGGAGCAACCGGGAACCGTTTTCGATCAAACAAAAACTATTTCCCAATGGAAACGACGCTCCGGACGCAATGGAACACCTCCCACAGCCCAGAAATGCACAGAAATACCAGAACTAGAAACCCTTTCGAGTTTTGGCAATAGCAGTTCAAGATCTAGATCATAACCGGAAGCGACACTTCATAAAAGCTCTGATACCATGTTCGGGTACACAGGGTACTACCAAAGGATCGAACACTAAGAGCAATCACTTCACACAAACAGATCACAGATCAAAACACTGATGTTTTGACGTGGTTTAAACCCTCTTGAGGGAAACACTCCACGGCCCCGGCCAAATAGCTTCTACGGGACAATTTATTATGCAAAGAAAGAAAGTTACAAATGAGCTTCTCATAATCGATCAACTAAACAATGACCCTCCATGCTCTTTAAATAGAGATCATGGACCAATCAGGTGTTAATCCACGGATCAAGGTTAGGTTTGATCTAAGAGAAGTTGAGCCGTCGGATCACTCTATGTCGGAAACATATTATGATCGTCAGATTAAGTATTTACAAATGCATACTAATGCATATTAAAGAAACACACTATCCCTAACAGATATATTACACAAGTTGATCTTAACTAACTCCTAAGTGTCTAAAGAGTCCTTGGACCTTTGGAAAAGAGCAATGGTCTTCTGCATAATGCTATAGTTGATTTGTGTCATGTTTAGTCTCTACGTTTCCTTATGCCAAGTGTAGTTTTGATGTCTTTGTTGCTACCATCGCCTCTGCTATGGAGTTTGATGAACGAGTATTTGTAAAAATAAGATATCGTGATCTTATCATGGTTTGCATTTATTATGAGCTGATATTGCCTCTGTCGTGATTTGGTCTCTGCGTTGATTTTCTAGGAGGCTTTGAACCTGGAACTAATCTCTGCATCTTCTCTCTATTTGAAATAATGTTTGGGTGTTTTCTTTTCAAGTGGCTAACGTGACTCTATATGTTGAAAGGATTTGGATTTCTCAGCTTTTATAATCGCTGCAAGATTTATGTGTTGATATATGGGTCTAAACCCTTGCCTGAAACTTCTTATATGTTTGTCAGTTCCTCTTACTACGTTTTCTGGTAGTTTTTACTTTAAATGGGGAAAAGAGGGATTCGATCCTTGGCTTGTATTTTATGTTGAAAGGATGACTGTAAGTGTTTGCTTAAGGGTAGTGAAAACACTTGGGTATAAATGTAAATGTTTCTATGTGAAATCTCTACGCTGTCTAGCTACTGTTTAAATTAATACGACTTTAGTGAGACTTGAACTTGTGACCAACTTCTTTGATGGAAAAACGTAATGAGGTCTAAATGGTATGGAAAGCACTTGTTTGGTAGTGGGACTCGATTCATGTGGAAACATCTATGGTTTGAATTTGATATAATATTTGTCTATTTGATTGAAATCATGGAGTTATTGATAATGTGGAATGATACCCTAGTTTTGAAAGGACGACGATATTAATTTACTGTTTAATGTTTAAATCCACGGTTGAATGTATAGTATGGTTAAGAGAATTGATGTCTAAAATACTACTGTTGTCATTCTGTTTGATGCTTCCTAGGCATAGAAGGGATAATAAAAGATTTAAAAGAAACAGAAATAAACCCTGCGTTATAAGTTGATAAGACGATTCCAACAGAAGTCACATTTACTTTCAAAAGAAAACATAATGATCCTAACCTAGAAGATAATTAGGGTGTCGTCTAGCACAGGCTAGCTTGGCTAGACCTGCTAGACCCTCCACTGGTTTCTGGGCCAAAACCACTAAGTTCATAATATTTGTGATGAGGATTTAAACAATGTTGAAGTATCAATGCTAGTCAGAAATATAACCTATGTCTACTATAACCGAAAGATGGGAGTAATGAAAACCACATACTGTTGATGTATATGTAACTTCGGAATGTATTTCACTTATATATTTATTGTACTCCTATAGAGATGTATTATTCCTCTATACGGAATTGTCACCATTTGTATTGAAGAGTGTCGCAAGTGTGTTAACTTGCCGATGGGTTATTAGATCACCTTGTAAGGGGTCGGCCCAGATTAATGTAATAAGAGGTTATTTTGCTAAGCTAGACCAGTCGGCCCCATAAGATTATTGGGCAGTTAGGACAAGTATAAATAGAGATCTCTCGATCTCTATTTGGATCACTTCAGAACACACACTTCCATCACTCGAAAAGTGGCACACATGTGAGGAGGAGGATCAGCTGCTAAGAGGATTCTATCTCTGTGTACTTTGGTTGTACTTTGGTTGTGATATTGCACTATCTATCTCTCAGGAAGTTGTGGGGTTTTTCACCTTAGGGTTTTCCCCACGGAAACTCTATGTGTCTATTGTCTCTCATGCTTTTGGTTCTTATGATGATTGACATGATTGCTATGATTGATATGCATTGATATACTGTACATGTTATTCTCTTAGTAAATATCCTAGAGTATCTTGATCTAATGCTCAAAATTTAACATAGTATCAGAGCTAACCTGAGAAGAAGACATTGTGCAGTGACGGAAACCAGGGTTTCTTATTTATTGGGTTTCTCTCCAAAGATTTTGGAAAAGCAGTATAGTAGATTGACTCTACTCATCAAGGAGAATCTATCTGTCCAATCAGAATTCAGTTCTGAGCACTTTTAGTTTTGGCCCTAAAAATTAGGGTTTCCACAAAAATAGGAATTTCTGAAATCTGAAGACATTGCTAGAAGCTCCTTGGAAAAATCGAAGTTTAGAGCTTTGGATCGAGATTTTTGGCTGGATAAATCTCCAGGAAACTCAAACCCTAATTCAGGGTCCTCCTCAGTGAATCCGAAAAGACTCAAAGGCATTTTTGAAGGGTGAAACTTTGCAGAACTCAAATTCTGAGTATACCATGATGATCAGATCATAAAGGTGCATCTTTCTATCCTTTCAGAAAGTTGAAATTCACATTTTGAATTTTTGAGGTTTCTCTGACAAACCCTAATCCGGGACCAGATCCAGTTTTCATCAAATCAAGTGGTAAGACCTAAATCTTTTATATTTCCATTTGAAGTACTTTTTAAAGATATCTCACCACACTAAGCTTGAAGACAAGCTTGAAGGGGCTGATAACTTCCGAGTTTGGAAGTATAGGATTGCGTTAATCCTGGACGAGAATGAGTTGGACTCATACATAAAAGAAGAGTTCCCTACCCCAAAGGATGAAGAGGCTAAGATATTGCATAAGAAGAACTTGGTCAAGGCAAAGAGAATCATTGTTGATTCTATTAAGGACCATCTTATTCCACATGTGTCATCCCTAAAGACACCCAAGGCTATGTTTGATTCCCTAACCAAGCTATTTGAAGGGAAGAACATAAATTGGAAGATGACTCTACGGAATCAATTGAAAGGGGTCAAGATGTCGAATGGAGAGACCATTCAATCTTATTTCTCCAAAGTCTCTCAAATCAAGGAACAAGTTGAAGCTGTAGATGAAATGGTGGAGAATGGAGAAATTGTGATGACCACTCTAAATGGCCTACCTAGGTCATGGGATTCATTTATTCAAGGGATCTGTGCAAGAAATAAATTGACCTCCTTTAGCAGACTGTGGGAGGAATGTTCACAAGAAGAAGAAAGACTTGTGGCCCAAGAAGAAAAGATGGGGAATGAAGATCAAGCTCTCACGGCACTCACCAAGAAAGGAAAATATAAAAGAGATCCATCCCACTCTAGGGGATCTTCACATCACCATTATCATAAGGATAAGAAAAATCTTAGATGCTTCACATGCAATGAGAAGGGACACTTTGCTTCAGAATGTCCCAAGAACAAAAGGGACAACAAAAAAAACAACAACTTCAACAAGAAGAAGAAGGGCAGCAAAAGAAGGTATCATGCTCATGCTGCTGAAGATGATGAACCTCCAAAGAAGATGGCTAGAGAAGAAATTGATCATGATGATTCATCAAGCGAAGAAGAGTATGTTCTAATCTCTACTCTCATAGGTACTATTTCTCATGGTTGTAATGATTGGCTTATTGATAGTGGTGTTTCCAAACACATGACTGGGTTTAAAGAATGTTTTGTAAATCTATCTGAACATGAATCACCCCATAAAGTGAAACTTGGGGATGACTATCAATACCCCATCAAAGGAAGTGGTGAATCCTCCTACAACCTAGATTTTGGAAAGTCCTTGAAGACGAAAGAAGTTCTCTATGTACCTGGGCTCAAGAAGAACCTACTCTCCATATCTGCATTGGATGCAAAAGGTATGAGGGTTGCATTTGTAGATGGAAAAGTTCTAATGTGGCCAAAAGGTAAAACTATTGATGATGCAGTAGTGATTGGAGAGCAAGAGGGAGGTTTGTATCAATTGAAAGGACAACCTGAACATGCCATGTTGCATGATTCCATGGAGCCAAGTGAACTTTGGCATAGAAGACTTGCGCATATGCACTACAGAGCATTACCAATTGCAAGTAAAGTTGTAGAAGGTCATCTTGAAATCAAGACCAAGCATGAAGGTGTTTGCAAAGGATGTGCAAAAGGAAAGAACATAAAGAAAGCATTTCCAAGTAGTGAAAGCAAGGCTAAAGGAATCTTGGAAATCATCCACTCTGATGTATGTGGTCCGATGTCATCCAGTTCTCTGAGTGGGTATATTTACTATGTCTCTTTCATTGATGACTTCTCCAGGAAGACTTGGGTTTACTTCTTGAAGAACAAAGATGAAGTATTCAATAAGTTCAAGGAATTCAAAACCTTGATGGAGAACCAAACTGATAAGAAGATCAAAACATTCAGATCCGACAATGGTGGAGAATTCACCTCATGTGACTTCAAGAAGCTTTGCAGTGATTAAAGGATTAAGAGGGAGCTGACTGCTCCTTACAATCCACAACATAATGGAGTTGCAGAAAGAAATAATAGAACAATCATGGAAGCAGCAAGGGAAATGCTGCATGACCAGGATCTAACTATGCATCTATGGGAAGAAGCAGCTAGGACAGCTGTATATGTGCAGAATAGAACACCCCACAAGATATTGGACAACAAGACACCAGAAGAGGTCTTCTCTGGTAAGAAACCTGAAGTCAGCCATCTCAGAATATTTGGTTGTCCAGTATATACTCATGTGCCAAAGGAAAAGAGGACTAAGCTAGATCCTTCAGGAAAGAAGGGTATCTTTGTGGGTTACAGTGAAGCTCGAAGGCTTACAGAATATACTTTCCAGGGTTCAAGAAAATTGATGTCAGCAGGGATGTAACATTTGATGAAAATTCAGCATTCATCAAATCAAGGAAGACACCTGTTGAAGTTTATGAAGAACCTAAGGAAACTAGATTTCAAGACACTACCAGGACTAAAGCAATTCCAGATGTTGATCATGAAAAAGATACGCAACAACCTGTAGATCCACCCCGTGAAAATAGCTCTCGCAAGAAAAAACCTGCATGGGCTAGAGATCTCATTCAAGATGCAGAAAGATATGGCATTCCAGAAGAAGAACACAGAGAAAAGAAGAGAACTAGATCACATACTAGCTATGTTGCTTCACTCTGTGACATCGTGAACAAAGAACCTTCCAGTTATGAAGAAGCAGCGGAAAATAAAGAATGGAAGGATTCCATGGTCAAAGAATACCAATCAATAATGAAGAATGATGTTTAGGATGTTGTCCCAAGACCTGAATGGAAGTCTGTTGTGAATTCCAAGTGGATCTACAAGATCAAGCATGCTGCAGATGGCAGCATAGAGAAATACAAGGCAAGATTCATAGCTCATGGATTCTCTCAGAAAGAGGGAATAGATTATAAAGAAACTTTTGCCCCTGTAGCCAGGTACACTTCCATCAGATCAGTACTTGCCCTGGCTGCAGCGATGAAATGGAAGATACACCAGATGGATGTCAATACTGCTTTCTTGAATGGTGTAGTTGAAGACGAAGTGTATGTAGAGCAACCACTCGGTTTTGAAACACATGATAGGGAGTCATATGTGTGCAGATTGAAGAAAGCCTTGTATGGCTTGAAGCAAGCTCCCAGAACTTGGTATGGTAGGATGGATAGTTTTCTATCTAGTTTGGGCTTTACCAGGAGTAAAGCGGATTCCAACCTTTACTACAAGGTTGAAGAAGGAAATCCTGTGATACAACTCCTATATGTGGATGACCTATTTGTAATAAGAGATGATAAACTGATTGTCGATACAAAGAGGAAACTTGTTGCTGAGTTCGATATGAAGGACTAGGGGATGATGCACTATTTTCTAGGTATGGAGGTGTGGCAGAGTGCAGATGGGATCTTCCTTGGACAAGGAAAGTATGCAGTAGATATCCTGAAGAGGTTCGGGATGATGGACTGTAAGGCCATGGCCACACCTATGGCATCGAACCTGAAGCTTCTGTGTGATGCTTCATATGATCCGGTTGATGTCTCTATGTATCCTTAGATTATTGGGTCCTTGATGTACCTGATGAACACGAGACCAAATATTTTCTTTGCGGTGAACACATTGAGCCAGCTCCTGACGGATCTGAGGAGTGTTCACTTGATTGTTGTAAAGCATATTCTGAGGTACCTGAAGGGTACAGTTGATTATGGGCTCAAGTATGATGTGAATCAAAAGTTTAACCTACAGGGTTATGTTGATTCAGATTGGGCAGGCAGTGCTGCAGATAG
Organism: Larix kaempferi; assembly: GCA_027924585.1. NCBI lineage: Eukaryota > Viridiplantae > Streptophyta > Pinopsida > Pinales > Pinaceae > Larix > Larix kaempferi. The sequence goes on from BSBM01000883.1 coordinate 934,288, forward strand.
GAAGAGCACTTCTGGGTGCTGCTTCAGTATGGGATCAGGTGTGATCTCTTGGTTTAGCAGGAAGCAGTCCTGCGTAGCACTGAGTACAGCCGAGGCAGAGTATGTTGCAGTCTGTGTGGCTAGTTGTGAGGAAGTATCACTGCGGAAGCTACTATCATATTTATTTGATCTCCCGCTGGAGGCTACTGGTATCTTTTGTGACAACTAGAGTTGTGTGAAGCTGTCTGAGAACCCGGTGTTCCACGACAAGTCGAAACACATAGAGATCAAATACCACTATATCGTGGATATGGTACAGAGAGGAGTAGTGAAGCTCCTGTATGTTGCGACGGATGAGCAGATTGCAAATTTACTGACAAAGCCACTAGCCAGAGTGAAGTTTGAGTACTTCAGAGAGAGGCTTGGAGTTCTTCAGATTGAAGACCCTTCGAGGAAGAAGTGATGGACACATTTGCTGAAGCCATTCCAAGCATGTTGGAAGGAGGATCCTTCACATGGCTGTGGATGTAAGCGTTGGATTATGAGCATCAGGACGATGCTCCAGTTACTGCTCTGTATATGCATCAGGATGATGCTGGATATGATCAGTTGGATCATTTATATGTATATGTATGTACACATCATGTTGGATGCTGGATATGATCAGTTGGATCATTTATATGTATTTGTATGTACGCATCATGTTGGATGTTGGATATGATCAGTTGGAACATTTATATGTATTTGTATATCCATCATGTTAGATGCTTCGACCATGTATCTGTATATGTACCAGGTGGACACTGTGTATGATCAGGTAGATCATGTATGTTGATATATATCAGGTGGATACATTGTGTGGATCATGTATCTATGTATGTATCAAGTGGATACATTGTATGATCAGGTGGATCATGTATGGTGATATGTATCAGGTAGATACTTGGTATGCATCAGGTAGATGCATTGTATGATCAAGATTATCATGGATGACGAGCTTCAGGATGTTGTTCCAGATGACTTGCATCAGGACGATGTAGTGATGATGATTAGGATGATCATGTGTACATCAGGATGATGTATGGTGAGTATCAGGTTGATACTCTGTGGCTGTGGACAGGTTGTGTAAAGTAAATCCTAGATTTGTTCTAGGTCACATCCAGTATGAAAAAGGACTGGCACTATGTATCACATGTAAGACCTGGGAGATCCGATAGGTTAGGTTGTGTGCCCGTAATAAGTCTTGGGATGCTCTTTCGAGGGTTTGTGATAGTGGGCCACATGTAAGACCTAGGAGATCCGATAGGTTGGGCTGTGTTCCCGTAATAAGTCATGGGATGCTCTTTCGATGGTTTGTGATAGTGGGTCACATGTAAGACCTAAGAGATCTGATAGGTTGGGATGTGTGCCCATAATAATTCCTAGGATGCTCTTTCAAAGGTTTGTGGTGGGATGCTACATGTAAGACTTGGGAGATCTGATAGGTTGGCCTTTGTGCCCGTAATAAGTCCTGGGATGCTCTTTCGAGGGTTTGTAGCAGAGGTCACATGTAATCGGTCCTGAAGATCTTGCCGGTCAGCCTAAATGTTCCTAGGATGCTCTTTAGAGTTCTTGCCGGTCGTGTTATGCACATAAATGTTCCAGTCTTTTAAGGTTTTGTGACAGTCACATGTAATAAGTCCTAAAGATCTGGACAGGATGAAAAATGCCTCAGATGCTCTTTAGGGTTCTTGCTAGTCAAGAGACTCTTTTAAGGTTTTGTGACGTACATAATAAGTCCTGAGGATTCCACAGTATGGCCAGTGATGATGAAGACCTGCAGGTGGTGGGCCTACATCCAGTATGAAAAAGGACTGGCTCTGTAAAACTTCCTATGATGAGTAGATTCAGATATTGGTTGAGATAGCAGCAGCAGTGACGATGACAATGATTTGAGGATGTTGCATCGATGACGATGATCCAGAGAAGAAGACTTGTGCTAGCAGATATGTGTCGAGAAATACCTTCCTAGTTAAGAGGGAGTGTTGATGTATATGTAACTTTGGAATGTATTTCACTTATATATTTATTGTACTCCTATAGAGATGTATTATTCCTCTATACGGAAGTGTCATCATTTGAATTGACAAGTGTCGCAAGTGTGTTAACTTGTCGATGGGTTATTAGATCACCTTGTAAGGGGTCGGCCTAGATTAATGTAATAAGAGTTTATTGTGCTAAGCTAGACAAGTTGGACCCATAAGATTATTGGGCAGTCAGGACAAGTATAAATAGAGATCTCCCGATCTCTATTTGGATCACTTCAGAACACACACTTCCATCACTCAGAAAGTGGCGCACATGTGAGGAGGAGGATCATCTTCTAAGAGGTGTCTATCTCTGTGTACTTTGGTTGTACTTTGGTTGTGCTATTGCACTATCTATCTCTGAGTAAGTTGTGGGGTTTTTCACCTTAGGGTTTTCCCCACGGAAACTCTGTGTGTCTATTGTCTCTCATGCTTTTGGTTTTTGTGATGATTGACATGCTTGCTATGATTGATATGCATTGATATACTATACATGTTATTCTCTTAGTAAATATCCTAGATTATCATGAATTAATGCTCAAAATTTAACACATACCTGGCTGCTTAGGCACTTGGTTCTTTCCTGTAGGAGTCTGGCTACTTTGGCACTTGATCCCTTCCTATAGCAGCCTTCACACTCAAACAGTAGTTAATGCAGATCTATTGTATTTAGCTAACTTGTTAGGATGATATTCTTAGCTGTATAACCTTGGGACTACCACGTTCCTCCCAACCATGATCCTACAATTGTTCCTGGTTCTGTATGGATCCCCCCGCGCTGGATTCCAACATGCAATGAGAGATAGATTCCCTAGGTTCACTGCTGGTTCAGATCTGAGAATTATTAAGTGAGGTTGCTTTAGTTTCTTGGGGCAAAATACTCTTCTTGGATTACCATAAGAGAATGATAATGACCAAGAATGATAGATCCTCCCCAAACTTGGGATCTGGCCTCTTTAAGTAGGGAAGTCTTTTTAATTAAGACTGTTGAATTAATTAGTTTCTTTAAAATAAATAATTAATAAATTAAATATATTATTTAATTAAATATCTAGTCCTCTTGAACTAGGACTTTTCCAATTGTTTAACTATAAGTGATTTTGATTTATGCTCTCAATAATAATTATAATAATAATAGTTATAATAACAACAATTATACTAACAATAATTATTCTAACAATAATTATATTTCACTTAACTATTAATACACCATTTATAATATTAAATAATGCATTAATCATATATACTAATTATATTCCATAATTAAATAATGACATCATTATTATTAAAGCTCTTAATAATAATATTAGCCTGGAGGCCTTTATACCTGTTATTCATAAGAGACTACTGGTAATTATCTTTTATTTAGTTATGTGTCATTACATGACACTTCTTTTCTCTTTAAATTTTAAGGACAAGGTCCAATTCTTTGGATGGTCTCGGTCAGCTTGGTTAGGTACCTCTAGTCTCTCTCTTTGCATGTCAGATTCCCTCGTTTAACATGGTAGTCCCGCAATAGGTGATGATGGATAAAGAGATGAATCATTTAATCAAATTAAATAAATGTGATAAAACTGCTCTTCAGAGTCTTTCCGACTCAACACTTTGAGACTCAGTAACCCCGAGTGCTCTTCAAAGCCTTTTAACTCAACACTCTCACATGGGCATTACTCTAGTGCAATTCCAGAGCCCCTGCTCAACACTAGTGCTAGAATGTGGTTGTGAGGAACATCTAGAATAATTACGTTTCCTCGGATCTGGTATTTTTTTATCAAGATTGGAGTGCTCCAAGGTTTTTCCCAACACTCAATGTACCTCAGGGCTTAATCCCAGTACAATAAACATTCTTCTAGGTACATCAGGGCTTATGCCCAATACGCAGGTTATATGTGTGTTTCTGAGTCCACGCTCAACACACTAATAAGTCAAATCATGTAAAATTCATAACTCTGCACAATAAGTAACAAAAGATCATCTCAGTATATTAGGGTTTGTACCCATATCAAATAAGAAGAACATCATTAAAACATTGGGGCCTCCTCGCCTAGTATATACTCAAATAAAGAAGTCAGTCAGGGTCCATGCCCGATATGTCGATATATATATATATATATAAAAGAATGAATCATAGGTGCTAGGGTTCATGCCCAATACTCAAAATAAACGTAGGTGCTAGGGCCGAGTCCCAATATAACAACAAAATAGTTAGTCCAAAATTTGGGATATTACATCCATCCCCGCTTAGAACAACATCGTCTCAGTGTTTCTAGGGACTAGGAATGAAGTCATGAAACAAGGCGAGGTATGCCTCTTTCATGGTGGCCTCATTCTCCCAAGTAGCCTCATTTGGTCCAAAGTGCCTCCACTACACTTTCAGCTGTGTAATGGTCCTCCTCCTAAGATGGACCTCTCTCTTGTCCAGAATGTGGAGTGGTTCTAGCGTGAACTCCCCTTCAGGCTCCACCTGTAATAAGGACCAATCAATAACATGTTTAGTATCGTACACATATTTCTTTAATAGTGAAGCATAAAAACATTATGAACTTTTATATCAGCTGGTAAGGCCAACTCATAAGCTATTGCGCCCTTCTTGGCCAATATTTCAAAAGGTCCACAAAATATTGGGGCTAGTTTCCTGCAACGTCTGTCACGTCCCCACCCATCATACCAGTGCAATGGAGGGGATCGTGAGGCTAAAACCGGGCATCCAGCCCCATGTACCTATCAAGTAAGCATTCATTACATATGAAGAGGCATAAATATTTACATTACACAGCAGAAGTAATTTCATTTACACATTCGACATACATTCAAGATATTCATCAATTAAATAATTGAAAGATGGCACCAGAGAATACTTATCTTTAACAGAGTAGCCCAAGCAACTAGCTATGTCGCGGCAACGTTCCACCCAGCCATAGGCTCTTCGACAGCTTGTACTGAGTCCGTCCGAAGGCCACCCCCGAGCTAGGCATGATTCTCACAAGGGAAAGGGAACATTCCAACTCAACCACTGCCCAATAACCATTTTATCTCATCCAAGCCAGAATAATGGATTACCCATCACCCATACCCCAACATACTCTTTCTTCCCACAACAAAACGACTATTGACAGGGTTACACATTTACAACAGAGGTGTTCACGAAACAGGGTCCACATTGGTTCTCCTAGCTCGTGGTTCACCCAATGAACTGTGGAATTTCGATTTCAACCCCAGGGAGCAAAACCGATTTCTCTCCACGGGTTAGGATCCCTTCCAATGGCCTAAACGACCTCCAGGAAGACCCAAAACGTTCTGCTCTCTTCCCCCACTGGTAACCAGCACAAAAACGCCCCTTCCCAGCTAAAAGATGAAGGGAAACACATAAAAACGAGGGAGGAAAACGCCCAGGCAGCTAGAGCTGCGTGAGAGAGCAAGGCCATGCTGAATAATCCCTTAGGCAGCCATTTCGTGGCTCTATTCTTGCCCCAAGAGGCCAACACGTTTTTCCATGGAGGGTGGCTTGCCCATACCCGATTTTGGACAGCCATACCTCCCCATTCCCAAGGCATTAATTTCCCCAACCAACTCTTGGGAGAAATCAATGGTTGGGTACAAAAGTCAACATGGGTAGCTGAGGGTTTGATGGGTTTTCTCATTGACACTTGGCTTGACTCTATTGGCTCAAGGGTTTGAATGTTTTCCCTCCCAATTCCTTGTGAAATCATGCCCCCATATCTTTGTTGCATTGCATAGCTAGTTGTGGGTATTTTTTATTAAAATGCATATTACATGCTATTTGAATTTCCACTGTGCATTGCTAGCACGCAAACCATATGCATCACGAAATCGATGGCGGGGCCTTGGCCTTGAGCTCCTCACCATGATTTCCTAACAATATTACATCATTTATAATGTTAATTCCATGGGACCAAACTGGATACATTACAACGTCCCAAACTCAACGAGCTTCGTTTCGCTTTTATTTTTAGAAACACATGTTCACCAACTTGGTAGTATTTGTCTTTTCTTTTCTTGTCCGCATAACTCTTTTGGCGGTCTTGTGCTTCTTTTAAGTTCAGTTGTACCTTGGAGACTAGCTGTTCCAAGTCCTTTAATAGGTCGGGTCCTAACATAAGTCTGTCTACTGGACTGTCCCAAGTCACGGCGGTCCGACATTTCCTGTCGTAGAGTACTTTGAAAGGACTCATTTTGGCCGAGGTTTGATAACCGTTGTTGTATGCAAACTCCGCGAGGTGAAAATATTCTTCCCACTTGGTGGGGTTGTTTATGACATACATCCTCAACATGTCCTCGAGGATCTGGTTTACTCGTTCTGTTTTCCCGTCGGTCTGGGGGTGGTACGCGGTACTGAATTGTAACTGGGTTTCCAGACAGGAGAATAATGCTCTCCAGAAGTTGCTAGTGAACTTCGTGTCTCGATCGGAAATGATTGCTTTGGGTATCCTGTGCAATCGAAAGATCTCTTTTAAGAATATTTCCGCGATGTGAACTGCTTTGTAGGTAGATTTCACCGGTATAAAGTGGGCTGCTTTAGACAGCTTGTCTACCACTACAAAGATGGAGTCATTCGGTTTCTTACTCTTGGGTAAGCCTATAATGAAATCCATACTTATTACCTCCCATTTCCATTCTGGAATGGGTAAAGGTTGAAGGAATCCGTAGGGGTGTTAGTGTTCTACTTTGACCAATTGGCACTCCTGACATTTCGCGATGAACATTGTGATGTCAGCTTTCCGCTTAGGCCAAAAGTAATGTTTCTTTACGGCCTATATCATCTTTTGATATCCGGGGTGCCTTGAATAGGATTTCTAGTGAAATTCGGTGATAATGTTTAATCTAAAGTCTCCACTCTCTGGGACGTAAAGTCGGTCTTTAGACCACAGTAGTCTCAATTCATCTATCTTATATTCTTTTTGTTGTTGGAAAAGTCTATCTTCCTGGATCTTTCCAAGGATTTTCACATAATAATGGTCACTCTTACATGTCATTTGAATTCTGTGGTGTAAGTTTGAGTCGGTTTGCCTCACCGTGACCTCGTAAAGCATATGTGCTCAACGGCTGAAGGCATCCGCAATCTTGTTTTCCTTGCCTTTTATATGCTTTAGTTCGAAATGGTATTCACTAAGGAAGGCTAACCACCTAGCCTACCTAGCATTTAGGTCGGGTTGGTCGAAAAGGTATTTCAATCTCATGTTATCAGTCATCAAGAGGAATTTATTTCCCATGAGATAATGTCGCCACAATTTCAAGGCATGGATGATGGCACCTAGTTCGAGGTCATGAGTAGGGTAGTTCTGCTCATGTTCTTTTAGTTTCCTCGATTCGTAGCATATGGAAAAATTAGCTTGCACGAGGACTCCCCTGAGTCCTTCCTTGCTTGCATCCGTGCAAACGATGAAGTCCCCATTGGGATCCGCAATATGCAGAATCGATGCACTAATCAGTAGTTGCTTCAGCTTTTGAAATCTTTCTTCGCACTTATCCATCCAAATAAACTTGTTTGCCTTTTTCTGCAAGACGGTCATGGGACATGCAATCCGTGAAAAGTTCTCAATGAACTTTCGGTAGTAGTCGGCTAATCCTAAGAACGATCTTATATCGAATATGCATGTAGGCGTGGGCCATTCTTCGATAGCTTTGACCTTTTCGGGGTCGACGGCTATTCCTTTCTCGGAGATGATATGTCCTAAGTATTGAATCTGGGGTTTGTAGAAATTGCACTTACTAAACTTGGCGTAAAGCTAGTGTTCCCTTAGTATTCTTAAAACAATTCGGAGGTGCTCCTCATGTTCTACTTCATTCTTGGAGTAGATCAGAATTTCGTCAATAAAGACTAGAATGAATTTATCGAGGTATTTACTAAAGATACTGTTCATCATGCACATAAAGTTGGCCGGTGCATTCGTCAACCCAAAGGGCATCACTACGTACTCATAGTGGCCGTAACGAGTTCGAAATGCAGTCTTGTTGATATCCTCATCATGGATCCTCACCTGATGGTATCAGGATCGTAAGTCAATCTTCGAGAAGATCTTTGCCCCTCCGACTTGGTCAAACAAGTCATCGATCCTAAGGGGTGGGTAGCGGTTATTAATGGTCATCTTGTTGAGTTGGCGGTTATCGATGCACATCCGCATCGTCCCGTCTTTCTTCTTGACGAAGAGTATCGGGGCACCCCAAGGGGACACACTTGGTCGAATGTATCATTTATCTATTAACTCTTGTAACTGAAGCTTGAGCTCCACCAATTCTGGTGTGCTCATGCGATACGGGGATTTAGAAGCTGGTACTGACCCGAGTGTTAGCTCGATGGAAAATTCTAAGTCTCGTTTGGGTGGCAATCCTGGTATTTCTTCAGGGAATACATCCTTGAATTCCACGAGGACTGGGAAGTCTTCAATCTTTTGTTCCCTATCAGTTTCAATGTTTTGGATATTGATGCCAAAGAGTTTGCAACCTTTCCTAATACATTTCTTTGCTTGTAAGGCAGAGATCTGTCGTACCGACACCTTCTTAGGGATACCCTGAATCGTCTTATGATTGCCTTGGTCGTCCCTGCAGAGTAAGGATTTGTTTAAGCAGTCTAGGAGGACATGGTGTTCTTCTAACCAATCCAAGTTGATGAGTACATCATACGACCCTAGGGGTAGAATGTTTAAATCTAGCCTAGTTTGGAATCCATTTAAGTCTACCTCCCAAGTTTTAACTAACTCGGAGACCTTTAGTTTGGTACCGGTGGCTAGTTGTACCAGCCACGGTTTCTCGTGAGGTTCTCGGTTCAACTTACAAGTGTCCACTGACTTAGGGGAGATATAACTTCAGCAAGCGCCAGGATCTATTAAAACTGAGACGGTAGTGTTAGAGAGCTTACCCTCTATTTCCACCATGGTGGCTTGGTGATCTGCTTGTCGACCATTGAGAGCGGCATAAATCCTTGGTGTCTTTGCCATGTCTCCTACGGTGGGTTCTGCCTGGACGTTGTGTAAAAATCCTTCCGTTTTGCTGGGGCAGTCTATGTAGTAGTGTGGCCCTTGACATTTCCAACAAGAAACAGTTGGTGGGAAATGTCAAGGGTGCACTTGGTGGTGGGGATGCACTTGGTCGTGCTTGAGGTCGATTGAAGCCTCTATTGGGTGGAAAACTGTTGTTGTGTTTTCGGAAAGGTGGAGGTCTAAAACCCAGTCTGCAGTTGTCCGAGAAGGTTTTGAACCTATCTCTATTGTTGTTGATGTTGTCATTCCTTCATTGTCCGTGTTCATAACACAGCCTTGCTTTATGTAAGGTTACATCAAGGGTTTTGGGCATGTCAAACTCTATTTTTTCTCTAAATTTTGTTGGCATCACTCCCAAGAACTGTTGTATTTTGACCTTCTCGTCTTTAATGTATGGAACATAGTGCAGCAAGTCTAAGAATCGGTTTATGAATGCTTCCATAGTCAGGGAGCCCATTTTTAACTGATGAAATTCTTTTATTTTCTTGTCAAAGAATCTTTCAGACATATACTTGTCCTGGAATATTCTGTTGAAAGTATCCCAGGTTACGTCTCTCAGTTCTTTTCCTTTGGTGTGTTTCAAGTCCCGCAACCATCTGGCAGCTTTACCATTCAGGTTGTATATGGCTAGTCGAGCTTGCATTTCACTAGAGTAATTGTGAACTTTGAAGTATTTATTCATCCCTAGAAGCCACTCCTCAGTCTTTTCCATAGAGTTAATCTCTCTGTCATATGTTGGGGCTTTTATCTTTCAGAATTCCCCTTGCAGACTGTCGTCACTTTTTCTCATTTTCTTGCAAGGAGGTGGTGAACCTTTATCGTTGGAAGAGCTCTTACAGTCTTCTTCCATTGATTCAGGTATGTGTTCTCCCTACTCTTCTCCTTTAGGGCTGGAAGTCCTTTTTGTGTGACTGTTTCCCTTTTTAAAAGTGTTGACTGAGAGTGTGGGTTGTCCGTGAGGTTTTTCTTTTGTTAAAGTCTGAAGCAGTGCCTCATTTATGGCCTGCTGCTCTCTTCTTTCTTGCATGTTTTCGTCTCGAAAAATTTGAAATTCGGCCTGTAGATTCTGCATGGATTTCATTAAATCCGATTTAAGTTCCACCACAATTTCTTGCTCTCGTGGTGGGGAGTTCAGATTTCCATGTATGCTGCTGCCCCCTTCTGCATTTATTTTCAGACACTGACTGTACCTGGAATGTTATATAAGTAGAAAGAATAGAAAATCATGTTAGTTTATTTTCACATAAAACAAAATAAAATATAAATGTATGTTTATGTTTACTGTGTATCTGCAGTGGATGTTTGTAATGAGCCCAATAGGTCACTTAATTTTGTAATTGAGTTCTGATACCACTTGTAATGTCCCTAAAAATAGTAAAAATTTAAAAAAAATTCGATACTAGATTAAACTGGTAAAGATACGAAGAATAGTAAATTAACTTCAGTACTGATAAGTACCTACTGCACCGATATTTGTTTTCTATTCTTTGAAGTGTCTTAGTCTCATAAGTATCATGGTTTGTTGATTATAAACTCTACAGTTTTGCGGAAGCGATATAATGAATATAAATGAAACTCTGTCATAAGTGAACAAGTGTTTAAAGTGTAATAATACAAATCCTTTTCTTACTGTTTCAAGAGTTTGTGTGCATAATTATAAAAGTCTAATTGACCATTCAAGTGGGATGGATCCCTAATGATAGCGGTTGATGACCCATGATGAGATGCATGGTCTTTCAAGGGCTACGTACCCCGATAGAGCTGCCGAGAGGTAGGGTGTAATAAATGGAAATTTCTGACATACTTAGCGAGTTTCACTAATGCATTCAATTTGTACTTGGTTTGTAGGTATACCTATGAGGCATCTACCGAGAATGCTTACTCCACCTTTATAGCAATTATTTAAGTCTCAAGTGTGAGGGCTTTGAAGGTTGACACCTTTTAAAAGCCTTGTTGGGGTTTGTAATACTTGTGAAATTGCACCACTTGTTAACCTTGTAATTATTTAATGGTACTATGTAATGTTTGGGGTCACTGTAAAGTTGATTGTATTTACAATGCTTGTTGATTTCTAATGGTCCTAATACTATAGATTTTTGGGTCAACATCAAAAATACTTGTAGTTGGTGGTAGCATTGAATGTAGCACTGCGATGGCACAAGGCCACACTGCCAGCTGTGATGAGGGTTTACTCTAGGGTTCTACACCTATGAAGAAGCATTTTTGTGGTTCATTTCTCTTGTCTGTTGTGGGTGCGTTGAGGGTTTTGTTACTGACCTAATCTGTGGCTCATGGTCAGCACACCATATGGAATAGAGATGGCGACTGAAATATTCGAAGGTAATTCCTCTCAGGTTCATACTACATTCCTGCTATTGCATTTTAGATATTTTGTGATATAAAATTCAGAGTTATGACTTTGTATGGCATGTTTGGTTAACAGGTGTTGGCTGGCATTTCTCTTCTACATGGCCAGTACTCGACAGTGGCGATGTTGCAAAATGGTAAGTCCAGGATTCGCCATTTCTTAGCTCCTCCTTTCACCTCTGTGGGGGGTTACTGTTGGTGTTTGATTGTGAGGAACTCTGTGATCCCGGTTGGGTTTTCTGCAATAAGTTGTTGGGATTCCTTAAGGTCGCCGTTGGCTGGACCACTCCGACATGTATCTTTTGGTTTTTATGGAACTGGAGGGTTTTGGTCATTCAGCTCAATGTTGAACTTGGTAGAAGTTGTAATTATAATAATGCTCAATATCAAACTGGGGTTTATATAAAGAGTCCTTGGACCTGTGGAAAAGAGTAATGGTCTTCTGCATAATGCTATAGTTGATTTGTGTGATGTCTGGTCTCTGTGTTTTCTTATGGAAAGTGTAGTTTTGATGTCTTTGTTGCTATCGTCGCCTCTGCTCTGGAGTTTGATGAATGAGTATTTGTAAAAATAAGATATCGTGATCTTATCATGGTTTGCGTTTATTATGAGCTGCTATTGTCTCTGTCATGATTTGGTCTCTGCGTTGATTTTCTAGGAGGCTTTGAACCTGGAACTAATCTCTACGTCTTCTCTCTATTTGAAATAATGTTTGGGTGTTTTCTTTTCAAGTGGCTAACGTGACTCTATATGTTGAAAGGATTTGGATTTCTCAGCTTTTATAATCGCTGCTAGATGTATGTGTTGATAGATGGGTCTTGTTGATGCCCCGAAGATTGCAGCATCAAGAAGAAAGAGATTCTCCCCGGTAGACTATCCCAATTAGATTGTCCACCGTTTGGTATGGGGAATCCGTCTGGTTAGCGGTTCCGGCAACCGTTAAGTTTGGAGATTTTCTTCAATTACACCGGTTATGGCCTGATCCACCGTTCTTTTTTATTTTATGGTTTAAAATGATATGCAAGTGCCTAAGCTAACTTAATCTAAATGCAGAACTCGAAACAAATCTATATTTAAAACTGAAATAAACCTAAACTATCCCTGCAATGAGCAAAGTTATAAGTATGATTAATGTACTGGAAGAAGTATCTAAAGATCAACAGACGGCCATTAAATCATAAAGATATATCTACAGCAAGAAGGCAAAGATATTAGAAGATAGCTTCCAATTCACATATAACGCATTCCATCACTCATATAGGAGAAAAATCATTTGCACAAGAAACAGTAAGATCATTCAATACAGAGAAATAATTCAAGACAGTAAAGACAGATCTCACTGTAGAATATGAAAGTCACAAGAATAATCCATCATGCATCCAACATCCATTTCTATTCAAAATACGTCCTCTCCGGGCTCTTATTAGGCAAATTTCATTTTCTTAGAGCAAGTGCAAGATAGCTCATACAAGTTAAGAAAAAAAATTTCCCTACAAAAAGTCCTTTACACTATTCCCTAAACTTCTATTTATATATTTACAAAATGCATCTTGGGCTGCCACCTAGCTCTTTACACATGTCCTCTACAGACTTTTCCTCTTAATAAACAAATCGTGGCCCTTTTCTTAAAACAGAAAATTTCTCAAAAAAGGAAAAGGACAGTTGTCTGGTGATTCTACGCTTTAAACATAGGGAGACCAAATGAAAAATAGGAACAATGCCTTAGGATCAGCGTGTTCACCCTTGGGAAGGCGCTCCTGCTGGGAAAGAGGTGCTTGGACTGGCTTCTACTGCTGCTGCTGCTTTCCTTTCCTCCTCTGCTATGTAACTGAACCAGATACCAATGTCTCTGATAACCACAATTGCTGGGGAAGGGAGCAAGATCTTCTGGGAAGTCACATGTTTACCAAGTTCTGCTTCAACACCCTGAATTTCTATAACTGCTGCTTGGTGGATTTCTTTAAGCAAATGACTGTAAATTGATGACATCCCAATATAGTGATGTAGATCATCAGTGTCTAGGACATCAATCTTCTTTACATATTATATTTGAATTCCTAGCTCTTCCTTCAAGTCTGATAAATGTTTCTCTTTGTTTGGGAACTCATCGAGGGACTGAGGAAAACTCATCTTGCACTTATCATGTACTTCATGGACCTTTTGATACAGGCTGTTACTTTTATCTATTGTTCCCTGGATCTTAGCCATTAGCTTAAGGCCACAGTTCCTGCAGAATTCCATAAGGGCTATATCTTCTTTAAAATCATCTACCGACTTGAATGGGAGATGCTTGGGGAAACCAACCTTCCCTTCTCTCCATTCCATCTGACTCAAGATGTTTGATTTAACCCGAGTATATTTTCCCTTAAGCCTATTGGCCTCTGCATTGACTTCTTTCAATCTAACCAACATGGCTTTGAGCCTGCATACTTCCTCAGTAATCAGCTCCTGTGTGGTGTGTATTTGTCTCAAAATGTCATAGGACAGCTCATGAAAGGGAGACATATCTATTGCTTTGCTTTCTGCTTGCTCTAATTGATCAACCATTGCTTGCTTATCTGTTTGCAGCTGAAAAACTCTAGCTTCAGAATCATTCTTTTCTGCTTCTAGAACCATCATCTTGATTTCCAGGTGCTCCTTTTCTTCTTCTAAATGGTGATACTTATCTGACAATTCCTTGTGCTCAATAGACAGGCGATTATATTTATTCAATACAAGATCCCTGTAAGCCTGCTCATTAGCCACAGTATGTTGCAACATGCGAGCTCTCCTCTTTGTTGACTCAAATTCTCTAACCATATCAACCACATTATCCTGTGTTGTTTTTGCTGCTGACACAACGGTGGATGCCATGGCTATGGGAGCCTTATTTGTATTTTGCATCACCGTGGGTCTCCCGCCAGGTAACAATATCTTCTTGGAAGAGTCTCTTTATCCTCTCTTCCGATTTCAAGACTACTGCCTTCCTCTTCTTATCATACACAAATTCATCCCATCGGGACACAGTATGATCTTCTGATGGAGTGTAAGGGATGATTGGGAGGTCTATTACATGTACTTCTGCTTCTATGGGTGGGGTATATACTACTTGAGATGTGTCTATTTCCACATTTTGGGTTCCGGAGACACCTGCTTAAGATGTGTCTGTTTCCACATTTTGGGTGCCGGAGACACCTGCTTGAGATGTGTCTGCCTCCACATTTTGGGTGCCAGGAACACCTGCTTGAGATATGTCTGTTTCCATATCTTGGGTGCCGGAGCCACTTGCCTAGGAATCTTCATCGGTCTTAATTTCTTCCTCCGCCTTTTGTTCCTCTTCAGTTTTACGCCTTCTTTCTTCCTCTTCAACTTGCTACTGATTTTCACTTTCTTCCCTCAGCTCTCGATCTTCCGCTTCCTTCTGCAACCTTGCATCTTCAACTTCTTTCTGCAACCTTGCATCTTCATCTTCTTTCTGCAACCTTGCATCTTCTGCTTCTTGTTGCAACCTTGCTTCCTTAGCTTCTTTCTGCAACCTTGCTTCCTCTCTTAATCTTTGTTCTTCGCGAGCTATGGCATCAGCTGCTTCTCTCTCTTTCTGTAGACTGGCTTTTCGGGCTGGGGCAGAGCTAGAGCTTTCTCCACTACCTTAACGACAAATATGCAACTCAGTCATGTTGTTGATGCCTCTAAACACTTCTTCCTCGGCATCATAGTAATGAGCATAAACTTCCTTGCAATGCTTGGCAACCTTGCTCCGCCTATCATTTCTATGGAAGATCATTTCACTGAAGTGGAAAGCTTTTAGCTCTTGAACGTATTCCTAAGCTGTTGCAACCCCTAAGAATTTGTAGGCTCCTATGCAGAAGGGCAAAGGAGAGAAAGAAGCCTTATGTTGCTTGTTAAGCACCCCTCCTATTCCATCAAGGAAAATTTGCCTGACTGCTTCCTTGAGGACTATATAATTAGTAGCATATTTTGGCAAAATGTATGGCGCTTTGGTACCTCCAAACATCCTGATGAAGGTGCCCTGCTCTGAGAAATAAAAATTGCCATAGTTTTCCAAGACCTCCATGGCATTTTCTGATAGACAATTGGGCTCTTCCTTGAACATCTGCTCATATAGAGGCATGATGAATTCTTCGCAGGTGAGCTTATAGCTTGCTCTGTAATTTTGAGCCCACATTATTTTATAAGCAGTGTAGACCGAGGTGTTGGCTTTATCCCATGTGCAACCTAGCCTAGGGAAAGAGAGCTTGGCCAAAATGCAGTCAATGAGATAGGAAGACATGTAAAATTCTGACTTTTTTAAGGCCAGACCTTCTCTTGCAGCGGCCACTGTGGATGCCAAACTGCCCGAAAGGATAGTAGCCCAGTCAAACATAGTTCCTTTGAATGCTATGAAGTGGATGATGGGGGCCCACTGTATCCTATATACAGTGCCATCCGGCATGCCGAAAATTCTTCATAACATCAGGGCGATTAACCTAAAAGGAGGTCTTAGGCTCTGAACATCATATTCATCATTATCTCTCTTCCTCAGGTGTTTTCCTGTGACCAATCATTTTTTGGCCATCTCAATATTATTCATCTTACCCAACCATTCATCACTTAGATCTTGTTGGGGACGTGAGAATTTGTAGGCTGTTGCATTATACGCTAGATGGAATGAAGCAAAAGGCTCCCCCTTGCTGTCATGCAACACTCTTGTCTCTGGGTTGGCATGTTCCAGTATCCACCCGATCACTTCAGAGCATGGGAACAATTCAGGGTGGGTAGAATCCCTAGCTATACCGGAAGTTCTGATGTTGAGGTAGATTTGTTCTTCTTCCAATAATACATCTAGGATATCCTGGTCCCTGATCATCCGGTAAACATCTCCCCAACGGACCTCGAGAGGAACGCCGATGGTACACTTAGTGTCTTGGAAAATAGTTTCAGTCCTTAGTTGTATTGGCTCTGGTTCCATCACTTTAGTTTTCTACCACCTTTTGGCATCGTGGCTTATCCCTGTTAGCAACCAAATGTGAATCATTATAAAATTTGCAACATGTTATGAGAGTGTAACATAGAGAAGGACAATTTTAACATGCTAATGAGAAATATAGACAAAATTATAAAGCTGCATGCTGGGGAAGCAAAATAGATCATTTCAAAAAATGAAATATGGTCCTCAGACTTGATTATTCTAGGGAGACAATTCCTAGTCAGGAACTTTGGAATAATTCTGAAAAGGTAATCATATGACGTGGAAAAAACCTACTTCCTTCCTAGTCCTTGGGGACAGGGTGCCCTTCATCATAGCACTTCTAATGGTCAATGGTGGGTTGGCCTGGAGTGGAAAAATCCTATGAATAAACAATGAAAACAAGGCACTGTTTTCCACATTCATTAACTGAGCCGAGTAGGTGAGTGGTTAAGTATCTCAACCGACCACTACTGTCATTAATAATACTTGCGAAACGGCTTGGAGCCAGTATGAAGTTTTAATCTGGGTAGGAAAACGATCGGAACGCGGCCAGTAAAAAACTTGGTTGATCATGGCTACGGCTTTCATTTGGTAGGAAAGAGAAACCTATGGGGCCATGGCGGCCGTAAAAAACAAAAACACTCTATGCTACCAATGTCTATCGACCACGTTATGAAACAGGAAAACCCAAAAAGTAACTCGACATGAAGATGAGACAAAGATGACGGTTAAAATCCTACCTGGAGACGAGACGGTGGTGGAGTGAGGTGGACGCGGTTGTGGATGCGCTAAGCTGGAGAGAGCCGACGCGGTCTTCCCAATGGCATTCTTTGAATCAATAAACTAATAATGGGATCAACGAAACCCCACTGCCCTTATATAAAGTTATACACATGCGGCATTTAAATGGGTAGGTGGTGTCATTAAAACGGGTTTTTAATGCTCGTACGGTGTGGTCTTTTCAAGCTGATTTGGCATTTAAACGCGACCTTCGGTTGCGGGGTGGACTCACAAGTTTCGTCCACAGTTGCGGTCGAAACTCAGGAATTCCTCCTGAAAGGTGGGAAACTTTGTTTCGGAAAAGAGGCAAAAACAACACTTCGCGGTGGCGGAACAAGATAGCGAATCATTTCGGTGTTTTGGGAGCACTTCCTGAGTTCTTCCGAAATACACTCTCTCAAAAGCTTATCGCGGCCGGCTTTGCCGAGTCGTCCTGAAGTTTCGGAAAGGCTCGGAAATTCCTTCCGCAATTTCCGAAATAACTTTGCTCAAGATTTTATCGACAACTTACTACAACAACATTTGGTGAAAGCTTCCGCAATTTCGGGATATAATCTCAAGTTCCTCCGCAGTTTCGGGAGAGAATCTCAAGTTCCTTCGCAGTTTCGGGAGAGAATCTCAAGTTCCTCCGCAGTTTCGAGCGAGTTCGTTGAATTCTTCCACAGTTTCGAGAGAGAAACTTGAGCTTCTTCTGCAGTTTTGGAAGAGAATTTTAAGTTCTTCTGAAAAAACACTAAGTTTTTCACTATTTCAATGAGTAACTTTAAGTCTTTCCGCGGTGTCGGGAGAGAATCGTGAATTCTTCCGCAATTTCGAGAGAGAATTGTAAATTCCTTCCGCAGTTTCGGGAGAGAATTTTAAATTCCTTTTGCAGTTTAGGGAGAGAATTTTAAATTCCTTCCGCAATTTCAAGAGAGAAATGTAAGTTTCTTCCGTAGTTTCGGGAGAGTTCGCCGAGTTCTTCCCCAGTTTCGGGAGAGAATTGTAAATTCCTTCCACAATTTCAGGAGAGAATTTTAAATTCCTTCCGCAGTTTCGGGAGAGAATCGTGAGTTTTGACTTAGAAGAAAAACTTCAATTTTTTAAAGCAGATTCCTCAGTTGAAACAAAAACTAAGTAAAAAGGAGAATTAACTTCTTTAGGCAGTCTTTCTAGTAAAAATAAAAGGAGGGGCCCCAATCAAGGATAATTTTATGGGAAAAATTTAGCCCATGGGCTATTTTTCCATGTATTTTTCCAAAAAAAGATTCACCAATTTGCATTTTTTGAAGCCCCGTTTCGCCCAATTTTGATGGGGTAAAATTTTTTCACTCTAAAGATCGCCAAATTATTATATAAACTATATAAAATCCTTAGAAATTGAAATAATTTTAGAAAAATATCGTTAAATATTTTATAGTTGACATTTTAAGAATTGGTAAGGTTTGCCAAGGTTTATACACTTTTAAATAAGTATGGGTCCTTAAAATTATCCCTGGACCCAATATGTACAAAATTTGGGGGGGATGTTGCTGCAACAACAGGTCTAAACCCTTGCCTGAAACTTCTTATATGTCTGTCAGTTCCTCTTACTGCGTTTTCTAGTAGTTTTTACTTTAAATGGGGAAAAGAGGGATTCAATCCCTGGCTTGTATTTTATGTTGAAAGGATGACTGTAAGTGTTTGTTTAAGGGTAGTGAAAACACTTGGGTATAAATGTAAATGTTCCTATGTGAAATCTCTACGCTCTCTAGCTATTGTATAAATTAATACGACTTTAGTGAGACTTGAACTTGTGACCAACTTCTTTGATGGCAAAACGTAATAAGGCTTAAATGGTATGGAAAGCACTTGTTTGGTAGTGGGACTCGATTCATGTGGAAACATCTATGGCTTGAATTTGATATGATGTTTGTCTATTTGATTGAAATCGTGGAGTTATTGATACTATGGAATGATACCCTAGTTTTGAAAGAACAACGATATTAATTTACTGTTTAATGTTTAAAGCCACGGTTGAATGTATAGTATGGTTAAGAGAATCGATGTCTGAAATACTACTGTTGTCATTCCGTTTGATGCTTCCTGGGCATAGAAGGGATAATAAAATATTTAAAAGAAACATAAATAAACCCTGCGTTATAAGTTGATAAGACAATTCCAACAGAAGTCACATTTACTTTCAAAAGAAAACATAATGATCCTAACCTAGAAGATAATTAGGGTGTCGTCTAGCACAGGCTAGCTTGGCTAGACCTGCTAGACCCTCCACTGGTTTCTGGGACAAAACCACTAAGTTGATAATATTTGTGATGAGGATTTAAACAATGTCGAAGTATCAATGCTAGTCAGAAATATAACCTATGTCTACTATAACCGAAATATGGGAGTAATGAAAACCACATACCTAGCTACTTAGGCACCTGGTTCTTTCCTGTAGGAGTCTGGCTACTTTGGCACTTGATCCCTTCCTGTAGGAGCTTGCACACTCAAACAATAATTAATGCAGATCTATTGTATTTAGCTGACCTGTTAAGATGATATTCTTAGTTGGATAACCTTGGGACTACCATGTTTCTCCCAACCATGATCCTACAACCGTTCCTGGTTTTGTATGGATCCCCCCGAGTTGGATTCCAACATGTAATGAGAGATAGATGCCCTAAGTTCACTATTGATTCAGATCTGAGAATTATTAAGTGAGGCTGCTTCAGTTTCTTGGAGCAGAATACTCTTCTTGGATTACCATAAGAGAATGATAATGACCAAGAATGATAGATCCTCCCCAAACTTGGGATCTGCCCTCTTTAAGTAGGAAATTCTTTTTAATTAAGACTATTGAATTAATTAGTTTATTTAAATTAAATAATTAATAAATAAAATATATTATTTAATTAAATATCTAGTCCTCTTGAACTAGGACTTTTACAACTGTTTAACTATAAGTGATTTTGATTTATGCTCTCAATAATAATTATAATAACAATTATACTAACAATAATTATATTTCACTTAACTATTAATACACCATTTATAATATTAAATAATGCATAAATCATATATACTAATTATATTCCATAATTAAATAATGCATAAATCATATATACTAATTTAGTTATGTGTCATTACATGACACTTCTTTTCTCTTTAACTTTTAAGGACAAGGTCCAATTCTTTGGATGGTCTTGGTCAGCTTGGTTAGGTACCTCTAGTCTCTCTCTTTGCATGTCAGATTCCCTCCTTTAACATGGCAGTTCCGCAGTAGGTGATGATGGATAAAAAGATTAATCATTTAATCAAATTAAATAAATGTGATAAAAGTGCTCTTCAGAGTCTTTGCGACTCAACACTTTGAGACTCAGTAACCCTGAGTGATCTTCAGAGCCTTTTAACTCAACACTCTCACATGGGCGTTACTCTAGTGCAAATCCAGAGCCCCTACTCAACACTAGTGATAGAATGTGGTTGTGAGGCACATCTAGAATAATTACGTTTCCTCGGATCCGGTATTTGTTTATAAATCTTGGAGTGCTCCAAGGTTTTTCCCAACACTCAATATACCTCAGGGCTTACTCCCAGTACAATAAACATTCTTCTAGGTACATCGGGGCTTATGCCCAGTACGTAGGTTATATGTGTGTTTCTGAGTCCACGCTCAACACACTCATAAGTCAAATCATGTAAAAGTCATAACTCTGCACAGTAAATAACAAAAGATCATCTCAGTATATTAGGGTTGTACCCATATCAAATCATAAGAACATCATTGAAACATTGGGGCCTCCTCGCCCAGTATATACTCAAATAAAGAAGTCATTCAAGGTCCATGCCCGATATGTCGATATATATATATATATATATATAAGAATGAATCATAGGTGCTAGGGCTCATGCCCAATACTAAAAATAAACATAGGTGCTGGGGCCGAGGCCCAATATAACAACAAAATAGTTAGTCCAAAATTTGGGATATTACAAGGTCGAACCTGATGCGACATCGTCTGATTACCGGTCAATGATGCATACCATTAATAAATGCGAGATAACCCACTAATAATTAAAATGGGCATCAAGGCGCAGAGTACAATCATCAAAGTGCGAATAGATGTGTTGAAGTCGAACACTCAGATGAATCCATCGATCAGGGGACATTGATGTATTCCCAAAACTGTCGATGGCGAGAGAACCTACCACTAATGACTGCAAGCCTCAAGGTACTCAGCTGAACTCTAAGTCTCAATTCTGGAATAAATGAGTTGAATTAGATGGAACAAAACTCGCTAGAAGGAGGGCATTAAGTAATCCCCCATCAACCAGCATGAGGTAACAGCTACACTGAAAGATTTGGAAGAACTCAGATGAAACGGACTGACTCAATAAGGATGGCCGACATGCAATAGTCAAGAGATCTTAGGAGTGGCCGACTCTGGTTTCACGACTTCCTTTGAACAAGAGCATGAGCAGATGGATAGAATCAGGAAACATAGACTCATCATAACACTGTGCGATGCAGGACGTATCAACAAAGGGCTCCATAGTAAAACCAATCGGTGGAGTAAAACTGAGAAACGAGTACAGCTCCTAAGGTCCTAATATAGTCCCAACTCATACTCTGTGGAGTGGAATGAATGCTATGTTCAAAGGAGACACAACAGCTGCCAACAATAAGAAGTAAATATTCTCCCGTCCAGCTTTTTGGAATATTTGATTTGTTTTGGTCTTTTTCATATTTGGAAAGCTTGAAAAAGAATAAAATTGCTTATAGTACAACAAATGAAGGAATGAGTGTCAAGTAGCGAGCATACTAGTCCCAAGCAGTGGAACGTACCTATGATCAATGCAAGGAAGCATGTGCAGGATGTGGACACTCGGGAGGGTGTTCCCTCAGGGTCAAAAGGTCATCAAATTGTGAAGGAAAAATGGAAGCTCTACAAGCCTCGACAAAGAAAGTGCTCAGGCACCAGGTTAACAATTGAGTAAGCGGGAGCCGGCACAAGGCTCAAGCGGCAAGCGGGATGATGCAATGCAATCACAACTTGGTACAAAATGGGGGGAGTCCTTATGGGAGATGGACAGCATAATACAAAGTAGAGTATGAATCTTTATCAAAAAGTCATGGCATAACTACGAAGGACTCTTGATCCTAAAGAGAGACAACAACATGGGTACCAAAAGGCAAAAAGGGGCTCTAACTAGGGAACCAATGTTCGGAAAGGCCCTACCGCCACATAACGACACTTCTATAACAGTGTGAAGGCTCTGTGTCGATTAAGAAGCGGGATCTCACCTAGGGTTAAATGAAAAATGGTCAAAAGGTCAAATGCATAATGTATGTGAAAATGACATCTAACCTATATGCCAGGTGTGAAATATACCTGCCGTAGGTGCGACGTGGTCAAAAAATCAACTCTCGTCGAAGAAATATGTTCAAAATGCTACTCCAAGACATTACATTAGTCCAAAACAGCTTAAAGTGGCAAAAACTATAGACAAGTGGGTTTCCAAAACTATAAATAGTAATAAAAAATTACAATTTACAATTCATTTTCACTTTTTACCCAATTTGGAGTTTTTGGTTAGTTTTCACCTTGAATTTCAGTTGCTGATTCTGGGAACTACGGGCATCCGTTCATCATGTTGTCTAGAGCAGGTTAGCTATCTCATCCTCCTCTTTCATTTAGTAGTTTTTATTTCATTTTTCATTGGTCAAAAATTTTTATTAGCCAATCCCTATTTGGTCACGGCACTGTACGCGGGCTATAGATATACGGGTCGCAGGTAGGGCCTGGTACCTGTAGTCAATTCATGCATTGACCATGGGTACCCACCTCTATTAGCTAAATATCCCGCGGGTACGGCCGTGAGGTTTGTTTTTTAAATGAAAAAGACTAAACTATTTGTGTTTCTTCCTCCAGGATGGTTCTAGAATGGAGGGAAAGGGAGCATGACCTTGTGGATGAGGTCGTCCGCAATGATTTTCCTGCCCAACAAGCGTTACAAGCATGTGGGATTTTCAAATTTTGTAGCATAGGGGGTTTGAGGGCCCAAAACCTATTGCTCCGTCGCTTGATAGACTACTGGGATGTAGACACACAAAATATCAACCTAGATGGTCAAATACTCTCCTTGGAGGTAGATGACATTTATTTCATTACTGGATTGTCTCGTCAAGGGGAAGTGGTGAGTCTTCGATCTCGTACTGTGGGTGGTGGGATCACATTCCCAAATACATAGAGCGGTACTTTCTTCCCAACACTCGTAAATTGGGGAGTTAGGTACCCATTGGAGCCATAGTCAGTTTGAGCATGAAGATTATAGTGGCCACTCTCGTCAAGATTATAGGTTCGGTACCTCTACACTAGGATTCAAGGTCGGTGATGTTCTACGCCTCACAGTGCATGCGGCCCATGGTATATGACTGGTGCACAACATTACTGGGTTCCATGAAGACCCAGTTAACGGAGTGTAAGCATGGGGAGGCAAAAAACTTTGGATATGGCACTATTTTATGCAGCTTCTTCTTTGAGAGGGTTCCGGGGCTCAGTCCAAGGGTGGAATTCCCTCCTCATAGTCTCCACGACCCAGCCCTGACCCAGTGGGCAGAGGTCTTGACATGACAGGGTGGTGGCCGACAGGCATCACCATACACAGAGGAGTTCTTTCACTGGTGGGACCACATGTCATATCCATTGACGACTACCCCTATGGAGGGATAGACTTCTGTGGTGATCGCGACATGCCACTTCCTCCAGGAGCAGCATTCGGAGACATCGGTATGTTACTCTTTTTATGTTTTGTGTATTAAATTTTTTGGGATTTTGTATTATATGTGAAAATGCAAAAATATTTTTAGGGGTAGTATCACATATTAACATTCTAATGTTTGCTTGCAGACACTAGTCCGCGAAGACCTGGGGGTTTCCTGAGACATCGTCGATGGGGCAGGGGTGGAGAGGTAGTCAGCGCTGCAACAGAGCGCACATTAGAGACCGTGTGGGTCAACTATCCTGCATGACCACCAGGGTACCCATGATTGAGGTAGCACAGCTGCCAGAGGATATGCAGCGCCATGTTGTGGGGGTACCGATTCCCTAGGTGCGACTACTGCAGCGGATAGCCAACACAGTACACTATTATTATCAGACACATCCTGCCGAGGACATAGTTAGAATATGCATCAGATACATGATTAAAAATTCTTGGAACATGAATGTATGTAATGGAAACAAAATGACATTCCAAGAGTCTTACCCTTAAGAATCTTCATAGTAAAGTAGGATCCCTCACACGGTACTGACCATTCAACTGAGACACAACCAATTGTGAATCCAAGAGGACTTCTAAACACTAGATACCATACGAAATAGCATACCGAAGTAGCTCAACCACAACACTGTACTCAGCCACATTGTTGGATGTAGGACCGAGACAAGCACCTCCCGAAGACACAACTAGGTGGTCAAGTGAATAAATAACCCAAGCAGCAGAAGCAAGCTGCTGCGTATGACGGCTAGCACCATCCGCGAATCCTAAGAACACAGGAGACTCCACTGACATCTGTCAACCAAACAGAAATGAATCAGCAGAGTAGAAAACCAAAATAAATATAAACTATGTACAGAAGCAACTATACAATAGTATACAAAAGTATTAGCTCGAACTAGAAGTTCAAGCGTAATATCGCTTTAGGTACAGCCCATTTCTAGGATCCTTCAAGGCATTCCCTTCATAATATTCCAATTTGTAGGCTCCTTTTTCCAGGACACGCCTCACTATGTAAGGACCGTGCCACATGGGGTTAAACGTGCATGCCCCCAGGGGTTCTTTAGCCTAGTCATATAAGAGGACCAAGTCACCTTCAGCATACTGTCGAGGACGGACAAACCTATCATATTGAACCTTGACATGACGTTTATTGGTATCTATAGCCACGGAGGCATCTCGATGCTACTCATCAAGTTGCTCAAGATGGATCAAACATTGCTTAATACCCAACGTATCAGGGAGGAGCTCTATGGCTAGTTTTAACTAAGGTATTTTGCATTCAATCGATAAAATAGACTCCACACCGTGTACTAGCTGAAACGGTGAGAACCCGGTGGCAGTCTTAACTATGGTTCGATATGCCCACAAAGCATGATATAACGTAATATGCCAGTTGTTCTTGCTCTGTTGGATGGTACGTTGGAGAATGGTCTTTAAGGACTTATTGACTGCCTCAACCTAACCATTCGCTTGGGGATACTAAGAAGATGAATGTTCTTGACGAAACCCAAGCTCGAATGACAAATCTACCATCATCTTGTTCTGAAAGTGACTGCAATGGTCAGTGACAATATCTCTCGGAATACCGAACCGAGTAATAATCTGATTGAATACGAAATGGGCTACTGTAGCACCATCAACTTTTATGATGGGCATGGCCTCAGCCTATTTGGAGAAATAATCCACGGCCACTATGATATGGTGATGCCCCCCAGCCGAGGCTGGTTTGCAATCCATGAAATCCACCCCCCACTTAGTGAAGGGACCGACAATGACGACCGGATGAAGAGGCACTAGATGCGAGTGTACATTCTGAGAAAACACCTAGAAATGGTGACATCTCTTTACGGCATTCATACAATCCTTGAAGATCGAAGGCCAAAAGTAACCAGCTCGCATAATGCGTTGGGTTGTTGCAAGCCCGGATAAGTGACCACCACATGCCCCAGTGTGGCAATCATTAAGAACACGCTCTGCTTATTCGTGAGTCAAACAACGACGGAGGATAGAATCCTTTCCTCGTCGATACAATGTGTCGTCAACTATGGTATAATCTTTAGCGTGGTGTTTCAAACGCCGTCATTCGTCTCGTGAATAGTGTGAAGGAAACTTCAAATTTTGAAGATATACAATAATATCCCCATACCAAGGGTCCTCAAACGAGATAAGAAATAAGTGCTCATCCACAAAGGAATCTTCATGGAAAATATCCTCATCAAGTCGCGGAAGGTCTGACATGAGCTCACCAAAAACCAAGGATTTCACCGACTTTATCGAAGCAAAATCGAGATCAAACTCCTGAAGGATCACAATCCATTTTTTGTACTTCCCCCTATAAGACGTCGTGATAGCACGAACTAAAATGGATTGATATGCGCTATGACTGTGGTTTTCCTAAGCATGATGTAATGCCACAACCGTTGAACTACATGAACAGTCGCAAGTGCCAACTTCTCCACATGATTGTATCTCAGCTCAGCGTCTACTAGATTTAGACTAAGGAAATAGATCACATGCTCCACAAGCACATCATCAACCTGAACTAAGACCATGCCAATCGTCTCTTGAGATGCAGCCACATAAAGTATAAAATCTTTCTTGAATTCGGGTGGACTAAGCAAAGGGGTCGATACCAAAGCTTTCTTAAGAGCATCGAAATACTGCTGGGCTCGCTCATCCCAAATAAACGATGTGTCTTTCTTCAACAAACGCGTGAAACCTTTGGTAAGATTAGCATAATTCACTACAAAGTGACGTAGAAAAGTGTCTCTCCCTTGGAGGCTCTGAAGTTGAAACAAGTTGTGCGGAGGAGGCAACCGAAGTACTGCCTCATCTTCAAGAGGACCGGCTCTGATACTGTTGATGTATATGTAACTTCGGAATGTATTTCATATATATTTATTGTACCCTTATTAGAGATGTGTTATTCCACTATAAGGACGTGTCGTCATGTGGATTGACAAGTGTTGCAAGTGTGTGTACTTGCCGATGGGTTATTAGACCACCATGTGTGGGGTCGGCCCTGAAATATATATTATATTGTGGATGTATCTAGATAGACAAGTCGGCCCCATAGTGTAACTGGCCAAACAGGTTAAGTATAA
Source organism: Larix kaempferi (assembly GCA_027924585.1). Lineage (NCBI taxonomy): Eukaryota > Viridiplantae > Streptophyta > Pinopsida > Pinales > Pinaceae > Larix > Larix kaempferi. Next base: position 961,274 of record BSBM01000883.1, read on the forward strand.
ATAGAGATCGGGAGATCTCTATTTGGATCATTCGGAAAGACACACTTCTCTCACTCAGAAAGTGGCGCACTAGTGAGGAGGAGGATCATCTGCTACTAGGAGACTATCTCAGTGTATTTTGGTTGTACTTTGGTTGCGCCATTGCTCTCTCTATCTCTGAGGAAGTTGTGGGGTTTTTGACCTTAGGGTTTTCCCCACGGAAACTTTGTGTCTCTTGTCTCTCATGCTTTTGATTCTTGTGATGCTTGTCATGCTTATTGTGATTGTTATGCATTGATATACTGTATATGTTATTCTCTCAGTAAAGATCCAAGAGTATTGTGAATTAATGCTCAAAATTTAACATGGTATCAGAGCTAACTTGAGAAGAAGACATTTTGCAGTGACGGAAACTTGAGTTTCTTGTTTATTGGGTTTCTCTCCACAGATTTTGGAAAAGTAGTATATTAGATTGACTCTACTCATCAAGGAGAATCTATCTGTCCAATCAGAATTCAATTCTGAGCATTTTCAGATTTGGCCCTAAAAATTAGGGTTTTCACAAAAATAGGAATTTCTGGAATCTGAAGACATAGCTAGAAGATCCTTGCAAAAATCGAAGTTTAGAGCTTTGGATTGAGATTTTTGGCTGGGTAGATCTCCGAAAAACTCAAACCCTAATTCAAGGCTCTACCTAGTGAACCCGGGAGGACAAAAAGGAAAATCTGAAGGGTAAAGCTTTGCTGATCTCAAATTCTAAATACACCAATCTGATCAGCTCATCGAGGCGCATCTTTCTATCCTTTCAGAACGTTGAAATTCACATTTTGAATTTTTAGGGTTTTTTCGACAAACCCTAATCCGGGACCAGATCCAGTTTTCAGCAATTCAAGTGGTAAGACCTAAATCTTTTCTATTTCTATTTGAAGTACTCTTTAAGATGTCTCACCACACCAAGCTTGAGGATAAGCTTGAAGGGGCTGATAACTTCCGAGCTTGGAAGTATAGGATTGGGTTAATCCTGGAAGAGAATGAGTTGGACTCATATATAAAAGAAGACATCCCTATCCCAGAGGATGAAGAGGCTAAAGTATTGCATAAGAAGAACTTGGTCAAGGCAAAGAGAATCATTGTTGATTCTATCAAAGACCATCTCATACCCCATGTGTCTTCTCTAAAGACACCCAAGGAGATGTTTGACTCTTTTACCAAGCTATTTGAAGGGAAGAACATAAATCGAAAGATGACCCTGTGAAACCAATTGAAAAGAGTAAAGTTTCAGAATGGAGAAACCATTCAATCTTATTTTTCTAGGGTATCCTAGATTAAGGAACAACTGGAAGCGGTAGATGAAATGGTGGAGAATGGTGAAGTTGTCATGACCACTCTAAATGGCCTACCTAGGTCATGGGATTCCTTTATTCAAGGAATTTTTGCAAGGAAGAAGTTGATCTCCTTCAACAGATTACGGGAAGAATGTTCTCAAGAAGAAGCTAGACTTGTAGCTCGTGAGGAAAAGATGGGAGGTGAAGATCAAGCTCTCACAGCTCACACCAAAAGACAGTGGGGCTTCCAAACACATGACTGGGTTTAAGGAATCTTTTGTAAACCTATTTGAACATGAATCACCCCATAAGTTGAAAGTTGGGGATGATTATCAATACCCAATCAAAGGAAGTGGTGAAGCCTCCTATAACCTAGATTCTGGAAAATCTTTGAAGATGAAAGAAGTCCTTTATGTACCTAGGCTAAAGAAGAATCTTCTCTCCATCTCTGCATTGGATGCAAAAGGAATAAGGGTTGCATTTGTAGATGGCCAATTCCTAATGTGGCCAAAGGGTAAAACAATCGATGATGCAGTAGTGATTGGAGAGCAAGGAGGGAGGATTGTATAAATTGAAGGGTCAACCTGAACATGCCATGGTACATGACTCCATGGAGCCAAGTGAACTTTGGCATAGAAGACTTGTTCATATGCATTATAGGGAACTTCCAATTGCAAGCAAGGTTGTAAAGGATCTTCCTGAAATTAAGACTAAACATGAAGGTGTTTGCAAAGGATGTGAAAAAGGTAAGAACATTAAGAAGGCTTTCCCAAGTGGTGAAAACAAGGAAAAAGATATCCTAGAAATTATCCACTCAGATGTATGTGGTGCTATGTCATCCAGTTCTCTAAGTGGGTATGTTTACTATGTCTCGTTTATTGATGACTTCTCCAGGAAGACTTGAGTATACTTCTTGAAGAACAAAGATGAGTTGTTTGATAAGTTCAAGGAATTCAAAACCTTGATGGAGAATCAAACTGACAAGAAGATCAAAACATTCAGATCCAACAATGGTCGAGAATTCACCTCAGGTGACTTCAAGAATCTTTGCAATGATTCAGGGATTAAGAGGGAGTTGACTGCTCCTTATAATCCTCAACAGAATGGAGTTGCAGAAAGGAAGAACAGAACAATCATGGAAGCAGCAAGGGCAATGCTGCATGACCAGGATCTACCTATGCATCTATGGGCAGAAGCAGCTAGAATAGCTGTATATGTGCATAACAAAACACACCACAAGATATTGGACAACAAGACACCATAAGAGGTATTTTTTGGTAAGAAACCTGAAGTCAGCCATCTCAAAATATTTGGTTGTCCAGTATACACTCATGTCCCAAAGGAAAAGAGGACCAAACTAGATCCTTCAGGAAAGAAGGGTATCTTTGTGGGTTACAGTGAAAGCTCAAAGGCTTACAGAATATACTTTCCAGGGTTCAAGAAGATTGATGCCAGCAGGGATGTAACATTTGATGAAAACTCAGCATTCATCAAGTCAAGGAAGGAACCTATCGAAGTTTATGAAGAACCTAAGGAAACTAGATTTCAAGACACTACCATGACTGAAGCAGTTCCAGAAGTTGTTCGTGAGTTTGAAGATCCACAAGAACCTGTAGATCCACCCCGTGAGGATAACTCTCACAAGAGGAAACCTACATGGGCTAGAGAGCTCATTCAAGATGCAGAAAGATTTGGCATTCCAAACGAAGAACACAGAGCAAAGAAGAGAACCAAATCACATACCAGCTATGTTTCTTTGCTCTGTGACATCATGAATAAAGAACCTTCCAGTTATGAATAAGCAGTGGAAAAGAAAGAATGGAAGGATGCCATGGTTGAGGAATACCAATAAATAATGAACAATGATGTTTGGGATGTTGTCCCAAGACCTAAAGAGAAATCTGTTGTGACTTCCAAATGGATCTACAAAATCAAGCATGCTGCAAATGGCAGTGTAGAGAAATACAAGGCAAGATTTGTAGCTCGTGGCTTCTCTCAGAAAGAGGGAATAGATTATGAAGAAACTTTTGCACCTGTAGCCAGGTATACTTCCATCAGAACAGTACTTGCCCTGGCTACAGCGATGAAATGGAAAATACACCAGATGGATGTCAAGACTGCTTTCTTGAATGGTGTAGTTGAAGAGGAAGTATATGTGGAGCAGCCATTCGGTTTCGAAATACATGACAGGGAGTCATATGTGTGCAGATTGAAGAAATCCTTGTATGGCTTGAAACAAGCTCCCAGAACTTGGTATGGTAGGATGGACAGTTTCCTATCTAGTTTGGGCTTTACCAAGAGTAAAGCGGATTCCAACCTTTACTACAAGGTTGACGAAGGGAATCTTGTGATTCTACTCCTATATGTGCATGACTTATTTGTAACAGGAGATGACAGATTGATTGCAGATACTAAGAGGAAGCTTGTTGCCGAGTTCGATATGAAAGATTTAGGAATGATACATTATTTCCTAGGTATGGAGGTGTGGTAGAGTGCAAGTGGGATCTTCCTTGGTCAAGGGAAGTACACAATAGATATCCTGAAGAGATTCGGGATGATGAATTGCAAGGCCATGGCCACACCTATGGCATCGAATCTGAAGCTTCTATGTGATGCTTCATCTGAGCCGGTTGATGTCTCTATGTATCATCAGATGATTGGGTCCTTGATGTACTTGACAAACACAAGACTAGATATTTGCTTTGCTATGAACACATTGAGTCAGTTCATGACAGATCCGAGGAGTGTTCACCTGGTTGCTGTAAAGCATGTTCTGAGGTACCTAAAGGGTACAGTGGATTATGGGCTCAAGTATGAGGCAAATCAAAAGTTTAACCTACAGGGTTATGTTGACTCAGATTGGGCTGGTAGTGCTGCAGATAGGAAGAGTACATCTGGGTGCTGCTTCAGTATGGGATCAGGTGTGATCTCTTGGTTTAGCAGGAAGCAATCCTGCGTAGCACTGAGTACAGCTGAGGCAGAATATGTTGCAGCCTGTTCAGCTAGTTGTGAGGCAGTATGGCTACAGAAGATACTATCTAAGTTATTTGATCTCCTGTTGGATGCTACTTGTATCTTTTGTGATAACCAAAGTTGTGTGAAGCTGTTCGAGAACCCAGTGTTTCATGACAGGTCGAAACACATAGAGATCAAATATCACTATATCAGGGATATGGTGCAGAGAGGAGCTGTGAAGCTCCTGTACATTGCAACGGACAAGCAGATTGCAGATGTGCTGACGAAGCCACTAGCCAGGGTGAAGTTCGAGTACTTCAGGGAGAGGCTTGGTGTTCTTTGGATTGATGACACTTCGAGGAAGAAGTGATGGACACATTTGCAGAAGCCATTCTAAGCATATTGGAAGGAGGATCCTTCACATGGCTGTGGATGTAAGCGCTGGATGATGAGCATCAAGATGATGCTCCAATTACTGCTCTGTATATGCATCAGGAGGATGCTGGATATGATCAGTTGGATCATTTATATGTATATGTATGTACAAATCATGTTGGATGCTGGATATGATCAGTTGGATCATTTATATGTATATGTATGTACGCATCATGTTGGATGCTAGATATGATCGGTTGGATCATTTGTATGTATTTTGTATATGCATCATGTTGGATGCTTGGACCATGTATTTGTATATGTATCAGGTGGATACATTGTATGATCAGGTAGATCATGTATGTTGATATGAATCATGTATGATCAGGTGGATCATGTATTTGTATTTGTATCAGGTGGATACATTGTATGATCAGGTGGATCATGTATGATGATATGTATCAGGTAGATACTTGGTATGCATCAGGTAGATGCATGATATGATCAGGATGATCATGGATGACGAGCTTCAGGATGTTCCTCCAGATGACTTGCAGCAGGATGTTGCAGTGATGATGATCAGGATGATCATGTATACATCAAGATGATGTATGGTGAGTATCAGGATGATACTCTATGGCCATGGATCAGGTTGTGCAGATGAGCATATAATTTGGCCCTGGGAGATTCACAGATAGTCTTTCGAGGTTTTGCCTATGGCATATAATTTGGCCCTGGGATATCTGGCAAATGCTCTTTCAAGGTTTTGCTCTGGGAGGACATATAATTTGGCCCTTGGAGATCTGCAGATAGTCTTTCAAGGTTTTTCCTATGGCATATAATCTAGCCCTGGGATATATGGCAGATGCTCTTTTGAGGTTTTGTCCTATGGCATATAATATGTCCCTGGGAGATCCGATAGGTTGAGCTGTGTGCTCGTAATAAGTCTTGGGATGCTCTTGCGAGGTTTTCCATGACCACATATAATCTGTCCCTGGGAGATCCTATAAGTAGAGTTGTGTGCTCGTAACAGCCTGGGATACTCTTGCGAGGTTTTGTGGTGACCACATATAATATGTCCCTGGGAGATCCTATAGGTAGAGATGTGTGCTCGTACAGCCTGGGATGCTCTTGCGAGGTTTTGTGGTGAGGTCACATATAATATGGCCCTAGGAGATCCTATAGGTAGAGCCGTGTGCTCGTAACAGCCTGGTATGCTCTTTCGAGGTTTTGTGACGCACGTAATAAGTCCTGAGGATTCCACAGTATGGCTAGTGATGACTAAGACCTGCAGGTGGTGGGCCTACATCCAGTATGAAAAAGGACTAGCTCTGTAGAACTTCCTATGACGAGTAGAGTTAGAGATTGGTTGAGATAGCAGCAGCAGTGACGATGATGATGACGATGATCCTGAGAAGAAGATTTTTCTAGCATATCTATGTCGAGAAATACCTTCCTAGTTAAGAGGGAGTGTTGATGTATATGTAACTTCAGAATGTATTTCATCTATGTATTTCATATATATTTATTATACCCTTATTAGAGATGTGTTATTCCTTTATAAGGAAGTGTCGTCATGTGGATTGACAAGTGTCGCAAGTGTGTGTACTTGTCGATCGGTTATTAGACCACCATGTGTGGGGTCGGCCCTGAAATATATATTATATTGTGGATGTATATAGATAGACAAGTCGGCCCCATAGTGTAACTGGGCAAACAGGTTAAATATAAATAGAGATCGGGAGATCTCTATTTGGATCATTCGAAAAGACACACTTCTCTCACTCAGAAAGTGGCGCACTAGTGAGGAGGAGGATCATCTGCTACTAGGAGACTATCTCAGTGTATTTTGGTTGTACTTTGGTTGAGCCATTGCTCTCTCTATGTCTAAGGAAGTTGTGGGGTTTTTCACCTTAGGGTTTTCCGCACGGAAACTCTGTGTCTCTTGTCTCTCATGCTTTTGATTCTTGTGATGCTTGTCATGCTTATTGTGATTGTTATGCATTGATATACTGTATATTTTATTCTCTCAATAAAGATCCAAGAGTATTGTGAATTAATGCTCAAAATTTAACAGATACCCTCTTTCGAAACTATGAAACCTAGAAGGCGACCCATTTTCACAACAAAGATGCACTTATTGGGATTTAACCGAATCTTGTAGAGTATGCACCTTTCGAGAATTAAACGGAGGTGCTTAGGGTGGTCCACTCTCTTGCGAGAATGGCTAGCAAGATCATCCAAGTATGCCTCCACTATGCGTTTAAGGTCATGAAAGGAATAGGTCATAGTACGCTGAAAAGTGGCTCCGGTGTTTTTAAGGCCGAAGGAAATTTTCCGGTACACAAATGTACCCCAAGGACGAATAAAAGAAACCTTATGTTGGCCCTCGGGTTTTATCTGTATCTGGCTATAGCCCGAAAAAGCCGTCCATAAAAGAAAAAACTTTGCTTCCCGCACAAGCGTCCAAAATCTGATCTATGAACGGGGTGGGGAAATTGTCTTTCGGACATGCACAGTTCAGGTCTCTAAAATCAGTGCATACACGGATAGTTCCCTGCTTCTTATCCACAGGAACAGGATTTGACACCCATTCGATAAGGGAAACTAGGTAGATAATACCATCCTTAAGCAGTTTCTCCGCCTCTACCTTGATCGCGGCTTCCTTTCCACGGTTCATAGCACAGAGGTGTTTTCGAACCTACTTAGCGTTAGGATATGGTCTAATCTCATGTTCGACAATGCTGGGGTCTATTCCTGGCATCTCCTCATATGACCAGGTGAAAGCTTCCCAAATTTCCTTAAACAATTCGGTATAGATACGAACCTCTTCAGGAGAGCAATCAGCATTGATGTAAATGTTCTCAACCTTTCTGGGGGCACAAGAAATGTTGATGGGTATGGTAGGGGAAATATTAGCCATGTTCCCCTCTGCGTAAATCCCATGCGAATCCCAAGGAACCATAGGGTGACCAACCATCTCGGCAAGCTTTGTCCTAAATTCTTCTTGCTCGATAAGATCAAGGTTGGGAAGAAAATAGGAGTGATGATGTATGTATTCCCAAGGTCTCTCACTACCACACATGGCCTCAACAATAGCTTCATCCGAAGGTAAAGTACTGTCAAGACAATCATGCGAACAAGATGAGTCGACTACCCATTCTGGCAGCATAACAGGATCTTCCTCCTCTGCCTATGAAGAGGAGATATCCGGCTCTACAGTGGCTTGTTGAATATCTTGATATGAAAGCTCAGCAGCAGACAGTGGCATAGCCATCCCAACATGCGCAATGTCTCCAAACGTGGAACTCGTGGATGGTAAGGTCCATGAATCATCAAAAAAAAAGTCCATAACGATACATTATTCAATGGAGGAGGCGCATTATCGGAAACGGTTCCAATAAAAGTAATGGGTGAAGGGATATCAAAAGATCCCAACAATGAGGAGTACAATCCGACACCCATATTCCCAATTGTCGGCTGAGAATCTGTAACTTGGGGGACCATAGGTCCCATGGATGCTGTGGAATAAGGACTAACGAAATCTAGCTGGTCAACCATCACAATCTTTCCTTGGTGTGGAAAGAAAATAATTTTGAATACAGTGGACGCGGCTGCTTTCATAGCGTACATCCAATTCCTACCTAGGAGAAGGTTGTAGTCAATGGGTGCATCAACCACCTCGACTTTAATAGGCACGGGTTTCCAACCCAAGCGGACAACAAGGGAATGGATAATACCATGCAGCTTACATGATCGACCATCAAATGCAGTGAGCATGGTCATAGACTTGGATAAGGGAGGAGAGCCAATAGCTTTCCAACAAGCTAAAGACATCACTGACGTAGAAGCACCTTCATCAACCACCGTTCTTTTGACTATATTATGTAGGCACTCCACATGGACTTGAAAAGCCACATGGTAATGTAAGTGAGGTTGGACGTCAATAGTGCCAAACTTGATAACGTTAGGACTTCCCCCATCCTGAACTCCTAAAGCACACAAAAGCGCATGCCTTTGAGAAGGACACGCCTGTAAAACCTCGTGAACCGACATGGCACATGGAGTTTGACCCAAGTCTTCTACAATAGAGTAGCTATGGGCGGCTCGAGCATTGGGATTATGCATAGAGAGCTTGAGAACACCTTTCGGTATCCGCGGTATAGCAATGGCTTCTCGATATGCAAAGAGGTATCAGGAGGAGGAGGAGGCTCATTCCCCATATTCATTTTTGGTGCATCATAATCACGTTGGCAAGTAGCAACACTAACCTCTGATTTAACCATATTCACGCATCCAAAGCCACTGGGATGGGAAGTAGACGTGGAATTTTCATGGGTCCCATAACCAGTAGCGGGAGCATTCGAAGCCATATTTTGATGATGTGGAAGGGGATCTTTCAACACAGCTGGGCTCTATGCAAGATGCTTCGATGCTTCATCAATCCAACGACACAAGTGAGTAAGATGATCTTCCCCAAAAATCTTGCAAGGTAATTTCACTTTACGCCTAGGTTTATGGTCCCCACTAGCATTTTTGCCTTCTCGAGGAGGTTTGGCATTCTCTTTCCGAGGAGTATTACGATTACTACCATTGTTCCCATTATTTCCACCCTTGCAGTTATTTCTCCCCTTCTTCTTACCACCAGGTTGTTGGTTACCTGATGGGTTCACCAATTGCATAGCGTGTACATCGGACGATGGGGTGGAAGTGGACAAGGTGTGAACCTGTCTGGGAGTAGATTAGTTAAGTGACAAATTTTGCATTTGATTAGCAACCAAATCTATAGGTCGAGTACATGCGGATCCAACAATGCCATCAGCATGTGGTCCAGGAACTAGCTTGGGCTCATGTCGTGATCATGGTGCGTCAATAATAATGCCAGATTGAGCATAAAGAAAATCTAATTGTTGGACCTTTAGTATAGCTTGTTCCTCAGTCGTTATGCCGGACATCGAAACATCCTTAGAAATGTATGGAAAAGACTTGAGAAACCATTCCAATAGAAATTATGGAGGAATGTTGGCTTTCACTAACCTCTTCCGTCGACGCCACACTTGAACGTGGTCAGATATGTGTGTGGCCTTATTCTTGCAGAAGGTAGACAAGAGTTCAGTGCTAGTATCATAGCGAACCGGCAGTTGGAAATGATCCAGGAAAACCAAGGCTATCTCATTGAAACCCCTGTACGTGCCCCCAGGAAACTCAACATACTAATTCGCGACTTCCCCCGTGAGGGTGCGTTGAAATAGTCTCAAATGAATGGAATCGTGATTTAATGAGTTTGATGAGCACCAAAGGTGAAAATTCATGACATGATCACCTAGATCTTCACCACCCTTCCCCTCAAACTTGGGAATGTCCGAAGGGAGCTTGGTAGGGACCGGAGGCCAATTAGGATCATGACACACCGGATCATTCGTGTGCTTCTAAAGATCCGAAAGATTCAATCGAGCAAGGAACGGAAGCTGTGGCGGAAAGTTGGATTATAAGCTCCCATAAAAGGTTGATTATACGGACTTGAAGGATAAGAAGGACCATAACCATGACCCTGGCTATAAGGCTGATAACCTCCTCCAACCTGACCCGTGTGAGGGTAAGCAGGTATATATGTATTATAAGCACCGTAATGAGGTGGGTTGTAGTGATGGTCGGCACCGACTGTATTATAGTAAGGGTTACCACCATAATTATGGGGCATATAAGTATTACTCGTAGTGGGAACCATGTTGTAATGACCATAATTGTTAGGTATGTTCCCACCCCCTACATAAGTACTATTGGTAGCAAGAGTGGTTGTATAATTATAAGTTATATTCTCGCCCCCTACATAAGCGTTACTAGTAGCAGGAGCAGTCGTGTAGTGACCATGAGTATAAGGGATATTCCCACCCCCTACATTAGCATTACTAGTAGCAGGAGCAGTTATAAAAGTATACGGTATGTGTCCACTCCCAGTATTAGGAGGATTGTTAACATTAGCGAACGTGGTCCTAAGTTGAAGTGTAGAGGCATGTGTATTACGCTGTGGAATGTGAGCCGTATTGTGAATAGTGTTCCCACCAGGAGGGGTAGTCCTAGGAGGCAATCTTCCTCTAAGATTTGGAATGTTTGGAGGAATGTATCCCGTCCCATATTGACGTGTGTGAGTAGAAGGTGCAGTTCTCCCAGTGAGGGTAGTTCCCTCAGTGGGTGCAGTTCTTCCAACACCATGACTAGTTCTAGCATGACTACCAAACATAGTGAATGGATCAACTATGTTGTAACTAGGCATACCATGATAGAATGAGGTAGTGTTGGTCATAGGACCTGTGTTAACATGTGACCATGGCATCCCATATAGGAAATTATGTGGATTCGATGGATCCAACGGATCGTCCTCGGGTGGATCAGGCCCAAACAAACTAGGTTGGGTCTCTGGTTGTGGATCGCCCCCCCATTCCTCTCTAGGAGTAGGAGGAGAAGAAGCGTATTCAACTCTACCCGACAGATTCGTAGGGATTTCTCCCATGCCAAAACCAACACCAATGTCAGTGCGAAGTGTTTCAAAAGAATCAAAAGAATCGGAGAGGGCCTTCCGGCGTCCCCTCTGAACACGACGTGTAACTTCGGCGACCGGTAAACCATCCAACCGACGAGACCAACGGAGAGTAGTACCTCGCGCCACAATACCTATGAAAGGTCAATAAATCAAAGCATTCCCTAACGGCCAAACTAATGATCAAATAACAAAGAGCACACACCTAAGAACTACAGCCAAAGGCACACAAACAGGACTGGCTCAAGGGACCTCCCGACACTACAGCCGGTATGTCTCGCCTAAAAGAGGCTTGAGACTCCCAAACTATAACCGGAGGTAACATAATCAGTTATAAGGGTTCCCAGACTTCACTACGTGCACAGGTTAAATCCCTATATAACAGGAAACTGTGTTGTCCAACCCCTACCTGACTCAGGATACGTACAGTATAACCACTGCAAGCACCCTATGCGATACCTAGGTAAGGAAACTAAGGTCACCAAAATATAACCAATGCTCAGGCGGATAGTCACAGTTGGGATCCATCGTATGGGCAGGGTAGCTAAGCTCGAAACTCAAGAGGTACAGATCCCTCAAGATCACCCCTACACAAACAAATCCTAGAAATATCTCCCACGTTTGGCCAGTATTGGAAGGCTATCTCCGCAACCAACCTCCCATGACCTCATGCTTAACTCTGGTCTGAGAATATATTCTTGAGAACACTAATGTATATTATGGAATTCACCACTCCCTGGTCAGACACATAATGTTTCGTCTAGTAGTCTTGGATTGTTAACTCACAATGATCTATTCCAAGACTATAAACCTATACTAGTTGGTGCACCCTATAAAAGAAAAATAGTTCTAATCAATTTTAAGATTAAGTGTTGATTTTAAATCGCTGTAATTACTCAAGGATATGGTTTTGAAACTGATGATGTATAGGACTCAATAGTATGCACAATCGACAAACTCTAGACTCATCTATCAATAAAAACAATGCCACTAAAATGACAATCAATCCAACGGTTTGAAATAAAATGCAATTATTTTAAATTTCAAATGCACAAGCAGATCCTAGATGAAAGCACAAGCACTCAGATGCAAAATGCAATACGGAAAGCAATTTTTCTTTCTCTTATAATGGAAAGGAAAATGCAAAACTATGTTTTTGTATTTTTTCAATATGATGAAATGAAAAAATGCAAGCGAAATCTACCTATTTGGTTAAAGAAATGCAGAGCAGATCACTAAGACAACCCAGCAAATCCCAAACAGTGAAACTCAGCCAATGCAATGAGCTAGAAAATAAAAAATGGTGATAAACTAACAATGCTCAAAACAGAGAGAAAGAAGAATTTCTGGTCACAAACAAGGCATGGAACAATCAGGAATCAGGCCAATTAAGAGTCAGGAACACTCAAAACCAACCCAGCAACAACCCAAGGCCATAAATCAATCAAACCCAGAGTTGTACGCTACTGTCGAAGGAAAAACTGCGGGTAGATGCGAGCTATAATGCAGACAGAGGCAAGTAGACACAGGAAAAACTAAGCTGACCCGCATACAGGGAAAGGCAAATGAGCAAACAGAGAGTCCAATCACCCAGAAAAAACTTGTTTTCTATAGTATATCCCAAAGGCCAAACAATGACACAGAAGCTCGACACACAGCAACTCTAAATAAGGACAAATGCCTAAAAATCCCCAAAAATGGATGTTCTCCCCAATGGAGTCGCCATTTCTATTACGGAGAAAACTTCCTATGGCTTGGGGCAGACCACAACAGACAGATGACTACCATAAAATGACTCAATTCCCAATGCAATGCTATATAAATGACAATTCTAAGATAATGGAGAAAAGACCAACCTTCAACTGGATGTTCGATGTAGATCCCCATTGAGCTTTCAACTTCTACACTTGAACCTACAAATTAGTCTCAACAACAAGTACAAGCAAGTGCATATAATATGTGAAATACATTAGCATAATCAATAGCATGATCCCTGATATCATAAGCAAATACAACCCAATGTAATTTAATAATATTCACAACATCAATTGGACGAGAAAATGAGTATTTCCATTAATAAATAAAAAGAAGTACAATATACGGCCTCTTACTGACAACCAATCTGAACCAAGAACTGGGTATCTCCACTTGTGCCTCCACCATATCAATCCTCCATGTAACGGCAAACTCAAACTATGAAAGGAGTTTGGAAGGTGAATATAAGGGATTCACGACTAGGATCAATGAGTGTAGACTCAAGTCACAGAAAAAATCCACTAGAGTTATCTTTCTCTCTCTTTCTCCTCCCTTCCATATGCCATAAGAGCTCAATATATAGCCTTCCAAAGGTAAGTGAAAGGACACATTGAGGCGTTTCAGGGAAAATGGAGGACCAAAGGTCACTCTAAGACCACTTTTTGGGAGTAAAAATAATTTTCTAATGATTTTTACCATTTTACTTGGTACCCACGGGCTATAGTGGAACAACTCCCATGTACGTTGGCTATAATGGGACAGCAAGTGTATAGGAATAAAAATAGGGAAAAAGTGTTTATGAAGGACATGAAGTGAATCTGAGTCAGTGAAATGGATTCTGAAGGCCAAAGAATGTTGATGCTCACAAGGTGGAAAATTAAGTTGTAACAATTACAAGGTGTTGAAGTCGAACATGGTAGAAACCAATTGATTACCGATCAATAATGTAAACCATTAACAAGTGCGAGGGAAATCACCAATGATGACAATGATCCCCAATGTATCATAGTACATTCCTGAGTGTGAAGAACCTGCAATAATTAATTAATGAAAACACACGAAATAGCAGAAATAACAGAACTCGGAATCACTTTTATATTGATGGCAGGCCACTTCGAGGGGGCAACCTCCTTTGAGCAATCTCAATACAAATAACTTCACCGTACCTTCATTGGTCTCAATACAAACTTATATACTAATTCTAGGTTCCAATACCATGTGTCAATACAAACCATGGGCCAATACAAAATATGGATCAACAATTACTACGGGACGACTTACAAAGCATATGCGTCCAACAACAATAATACAAACTATGGATCAACAAATACTACGGGATGACTTACAAAGCATATGCATCCAACAACAATAATACAAACTATGGATCAACAAATACTACGGGATGACTTACAAAGCATATGCGTCCAACAACAATATACTAACAAAGTAAATAGAAGTGTTGGCATGGGTTCCTAACATCCCCTCTCCCTTAGAAAAATCTTTGTCCTCAAAGCTTTAGATGTGGAAATTGATGCAGAATATGAAGGAGTGGTCCCCTTGTGGCATCGTTGGGTTGCATTCCATCCCACTGACGCCTTTTGAGTTTTAGGGAGGATTTCTTGGAAGGCTGTAGACAAAGAAGGACCATATCAGCTGCGTGAAAAGTGCACTCAGAACGGTGTTGATCGGTTTGTTGTTTCAGTTGAATTCTTGCCATGTGAAGATTGTCCTGCAGAATGAGAAGAATTTGATCGCGGTTTCGAAGAACCGAGTCAATTGCCTAAACTGGGGATCTGTTGAGCGTGTATGGAAGAATAACTAGCGGTGCCTGTCCATAAACTGCTTCATATGGTTTCCTTTTAGATGTGGTATTGTACCACTGGAGTGCTTCTAGTAAATCCATAGAAATAGATGTCCACATCTGTGTAGGGATGGGAAAGGGTTTGAGCAGTCCCAAAAGGAGTGTCGTGTCACCCTTGTTGACCTGGAAAGTATCACACTCAACCACCATCTGGTGACTTTTCATTTTTAGTCCCTGCCAAAAGAAGTTACATTGTTCCCGTTCATAGGTTTTGAGGAACCCAGAGTGCCCTGTCGATGAAGAAGCATGGAGTTCATAGAAGAGATAGCCCTGTTGAACAGATTGCAACCAATTTGGAACAAGCGGAGAAATAGCTGCAAGAGAAACTGGGTCATCAAATTGGCGAGAAGGAGCATCTACCACCATATTATCCTTACCCTTCTTGTAAGTGATCGCATAGTCATAACCCATGAATTGGATAACCCATTTCCGGTGTGCTGGTGAGGAGACCCGTTGTTCCAGAAAATGTTCCAGACTCTGGAGATTAGTCTTGATGCAGAAATAATTTCCTAGTAGGGATGGCTGCCACTTCTATACTGCATGCAAATTAGCCATCATGTCCTGCTGAGATGTCGATGCGGCTAGATTCTTACCGGAAAGGTCTCTTGAAGGCGACAATCCCACTGGTTCAGCAAAGACACCTGCATATCTATCCAAGGAAGTAGGGGAGACCGTTGATGGGTGCATCTAAATGGAATGGAGTTGAGCGATGACACCATGTGAATTCTTCTTAAGGATCTTTTCCAAGCGATGTGAACTAATGATGCGGAGAGACCCTTGTTGTAAGCCCTTAAATTTGTGTTGTTTCCCATTGACTGAAAACTGCATTCAAAGTTTAGCAAAATCCCATAAGATGGGGCCAAGTGTGCGTAACCATTGAACGCCCAAAACCACATCACATCTGCTGAGGGACAAGGAAAACATGTCAAAGCGCATGTTATAATCTTCCAGAGAGATACGCACATTGTGACACTTTCCCTTGCAAGGTAACGTGCCCCCATTGGAAACCATGACTTCAAAGTTGGAGCAAGGATGGACAAAACAATCAGCATGTTTAGCGATCCGAGGGTCAATGAAGTTATGAGTGCTACCAGAATCAATGAGTATTGTAAGAGGAAGCTTCTTAAAGTAACCCCTGACCCGCATTGTTTGGTGGGTGGTGACGCTAGATAAATCGTGGAGAGATATCTCTGGTTATTCATTTTGAGATGGGGGGGTCAATAGGAGACTCTTGAATGTCGACCTGATCATCCATTGTATCTGGAGCTTCTTCACCAATTTTAGAGACAAGCGGAGAATCCATATCCAAGAGATAGAGCTTTTGTTGAACACATCCATGTCCCCGAGTGAATTTCTCATCACAATTATAACAAGCCCTTTTTCTGTGTGTGCCTGCATCTCTGTTTTAGACAAATGCTTGATAGAAGTTGGTTGAGGAGCTAGTGGGATGGGAGGTCATTGAGAACCCATATTTCGGCAAAGAACAAAAGTGGGTTTGGAGCGTTGTTGGGCTGCAATATTGTCTTCTACCAACTTAGCCAGCCCTAGGACTTCCATCATTGTGTTGGGACAGAACATTTTAACCTCTGACCGGATTTCATCCTTCATACCACTGATAAAACAACTCCCATAGAAGTCATCAGACAATCCTTCTGTGTGATTGGCTAGTTTCTCAAATTATGTCTAATACTCTCTCATAGTGCCAATTTGATGAAGTTTAGTGAGTGCTCTGGTGAAGCCATCAAAAGCACTAGTACCAAATCATTGCAAAAGGAGTTTCAAAAATCTATCCATTTTGGCTTGTCATGAGCCTTGATGTACCAACAGTACCATTGAAGGGCTTCCTGTTCCAAATGAAAGGATGCAAGTGGAACCTTTTAGACATCAAAAGTATTATGCAGACTGAAATGTTGTTCTGCACGATATATCCATCCAGTCGGATCAGTACCATTGAAGCGAGGAAATTCAAGCTTCGGACCACGGAAATTGCTGGAAGAAGAGAACCCATTGGCTGCAGTTTCTGATTCTTGTTGTCGGTTATTGTTCATGGCTGAATGTTGAAGATGGAGGCTGGGAAATTTTTCATCCAAATCTTGGAGTTTGGTTTGGATGGTTGCAAGTGCTTTCTCCATGGTTTTTTCTCCTACGCGGGTGACAACCATAACCAGGAGTTTTTTTTTGGGGGGGGGGGGGGAATGGATAGAAAAACACAAACAAAAGCTTATTTAGTAAAGGGAAATTTGGATTTGGGAAAAACTCAGATGGGTAATTGGGGTTTGACTAGGTTCTGAACACTTTCTGATGGACAGGGAAGCAAAAAATGGGGATTTCAGAAGCGGGGTGAAAGAATGAGAAAATTTGTCAAAGAAGGACAAAGAAGCAGAAATAGGGAATGAACATGGTGGCAAAATTTGGAGGTGAGTGGGTGAAAATTGAAGAAGTCATGGCAAACCCTAAAAATAGACAACTGTGAGATTTCTGGCTTTGGGAAGTAGAATTTGGGATAGGTTCCTCAGGAATGAAATATGAAAAATGGGATTTCAAGGATGTCCGGAAAGTTTCAAGGGAAACGGAGTTAAAACAAGGGAGAGATGGCGAAAAAACAGAAATTTTTTTTTTTTTTCAGAAATGGATCTGCAACGGCGTGGAAGGGATCAAAACAATTGGATCTGAAATGGCGCGCAAGGGATCTGAAACAGCTGGATCTGAAATGGCTGGATCTGAAACGGCGTGGAAGTGATCGTCAACAGTTCAGCTGAATATAGATATGGACCCCAGGTATGTTCGGCTTCCTAACAATTCAGAGGTTTCACTCGGCCACCAATGTTGTCTGACGGCTTGCGTATTGGAGCAATACCCCTCACTCCACGGCTCAAGTAAAACTGATAACCGCTTTGCCACAAACGACAACTCTTGGTTTACCTCACGGGTGGGAACTATTCAATCAAGTAGGAGTCGTTGCCCTTTTCGCTGGCAGGTCCTCTCAATGGTCCAGCTACTTTGGGCTTCCTATGGTACTCACAATCAGTTTTAGGGCTTATGCCCAAGTACTTCCCACAGTTAAGCAGATAGGGATTATTCCCAGATCCGAACTTGCAACAGATGCGAAAAAAAAAATTTGGCAGAAATTCCACCCAACGAGCCCAAGAAAGTGCTCTGATACCAGATGTGAAGAACCTGCAATAATTAATTAATGAAAACACACGAAATAGAATAAATAACAGAACTTGGAATCACCTTTATATTGATTGTAGGCCACTTCGAGGGGGCAACCTCCTTTGAGCAAGCTCAATACAAATAACTTCACCGTACCTTCATTGGTCTCAATACAAACTTATATACTAAGTCTAGGCTCCAATACCATGGGTCAATACCATGTGTCAATACAAACCATGGGCCAATACAAAATATGGATCAACAATTACTATGGGACGACTTACAAAGCATAGGCGTCCAACAACAATAATACAAACTATGGATCAACAAATACTACGGGATGACTTACAAAGCATATTCATCCAACAACAATATACTAACAAAGTAAATAGAAGGGTTGACATGGGTTCCTAACAATGAGATGGCATCGAATAGTCATGGAATATTTTGATCAGAGTTCAATGATGAAAACCTACAGTTGAAATCGAAGAAAACTACCATTAAGGCATACAGGTACTAAGGTTGGTTTCTAATTTTCATTCCCGGATGATGTACTGATGTTGACAAGAACAAATTCTCTGAAGGAGGGCCATGATGAATCCCACATCATCGACAGGAAACTGACATAGGAAAGTGATGTGAAGTAATGAACCAGATGAGTATGGACTGACACATGGATGTAAAGGCTGACAATATTGCAGAGGCTAACTCAGGTAAAAACTTCCCTTGAATATCCAATGGCATGAAAACAAGTGACTTGGAAGCATTGACCCAACGAGGCACAGACCAAGACATAATACAACATTGAATGAGGCAATCTTCGGATGACCCAAAGGAGTAGAATGACTCATGGAATTGGCATGACTCAGAGACAAGCAAATAACCCAATTGTATGATGAGATGAAAACAGGTGCCATGTTCAAAGGCAACACAAGCTTCCATAAAGCTTTCTAAAACAAACTCGGCTTATTTATTCCCAACCCCCATCATGCTTGATGAGTACCTCTTTGTTTTTTTCACGATATTGAGGAGGATAACAGATGCTCAGTATAGCTCATCCTTCGGATGAGTCCAATCTCACATGTTTTACGAACCTGGGAATGGAGGGGTTCAGTCCCAAAAGGGTCCTTCGATGTTTGATTTTACAAGTCCAAAGAAGGGAAACGCAACGATTTTTTCATATTTAGAGAGACTAAAATAATCTAAAGAAGACTCCTAATGGTTCTTTTTCGTAAAATTTAGTCTCCTCACCTGAAAAAGGATAAAACAATGTGAGAGAGAACTCTTCTAATCATGATTGACTAGAGTATTCATTTTTCATAACTAGTCTAAACAGTCTGAAAAAGGGATAAACTACCACCGGATAGACATCCTTTCAAATCATTTTATGAGAGTGAAAGAAACAAGTTCACTCAACAATATTTTCATGTTTAAGGAGCCTAAAAAGGGCTTAAAAGCAGGCTCCAAAAATTTCATTTTTCATATATCTAGTTTCACGAGGTCAAAAAAGGGATAAACTATCGCTCAAAAGACGAATTTGTCATGGTTGGTAACCTAGTACGACAAAGGTAAAAAGTAAACTCAACACAGTTCCTTTTCTGTAAATAGTCTAGCGAGAACGGATAAATAGATGAACCTATACTCGATAGACACACCTTTTTAACTTAATTTTAACGAGCACGAATATGGTATCAAAAGCACTCAAAAAATTTTGCATGTTTGAGCCCAGAGAACGAAAAAGGAAAAAGTAAGCTCAATACATCTTTTTCATGTTTTAACTAGAGCATGAAAAAGTGGAAAAAGTAAGCCTCAACAACATCTTACTGTTTTTAACAAGCTCGAGTATAGGTTGGAAGAATGCTCATGGTATCTGCTTCATTTTTTAACGAGCTTACAACAGAAAATGAACTATGCTTGAGATGATTTTCATGGTTTAGTGAGCTCAAAACCAAAAATAAACTATGCTTGAAAAGACACCCATCGGCAGATGTTTTCCGCAACATTATATCCAAAGGTTGGTACATACCCCCAACATGATTTATAAAAGTATGCAACTTAACTCCAACATTGTGTGGAGAGGCTATCGAGTTGATTTCAACATGATGTCCAGAGGTTGAATACATGCCCCCCATGCTAGAGTTTTAGGTTCTTATTCTTCTGATTCATCTTCTTCTGTTGAGTCAAATTCTTCACCCTCCAATCAAACTCTATTTTATCTAGTGCCTTTTCCCTTGAAAGGAATTGCTATTTGGGAATATATTTAACCTCTCTAAAAACAACATCCCAATTGTAAATAACCTTCTTGGTTACTAGGTTTTGAAGTTTAAAAACTTTCACACCATCTTTATAACCAATAAAGATACATTTTTCAGTTTTATTATCTAGCTTACTCTTTTTTTCCTTTGGAACATGTACATAAGCATTACACCCAAAAAAAAATAGATGTTTAAGAGAGGGTTTCTTACCAATCCATACCTCGTGTATAGTTTTGTCAACCAATGATAATGTGGGTGATCGATTTACCAAGTAACATGCAATATCCACTACCTCTACCCATAATTATTTGCCTAACCTGATACCATTGAGAATGCTCCTTTCCTTTTCCATCAATGTCATATTCATTATTTTTGCAACTTCATTATGTTAAGGTGTGTATGTAGTTTTATAGCTTGTTGTTATGCACCTTTTACAAAATTCCTCTAATTAATTTCCGCAAAACTCTCCACCATTATCTATCCTCAATACCTTTAATTTCTTCTTTGTCTAATTCTCTACAAGAGTCTTAAACTCTTTAAATTTATCAAAGACATCAAATTTATTTTGGAATAAATAAATCCATGTTCTCCTTGGGAAATCATTTATAAATGAAACACAATACACAGATTTACGTAATGATGGAACATGCACATGTCTAAACACATCATTACGTATTAGCTCTAAGATTTCATTTTCTCTTGTAGCACTGGATGAAAATCTTACCCAATTCTATTTACCATATATTATATGTTCACATAAATCGAAATCTAGTGCGCAATCATACATAGATTCATCCATACCTTTACCATATAATGCCCGAAATCCCTTCTCTCCAATATGCCCCAGTCTTTTATTCCATAGGATTGTATTTTTTCCAAAGACGGTAGGGGTTTTTTCTTCTTTATTTCCACCCTTAGGAACAACATAATTGTTACAACCATCGGTGATAGTGCTTCCCAACAACTTGTATAGAGCTCCATGCCAAACTCCCCTCATTAAGACCATTTCTCCTTGAACTATTTTACATGTTTCGTTTCCAAACGCAAACTGT
The DNA here is from genome assembly GCA_027924585.1 of Larix kaempferi. Lineage (NCBI taxonomy): Eukaryota > Viridiplantae > Streptophyta > Pinopsida > Pinales > Pinaceae > Larix > Larix kaempferi. The sequence goes on from BSBM01000883.1 coordinate 982,525, forward strand.
ATGCCTACATCACTAATATTATCGATGGATATCAAGTTTCTAGCCAACTATGAAATGTGCATAATTGTAGGGAGAGTTCTAATGCTTCCATACTTGAGCAACATCTTAACTCTTCCATGTCCTATGATTTTGGTAATCAAGTCATCCTCTAAGAAAACATCACCCCCATTGTACTTCTCATATTCACAAAACCACTCCCTATGAGGAGTCGTATGAAAAGAAGCACTTGATTCAATAAACCATACACCATGATCTAAATGGGTACTTGTATAATATAGGTACACATTTCCTCCTTATTCTAAGGAGGACTTCACATCTATGGAAAAGGAATCATCAAATCCCTTCCCTTTATCAACATTTTTAGATTTGCAATCCTTCTTATAATTCCTAGATTTACTACATTTACAATATTTCCTAAAACAAAAATCCCATAGATTTAGATCTACCTTTATATTTAGATCTCCCCCCCTCCTCAAAGACTTATTTTTATTTATGTCATGGGCACAACCTCTCACAAACAAGGCATTCATGCTTTGACTATCCATGGTTTTCCACCTCATTTCCTCTAATAACAAGGATGCCAATATATCCTCAAACTTTAATGTGGATTGAATAGCACTACCACTTGCTACAATCAAATTATCCCAATAGTTTGGCAAAGAACAGAACAATGTAATACACTTATCTTCTTCCTCCATCTTAATATCAATTTGATTTAATATCAAGAGAATTTGTTTTACCAGAGTATTAAAGACATTTAGATGGTCCGTCACTAAGTGGTTATCATCCATCCTAGGATGATACAACTTCGTTCAAAGAAACAACTTTTTTACTAGGGAATTTTACTGATATAAACTCCCTAACTTATCCCACAACTTATTTGTGTTGTCTTCTCCAACGAAATTCAACAACACCAAATCTTATAGACAAATTCAAATCATGCTTCTCGCCTTTCTTTCCATCTTCTCCCTATCTCCTTTCTCCATAGAAGTAGGTAGTGTACCTGGATCCATAACAATTTCCAATTTGATGACAATCATGGCTATTGTGGATTCTTCGAGACATGAACATGAATTTCCACTATTCTCGATCTACAAGAAAATATTCCATCTTAAGCTTACATAGCTCAAAGCTATGACATTTAAATTTCTCAATCTTGATTCTATAACTACTCACCATTCTCCTTCAACACATAAATAAATACCACAAATATCTCACTAAACCTAGTTTTATCACATACCCAAGATAAACTCGCTTTATCAAACGATTCGAACCCTTAGCAACAAAGACATCCTCTTTAAGCCAATAATTGAGATATGATACCACATGTAAGTTTTAAACTTGTGGAGCAAAACGATGCATACAGATTGTTAAGAAAAAACAAAAATCAATCAATGGCGCGTACACAATACAGATAGATTTACCCTAGAAACCCTTGACCAAGGAAACTAAAAACAATTAGAGCCACACCTCTCTCTTTCTCATCATATTTTCTTAACCATTCACAATACAATATTTAGGTGTTCCCCAACATACAAAACTCACAATACAATATTTAGGTATTCCCCAACATCCAAAACCCTAATCCATTAACCTAAATTAGATTACAAGCCCAATCCCTTAACTAGGATTAAATTAAACATTTACAAAAAAATAGCCCAATTGCATTTGGGGGGATGATTAGAATCTTAGGGGGCATATATTCTAAGTTATGATGTAAAATTCATAATAAAAGCCATATTTTTTATTAAGTGTAAATTGAAAAAGGGGAAATGATGAACATGTAATTTATGGAGTCAAGTAATCAAAGTTGACATGGTCAGCAAGAAACCTTATAAAAAGGTAGTAGGGAGAGAGTTAAGATTGGGAAGAAGAGGTCCTAAAATTGGCCTCATTGCATGTAATGGTTCATATGAATAGAATCATTCTTCTCTAACCCACTCTTGTATTTTTATGGTGTATTTTATTTATCTATTTTTGCCAATGTTCTTTCTATGAATTTCAAGTCAGGTTTCCATATTTCCTCTCTTCTTCTCTTGGAATTCAAGCCTTCCGAATCTCTACCCTCAAGATTTGGATCATTGGCATCATAGCAAGTAACCACTCCATGGGATTGAGGGTTTGAAGCATAATTTGGGTTCAAATATTTGCAACAATATCCAAAATCCTTTTAGTACTCTTGGAGTCCATTTGTTGGACCATACATTGTAAGCATCATAGTTGGTCCACATGCACTACATGGTTTTTCTACCCTAGAATCTATGTTCACCGTTTCAAGGAAATCAGACATGGATTTAATTATATCCATTGGTCTACAACATTTTTAGAAACTTTGCAGGGTTTCTATGTTGCGCACGGAGGTTCCATGATCTCTACAATATCCCATGCTCCTCTATAAATCATTGGCATCCTTTGTGGTCCTCTCCACTCAACACTCTTACATCGAACATTATTTCATCTTCATACACTCATGGCATAACTTAATTATTATTATTTTCATATTAAATATTAGACAACCTCATTCCATCCCTTTCTCAACCTACCCATAGTTGTATGACTTCCATATAAGCACAATGATGGATGGATTGGAGGTCAACCCTCCACTGCAAAATTTAGACAGATGTTGCAACCTCTATAGGGTTTTTAGAGGGTCTACCATATCTCATCGAAGAAAAAAAATTGTTAACTCAAATGGGTATTTCATGGAATTTGGTTTTGCTTCGTAATTTGAGAGATTGTTAATTGAAGCTCTTCATGTATTTGACCCAAAGGATCAGTGCACCTTGAGTTTCAATAGAAATTTTCTCACTCCTTGGGATAGTACAAAACAAGTTCCATATAATGACTAAAAAATATTTTTGATTGCTCAAATGGGTCTTTGACGGAATTTGATTTCATTGCCCTTGGGCAAAGTTATGAACAAATTTGCAACTAAACATCAACTCCACCAAAAGTCAAATTTTTCATGAGTTTTTTTTTTTTTGGATTTATTAAATCTCATTGTAATTTTATTTTTACTTATGCAATTTACGAGGCATGTAGAACTCCCCAATTTTATAATTCAGGACCAAGAAAAATCTTGCCATCGCCATCTAGGTTATGGGGCATCCACAAACCCAAACTTACAAGTAAACTACACAAAACCCTTATTTTCATTGGAAATTGACAAATGTAAACATGTTGGTACGATTCATAACGGGATCTTTTTTTTCCTGGTGAAATGAAGGGGACCATCATATTTTAAGGAGGGGGGTTGATTCGAATCTTAGGGGGCATATAGTCTAAGTTCATATGTAAAATTCATAAAGACATATTTTTTTATTAAGTGTAAAAGGAAAAACTATGGACATGTAATTTATGGAGTCAAGTAATCAAAGTTGACATGGTCAACAAGACACCTTATAAAGAGTTAGTAGGGAGAGAGTTAAGATTGGGAAGAAGAGGTCCTAAAATTGGCCTCATTGCATGTAATGGTTCATATGATTAGAATCCTTCTTCTCCAACTCTCTCTTGTATTTTCATGGTGTATTGCAATTATATATTTTTGTCAATGTTCCTTATATGAATTTCATAGCATATTTCCATATTTTCTCTCCTCTTCTCTTGGAATTCAATCCTTCTAGATCCCTTCCCTCAATATCTAGATGAGGGGAGTTGTCCCAAACCCCCACTATGTAGGATGGCGCAACCCACATGCAAAGAATATAACACATACCTAAGATTTGCTTGGTGCATATATTTTGGATAATGTAGATGAGGTCCCATTTTGGAATTGTCTAGCCCGGATATCAATGCTATTCACTCTGCCTACAAAAATGGTGTAGACATATATAGATTTAATGGGTTTTGGTCTACAACCACTAATTTGTACTAGTAGATTCATACATCTTGGACAACAAAATGTGAGATTACCCACTGTTCAAAAGGTTTCTTTATTTTATAATTTCAAAAACAATGATATATGTCATAAAGTATTGAATGAAGGACCCTGGTTCTATGAAATATTTGAACTATTCTCAACATTATGATTCCTAGAATTTGACCTAAATCTACTATATATGACCATAATTTATATATGGGTCATATTGTTTAGTTTTCATTTTCATTTTTGAAACTTACCAGCTTTGGAGGACGTTGGGAATAAGAAGGAATATATATCAAAACATATATTGATAGAGAAAAGGAAGGATTAGCCACATATGTCCATATTTGTTTTGAAGTAGACCTCAATGAAGGCACACTAGATAAAATGATCCTTAAATGAAAAAACTTCAAGTGGACACAAATTTTATATTATGAGGACACAACTTTCCGATGTTAGCTATGTTAGCAAACATGGCATTTCCAGGATCCTTTTTCATGGGCTCGACCCTCCACTCCAAGAAAGAGGGGACCCAAAAAAAATTCTAAGAGCTATAAATCTCCTAAGTAACCTCAACCCCATGATACAGATTTTGAGGAGGATTTAAAACAAATGTTAGATTCAAAGAAGGATGAAGGAATTGATGCAGAAAATATGAATGAGGGAGCTCCCTCTCTAGATGATAATAAGAAATTGTTCAATCTATAGAGATTCCTACTTTAGGGGTTGTAATATGCAAGGATGATTCATAAGGGGGAATGAAGAGAGCGCATGAAATAGAGAATTTGGACTTAGATAAGGTGCAGGTTCCATCGGTGACCTCTAGGCCCTCTAAACATATTTGTAGGTGGTTGCAATAGATCCCTTGCAAGTAAGGTAGACTTAGGTAACAAAAAAGAAAGGAAAGAAAGGGAGGATTGAGGACTACTTCAATTTCCAATTCTTTGTATTTCATTACTAATTTCTTATTTGGATGATTATCTATGATTGCTTTTAGAGCATAATTATGCATAACTTCTATGTGTACCTAAAGAATGTGATTTCCATTATTTTTAATGAATTTGCAATTTTGTTCCTTTAAAAAATACCTATTTTAAGAATTTTGTAATAGAAGTGGATACACATTCGTAAGTTCATACTCTCTAATATGATGGAAGCATATACATTTTAATATAAGGGTTTTGGTGAGATATTTGAACTTTGCATTTGCATTTCGAAGATTTAAATAATTCATTATAAAGACTTATATTATATATGAGTTTCACCTAGAGATTTGAACTTTGAATTTTCATTTCAAATATTTGAATAATTAATTATAAAACGTATGTTATTTTTAGGAAAAATGTAGACAATACTTCGTAATGTGGTCATTTTTTTAAATAGTTTAAACATTATACAATTTGGATTTTTTCTAGCTATCATCACTAGAATATGACTATATAATATTTGGTTAAATTGCAGTTTTTCATTGTTGAAATTGCATTTTTGAATGCATAAATGGATTCAAAACCCTCAAATACCTTGATTGCACCTAGATTGTGCAATCTCAATAACTAATATATCTACAATTCCAACAATTCCTTTTAATTTATGGTCAACTTACAAATAGAAATGATTAGAAAAATGTGATCAGAAAAAAGAGTTCCAAACTTAATATGTTTAGACTACATATTTTTCACTTAACATGGGTGTTTCAAATGTTTTAATGTGATAAAAAAAAATATTATAAATAGTTTAAATTGATAAAAATAATAATAGTTTATATCTACCATATGATCATCTAAATCACTATTGAAGAATTATCCATTTTGTAAACTTTACTATCTATCACACAATGAGTTCACTCATTAGTGAAGAAATTCCATTCTATAAATTTCAAAATTTTACTGGAAAAAAATGTACACATGCACACAGTGTCTCATTGTGAATTCAAAACAAAAATATATATATTTAAGACAAAAATCACATTGTTTGTTGTAGAATGAAATTGCTAATAAAATATTTGATAAACATTGTGATAGATAACCATGTAAGCTAGTTTCTAGGGGTATCTTGGTTGTTAAAAGCCATAATATCCTACCACTAGCATGGGTTCAATTCATTTGGTGAAGCTCAATGAGTTCAATGGAAAGCAATAATAGAGATGGAATTGTGTGGCTAGGTCCTGAAGGGTGAGGCATACCAGTGTACAATGAGAGGTTTACTACAAATTCCATACATGAATGTGGAAAACTATTCTCGGATTTCTAGAAGGGGGGGATAGTTTCCTTGAAAACAAATATAAGCATGTAATCTTCCAAGATCATATAGAATTTGGATCCTTAATTAAAAGGTGTCTACTATTAGGATTCACTATCATGAGTAGTTAAGCATAGACAAGTCTTCAACACCCATCGTAGCTTTTCTCTGTTGTTACTACTCTCAAGAATACTCACTTATGTTATCTGAAAGGTTCATTTGTCGATACTAAATTGAAAATTTAGAATTGAGATGCTAAAATTCAAAGTCAATCACAAAATACAAGCTTTTGAGTTCATCCAAATTGTTCTTGATGACATCTTGTTGCTATAAGATTCTATATAAAATGTTATCATTATAATCCGGAGCTCTATATTGAGAGCATGAGGCCATTTACCAAGGCCACATTTGGGGAGTGTGAAAATGTGACTGAATAGTAAGTTGTGATTATTAAGTAGCTCCATGATGAAAAGGTTCTAGCATGAATACTCTCTTGTATGTATGATAAAAAAAGTCAGATACACCTATCTTATATCATCTCAAGTGGCATTTTTGCTATTGCTATTAAAAAAAAATTATCTTCCTTCTCAATCGAGATAAATTGCAATTTGATATTGTTGACCTCATTTTGGGGATATCACAAATGATGAAAAAGAGGTTGAAGTGAGATTTCAAGGTGGTTAAAAAATTGGAATTAGTTGGTGCTTAGTTTTGTGTTAGTGGGTAAACTTTGGAATGCAGAAATTCACTGAACCAACTAGGCAATGCCTATCTTATCACCATGAATCTTAAGAACAATTTTGAATACATTAAGTTGTGAGTGACTCTTGGAACAAAATTTGATGACCATAAGAAGATTTTGGATCATCAAAGGAAAACAAGAGGCACTAACCGTGCCTCATTTCAATACTAGTCTCTTCTTCTCTCCTCCTTGTAATATGGTATGTGTTGGTACCTTAATGTTTTGTTTCCACATTGTGACTAGATAACTCATGGATATGCTTCATATACTTTTATTTGAGTGAAAGGATATGAAAACACTAGGATCAATTGAGGTATACATCTGAAGTGGGTTTGAATAGGTGATTGATTTAGTTTGGGAAGGTTGGCCTTTTGAATTGAATCCTCTCTTCTTTTTCTCGGTATATCCGGATAACAAGCACCTTATTTTGCAAATCCATAGAATTTCTCTAGGGATTTGTTGCAACACAGCTTTTGTGCTTATTTAGTTTACCTATCTTACATTCATTTGGTTATTATCCTTATCTCCCACATTTCAAGTATTGTATTAGTTTTTAGTTTACTTTATTTCTTTTTTCCTTCTTTCATTTTCACTTTTCATATATTTACAAAATCGCTACTACAATTTTGACTTTTAGGGGGGGTTGTCTTCTGCCCCCAAAAGTCACTTTTGGGGTCAGTTTTGGTTTTATAGGTGGTCTTGACAAAACCACCCCCAATAGCACCGATGCTAAAAATCTAGGCCTTTAGGGGTAGTTTTGGAAGAGATCTAAACTGCCCCCAAAAGTGACTTTTGGGGATGGTTTTAAACTGCCTCCTGTAGATAACTATGGGGGTGGTTTAGAAAGACCCTAAAAATCCCTCCTACAAACCTTTGGGGGCAATTTTAAACCCGCCACCACCTCATAGATACCTACTGGGGTGGTTTTAACCCCCCCCCAAAAAAAACTCCCTCTTCCAAACCTTCGGGTACGGTTTTAAACCCCCCCTGTAGATATCAAACGGGGTGGTTTTGAGCCCCTGTAGATATCAAACGGGGTGGTTTTGAGCCCCTGTAGGGGTGGTTTTGAACCCCCTCTAAAAATCCATCTTAAAACCCTTTGGGTGTGGTTTTAAAACCCCCTTGTAGATATCTATAGGGGCATTTTTTAACCCCCCCGATAGATACCTACGGGGTCAGTTTTGAACCCCTCCTAAAATTCCCTCCTGCAAACCTTTACGGGTGATTTTAAGACCCCCCCTCCTCATAGATACCTATAGGGATGGTCTGGAACCCCCCTAAAATTCCCTCTTACAAACCTACAAGGGAGGTTTTGAACCCCCCTCATAAACTCCCTCTTACAAACCTACAAGGGAGGTTTTGAACCCCCTCTTATAAACCTACGGGGGGGGTCGAACCCCCCTCGTAGTAACATACAAGGACAGTTTAGAACCCCCCTTGTAGTGACATATGAGGACAAGTTAGAACCCCCCTCATAGCAACATATAAAGATAGTTTGAAACCCCCCTTGCATCCATTAATATAAATCAACATAAAAAATATTTTATTAGAAATACCAATGTCGTAATATCATTAGGGCATAGAGGAATCAAACCACCAACCTCCTGCTTGTAAGGAAAGTGCTCTTCCATTGATCTAGCACCCTTTAAGAATTAGGGAGAGGAGCAATAATAACACCCAAATTGCATCATTTTTAATTCTAAGAAAAGACAATAAGATCCAAAGACAGCCATGCTTAAAATCCAATTTATATTTCCAAAGACATCTATGCTTGAAATCCAATTTATATTTCCAAAGACAACCATGCTTAAAATCCAATTTATTTTTCAAACACAATAATAAGCAAAAAAATATACCTCGTTGGAGATTTGGATGAAGTGCTTGAAGTAAAAATCCAACTTGGGACTCAAAGGCTCGAATGGTTCGATTTGGAAAAGTTGGGTGAAGCTCTTGTAGATATTCCACTTAATAGTAGAATTAATTTCCTCCTTTAGGGGGAGAAGGTGGGGCAGGGAATCAAGTGAGAAGGTGGTGCACTCTTTAAAGGGAAATTAAAATACACCTTGGATGTGGAAATTGCTAGCATAAACATTATGAGGTATCATATGGTATAGTCAATTGTTAACGAGCATAGGGATTGGACCCTTACTGAGATCACCTCTATATTGCCACAAAACGTTTTTATGAAGCTTCTCAAGGAAAATCTCTTATATTCGGTGTAGGTAGCATTATATATGCATCTGAAGAACGTTATTTCATCTTCAAATATGGTGTTGGTAGAGGATAGAACAATTTTGCACAGCTTTGCGATTTGTTCATGTTAGTCTTATATTTGCATTTGAAAAAGGGTATAACCCCTCTTGACATCTTTGGAGACTCTCGTTTTGTTGTAAATTATATAACAGGGAAGTGCCAGCTGAAAACTATCCATTTACAATCTATTTTGGATGAGACTTCGTCTCTTTCTGAGGATTTTTCCAAATGCTTCTATAACCCATGTCTTCTGAGAGCATAATCAAGAGAAAAATCATTATCAAATGTTTCTTTGACCTCACTGGTATATGATAAGGAGGCATCTTGTAGTGCTCAAGGATGGCATCACTAATTTCATTGAATGGATAGTATTAACAATATAGTGTCAAAAATATTGAATTCCTTTCGAAAACCATGAGAACGAAGGCCTCGTAGTCAATCAAGAAGACAGATTATTTCACTTTTGAGTCTGAGCCTACTATGTGAGTCAAATTTTTTATAACTGGTGAATGAGTCAAAGTCATTGATTTTAGATTGGATGCAAGTTTTGGGCAATTTTGGTGGAATGGGTACCTCTTCCCTAGACCTAGAACCTTGGAACATGTTTCTTGGGAAAACAATGGGGTTTGTTTGGCTATCGGGTAAATAATGATTCAAGACCAGCAGAAACATTGGAGGCCAATAATTACTAACTAATAACATTGGAAGTTTAGTAAGGATACTCTATTGTTTTGAGTTGAGCTATCACTAAGCATGCTTCTAACAATGTATGCCTTCTTTGAGGATTCTAGATCTAGAAGACTTGATATGCCTAGTATCCTAGATTGAGAGACCCTCTCCAATTACTTAATTATACTTTGATTCCTTAACTGCAATATGCTCCCCTGGTATATAAATAGTTATGCATTTACTCTAATAAGACCCAGTAAATTGTTTGAAAGAGAATATGCTTGTGGTGCAAGCTACTCTATGAATATTTCTCCCTTGGATGAGCTTTTAGGATCGGGGTCAATACCCTATTGCAAGATATTGAAATGGAATTTTATAGTATTACTCTTCTCTCCCCAAATAAGTTATTGAAAGATGTGAATGACTCAATGTGAAACTCAGTAGAGGAAGTTATCTTCCTACTGTATATTGTATGACAAAATGTGATAATTCAATATACTAACAAGTTTATTTCCCTGAACTATAAACCTTAAAAAATGAATATTTCATAGTCTATGTGGAAGCCTTCCCACTCGCTCAATATTCCAATGAACTTGTAAGTGATTCTATTTACAACCTCATGAAATGTATCAGTTGTCTCAATAAAGGCATAAAATATAAGCTTGTCAGTTCAAAAGTGAAGGCAATGATCTGAGATTTACTTCCAATTACAGTTTCTGAACCTAGGGTTTAACTAACTATAGGAGATGGATTTTGCAAGTCTCAATGATAAAGAGTTTGACAATGAACATACCCAATTCCTATTAACATAAGGTTACTAGTGGTCCTAAATATAGGATCATTAGTCTCCACAATATGTATTATGTGCATCCATTGTTGATAGTTGTGTAGCCAAAGATGGAGAGAGGCAGAGATAATCACCATACAAACCATATCTATGACACACACACACATCATTTTTATTCCAGATTTTGATTGCATAAGACTAACCTTGTTGAGAAACGACAAGATATTATTGGTAACCGAGTAAGCAAATAATCCTTTGTTGTAGTTGTTGCCAATAATACCCATGTAGGTTTCTTATTGTGACTAGGAGATTATGCGAGGATGGATGCATGCATTTCATACAGAGATAAAACAATAACTTCATACTAGGACAATATTTTGGCCTCCAAACATTGATTCCTAGGTATTGCAGGCAAAATTGTCACTATTAAAGCATTGATAACAATAAAACCATTGATTCCAAGGTCTCAAGGCGAATTTGGGGCTTTATTTTCAAGAGTCCAATAACCTTAGGCAAATTTAGGGCTCCAGCATGAAGAATCCAAGAATCCCAGGCGATTTTGGTACTCTGTTGCAAAGAATCAAAGTGTTAGTGTATAATATTGACTTAGGTCTTACACCTTCATATATTGCCTCCTGAGCCCAAGAGGTTATCTCACCCAGCAGTCATGAATGTTGATGGGTAATTGGCTAGTTGCATGCCAGCAAGTGCTTGGTTCAAATACCACTGGGTGAGGCATACTATTCTACACCGACAAGATTACTTGGGATGCCATCCACCAAATGTGGGGAAGCATCCCTTGGGTTTCCCTGTGAGGTTTTCCTTGGGAATATTTCAAAAAATATACTCATAACTGCCCTTAGGTCCATGGTTATTTCATGGTTTCGGTCTTTTTGGGGAAAGACAGATCAAATTGCTTCAGAAAGGGTCAAAACACAGTGTAAATGAGGATCAATGCCATCCTCGTCCTCCTCCTCAGTAGTATTATAAATGAAAATAGTATTACTTTATCTTTTTTAAACCTTACTTTGAGGAGATCAATTGCTCTTAACTTTGCTATGTACCCTAGTAATTGCATCACTAGTAATTGCATCTATTGTATAGATTTATTTCATGTCGATGGCACTCTCCTTTATATGTGGATGGTAAGGTGCACCTTTGATCTAGTTAGAGCAAGCAATTTCTAGCCCATCACTTCGAAGTAGTGTGAGTCCCCCAATATTTCTATATTTCATATATGATTCATAATATTTCCCATTTTTCTGAATGTTTCGTCTATTTTCTTAATAATTCATGGTTTTACTGTTGTTTGGATTAAACCTATTGTACTATATTCCTGTGGATGGCATCTCCTTTATATGTGGATGGTAAGTTGCACAATTTATCTAGTTAGAACAAGCAATTTCTATCCCATCACTTCAAAGCAGTGTGAGTCCCCCAATCTTTCCAAATTTCATATATGATTCATAATATTTCACGTTTTTCTAAATGTTTGGGCTATTCTCTGAATAATTCATGGTTTTAATATTATTTAGATTGAATATGGTGTCCTCTTTTCTTGTGCCATCTGTAGCATTATAGTTGCGGTCTCCATCTCACCTTCTAGACCTTGATAAGGTCTGGTAGAGATGGATCAAGCGACCCTCCAACTTGATAACCCTGCAACTTGATAAGATAAGATAATTTTATTAATGTCCAACAAATGACCATAAAATGTCACTAGGATTTCTAGGAAAGAATCAATACACAGTGGGACTGCAAATACAGCTCATATAAAGGCATATCTAATCTACAAGACCTAAAGTCTAATAACCGATAGTAAGATACAATTATGGGAACCTCAAAGAAACACAATCAAAACCTCTTGCAAGCGGATAGAGTAACACTTCTTACATTTTAAGTTCTTAATGATGTGGTGTGCCCTTCTCCTTTCTTGAGCATTTGGGAACTTACCACTGGTTGTACTTTAATATACTTTTCTTTCAACTTAATCAGCTCCCAATTTAATTTCTTAAATAATAGTGGGATGCACAAGATCTTGTCCCCTTGGTACCTACACAAAATGAATGTATGGTGAAGTTTACAATCCCATTAGGCACATTGGCTATCAGTGGACAATACTATAGCATTTCCTTATGCTTGGCCCTTGTCCACAATAACTTTGCTAATTTTTCAAATTAATAATATAAAGAGATAACTAACATTGAACTGCATTTTGTTTTTCCTGTCTATTCATAGACGACAATCATGAATCATGATACAAGTAGAAGCCATAGAGAAATTATTATGAACTAAAGCTCCACAAGGTGATAAGAGGGTGTGCTTTTCCAGTTTCTATTGTAAGGTATCTATTATTGTGTGTTGAAGTGGTCAGCTTCAAAAATAGTTAAAAGTCTGCCACCTAAACATTTTTCATTACATCAACCCAGGTCCATTCATACCAAAATTAAACTTGCTGCAAGCTATGTCAAGACAAATTACAACCAACATGAACTGCAATATAGCTATTTGATATGTATATAATATAAAACAAATAAAATAGCAAATAACCCTGAGTTTGTTCAATTCTTGCAGCTTCAAATTATTATTGCAAGCACTCATGAACACTCTTTTTAGGCTCCCTCCTCCAGGCAAAAAAATGCATCAGTTAAACATGAGAAATATGCATCTCCTTACTTCAGTAAAGAAATAAATAAATTTGAACTACCACTACTAATGCCCTCAAAAAAATGATTTCATAACAAGTATTGATAAATTGCAAAACAAAAGGTTGGATGTTATTATGAATAAATGTTAAATAAAATAAAATTCCACAAACAGTGCAAACAAGGTCATAGGTCAATGCAAGGTTCATCAATAACATGTTTGCTTTATATAGCAATAATCTAATTTCCTAAGTAAATTTATAGACAAAATACAACAGCAGAGGTATGCTTTGAATTTTGATCTAGTAGTTGCTTCAACACTCCCAATTTCTACCTCCACTAAATGAACTATTTTAGTCCCTTTGGTGTACTTTGGTGGTCATATAGATAATATATAAAGGAGAAGGCACAACAACTAAATAAGGTGTAATCTATGTGAGGAAGAGAAACGAATGTTCTTATATCTTCTTTTTCAAGAGAATTATTAAATATGGATTTGGCATACAACCCTTGAAACCCTTCACGGAAAGAGTAATCACTAAACCCAAATCTGGATTCAAAAGAAACATTGATCCAATCAATAGAAAATAGAGTCAACATCTAATACGGATAAACTATTTTAGAAATCAAGGGCAATAGTTAACCACTTCATCTAGTAGCAACTTTGGATGACAAGGTTCAATGTTATCTTTAACCAAAGAAAGAAAACAACCCAAGTTTCGTTGAAAGGAAGGTGCACCTATTGTGCATCTAACCTTGCAATGTGCACCTACTTGTTGCACATCTTTTGTGACCTTCTACGACCTATCTCTACACTTAACACAGCCCAACTACGCTCAACATTGCGCATCAATATCTACTCAAAGGAATCTCTCACCACCTTTTTCATCTAGCTACACTAAATTGCCTAGCTTTTTAATGAGGGAGGTGTTAGGACTCAAATCTAAAATCTTACAAGAACCTCCTTGAACAAACTCCATCATCCCAATCACTGCTTTCTTTGCTTATGTCTCATTTGTTGATGGCTACAAGAAACAAGCAAGGACCTAAGATTCTTTTGAAACAAGACATATGAGAACACATACCTCCTCTTGCTCTTCAACTAGTAGACCTACCTAAGAAGGCTCTTAAGGTGTTCCAATTCTCGATCTCCTAACAAGTCTCATCTCATCTCTCAACACAAGCTATCTCCTCACCTCCTCCCCAATCCAAGACACCAATGTGTCATCCCAAGTTCTTTTCAATGACCTCAAGAATTAGGAGAGTTTCGATGGATGCAAGGCTTTCCCCCATCTCTAATATGGACACAGGGATTTCCGCCATCCCCTTCCCATTCTACACCTTTTGATGAGGTGTATCCTTTTATCTTGTTATTTCTAGGGCTATGTGTTTGTTTATCTCACATATATTAGTTTACCTTACTTTACCTTTTAGATTTTAGCTTATAAGCGTTGGTCTAGCACTCTTATAGTTTTTCACCAATGATTGTACTTTTGAGTCCCATTGACCTACCTTTCTAGTCACTCATGGTCATTAATAAAATTACCTTAATTTGATATTATCTACACTTGGGTTTGTTCTCCCCACTATGCCCTCATCAATGTTCTCACTCGATTGCACCTCACACCATGCAACAATCTATGTCATCAAGTTTGTTCACCCGACTCCACATTCACCTCTATTCCATTGACTACACCAAACTGTGTTTGCACCTTTCCATTGACTCTTGCCTAGTGTTAGCTTGTCCTAATTTGTGCCGTACATCCCCTCGACTCCAATGTCTTCTATAGTCCCTCGAATCGCTCCATTCCTTCAATGTGACTCCATGGTTGTAGCACCATGTCAAAGACTCACATAAATACAAGAGGCAAATAATGATAGCAAATTAAAGAGAAAATGTACTTGGACAATATATTATTACAATACTCAAAAGATTATTAAATTGTCATATTTATTAAGTGGGAGATGTACGTTGAGTACGTTACATAATTCGCCAAACACTTGGATCACCTGATTAATTATTATATTACTCATAACTAACATTTAATTATAACATGATTACATTACTACATGACTTTAAAGTAAAGTACACTACAAAAACCCCGAAGTAATTAATGAACATCATATAATTTATTTAACACTTTTTTGTACTTGCAACTCTCAAAAATGAGAGTTTTATTACATAAATAAAAGGTTTTCTTTATCGAAAAAATGAACTTAGTGTAACGTCCTAGGCTATACTCAAATTTTGGTACTCAGTTGTCACATCCTACTATAGTTAATACAACTAATCAAACACTCAGATTTGTCACAATGAATGACCATTGCTCAAGTAATTAATTGCTTACTCAACCAACAAGCAGTTTGTTCAGTCTTGTATAGAAGCACGGACAAAGACGTGATATCTTATTGCATCTATTAATATGTGTGGATAACCTTCTTGCAATGCCTATGTGCTGATGAAAACCTTTTCTTCTTTTCTAGCATTGGGTAAACTCACAAATCAAATGAATCTTCTTGAAAATCAATCTTTGGCTAAGGTATCATATATACCTACTATTTTTATTTGAAACTATACTTATAAAATTGTCATATATTAGATTAGGTTGATCTAATACAACAGGATTGCCCTTTGAGAAAATATGAATTCAAGGAAAGCACATGATATGCATGATATCTTTAAAGTGCTATTTCATGGGTTTAGAGATAAAACAAGAGCATAAATATAGTCTTCTATCTCGGGACATTTTATGCCAAAAACCCTGCAGACTTGCAGACTTGCATCTTGTGGCAGTTTGTGCCAGACTAGTAAGTAGCCCTCCTCCTCCAGTTCCCAGCAGTAGGCCACCTCCTCTAAACAGAGAGACAATTCGAGGCCAGATCCAACTCTTCCAACTAGTCCTCTATCCAGAGAATCTTTCAGATTGGGCAATAGGATAGTTGCACGTTCAATAGGGGCTCAGCCCTCTTTTATGCTCAATTCATGAAATATTCTCTCAAGCTGATATCTGGTGGTTGCAACAGTTTTTTTATAATATACCCCTACAGTAATCACCAAAACAGGACCTGTTGTGGTAGTAATATAAAGTTTTCAAACAATGAGAAATGCAAGCAATAAATTCGCCAACCTACATTCTTGAAGCAAAAGGATCAACATGAAATTTCCATTTACTTTCCTCTTATAATATCACCTACTTTGTAATTTCTAATAGTCAGAAGTCTTATGCATGTAAATTTAATATTGGAAGGAGTTTTGTAATATATATGGGGCTTTTATATTGAAATCTTGTTTTCCAAAAGTCATCCTGGATGAATGCAAATGGATTTGGTTATAACGTAAGATTATCTCTGCAAACATGTATATGCACCGGTAACTATAGGTAAGATATTCAGCATGTAAAGATGAACCCAAGCTCCAAATATTGATAGAGTTTTGTCCTTATAAATCATACCAAGTTAACGACTCTTCAAAATCAAGAAGGGGACAAACCATAATCTTATCTAACCACAGAATGTACTCTGGAAACCGTTGAGTACTTACCAGTACATTTACTAATAAAAAGATCATATGCAACAATTGTGTAGATGCTCTTACCGACTTTGGTCTTCAATAAACAATTTCAGCGAACCATGTCTCTACTATCAAAATTCTAAATAACATAGCAGAGAAGTCAATCACCCAGCCAACAATGTACCAACATAAAAATGCAGAGGTCTAGGCAAATTGAAGGTTGCAAAGAATCACTCTGTAGCAAGGTACAACTACACTAAGAGACATTCACTGCTAAAAACTCTCAGACATTGTGGTTTTGTCAAATTTGTAATATATTAGACTGAAAACGTATATTTTCCAGTTTAGATGGAATTGGGCATATTTAGTTGATTGATGATAGAAGTGGATCATCGGTGTCTTACTCTTCTAGTATATAGATGGATGAGATAATAGAAATACTTTCATTTAAAAATGAGACAAACACTACTCATCTTGTCCATAGAGTTTTGAGAGATAGAAGCATCTCTAGATCTCGTGCATTAGAACCTAGGGTTCTAGATCCAAATTCATCAGGACAGGACAACTGTTTTTTCGAGTAGAACCCTTTGCTATGTAGAATTTATGGAGCTCTCTTAGTACAAGTGCAAATCTTATTGCAACTTGTGGAGCTCTCTTTTTGGGTTGCAATGCCATCAAATCTTATTTCAACTTGTGGAGCTCTCTTTTTGGGTTGCAATGCCATCATTTACTAGCTTGCATGGCTTTCATTTATGAACTCTAATGCCTCTTGCATGGGCACGATAATCTAATGTGAACTTCCTAGTTATATGTCTATGTCTGGGGTTTGGAGCCTCCTTACTCCATAGTTATATTACACCAGTCCTATATATCAACAACCCCTCACTCCTCAAAGAAATTATCAGCCTCATGTAGCATACGGATCGGAAATTCCACCAATATTCCCGTTCAACGTCAGCCATTGTTGTAGGGAATTGTAAACAATTGAAGACTTCCTCTATTGAATTTACGCTACCACACAAATAAAGAACTATTCTAGGACCATAACGAGCTTTGGAAATTTATTTAGTCTACAGGGGATTCCTTCCATTTAAACTCTCTATGTCAAACACATCTCTAGCACACAACAATTTATTTCTACAAATAATTTGTAGACAAACATTTCCAGATTTTATTTACTCATCATTCTTACTAAGGTTCTGAAGAATATCACTGTCATGGGCAATGGGTTGTGCTGCTGTGCAATAACAAAGTTCCATCCAACCATAGGCACTCTTCAAGCACTTAAGCTCTCTACTGAGAGGCCACGCACAAGATGGGAATTGATCTCCACAAGGTAAGGAATTCTCAGGATTTTTACAACCACTGAGGCAATGGTTGTCTTCAACCAAGCCTTCTGCTGTCAGGATTTTTACCCTCCATAAATTACTGCTTGCATAACCACCTACGTTTTCTTCCCTTAATGCCCGAGTTTGCATGCACATCCTTCTCCTGCATGAGCATGCATATCTCTTACTAGCTGCTACCTCCTCAAGTGCACAAAAATGGGGTGTATTCGAATGTGATTTGGGGATATTGATGGGCACAAAGTCCCCATCCCTCTTCCAAGACCCCCCCCCACAGAGCTCGAACTACCCTTCCTACTTTATTTCCTCAACCACCTGCTGAAGTTCATGTTAATCCTTTTGCTTCAAGAGTGACATTCAAGATTGATAGAATTCTATCTATCAACTAGCCATATCACCAGGATAGATAAACCCTGAAAAGAAAGATGACTTCTGGCCACTGGAAAAGGAGATCAAAAGCCACTATACCAGGCTTTGGATGGATATGAAGCATAGGCTTTATCACTAGTTTTTATATTCTATCTGCTCTCTAGTTCTGTCAGATATGTATTTAGTTTAGCTGTAGTTGAATGCTGGCCAGGCCTAGGCATCAACTGATGATGGTTGTATGGCCATGATTATAATTTATTTTTCATTAAAAAAACCATGAACCAGAAATATTGAAAAATCATATTTCCAAAGATATTTTGAATGGAATTTTGGTTTTTACATAATTTGTTGATGGGGAACCACTTCCAGAGGTGGTCTAGATGTTGTATTGATGTCAGTTGTTGTAATGCTGCCATATTTTGTTATGACCATTTTGTGGTTAATCCAGGTCTAGTTTTGTATAAACATGTGTTGGGTAGTTGAACAAATCTGGTCCTTTTTTCTTGATTTGTATGGTATCGAGTTGGTTGGTTTTTTATCCTGGTTGTGTCTCAAGTATGGTCTTGGATTTCATGCTTTTTTGTATACTTTGATTCTTATGAATAGCAATTATACAGTTTTCTTCTCAAAAAATACTCAGAATGCCGACTACTACAACAACAAAAAATTAAGATTTATATGTTTACGAAAAAGTTGGGATTTTAGGGCCAGACACTTTACCCTTTTATATGTTTTAACTATTTTTTATTACTTTTTTAAAAATAGTTTCTTAAGAACGATTCGCCAACCCAATTCTTCCGACAAAAATACCAGAAATAGATCTCAAGTGGATCTTCCAGTGCCTCCAAACCAGAAATGATCCCGACTAGATACAGATTGACATAAACATTGTTCTTGGATTCCTCCCGACATGGATGATGAGATATAAATATGACTCTAACTAAATATAGCTAAATACATGAAAACAGCACAAGCATTTTGGAAGAGGAATCACAACGACAAGCCCCACCTCCTGACTACTTAATTTCTTCTACATTTAATCGATGGTTGGCCAATTAGTTTTCTCCTACACGTTATTAATGGTTGCACAAATTTAGCTATTTATAAATAATACCTCTGGCAGACTAGAAAAATAGATAAAGCGAAGACACATATAACACATTAAAAGTATAATTGAGGAAAAATTGCATAAAACTTAAGATCACGTGCTAACATGCTTTAAAAGTAGAGAGCTTTCCTTGACGATATTATTGACGCTTCAAAGGTGATGAATCCATTGGAAAGAGCTGTTGTTTGATGTTTCTACTACAGGCCCCGCCTATGGAGATGGTGTATAGCAGATGAAACATCAAGGTAATCTTACAAGCTCTTACACGTGCTTGTAAATAGAATAAGTTGAGAATGCATGACACTGGACTTTAACAAGAATCAACACTTCTTAAATTCCACAATGGCAAACCCCTCAGAATTCACGGCTAACAATGAGATAGAAAAAATTAGAAATATTCAAATTTCACTGACTTCTATCTTGTGTCTGAAGGATCTACAAATGCATCTGTAAATCTAATCAATGATACGAAAACCAGTTGTATTTGGATAACCAATCAATGTAGCCTGCAGACAAACACCATTAAGTTAGTACTTAACATTTCAACTGCAGATCATGACCAAAAACTTAGCTTGCATTTCTCTATGATTCACTTGGTTTATTTAGTACTCTCGTTAGATTACACATTCTCAAGCAAGGGTGTACACTGTAGATATTATAATAGCGTCACTATTTTAACCAATTTTCTTGCAAGCATGTTCAATTAAAATTATAATAGCGTCACTATCTGTGCTGGAGCAGGCCTGCAAGCCATCAACCCAAGCTTGTTATTAGCTGTATGACTTGTCAGCTCCACTAAAATGTCAACTTTGTCTTCTCTACCAATGCTTTCTACGTTATTCTCATCAATTCCATAAATATCTCACCAAAGCCCACATTTCTTCAGAACCCTCTCTAAACCTATGTGTCTTTGCATCTGCCTGCAACATAAAGTAATACTATAAGTTATCAAGCATTCAATAATAGATTGACTTATTTTAGACTTCACACCAAAAAAACAGAGTATAAATCAAGCTACAAAATTCTTAACCAGCTAAAACAATTTTCATCAAAGACATAATTTTTACTAACGCACAATTAAAAATGAATATAAGATAACAAGACTAATACTAAGTTATAGAGCATTCTTCAGCAATAAAACCAAGTATAAATCTAACTACGATTTCCTTATTCGGCTAATACAATTTTCATCAAAAACATAATATTGCTTCCTTGGGAAATAATAATGAAAAATAAACAACAGTTTAATCCTTCCAAGCAGAAAGAAATGAGCTCGCATGACAGTCCTTATCGGGAATATTTACTTGCACAATTAAAATGAACCGCAACATACTTCAAATAGAATACAATAAGGCAACACCAAGCATAGAAATAAACCAAAATGGCAATCTGTAGGCCATAGTGGTCAGAATTTGCAATTCATCAGAAGATGAGCCTGATGATATTGTGCTTGGTTTTCATGATGAAGGTGTTGTCTCAAGAAACAGGTCAATGGCAAGAGTAAGTGTATTGCTAAAATTGTGTCAAAAGGTTGCCGGCAACGTGTTCTACCATCATCACTATCTATACATGCGACAAGTTCAACACCAAAAAGAGTCAGAAGGAGGGTAATTCAAAGACAATCTCCAAGACTATCAAGTACAGCCAGGGCCTTTGCTGCATAGCCCCAACTATCAGTATCTTCCAATATAGCCGAGTCACCTGCATATGCTTCCATACTACCTGCTGGATGTGCAATAACTCTTTCTCATCAACGCATAGTGCAGGAAAGAATACAAGCTATGCATGAAAACTGGAGGGCACTACAAAGTGGTCAGCTACAGTTTTCTTCACATCATTTGTGCTTTAGTGATATGACACATGATGGATCCAGAAACGACACATTGTCTGCCCCCAATAACTGCATCAAAGAAAATACACAAAGGTCCAATAATCAAACCAATATTGATAAGGCATGGAATTTGATGGATCGTGCAAAATCATTGGGAGGTAGGGATGTAGGTTTTGATGATTGCCGGAAAGGAAAAAACTTTCATCAGGCTTCATCGTCTTCTCAGGTTAAAGGAGGATCTCCTCAGGTTGGGCAAAATACAAGTTTAAGGACATTTTCTGGTCCAAATTCAAGAACAGGTAGCACACCTACTGTCACATACCCCAATTTTGCAAAAATTATGTAATTATTTCATTATATTCCTGAGACATTATGTTTAATTTAATGCTAAGTAGGAATTGATGACTCAGCAGAGTCACTAGAAATGGAATGTAATTCAGAATATTTATTTTTAATAAATAAATTATGGAGACAACAGCATGGGAGAGCTGTTAAAAAGAGGTTACTGGTCAAACTGGTGGATGGAACTAGGTGTTAAGGCAAAAGACAAGTGGCAGCATCTTCAAACACTTCCTAAGTTGCAGGTGGCAACTTCCCTATATTTGGGGTCATGATTCCCCAAGGAAGTGGAATCAGAGCAAGTGGCTCATTAATGACAGTTAACCCAACAAAGACCTAGGCAATCTTTTAAATAGTACTCAATGAACAGAGCTGGGGGTTCGAATTGTTCTGAAGGGAGAATACATTCAGGTGAATGTTATTCAGGAGTCCCATTGAGGAGGAGGGAAATATACAGTAAGGAAGTTGTTTGAGAGGAATGCTGCAGTAACTTGGTTCCATTTTAGCTGTTTGGGCTGAGTGAATTATTTTGCTGCACCTAGTTCCATCCAGGGAGACCAGAGCAAGCTCGGGGGTCCTGAGAAGTGCTGTCTGGGCACTCTCCAGGAGTTGGTAGGGAGGAACAGCCTCCCATTGCTGTTGTTGTCCATAGCTTAAACAGGTTCTGCTATTTATTTATTTATGTTTATTAAGTATAAATGAATGTATGTGGTATTTATCAGTTATATGTCTGAATGGTATTTAGTTTAGTAAAAGTTAGAATCTCAGAATATCCATAGTTAGATTTGGTAGAGTTACTGTGTTCATCAGCATCCTTAGTAAGAAGTGAATATTATTAATTAGTCAGCCAAACTGTATTCATTATAATAGTAATATTTAAGTAGTAACCTATTATTACATTTATAACAGTGTATCAACCATATATTCAATACCACTGTGAGACTTTTAGTATTAGTTTATTAATACAATTATAAACCTAGTTTAATCATAATTTTTGAATAGCTAAGCAGGGTTTACGTATAAACTATTTATACTTTGTGTAAACAAAATTTAATATACAGACATAGGAAACCATAGTAATTAAACAATAGAAAATACAGAATTTATATCCTAGTCAACCACCGTTACAGGAGAATCGTACTCACAGATAGGATACCCTAATGAGGGTACAAACCCTAGTTAAATTTTAACAAGTCTTTACATGACAATCAAATTATTAATACACAAACCCTAGTTAACAAGTTAACTATTCATTACCTATCAAACAAAACATTGTGCAGAAACCCTAACAGAAAATCATCACAAAGATTTTATTCACAGTGAAAACAAACTAGTTATTGTATTAAAAACAGAAGAGTATCAAAACACTATCCAGCTCAATATCGAGCTTAAACGATATAGTATTATCTTTGCTTAAACTATCATTTAACCACAAAACCATAATCGAAACGACATAACAAGCAATCAAATAGAGTCACCACTGTAAATTTTGGATAGAGCCCTATCTTTTATTCAGCTCACAAATATCAACAGGGTTGAATGGTAATTGATAGTGTAAGCTTACGAACTAAATTTCCAACTGTAATTTAGTTCGGGTCAAACCCTATCAGCCCAGTTTGAACAAACAAAACCAATAATACGTAGTTAAGACAATGCTTTCACCTACAGCCGAGCCACGAATTCCACTGTATAAGCGGTTAAAAAAAAAAAACTTAAAAAAAAATTTACTTACTACTGTACATAGCAAAGAATTTAAACGCAGGTGATAAACAAACCCATGGCACGGGCAAAACTTTATAATAAGTTATATTATCAAAACCTGGGTGAAAACCCTGCAAACTTCGAGAAATACAGTAATGAACAACACAACGAGGCCACAACCTCAGACAGACTCACAGCCTTGATTTCCATCTTATACATTAACCTTCTGCAGAAAGACCCTAAGTACAAATGAAAGGACAAACAGTTACCATGTTGACTGAGGCCATAATCTACTCTTACATTACAAGGTAAACTTATCAAAGAACTCGTTACAGCGAACAATGCAAAACTAAACTGAGTTGAGAGACCCTGAAGTCGCCTCACACCAACCAAAACCCTAACCACCCTAACAACCAGCAAGGAGGAAAAGCCATGGTGAAACCAGGCTTACCCGATAAGAGCCAAGCGCCGAAAGTTGTGTCTTGTACACATTCAAGAGTGTTGAGCCCAGAATTGGCCCCTTTTTATCATCTTCAACCAACTTTCTTACCCCTGTCTTACACCATTTATCATGCCAATTAGACCTGTTGTCCTCACTTTATTTCCCAAAATACCAAGGTATGATTAATTATTGTTTTATCCTATTAATGCTTATGATTGTGATAATTAAAGTTGTGCATCTCTCAATTGTGCTAACATGTTACGATTTATGAAGGTAGTTGAAATAAATGGACTGCAGGAAGATCGGGGCTGAACAAGTCATGAAGGAAGGGATGTTCGTTGCTTGTAGAGGGATCCTTGGGGCTCGAATCATCAATCAAGACACAGCTGTGATAGGGCAGCTGTAACAGAATTCGTTATCTTAAGTATGTTGCTGCTCGAGTCTAGTTGTGAGCTGGAAGGACCGCTACTCTTGGGTCAATTAATAACCTTCTCATATTCGGATGTTTATGTTCTGCCACGCATTGTAACAACTAGTTATTTAGGGCGCCTGAAGATCAGAGATCTTCATGGCTGCCCGATTATAGGATTAGATGTTACGATTTGTATGTATAAATATGGGGAGTTGCCTCGACCCAGGGGTTGAATAGCAAACAATTAAATTATTGTATTAGCAGCTGAGCAAAACTATGTACTCATTCTTCTGTTAATATAAGGGGTTACTTCTGAGCTAAAGAGTTGTGTTGTTCAGCCAGCGTCTCTGTGTGAAGGCTGGGCCCGTCTTCCACAGAGATTGCTGAGTTAAAATAGGATTTTGAATCTATTATTGTGTGATGCTTTGTTCTTTCCTTTTGTACGCAGCAGCAATATTTATTGTGTGGATTTTTTTTCAATAAAAGATTATATTTCTGTGAGATTGGTGAATGGTGTAGAATAACAGTCGACTGAGTAAGGTTTGCTTTATACATTTCAATTGCTGTTATACACAGCTGTGTTC
Organism: Larix kaempferi; assembly: GCA_027924585.1. Lineage (NCBI taxonomy): Eukaryota > Viridiplantae > Streptophyta > Pinopsida > Pinales > Pinaceae > Larix > Larix kaempferi. The sequence goes on from BSBM01000883.1 coordinate 1,007,364, forward strand.
ATCTTACAGCTAAGTTGTGATCCCATGAGCCCTTACAATTTATCTTTCCTGTTGTGTGTTGCTTGATTTCCATTCTGTAATTCAATTTCTTAGAACAGTTGACTCAATCTTTTGCAATTGGATTTCTAGATTAATGCTCAGTTTATGTTTTATGATTTCCAGATTGGTTAGATCAAACAAGTGATTGTTCTAGAATACGAATGAATTTCTTTTCTGCAATTGTTGATTAGATCTGATACCATTTCTTATTGATGCATGATAGAGAGGAATTGAAGTATAGCAGTTAGAAGGCAAATGGGATTGCTTAGATTCTTGGGATGAACATGGATGATAGAAGATAAAAGTATTCACTTCTAATGGTTTGGTGTTTAAGCATATATTGTGCACTTATCCTTTGAAATAAAAAGACTTTCTCGGGTTGACGATAAATTTCATATGCTCTGTGTGTATTGGTAACAATTTATCTGCATATAGAGTGCTTGACATTTTGGCGCCGTTGCCGGGAAAGGATAAAAATTAAACACTAGTCATTAGTTGCATCTGATAATTGCTTTTAGTCAGTCTCTTCTTTGTTGAAATGATCTGCTTCGCATGAATACGAGGAGGGTAAAACGCGATCACCTCCCAACCCCCAAAACCCCACAAAATACTAACAGCGCAGGTGGTTCGGGTCATGGTCGAGGCCCACCGTTGGGTAGAAGAACATTCATCGACAATCTTGTTGACAGAACTAATTCAGCTACCAGGACTCGTCAACGAGAGACTCCTATCAGAAGAAGCCCTGCTGATCCTGGAGTGTCAGCATCAAGATCCACGGTGGAAAATACAGGAGCAGCCGTGATTCCTGCATATACCCCTGCTAAAGAAGGTACAGCTGATTCAGCTGTTACAACTGAAGAATACGCAGCTGTTACAACTGAGGTAAAGAACGCAGGAACGAACAAAGAAGAGGATACAGAAGAAAAAATGAATAACAGACATGAGAACGAAGAGGAAGAAGCAGTGGTACAATACCATCATGAAAATGATTCCCTGCCAGAAGGAACTATGGCTACATTACAATTTCCAATACAGCAGCTGGAAGGGACAGCTCCTATGAAGAACATCTCACCATCAGTATTGCCTCGCTTCCATGGCAGGGCGGCAGAAGATCCAAACGAATTCCTTTTTGAATTTGATATCCTCTGTCGCAGCTATGATTATGTCACAGATGCCCAAAAGCTGAAACTTTTTCCTGCCACCCTGAAGGACAATGCATTACGATGGTTCATGAGCCTTGGGGGAGGAACTGTTGCTAATTGGAATAAGATGAAGCAAGTGTTCTTGGAAAAATATCAAGAATATTGCAACACCAGGGATAAAAGAGAGGAATTATTCAAGATGGTGCAGAAGGAGGATGAAAGTCTGGAGGATTTTGTAGAAAGGCTGTTGTACAATGTGCAAAGAGTTGGGCAGACGAACATGGGGCTGGACGTACTCAAGATAATCTTGCTTAGAGGGATCAGGGATGATTGTCTAGACATGCTAAATCTGTTAGGAAAGGGAGATATCTCCAAGGAACCTTTTGAGACGATTGTGGAATTATGTAAGAGATACTCCAGGGGATCTTCCAGGAATAATAAGCGAGATAAACGAGATAAGCTGGAACGTGATGTCTTCGACAGAACTCAGAAGTCATCCAATGGAGGAGCTACACGTGCAGAGATAGGCAATCTCCTTGAAAATTTTAAAACAGAAATGATGAGCTCCATCTCTTCGGAGATTGATGTCCTGAAGGCCAAACAGAAACAGGCAGTGGAGGATCTCACACTAGGTGTGTTCTGTCCCCGATGTAGAAAGAATCATCCACTGAAGGAATGCCCTCTTGACAAAATACAAGTATGTCAGCTATGTGAGCTGAACCATGACATGAAGGAATGTCCTACACTTCCTCAAGTGAAGGCTGTCCTGCAGACATCAACTCCAGAAGTAGAATCAGCTTATTTCATTACGCAGAAGAAACCTTGGCAGCCTCGAAATCAAGGTATGCCTCCGGACTCGTTTCCATTTTTGAATAATATGAACAATTGGAGTAATAATATGCAAAATGTGAATACACAATTCCCTTCAAATTATGCTCAGTGGAATCCTTCTCAACCTGCAATGCAAAATTATAACTCATGGAGTCCTTGGACACAGCCGCCACATCAACCTACGTCATGGTCTCCTGGATGGAGGAACTTCCCTCTTGGGAACCAGTTTCGTCAACCATCTCCACCTCAACAGTCACTATATTCTCCACCATACCCTCAATATCCTCAATTTCCTCAATATCCTCAATACCCACCTCAGCTGCAGAATAATCTTGTTCCTAATATACCATTACGGCCTCAGCTACCTGCCCAACCTAATCCTAACCCGAATAATAAAACAGTCCATCAATTGGAAACTGTCAATATGCCGGCCTACTCTCTCTCCCCTGTACCTTGTAATGATATTCGTTTACGATCTGGGAAGATAATAGAACCTGTAATTACAGAAGATATTCCACCTTATGTGCATGAAAAAGGAGAGAGTTCACAGCATTCATCCGATCCGATTCCTATCATTGAAGGTGCTGAGCATCCCTTAGATGGGACGGCTGAAACATTAAATGAGAAATCAGATAATACACAGCCTACCCAGCTGGTAAGGCAACCACCATACCCTGAGAGACTAATGCTACCAAAAATAGGGGGGCAACCTCAATTCAACCTCCTAGGAGAGTTGAAGAATCTTTATGTTAAAATTCCCCTTCTGCAAGCCCTTCAAGATGTGTCTATTTATGCTAAAACAGTTCGAGACCTGTGCACTAAGAAACCAGGGAGGAAACCTAGAGATCCGCCCACTATTCATGTCATAGGGAATTTATCTGCTTTAATAACAGGAAAAACCCCCGTGACCAAGTATGACGACCCTGGAAATCCTACTGTCACTGCACATATAGGACAAACGCAGATACCCAACATGTTAGTTGACTTAGGAGCAGTGATCAATGTCATAACAATTGAGACTGTGAGGAAGCTTGGGCTCACTAATTTTAGGCCGACCCCTACCATTCTAGAATTGGCAGACAGATCCACCATTAGACCCGAAGGGATTCTGGACGACCTCGTCATCTCAGTAGATTCGTGGGAATACCCTGCTGACTTTTTGATATTGCAACCAAAATCACAGCTGGGGGGACATCCATTGATCCTGGGGAGGCCTTGGTTGGCCACAGCTGATGCTTGCATCAGCTATCGATCTGGGTCCATGACTATATCTGATGGTATGGAAACCAAAAACCTCACCCTGTATCCTCCAGCACGGCCGAGTCTAGAAGTTGAAACTTCCCTTTGGATAGAACAGGAAGAGGAGGAGGATGTTCAGCCACTATTAACAATAGGGAAGGCCCTAACTTTTAAAAACGAAACAGAAGACGATGCCATCAGTAATTTCATTAGCGAACCTGCTTCAGTGGATAAAGAAGTCTATCAAATCCTGAACATTACCCTTGGTAAGGAAGAACAAGAAAATCTTACGGAGGAAACATTGGTTGGTGATACAAACATAATCCCAGTTTTGAAAAATTCAAAAAGCATTCCTATTGAGGTAGAGCCTGGAAGAACTTTGAATATTAACCCTGATCTCTCCTCAGAAGAACAGATGCGCCTAATCAGTCTCTTGAAGGAACGCAAGGGGGCATTCGCCTGGGAGTATACAGACATGAAGGGTATCCCTTATAATCTGTGCACTCATCATATTTACATTAAAAACGGCTCCCGGCCTGTGTGTCAACCCCAACGACGCATGAACCCCAATCTGAGGGATATAGTGAAGGAGGAAATCCAGAAACTTTTGGAAGCAGGATTTATCTACCCTATTTCAGATAGTGAGTGGGTTTCCCCACTTGTAATTGTGCCCAAGAAAAATGGTAAATGGAGAGTCTATGTTGATTATAGGGAGCTGAACAAAGCTACACAAAAGGATCATTTCCCTCTGCCCTTTATTGACCAAGTACTTGATACCCTATCAGGGAAGAAGTTCTTCTCCTTCCTGGATGGATTCAGCGGGTACAACCAAATTCAGATTGCTCCTGAGGACCAAGATAAGACCACCTTCACTTACCCTTGGGGAACGTTTGCCTACAGGGTGCTTCCCTTTGGTTTATGTAATGCACCAGCAACGTTCCAAAGAGCTGTAATTGGCATATTTTCTGAATTAGTTAATGATAGCATGGAAGTCTTTATGGATGATTTTACTTCCTATGGCAAGGACTTTGAGGAAGCACTGGAAAATTTAAAGAAGGTTTTAATTCGCTGTGAACAGTCTCGCCTTTCATTAAGCACTGAAAAATGCCATATGATGATGAGCGAGGGAGTGGTATTAGGACATTTCATCTCTACCGATGGCATTCAAGTGGATCCTTCAAAAATTAAGGTGATAAAAAATATACCAACCCCTTCAACTCAGAAAGAAGTGCGAAGTTTTCTGGGACATGCTGGATATTACAGGAGGTTTATAGAAAACTTCTCCAAACTTGCTTTCCCTTTGTTTTCATTGCTAACGAAGGACGCACAGTTTGTGTGGAGTGAAGCATGCCAGACAGCATTTGATAAGCTTAAAGAGAAGCTGTCCACAGCCCCTATTTGAAGGGGACCTAATTGGACCATACCTTTCCACATTTCTTCAGATGCTTCTGATACCGCCATTGGAGCAGTATTAGGACAGCAAGATGGTCAAGTACCTTATGCCATCTATTATGTTAGTAAAAACTTAGCCCCTGCTGAACTTAATTATACTGTTACTGAAAAAGAATTCATTGCTATTGTTTATTCTATTAATAAGTTTCGGCATTACATTACTGGGTATCCTACATTTGTGCACACTGACCACTCTGCCATTAAGTATTTGATGAACAAACCTGTCACTAATGCCAGAGTAACCAGGTGGCTTTTATTATTACAGGAATTTGATATTACCATTATAGACAAACCTGGAAAAGAAAATGTTGTTGCTGATTTTTTATCACGATTTACTAACAGTGATGACAGTTCGCCTGTTGAGGATTCTTTCCCAGATGAACATTTATTCGCACTCTCAGCTCATTCACCCTGGTATGCAGACGTTGCTAATTATTTGGTTGCAGGAAAGCTTCCGCCACATATGTCTAAACGAGAGAAAAGAAAAATTATCCAGCAAAGTGCCAGGTATTGTTGGCTTAAGGGCCATCTCTTTTACACAGGACCCGATCTTGAGATTAGAAGATGTGTAAGGGAAGATGAGATCTTTCATATACTGAAGGCCTGTCATGATGAACCTTGTGGAGGACACTTTGCAGACAAAAGAATAGGGCATAAAGCGCTGCGGATGGGCTACTATTGGCCGACACTGTTCAGGGATGCTAAAAAATACGTTCAGTCCTGTGACAGCTGCCAAAGGATGGGCCAACCTAATAAAACAGATCAGATGCCTTTACAGCCCCAAGTGGTACTAGAACCATTTGACAGATGGGCATTGGATTTTGTTGGCCCTATCAACCCTCCTTCCAAACAGAAGGTTTACATTCTGGTGTGTACAGATTACATGACCAAGTGGGTAGAAGCTGTAGCTTTGGCTAAGGCTAATGACCAGGCGGTGATTGATTTTCTGTACAGTGAAATCTTTACCCGCTTTGGGGTACCAAAGGAAGTAGTCACTGATGGGGGACTGCAATTCATCTCACACCAATTTGAGTCTTTGCTCCGAAAGTATCATGTGCAGCATAGGATAGCTTCACCTTACCACCCCCAGGCCAATGGTCAGGTGGAAAGTACTAATAAAGTTATTGAAGCAATCCTTACTAAAACAGTTAAAAGCCATCAAAAGGATTGGGCTGACAGGCTTCCAGAAGCACTGTGGGCATATCGCACAACTTGGCGCAACACCACAGGGTTTTCTCCTTACGATCTGGTGTATGGAAAGAGTGTCATCTTTCCAATTGAATTTGAGATCAAGACCCTGAAAACAGCCACCGAAATGAGTCTAGATGTAACAAAAGCCCAGAAGAGAAGATTGAATCAATTAAATGAACTAGATGAGAAACGGTTAGTTGCAGTAGACCAGACTGTGCTGCTCCAGCAACAGAGATCCAACTGGCATGACCGATTCATCAAAAAGAAAATCTTCCGTGCAGGAGATTGGGCACTATTATACGACTCCAGATTCAAGAAGGATTTTAAAGGAAAATTACGTACAAGATGGCTGGGTCCATATTTGGTCGACAGGGTATTTGACAACGGCACTGTTCGCCTGGTGACCATCGATGAAAACCGTATACCATTACTTGCTAACGGCCACAGACTGCGACTATATCGTAAGCCCATTTCGAAAGATGCATTCATTTCACAAATTGCTGCCGATCCAGATTATCAGTTGGCACCAGAGCAGGAACTTTTCTCTGCCTTTGCCAATCCTTAAACTGAAAATCGTATTTGCTGTACATAAATAATTTCCTGCTGTAGCGTATAATTGTTGTTTTCTTTTCCTCTTTCCATTTGATCTTTTCGTTTGCTTTCATTTTTCAAAAATTTTCAGGGAAGCGCCAGGAGAACGACCAGTTTGGGCCCGTCAAGCGAAAATCTCCCTGTGCCGTCCTTGCTAAAGAAAAAAAAAAAATCCGGCAGCTGCGACATACTTTCCGGCAGCTGCAACATCGGCGACTGCAACATCGGCAGCTGCAACATCTTTTTCCGCAGCTGCCACCTCATTTCCCCGCGGCTGCCACCTCATTTCCCCAGCAGCCGTAAAAATCCTTTTTCCCGCCGCCGCAAATCCTTTTTCCCGCCTGCCGTCAATCTTTTCCGGCAGCTGCAACATCGGCGGCTGCAACATCGGCAGCTGCAACATCTTTTTCCGCAGCTGCCACCTCATTTCCTCGCGGCTGCCACCTCATTTCCCCAGCAGCCGTAAAAATCCTTTTTCCCGCCGCCGCAAATCCTTTTTCCCGCCTGCCATCAATCTTTTCCGGCAGCTGCAACATCGGCGGCTGCAACATCAGCAGTTGCAACATCTTTTTCCGCAGCTGCCACTTCATTTCCCCGCGGCTGCCACCTCATTTTCCAGCGGCTGCCACTTCATTTACCAGCCACTGCCACATCATTTTTTCCGGCAGCTGTGAACTTTTCCGACGGACGTGAATCATTTTCCGGCAGCTGCAATCATTTTCCGGCAGCTGCAACCATTTTCCTGTAGCTGCAACATCATGTCACAGCGGCTGCAACATATTTCCCACAGTCGTAAAACTTTTTCCGCCAGCTGTAATTTTTCCCGCCGCCGTAAAACTTTGCCGTGACAGCTGTAATTTTCCCCGATATCGTAAATTCTTTTTCCGGCTGCCGTGAAATCTTTTCCGGTGGCTGCAACTTCTTTCCCCACGGCTGCAACATTTTTTTTTTTTGGCGACTGCAACATCTTTTTCGGTGGCCGTGCTATCATTTTTTTGGCAACTTGCAGTGGTAACTCCAGTGTTAACAGAAGAATCGTTTCAAACCTGCTAATCATGGTGCTGATTCACCTCAGTTGTGCCGGCAAACTCATCATTCCGACCCCGAGGACGCGATGGTTTGTGTTTCACCGGCGAAAGAAATTAGTGCCTTATCCGAGTCATCATGATCACACGTCTGACTGTGCACGAGTTCGGCTCCGTGACGTCACCAACTGCATGCTCCACCATTTTCCGCAGCATTCCGACGCATAGTTTTATGAGGTATGGCTTTCATTTATCACGTGATTAAGCATTGATATCATTTAAACGATATTGGTCGTACCTTCACTCGTACCACCATTATACCTGATTAAACCTTTCCCTCGTACGACATAAACGCTAATAACTGCCACCTTCCCCAATTCGGCATGGAGATTTCAAATGCTTTTCTGTGCCCAACTTTCCAAATTTGCTCATTCGCTCAACGTCTCCGCTCAACGATTCGTGCATCCTCTGTGCTGCAACTTCCATTCTGGGATCCTGTACTCTGCGAAATAGCAACTTCAGCTTGCAGCCAGGACCATGGGGATTCCAGTTCGCCATGAACCTTTCAATACACGGGAACTCAGGCGAAACCTTCAAGTTCTTGCCATCTTTCAAGCTGTCGGCTGGCTCGAATTCTTTGAGCGATTAGACAGATTCGATCGAGACGCAACCCTGCAATTTGCCTTGAATCTTACCAAAACTCACTCCATGGTGTGGGGGCTGCGTATAGAAGTCTCTGAGATCATTATATCCGAGGTCACGGCCATCCCGATGGTCGGAAAACCATGGTTTAACCGACGGGTCCTTGCAACGGTTGCACGAGAAGAATTTTTACTTCCAGGGGAGCAAGTTGAAGCGTCCAGAAGAGGGATTGCACTGAACTCACTGCCGCGGCCATGGGACTAGGTTGTTGTCTTCCTCAAGAAGTACATTACTTGTGAAGGTAGATATCAAACTGTGTATAACTCTGAACTTCCTTTGCTTTCTCATCTCCGCCATGGCATTTTATTGAACATTCCATACTATTTATTGCATGACTTGCGTCATATGGCCACATTTGTTCAGTCTGCTAAACATCCACTTTCCTCTCTCACCCACCATGGCCTTATCAAATTAATTATTATAAGGACCCTTGCCCAACACCATATAACCTGGGAACAGTTCATAAACCGACCACAGCAACCCGTTCCCTTGCGGGTCGTCCCATTACAGCAAATACCGGTTCCGCCACTACAGGAGGTCCGGAGTTCCTCCAGTGAAGTTGGGGGGAGGGATGAAATGGGAGAAGAACAGCAATCAGGGGCACAGGCAGGACCATCTGGGGTGGGTGAAACCACAGTAGAAGAACAACAACCGCGGGCACAAGCTGGGCCATCTAGGGAGGATGAACCTATATTAGAAGAAGAACAAACAGGGGCACAATCAGAGCCATGTGGGGGAGATGAATCTCCGGCACAACCAGAACCATTTGGGGGATGAAACTGCATTTGAAGGAGAGCAAGGGGAGGCACAAAAAGAGCCATTGGGCGATGGTGTAGATGAAAACTTTGTGGAAAACTTAGATAACAGGACAGCTCCGACAGCAGAAGGTGAAATTGGAGCAGCATCAAATGCTGCGACAATGGAACCTGAAGATGACGGAGCCAGGGCAATGGAAGAAGACATTGAGCTGGTAACAATTGAGTCTTCACCTGAGTGGGGAGGAGGAGGAGCTGTGATTGAAGAAGAACAGCATGAGGGGCAAAGAAATATTCCTTCGACCTCAGCTTTGGTTCCCTATGTCCCAGCTCCATAGAAGGAAACACCACAAAAGGAAAAACCACAAAAGAAAACGCCACAGAAGAAGAGAAAGAGAGCCACCAATGAATTTGACCTAATAGCACCAATCAAAAAGAAAAGAACTCGATCTGCCACAGCAGCAGAGGCAGCTAGGAAAAAATGGGCAACCTTAGAGACACAGGTTGAGCCCCCAATCCTTGCACCAAAACCGATGGATGCTCCACAAAGGCCAGTGGAGGAAGAACCTAGAATTGAAGGACTTCTGTATGAGAATGCAATGCTGAAAGAGGACCTCCAAGTACTTAGAAGGGAGTTGGAAACTTGGAAGGAAACCTGCAGAAAACAGGGTGAAAGGAAATTGTACACATTGATAGAGGTTGCAGATCAAGTGGAGGAATCAGATTCTGCTGGAGCTAGGGAGGAGGATGAACGAATACTCTGCCCCACCTGTGGAGAAATCTTTAAGGAAGCAGGCCATAAAATTCTACTCAACACTTATTCAGCACAACAGTCTGTGGCCACAGTAGGGGAAGCAGTGGAAAAAGAAGGTGTTGCCACACAAGAACCAGCACTTTTAAACATCCTTGCTGAAGCTGTTACTTCCCACGATGCAGAAATTATGGAACAGGTAGGAGAAGAACATGGGATGGGGGATGCTCTGGAGCTTATAAAGGAATATAGTGAAACCCCAGAGTGTTCCCACGATACAGAGATCATAGATCAGATGGGAGAAGAACTTGGAATGGAGGTCACTCTGGAGGCCAATGAAGAATTCCATACTGTGACCCCAGAATGCTCCCAGGACACAGAAATTTTGGAAGAAGAGGCTCAAAGGCAGGACAGTGATAAACTAGAACAGGATGCTGTAACACAAGAACCAGCAAACCTGAATTTACTTGTCCAATCAGCCAAACGGGTGGGAGAAGAACCCGGAACAGAGGACACTCTGGAATTTAATGATGAACTCTGGGTTGTAACCCCAGAGGACTCCCATGGCACAGAGCTCCAGGAGAAGAATTGCAACAACAGGAGGATGAAGAGGCAAGCCAGGATGTTGCTACACAAGAACCAACATCCTTGGAAGCTGCAACAGGAGCTCCTGAATTTCATTTAAAAGATAAACCTGGAGTGGATTTCATTCCCGATACACAGTTGGGAGAAGATGAACAGGTACAGACACCATGCTCAGGTGACACCGAAATTTTGGAGGATGAGCTGCACAATGAGAAGGAGATCCAATCTCAGCAGCAGAGGGACAAGGAAGACACTGCTACACAAGAACCAGTGTCTCTAAAAGCAATGATGGTAGCTGCTGAAGAAAGCCTAAAGGATGTTGCTGTCACACAAGAACCATCAACTCTTTTATTAAATTTAGATGTGCTAGAAGACACTGCCCCACAAGAACCAGTGCTTCTCCCTCCTAGGAATGCTATTGATGTAGATTCAGATTAAGGATGGCCCTCTAAGCTCTCAGGCACAGCATAATGAGACTGCAGGAAGATTCCCACTACATTAGCTGCATTTCCAAATACCAGCAATTAGTAGTGGAAGGGGAACAGTGATGAAGGAAGATGTTGGGTTACTCACAGAGGCTGTTCAAAAGACAGATAAGGTACCTGGGTTTCCTACAATTCTTTTTCTCTCCATGGAAAGAGCTCAGTACAGCATTCAGATTGTAAATAATGCAGGTTGTTGCATGAGGACATGCAACAGGGTAGTTGGGGGGAGATGTTGAGCCCAGAATTGGCCCCTTTTTATCATCTTCAACCAACTTTCTTACCCCTGTCTTACACCATTTATCATGCCAATTAGACCTGTTGTCCTCACTTTATTTCCCAAAATACCAAGGTATGATTAATTATTGTTTTATCCTATTAATGCTTATGATTGTGATAATTAAAGCTGTGCATCTCTCAATTGTGCTAACATGTTACGATTTATGAAGGTAGTTGAAATAAATGGACTGCAGGAAGATCGGGGCTGAACAAGTCATGAAGGAAGGGATGTTCGTTGCTTGTAGAGGGATCCTTGGGGCTCGAATCATCAATCAAGACACAGCTGTGATAGGGCAGCTGTAACAGAATTCGTTATCTTAAGTATGTTGCTGCTCGAGTCTAGTTGTGAGCTGGAAGGACCGCTACTCTTGGGTCAATTAATAACCTTCTCATATTCGGATGTTTATGTTCTGCCACGCATTGTAACAACTAGTTATTTAGGGCGCCTGAAGATCAGAGATCTTCATGGCTGCCCGATTATAGGATTAGATGTTACGATTTGTATGTATAAATATGGGGAGTTGCCTCGACCCAGGGGTTGAATAGCAAACAATTAAATTATTGTATTAGCAGCTGAGCAAAACTATGTACTCATTCTTCTGTTAATATAAGGGGTTACTTCTGAGCTAAAGAGTTGTGTTGTTCAGCCAGCGTCTCTGTGTGAAGGCTGGGCCCGTCTTCCACAGAGATTGCTGAGTTAAAATAGGATTTTGAATCTATTATTGTGTGATGCTTTGTTCTTTCCTTTTGTACGCAGCAGCAATATTTATTGTGTGGATTTTTTTTCAATAAAAGATTATATTTCTGTGAGATTGGTGAATGGTGTAGAATAACAGTCGACTGAGTAAGGTTTGCTTTATACATTTCAATTGCTGTTATACACAGCTGTGTTCATCTTACAGCTAAGTTGTGATCCCATGAGCCCTTACAATTTATCTTTCCTGTTGTGTGTTGCTTGATTTCCATTCTGTAATTCAATTTCTTAGAACAGTTGACTCAATCTTTTGCAATTGGATTTCTAGATTAATGCTCAGTTTATGTTTTATGATTTCCAGATTGGTTAGATCAAACAAGTGATTGTTCTAGAATACGAATGAATTTCTTTTCTGCAATTGTTGATTAGATCTGATACCATTTCTTATTGATGCATGATAGAGAGGAATTGAAGTATAGCAGTTAGAAGGCAAATGGGATTGCTTAGATTCTTGGGATGAACATGGATGATAGAAGATAAAAGTATTCACTTCTAATGGTTTGGTGTTTAAGCATATATTGTGCACTTATCCTTTGAAATAAAAAGACTTTCTCGGGTTGACGATAAATTTCATATGCTCTGTGTGTATTGGTAACAATTTATCTGCATATAGAGTGCTTGACATTTTGGCGCCGTTGCCGGGAAAGGATAAAAATTAAACACTAGTCATTAGTTGCATCTGATAATTGCTTTTAGTCAGTCTCTTCTTTGTTGAAATGATCTGCTTCGCATGAATACGAGGAGGGTAAAACGCGATCACCTCCCAACCCCCAAAACCCCACAAAATACTAACAGCGCAGGTGGTTCGGGTCATGGTCGAGGCCCACCGTTGGGTAGAAGAACATTCATCGACAATCTTGTTGACAGAACTAATTCAGCTACCAGGACTCGTCAACGAGAGACTCCTATCAGAAGAAGCCCTGCTGATCCTGGAGTGTCAGCATCAAGATCCACGGTGGAAAATACAGGAGCAGCCGTGATTCCTGCATATACCCCTGCTAAAGAAGGTACAGCTGATTCAGCTGTTACAACTGAAGAATACGCAGCTGTTACAACTGAGGTAAAGAACGCAGGAACGAACAAAGAAGAGGATACAGAAGAAAAAATGAATAACAGACATGAGAACGAAGAGGAAGAAGCAGTGGTACAATACCATCATGAAAATGATTCCCTGCCAGAAGGAACTATGGCTACATTACAATTTCCAATACAGCAGCTGGAAGGGACAGCTCCTATGAAGAACATCTCACCATCAGTATTGCCTCGCTTCCATGGCAGGGCGGCAGAAGATCCAAACGAATTCCTTTTTGAATTTGATATCCTCTGTCGCAGCTATGATTATGTCACAGATGCCCAAAAGCTGAAACTTTTTCCTGCCACCCTGAAGGACAATGCATTACGATGGTTCATGAGCCTTGGGGGAGGAACTGTTGCTAATTGGAATAAGATGAAGCAAGTGTTCTTGGAAAAATATCAAGAATATTGCAACACCAGGGATAAAAGAGAGGAATTATTCAAGATGGTGCAGAAGGAGGATGAAAGTCTGGAGGATTTTGTAGAAAGGCTGTTGTACAATGTGCAAAGAGTTGGGCAGACGAACATGGGGCTGGACGTACTCAAGATAATCTTGCTTAGAGGGATCAGGGATGATTGTCTAGACATGCTAAATCTGTTAGGAAAGGGAGATATCTCCAAGGAACCTTTTGAGACGATTGTGGAATTATGTAAGAGATACTCCAGGGGATCTTCCAGGAATAATAAGCGAGATAAACGAGATAAGCTGGAACGTGATGTCTTCGACAGAACTCAGAAGTCATCCAATGGAGGAGCTACACGTGCAGAGATAGGCAATCTCCTTGAAAATTTTAAAACAGAAATGATGAGCTCCATCTCTTCGGAGATTGATGTCCTGAAGGCCAAACAGAAACAGGCAGTGGAGGATCTCACACTAGGTGTGTTCTGTCCCCGATGTAGAAAGAATCATCCACTGAAGGAATGCCCTCTTGACAAAATACAAGTATGTCAGCTATGTGAGCTGAACCATGACATGAAGGAATGTCCTACACTTCCTCAAGTGAAGGCTGTCCTGCAGACATCAACTCCAGAAGTAGAATCAGCTTATTTCATTACGCAGAAGAAACCTTGGCAGCCTCGAAATCAAGGTATGCCTCCGGACTCGTTTCCATTTTTGAATAATATGAACAATTGGAGTAATAATATGCAAAATGTGAATACACAATTCCCTTCAAATTATGCTCAGTGGAATCCTTCTCAACCTGCAATGCAAAATTATAACTCATGGAGTCCTTGGACACAGCCGCCACATCAACCTACGTCATGGTCTCCTGGATGGAGGAACTTCCCTCTTGGGAACCAGTTTCGTCAACCATCTCCACCTCAACAGTCACTATATTCTCCACCATACCCTCAATATCCTCAATTTCCTCAATATCCTCAATACCCACCTCAGCTGCAGAATAATCTTGTTCCTAATATACCATTACGGCCTCAGCTACCTGCCCAACCTAATCCTAACCCGAATAATAAAACAGTCCATCAATTGGAAACTGTCAATATGCCGGCCTACTCTCTCTCCCCTGTACCTTGTAATGATATTCGTTTACGATCTGGGAAGATAATAGAACCTGTAATTACAGAAGATATTCCACCTTATGTGCATGAAAAAGGAGAGAGTTCACAGCATTCATCCGATCCGATTCCTATCATTGAAGGTGCTGAGCATCCCTTAGATGGGACGGCTGAAACATTAAATGAGAAATCAGATAATACACAGCCTACCCAGCTGGTAAGGCAACCACCATACCCTGAGAGACTAATGCTACCAAAAATAGGGGGGCAACCTCAATTCAACCTCCTAGGAGAGTTGAAGAATCTTTATGTTAAAATTCCCCTTCTGCAAGCCCTTCAAGATGTGTCTATTTATGCTAAAACAGTTCGAGACCTGTGCACTAAGAAACCAGGGAGGAAACCTAGAGATCCGCCCACTATTCATGTCATAGGGAATTTATCTGCTTTAATAACAGGAAAAACCCCCGTGACCAAGTATGACGACCCTGGAAATCCTACTGTCACTGCACATATAGGACAAACGCAGATACCCAACATGTTAGTTGACTTAGGAGCAGTGATCAATGTCATAACAATTGAGACTGTGAGGAAGCTTGGGCTCACTAATTTTAGGCCGACCCCTACCATTCTAGAATTGGCAGACAGATCCACCATTAGACCCGAAGGGATTCTGGACGACCTCGTCATCTCAGTAGATTCGTGGGAATACCCTGCTGACTTTTTGATATTGCAACCAAAATCACAGCTGGGGGGACATCCATTGATCCTGGGGAGGCCTTGGTTGGCCACAGCTGATGCTTGCATCAGCTATCGATCTGGGTCCATGACTATATCTGATGGTATGGAAACCAAAAACCTCACCCTGTATCCTCCAGCACGGCCGAGTCTAGAAGTTGAAACTTCCCTTTGGATAGAACAGGAAGAGGAGGAGGATGTTCAGCCACTATTAACAATAGGGAAGGCCCTAACTTTTAAAAACGAAACAGAAGACGATGCCATCAGTAATTTCATTAGCGAACCTGCTTCAGTGGATAAAGAAGTCTATCAAATCCTGAACATTACCCTTGGTAAGGAAGAACAAGAAAATCTTACGGAGGAAACATTGGTTGGTGATACAAACATAATCCCAGTTTTGAAAAATTCAAAAAGCATTCCTATTGAGGTAGAGCCTGGAAGAACTTTGAATATTAACCCTGATCTCTCCTCAGAAGAACAGATGCGCCTAATCAGTCTCTTGAAGGAACGCAAGGGGGCATTCGCCTGGGAGTATACAGACATGAAGGGTATCCCTTATAATCTGTGCACTCATCATATTTACATTAAAAACGGCTCCCGGCCTGTGTGTCAACCCCAACGACGCATGAACCCCAATCTGAGGGATATAGTGAAGGAGGAAATCCAGAAACTTTTGGAAGCAGGATTTATCTACCCTATTTCAGATAGTGAGTGGGTTTCCCCACTTGTAATTGTGCCCAAGAAAAATGGTAAATGGAGAGTCTATGTTGATTATAGGGAGCTGAACAAAGCTACACAAAAGGATCATTTCCCTCTGCCCTTTATTGACCAAGTACTTGATACCCTATCAGGGAAGAAGTTCTTCTCCTTCCTGGATGGATTCAGCGGGTACAACCAAATTCAGATTGCTCCTGAGGACCAAGATAAGACCACCTTCACTTACCCTTGGGGAACGTTTGCCTACAGGGTGCTTCCCTTTGGTTTATGTAATGCACCAGCAACGTTCCAAAGAGCTGTAATTGGCATATTTTCTGAATTAGTTAATGATAGCATGGAAGTCTTTATGGATGATTTTACTTCCTATGGCAAGGACTTTGAGGAAGCACTGGAAAATTTAAAGAAGGTTTTAATTCGCTGTGAACAGTCTCGCCTTTCATTAAGCACTGAAAAATGCCATATGATGATGAGCGAGGGAGTGGTATTAGGACATTTCATCTCTACCGATGGCATTCAAGTGGATCCTTCAAAAATTAAGGTGATAAAAAATATACCAACCCCTTCAACTCAGAAAGAAGTGCGAAGTTTTCTGGGACATGCTGGATATTACAGGAGGTTTATAGAAAACTTCTCCAAACTTGCTTTCCCTTTGTTTTCATTGCTAACGAAGGACGCACAGTTTGTGTGGAGTGAAGCATGCCAGACAGCATTTGATAAGCTTAAAGAGAAGCTGTCCACAGCCCCTATTTGAAGGGGACCTAATTGGACCATACCTTTCCACATTTCTTCAGATGCTTCTGATACCGCCATTGGAGCAGTATTAGGACAGCAAGATGGTCAAGTACCTTATGCCATCTATTATGTTAGTAAAAACTTAGCCCCTGCTGAACTTAATTATACTGTTACTGAAAAAGAATTCATTGCTATTGTTTATTCTATTAATAAGTTTCGGCATTACATTACTGGGTATCCTACATTTGTGCACACTGACCACTCTGCCATTAAGTATTTGATGAACAAACCTGTCACTAATGCCAGAGTAACCAGGTGGCTTTTATTATTACAGGAATTTGATATTACCATTATAGACAAACCTGGAAAAGAAAATGTTGTTGCTGATTTTTTATCACGATTTACTAACAGTGATGACAGTTCGCCTGTTGAGGATTCTTTCCCAGATGAACATTTATTCGCACTCTCAGCTCATTCACCCTGGTATGCAGACGTTGCTAATTATTTGGTTGCAGGAAAGCTTCCGCCACATATGTCTAAACGAGAGAAAAGAAAAATTATCCAGCAAAGTGCCAGGTATTGTTGGCTTAAGGGCCATCTCTTTTACACAGGACCCGATCTTGAGATTAGAAGATGTGTAAGGGAAGATGAGATCTTTCATATACTGAAGGCCTGTCATGATGAACCTTGTGGAGGACACTTTGCAGACAAAAGAATAGGGCATAAAGCGCTGCGGATGGGCTACTATTGGCCGACACTGTTCAGGGATGCTAAAAAATACGTTCAGTCCTGTGACAGCTGCCAAAGGATGGGCCAACCTAATAAAACAGATCAGATGCCTTTACAGCCCCAAGTGGTACTAGAACCATTTGACAGATGGGCATTGGATTTTGTTGGCCCTATCAACCCTCCTTCCAAACAGAAGGTTTACATTCTGGTGTGTACAGATTACATGACCAAGTGGGTAGAAGCTGTAGCTTTGGCTAAGGCTAATGACCAGGCGGTGATTGATTTTCTGTACAGTGAAATCTTTACCCGCTTTGGGGTACCAAAGGAAGTAGTCACTGATGGGGGACTGCAATTCATCTCACACCAATTTGAGTCTTTGCTCCGAAAGTATCATGTGCAGCATAGGATAGCTTCACCTTACCACCCCCAGGCCAATGGTCAGGTGGAAAGTACTAATAAAGTTATTGAAGCAATCCTTACTAAAACAGTTAAAAGCCATCAAAAGGATTGGGCTGACAGGCTTCCAGAAGCACTGTGGGCATATCGCACAACTTGGCGCAACACCACAGGGTTTTCTCCTTACGATCTGGTGTATGGAAAGAGTGTCATCTTTCCAATTGAATTTGAGATCAAGACCCTGAAAACAGCCACCGAAATGAGTCTAGATGTAACAAAAGCCCAGAAGAGAAGATTGAATCAATTAAATGAACTAGATGAGAAACGGTTAGTTGCAGTAGACCAGACTGTGCTGCTCCAGCAACAGAGATCCAACTGGCATGACCGATTCATCAAAAAGAAAATCTTCCGTGCAGGAGATTGGGCACTATTATACGACTCCAGATTCAAGAAGGATTTTAAAGGAAAATTACGTACAAGATGGCTGGGTCCATATTTGGTCGACAGGGTATTTGACAACGGCACTGTTCGCCTGGTGACCATCGATGAAAACCGTATACCATTACTTGCTAACGGCCACAGACTGCGACTATATCGTAAGCCCATTTCGAAAGATGCATTCATTTCACAAATTGCTGCCGATCCAGATTATCAGTTGGCACCAGAGCAGGAACTTTTCTCTGCCTTTGCCAATCCTTAAACTGAAAATCGTATTTGCTGTACATAAATAATTTCCTGCTGTAGCGTATAATTGTTGTTTTCTTTTCCTCTTTCCATTTGATCTTTTCGTTTGCTTTCATTTTTCAAAAATTTTCAGGGAAGCGCCAGGAGAACGACCAGTTTGGGCCCGTCAAGCGAAAATCTCCCTGTGCCGTCCTTGCTAAAGAAAAAAAAAAAATCCGGCAGCTGCGACATACTTTCCGGCAGCTGCAACATCGGCGACTGCAACATCGGCAGCTGCAACATCTTTTTCCGCAGCTGCCACCTCATTTCCCCGCGGCTGCCACCTCATTTCCCCAGCAGCCGTAAAAATCCTTTTTCCCGCCGCCGCAAATCCTTTTTCCCGCCTGCCGTCAATCTTTTCCGGCAGCTGCAACATCGGCGGCTGCAACATCGGCAGCTGCAACATCTTTTTCCGCAGCTGCCACCTCATTTCCTCGCGGCTGCCACCTCATTTCCCCAGCAGCCGTAAAAATCCTTTTTCCCGCCGCCGCAAATCCTTTTTCCCGCCTGCCATCAATCTTTTCCGGCAGCTGCAACATCGGCGGCTGCAACATCAGCAGTTGCAACATCTTTTTCCGCAGCTGCCACTTCATTTCCCCGCGGCTGCCACCTCATTTTCCAGCGGCTGCCACTTCATTTACCAGCCACTGCCACATCATTTTTTCCGGCAGCTGTGAACTTTTCCGACGGACGTGAATCATTTTCCGGCAGCTGCAATCATTTTCCGGCAGCTGCAACCATTTTCCTGTAGCTGCAACATCATGTCACAGCGGCTGCAACATATTTCCCACAGTCGTAAAACTTTTTCCGCCAGCTGTAATTTTTCCCGCCGCCGTAAAACTTTGCCGTGACAGCTGTAATTTTCCCCGATATCGTAAATTCTTTTTCCGGCTGCCGTGAAATCTTTTCCGGTGGCTGCAACTTCTTTCCCCACGGCTGCAACATTTTTTTTTTTTGGCGACTGCAACATCTTTTTCGGTGGCCGTGCTATCATTTTTTTGGCAACTTGCAGTGGTAACTCCAGTGTTAACAGAAGAATCGTTTCAAACCTGCTAATCATGGTGCTGATTCACCTCAGTTGTGCCGGCAAACTCATCATTCCGACCCCGAGGACGCGATGGTTTGTGTTTCACCGGCGAAAGAAATTAGTGCCTTATCCGAGTCATCATGATCACACGTCTGACTGTGCACGAGTTCGGCTCCGTGACGTCACCAACTGCATGCTCCACCATTTTCCGCAGCATTCCGACGCATAGTTTTATGAGGTATGGCTTTCATTTATCACGTGATTAAGCATTGATATCATTTAAACGATATTGGTCGTACCTTCACTCGTACCACCATTATACCTGATTAAACCTTTCCCTCGTACGACATAAACGCTAATAACTGCCACCTTCCCCAATTCGGCATGGAGATTTCAAATGCTTTTCTGTGCCCAACTTTCCAAATTTGCTCATTCGCTCAACGTCTCCGCTCAACGATTCGTGCATCCTCTGTGCTGCAACTTCCATTCTGGGATCCTGTACTCTGCGAAATAGCAACTTCAGCTTGCAGCCAGGACCATGGGGATTCCAGTTCGCCATGAACCTTTCAATACACGGGAACTCAGGCGAAACCTTCAAGTTCTTGCCATCTTTCAAGCTGTCGGCTGGCTCGAATTCTTTGAGCGATTAGACAGATTCGATCGAGACGCAACCCTGCAATTTGCCTTGAATCTTACCAAAACTCACTCCATGGTGTGGGGGCTGCGTATAGAAGTCTCTGAGATCATTATATCCGAGGTCACGGCCATCCCGATGGTCGGAAAACCATGGTTTAACCGACGGGTCCTTGCAACGGTTGCACGAGAAGAATTTTTACTTCCAGGGGAGCAAGTTGAAGCGTCCAGAAGAGGGATTGCACTGAACTCACTGCCGCGGCCATGGGACTAGGTTGTTGTCTTCCTCAAGAAGTACATTACTTGTGAAGGTAGATATCAAACTGTGTATAACTCTGAACTTCCTTTGCTTTCTCATCTCCGCCATGGCATTTTATTGAACATTCCATACTATTTATTGCATGACTTGCGTCATATGGCCACATTTGTTCAGTCTGCTAAACATCCACTTTCCTCTCTCACCCACCATGGCCTTATCAAATTAATTATTATAAGGACCCTTGCCCAACACCATATAACCTGGGAACAGTTCATAAACCGACCACAGCAACCCGTTCCCTTGCGGGTCGTCCCATTACAGCAAATACCGGTTCCGCCACTACAGGAGGTCCGGAGTTCCTCCAGTGAAGTTGGGGGGAGGGATGAAATGGGAGAAGAACAGCAATCAGGGGCACAGGCAGGACCATCTGGGGTGGGTGAAACCACAGTAGAAGAACAACAACCGCGGGCACAAGCTGGGCCATCTAGGGAGGATGAACCTATATTAGAAGAAGAACAAACAGGGGCACAATCAGAGCCATGTGGGGGAGATGAATCTCCGGCACAACCAGAACCATTTGGGGGATGAAACTGCATTTGAAGGAGAGCAAGGGGAGGCACAAAAAGAGCCATTGGGCGATGGTGTAGATGAAAACTTTGTGGAAAACTTAGATAACAGGACAGCTCCGACAGCAGAAGGTGAAATTGGAGCAGCATCAAATGCTGCGACAATGGAACCTGAAGATGACGGAGCCAGGGCAATGGAAGAAGACATTGAGCTGGTAACAATTGAGTCTTCACCTGAGTGGGGAGGAGGAGGAGCTGTGATTGAAGAAGAACAGCATGAGGGGCAAAGAAATATTCCTTCGACCTCAGCTTTGGTTCCCTATGTCCCAGCTCCATAGAAGGAAACACCACAAAAGGAAAAACCACAAAAGAAAACGCCACAGAAGAAGAGAAAGAGAGCCACCAATGAATTTGACCTAATAGCACCAATCAAAAAGAAAAGAACTCGATCTGCCACAGCAGCAGAGGCAGCTAGGAAAAAATGGGCAACCTTAGAGACACAGGTTGAGCCCCCAATCCTTGCACCAAAACCGATGGATGCTCCACAAAGGCCAGTGGAGGAAGAACCTAGAATTGAAGGACTTCTGTATGAGAATGCAATGCTGAAAGAGGACCTCCAAGTACTTAGAAGGGAGTTGGAAACTTGGAAGGAAACCTGCAGAAAACAGGGTGAAAGGAAATTGTACACATTGATAGAGGTTGCAGATCAAGTGGAGGAATCAGATTCTGCTGGAGCTAGGGAGGAGGATGAACGAATACTCTGCCCCACCTGTGGAGAAATCTTTAAGGAAGCAGGCCATAAAATTCTACTCAACACTTATTCAGCACAACAGTCTGTGGCCACAGTAGGGGAAGCAGTGGAAAAAGAAGGTGTTGCCACACAAGAACCAGCACTTTTAAACATCCTTGCTGAAGCTGTTACTTCCCACGATGCAGAAATTATGGAACAGGTAGGAGAAGAACATGGGATGGGGGATGCTCTGGAGCTTATAAAGGAATATAGTGAAACCCCAGAGTGTTCCCACGATACAGAGATCATAGATCAGATGGGAGAAGAACTTGGAATGGAGGTCACTCTGGAGGCCAATGAAGAATTCCATACTGTGACCCCAGAATGCTCCCAGGACACAGAAATTTTGGAAGAAGAGGCTCAAAGGCAGGACAGTGATAAACTAGAACAGGATGCTGTAACACAAGAACCAGCAAACCTGAATTTACTTGTCCAATCAGCCAAACGGGTGGGAGAAGAACCCGGAACAGAGGACACTCTGGAATTTAATGATGAACTCTGGGTTGTAACCCCAGAGGACTCCCATGGCACAGAGCTCCAGGAGAAGAATTGCAACAACAGGAGGATGAAGAGGCAAGCCAGGATGTTGCTACACAAGAACCAACATCCTTGGAAGCTGCAACAGGAGCTCCTGAATTTCATTTAAAAGATAAACCTGGAGTGGATTTCATTCCCGATACACAGTTGGGAGAAGATGAACAGGTACAGACACCATGCTCAGGTGACACCGAAATTTTGGAGGATGAGCTGCACAATGAGAAGGAGATCCAATCTCAGCAGCAGAGGGACAAGGAAGACACTGCTACACAAGAACCAGTGTCTCTAAAAGCAATGATGGTAGCTGCTGAAGAAAGCCTAAAGGATGTTGCTGTCACACAAGAACCATCAACTCTTTTATTAAATTTAGATGTGCTAGAAGACACTGCCCCACAAGAACCAGTGCTTCTCCCTCCTAGGAATGCTATTGATGTAGATTCAGATTAAGGATGGCCCTCTAAGCTCTCAGGCACAGCATAATGAGACTGCAGGAAGATTCCCACTACATTAGCTGCATTTCCAAATACCAGCAATTAGTAGTGGAAGGGGAACAGTGATGAAGGAAGATGTTGGGTTACTCACAGAGGCTGTTCAAAAGACAGATAAGGTACCTGGGTTTCCTACAATTCTTTTTCTCTCCATGGAAAGAGCTCAGTACAGCATTCAGATTGTAAATAATGCAGGTTGTTGCATGAGGACATGCAACAGGGTAGTTGGGGGGAGATGTTGAGCCCAGAATTGGCCCCTTTTTATCATCTTCAACCAACTTTCTTACCCCTGTCTTACACCATTTATCATGCCAATTAGACCTGTTGTCCTCACTTTATTTCCCAAAATACCAAGGTATGATTAATTATTGTTTTATCCTATTAATGCTTATGATTGTGATAATTAAAGCTGTGCATCTCTCAATTGTGCTAACATGTTACGATTTATGAAGGTAGTTGAAATAAATGGACTGCAGGAAGATCGGGGTTGAACAAGTCATGAAGGAAGGGATGTTCGTTGCTTGTAGAGGGATCCTTGGGGCTCGAATAATCAATCAAGACACAGCTGTGATAGGGCAGCTGTAACAGAATTCGTTATCTTAAGTATGTTGCTGCTCGAGTCTAGTTGTGAGCTGGAAGGACCGCTACTCTTGGGTCAATTAATAACCTTCTCATATTCGGATGTTTCTGTTCTGCCACGCATTGTAACAACTAGTTATTTAGGGCGCCTGAAAATCAGAGATCTTCATGGCTGCCCAATTATAGGATTAGATGTTACGATTTGTATGTATAAATATGGGGAGTTGCCTCGACCCAGGGGTTGAACAGCAGACAATTAAATTATTGTATTAGCAGCTGAGCAAAACTATGTACTCATTCTTCTGTTAATATAAGGGGTTACTTCTGAGCTAAAGAGTTGTGTTGTTCAGCCAGCGTCTCTGTGTGAAGACTGGGCCCGTCTTCCACAGAGATTGCTGAGTTAAAATAGGATTTTGAATTTATTATTGTGTGATGCTTTGTTCTTTCCTTTTGTACGCAGCAGCAATATTTATTGTGTGGATTTTTTTTCAGTAAAAGATTATATTTCTGTGAGATTGATGAATGGTGTAGAATAACAGTCGACTGAGTAAGGTTTGCTTTATACATTTCAATTACTGTTATACACAGCCGTGTTCATCTTACAGCTAAGTTGTGATCCCATGAGCCCTTACAATTTATCTTTCCTGTTGTGTGTTGCTTGATTTCCATTCTGTAATTCAATTTCTTAGAACAGTTGACTCAATCTTTTGCAATTGGATTTCTAGATTAATGCTCAGTTTATGTTTTATGATTTCCAGATTGGTTA
This sequence comes from Larix kaempferi, assembly GCA_027924585.1. Lineage (NCBI taxonomy): Eukaryota > Viridiplantae > Streptophyta > Pinopsida > Pinales > Pinaceae > Larix > Larix kaempferi. The sequence continues at coordinate 1,031,448 of BSBM01000883.1, forward strand.
GATCAGACAAGTGATTGTTCTAGAATACGAATGAATTTCTTTTCTGCAATTGTTGATTAGATCTGATACCATTTCTTATTGATGCATGATAGAGAGGAATTGAAGTATAGCAGTTAGAAGGCAAATGGGATTGCTTAGATTCTTGGGATGAACATGGATGATAGAAGATAAAAGTATTCACTTCTAATGGTTTGGTGTTTAAGCATATATTGTGCACTTATCCTTTGAAATAAAAAGACTTTCTCGGGTTGACAATAAATTTCATATGCTCTGTGTGTATTGGTAACAATTTATCTGCATATAGAGTGCTTGACAAAGAGTATCCAGCACCTCCACATAACAAAATCGAATCAGTTACAAATTTTATTCTTAAAAGCAAAACAAATTCTATTTAAACTGAAAAACGACGAAGCAATTTTATAGCTCACCAGCGAATTGAAGGATGTTGCAACCACAGTGAATGGCCTAGTAGCCACAAGCTGATTAAGTGGGAAATCCCACCCTGGTCACCAAAGAACGAGCTAGCAAAATCAAAGGATACCTTCCACGGTGGAAGCCGTGACCAAAGCAAGTCGAACGATATCCTTATGCCAGGACCAGACCAGTAAAGGAGGCCAAAGGATAAACCCTAGGATTTTAACCAACTTACAGCCGCCAACAACAAAGCATAAACAACTCTCATACAATGCAGTTAACTAGCGCGAAGAACTGAAGTAGCAGGGAGGCTGTTTCCCACAATGTATCTGTAAGGTTCAGACAGGAGGGTTACAGAACGACTAAGCCCAAAGGCAAGGGAGAAATGCCAAGATTAGGGTTGAGTCCACGCTTATATATCACAAACACTTGGCACTGGAGCATCCACGTAGCGGTTTAATAATCTCCAGGCAGTGGGTCGACGAGCTATAGTTTCACAATGAAATTTCCATCAACTATTATCCAAAATAAAAATCATAGCATGGATATTATATCATAGTTAAGACGCCATAGTTTAAACCACCATGTATTTCTTATTAAAAACAATGCCTTCGAATTTGCATAGTGAATATTCAATCCTCGCCCTACAAACATTACAATCATGCATTGTCAATAATGATCAAGATTACGATGAGATTCTCATCATTGTTTATTAAATAAAAATCAAATCATGGGTAAAACAAAATTATTGCATGGTTATTCGTAATGGTAGCAATACCATAGTTCACATGTCATTTTTATATATTTTTTTTAAAACCAAAACCTTAGAATAATGCCTTTAAATCTTGCAGAATATTTATTGAGACCTTGTCTTATATTCAAAACAAACTATGCATTAAAATGGCGCTTAAAGATTAGTAATGAAGTATTGATTTCTTGAAATGGTGAGAGTATGGATAGAAATTGTAAATGACTAAGTTGTTCTTAAAATCCATTACTATAATGCCTTAAACCCTAGTCTCAGGTGATGAGATAAGAGTTATAGTAATTCTTTGAAGACTATACAATAATGGGATGGAGTTAGATATAGTATCGGTTGTTACTAACACATTCATAATCTTTTAATAGACCTAGAACCTATGTAAATAAACATGGACTTTGTTACTCTCATGTTTCAAAAAGTAACGGGGACGTATAAGTGAATTGTATGCTAGGCAAATTATGTAGATTACTATAACTATTCTTGCTGACAGTATAGTCTGGAAAGATCATAAATGAAATCAATCATGATAATTTAGAACTAAGCCTGAAGGTGCTTATAAATTTCATTAATCGTCAAGTGTACAAATAGAAGTGGTTTTTAATCAATGCAAAACCTTAAATAATAATAGAAGACATGTATTGACAGGTACTCCTTGAAATTGCTGAAGGTATGAAAAGTACAAACATAGTGATATTATTAATTCCCAAATCCCTTGCAATTAAAGTATAAATCAAAACATATTCAGAATTTGAACTTGGCATGATGCAGGAAGAGTTCTACCTTTAAGAGGCCTGATAAACCTGGTTAGCATGCTTAAACTTCTACTGAATGATTTGGGAACAGCATTTTGTTTTACAATACTTTAAAGATTTAAATGTAGCGACCCGCACATTACCTGTATATCTGTAAGAGAAAGACAATTTGTTGCATTAGCTTGGAAGCTAAGTAAGCCCAGTCTGCTATGGCAATTTCCCCCTTGAGGTTGCAGAACAGAAAACAATCAGTAACTGTAAATAAAACTCATATTAAAATTTAAGTACAATCACAGATACTTTAGACACATTTATGTTCATTTAATCTAATCAAAACAGTTAAATGACTGCTTTAATCATATTACATGCTATTTTAAAAATTTTAAATTTTTCGGAAATTTTGGGTTTTGACACCTACTGCGTCATATAACAATTCTATGTCAAAGAGTAGAATTCAACTTGTTATATTAATGTCACGATGCTCTGCACATTCAACAACTATGAGAGCAATGCTTTTACCTCAGAAGGGTGATTGTCAAAACAATGGCAATCAAGGTTTTGCAACTGCAATGCATGGGAGGGAAAATGTGGATAGGTTATCAAGAGATATCGTGCAAAGGGAAAGTCATAATAATGTGCTTAATGTAATTAATCCTCGAAGCATAGTATCTACTCATGGAGCCTCTATGGGAACCCACAATCCATGTTTTAGTTCAAATGGCTCTACTTCTTTTGGTTTGCAATCTAATGAAGTTGGTTCCAGTGCAAAAGAAACGTCTATTGTTGGCGAAAACTCACCTGAAGCCGATGGATAGAAGCAAACCGTTAGGTATGGCTTAATTGACACTGATTTATTTAGGAAATTGATGCTTTGTTGTGCATGCCAGAAATCCAAATTCTGCAATTTAAGCACTCTATTTCAACGAGTTATAAGTTTATGCTCTTAACATTTGTATTCACATTTGATCAACTCAAAAAAGTCTCTTTTAAAACTCACTGTTGATGGATATGTTTGATTTTATTTCAACTTAAATTTTGTAAAGAATTCTGCCACAATCTACGTTTATGTTATTTAGGGTTAACTACACATGAATATGTCATTGAAATTTTGATTTTTGTCTGAAACACAATCCTGCCTTTGTTTCAGTCACAATCCTGACTTCAACTTTGTGTGGTGATTTGATTATCTTCTCAAGAGCTTATCAATTCAAGGAGATCGCAAGATTTTCAATGCACTCAATTCTAGGACCCTATCGATTAGAGGAATATGGACATAGAGTGCATCCCTTCCAAAGAATATCATGTTCTCATTCAAACTAAACTAGTAGAGACAATCTCCAAGCCGGATGCCTATGTGTTGTAATGAATGTTTTGGGTCCTTTGTAAAGGATGTGGTAGGCAGTGTTGCAGATAAAGTAAGGAACTAGATTGCATGTGAAAGAAAGGTTTTTAGGGCGGGCATTCTAAATGTATAACTTCAAAGCCTATTTTGTAATAGATTATTTTGTCTGTCATCTGTTCTTTTTGTCATATCAGGTAAAAGGAAATCGAGTTTTTTTACTACACTTTAAGACGATCATGCATTGCCTATTTTCAAGTTGCCATTTTCACTGCACTTTATAATCCTCATGTGGTGATTGCTTTCAAAATGTCACATATCATATGACCAAAGGATTGACAAAATAAGTGATACATACATATCTATCTATATATAAAAGAACTCTTACATTTTTTACATGTATGTTGAAAATTTGACATAATATAAAAGAACTCTTACATTTTTTTAAATATATGTTGAAAATTTGACAGGCTAGGAATTGAACCCAGGACTTGCGCCTGGTTGATGGGCTGCTTCATCACTAAGCTACATGCCCCTTCATAACAGGCATCCTCGCTGGGAAACTATCTGCAGCACACATCATTTTCTTGGCATCCCACATTTGCTGGGTCATCTCAGGGACTATGAGTGCTCTGTAAAGTTGGGATCCACGGGAGGTTAAGGTGGAAAGTCACACTATGGAAAAATGAAGACAGGGGATGGGGATCGGATTCACTACCAGCTTGCTCAAATCTGAGTTCAACTGACCAGGAAACCTCCGGCTACAGGTGATGTAGATCAAGAGAGTTCACATCCTAGATCCAGTACCTTCTCCCAACGAGTGACACACTTAAAACCCTTGGAGAAAATCACAGATCTCGGCCTCCTTACCAATGACATCAAGCACAGAATCGATGAGCTCAGCTCCTTCGGTATAATTCCCCTTGGCCCAGTTGTTTCTAGCCCTGGACCGACCAAAAACGAAGTTATCAGGCCTGAAGACTTGACCATAAGGCCCAATCCTCACGTTGTCCATGGTACCAGGCTCTAGATCCATGAGAATAGCATGGGGCAGAAAACTCTCGTAGCTCGCTTCATTAGAGTAAACAATGACCCTTTCGAGTTGTAGATCTGAAGTGCCCTGATATCTCCCAATGGGATCGATCACATGTTCTTCACATACCACCTCTCAAAACTTGGAGCCAATCTAGTTGCCGCATTGCCCCCCTGAATGTCAAGTATCTCACCAATTTCCAAATTAGGGGTCATGGAGGTCGGCACCCAAAAACACCCCTACATTTCCATAAAACCCCGAATCAGCAAACTTGAAAATAATCATAATAATGTCGTGGAGGAGGTTGCCAATAGCGATGGAATTTGACGGGCATATGCCCGTCATAAGGCATTTTACCCATCAAAATATGGTTCAATATTTTAACAACTGTGTCAAAGAACGGCAAACAATTTATTAGGACCTATTTTTTTTTTATGGTTAATTATTTTTATTAATAAGTTTGTTAACATATGTGTATGCTTAGATAAGTGGCCTACCGTAAGTGGCATGTTATTATATATGTAAGAATGGAGATTGAAACTTTCTCACTTGAGTGAAACTTTCTCGTTCGATTGAAGAGTAGGTGGGTGAGTTTGCTTTTAATGGGGATGGACTTTTTTTCATTCCATTTGTTCTTTCTTTCTTATATTGTCTTAACATTGTCCCAACATGGGGTCATGCCCGCCCTTTTAGTGCCTCTCCCTAGCCTTTGTACCCTTCCTTTAGAGGATAAGTCAATTTTTAAATTCGAAAGTGCAACTCCAAGAGAGAGGTGGGTACCATTTTAGAAGAAGTCAGTTTTAAACTACGTTAATGAAGGAATTAATCCAACCACCCACCAAGCATCAACAATTTATTAGCTACTGAATTTACCAAGCATCAACAATTTATCATAGTATTGAATCTACCAAGCATCAACAATTTATCATAGTATTGAATCTACCAAGCATCACCTATAGAATTTCAGACATGCTTGCTTTTTGGTTATGGGCCTCAGAAGCTAGAAGAACCTACTGAATTTAGATACCCATTTCTCTAAACAGTTTGTAAGTGGTCTCCTCTGGCTACCACAGACTTGGAGCTACTAATTTTGGTAAGATGTTATTTTCAACTTTTTTATAAATTTGATAATAATCTAAAAACAAATTTTATGAAACTATTCTGTGTTTTTTCTTAAACATAATTTTTTTTGTTATTTTGATATTGTGTCGGGTTAACACTTGTGACTGGAGACTCCCAATCCCACTTTGTACACTTCCAATACTTCCAAGTTACAATTTATAGGTATTGTTGCTAAAAGCTTTTCACGTATCTATTCACATTTTTTTAAATGGTTTATTTGATATATGTTAAAGCTTAATAACATTTTATTATTCTTATAGTGTTAGTAATTGGTTGAAACAATTACTTTTACTCATGGGTAAAAACGCTTCTAAACAAGTTTGAAGTTGAAAGTGGTTTCTTCTTATTCATTTATAGCTAAGGGAAAGTGAATGTCCCAAAGAAGAAAGCAAGAACCATGAAGTGGTTGGTACAAATTTTGACCCTCCTCCACAAAAACACATTGAGAATTAAATTGAATTCCATGGTTGTCAATTTGAATGGAAAAAATGTATCACGTCACTAGCTCTATATTAGCAAAACTTGTGCCCAAAAAATAGTTTTTACCATAAGATTTGCATCATGGATAATACATAGACAACTCCAATTCCGTCAAAGATTTGTTGTAGCTTGGTATGTGCAAGTTCATGTGCAATAATAGTTGAGGGATCCAAAATAGTCCACACATTGGAAAAACAACCTTATTAAATTTCTTTTGACAAAGGAAGGGGAGAACATCATAGTACAATCTCAATTTCAATGTGTTTTTTAATGAATTGCCTCTAGAAAGGGAATATTATATTTATCTCACCTTTTAACTCAAGTCCTTTGGACTAAAATGTCACAATTTCAATTAGATCATTGATGCAACATGTTAACCTTGAAAATTTTGGTATGTTGCATTACATGTGGCATAACATTAACCTCTAGAAAGGATTCTAGGTTCCACCTTTTGTTTGTTTCCTAACTTTATCACTTAATGTACTTCAGATGCATAATGCCAACACATGTTACTTTTGAGTTGTCTGTGTCACTGTTAGTAGGTTTTTTTGTTCCACCCTTCCATCCTTAATTTCCAAAGAACGTGATCAATGAAAAACATGGGTAAATGGGTCGATTGTTATCTTTTAATTGGAAATTAAACTACTTAATAAAAACATATCTTTTAATTGAAAATTAAAATTTCACAATTCCAATTACGCCATTGATGCAACATGTTAACTTTGCAAAATTTTATATGTTGCATTACATGTGGCCTAGCATTAACCTTCATAAAGGATTCTAGGTTCCACACTTTGTTTGTTTCTTAAGTTTATCACTTAACGTACTTCATATACATAATGCTGGCACATGTTATTTTTGAGTTGTCTATGTCACTCTCAATAGGTTGTTTTTTTCCACCCTTGATTTTCAAAGCACATGATCAATGAAAACATGAGTAAATGAGTATTTTGTTATCTTTTAATTGGAAATTAAAGCATATCTTTTAATTGAAAATTAAATTCTTAAATAAAAACATTCTTATTAAAGGGTATTTTTTTAATAAAACTTCAATTGAAGGGTTATTTTTTCACTAAAACATTGTGTGACGGGCAAGATAAAAGTTCAAAACGTCAAAAAAATTAGTTAGAAGGGCAAAGTTGAAATGAAATTCCAACCCTGGTTGCCATCATTCCAAAAACCTCGAATCTACAAAAATAATTTTTTATATGGTAGGTAAATTGATGTGATTGGGTAATAAAAAAGTATATTTCTCATAATTTGTATTATGTAATTTATAAATTTTAACAAGAGCTACAAGGTGGCAATGTCCCCAACTTTACAAAATTTATAAAAAGAAAAACCTAGAAAAAAAGGATCCATGCAAAAGAATATGTATTATCATTTTAAACGTAGCTCTTCAATGAAAAATGTAATTTCTTGATTAAGGTGACACTCTCTTTGAATTCATTTGTCACTACAAAAAATGAATGTCATTCATTTATCATGTGAGAACCAAACCAGGCCTATCAAGTAAGCAAGTAAGCTCACTTACTTTTTTTATATTACACATAAATTTGAATATGAATTTTCTAAAAATATAACTAAAGTTACATTATAAGTCGTAGGATAAAAATTAAAATAACAAATACTAGATTCAAAATAATCGCCTAAATTAGGGGATAATCTATATATAGAAAGTAATAGCATTTATCTTTTAAGAGATAAGGATGGCATCCCAAAAATTTCTACAGGTTCAATTGAATATGGTTATATCTAAACAGTTGTAAAGGTACATAATTGTCTTTGGAATGTTATAGTGTACATAATGTAAATAGCACTTAAAATGTCGAAATTTGTAAATTATCTAGATGTATCAATATAAACAATGTATATGTTATTATATCGAGTGATGTTTTTCAAGGAGAAAAACACAATCATTAAAATCAAAAAGTACATATCACAATATTGTAATATCTGGATTAGGCAAAAAATATCTTAAAAGAACTTGGAACCACCCAACAAAAAGGGGTCTACCAACACAATACAACATAAACAGGATCAACAAAATAGACTCGTCATAATCATAACATAAAGACTTATATCTTGTAATTTAAAAAAAAAATCATGGTCAGTTCATAAAATAATTATTAAAAGTAATTAACAAAATTTATATCAGTCTATAAAATAAGAAGGGATCAAATTCCTTGAGTTTAAAATTTTGAAAAAAAATAATTTTTAAAAAATGGATTCTTCTTGATGTTTCATAGATCCGAGTTTATGGAGTAGCCCATTACGAATTTAATGTCCATAGAGTTGTGCATCTTTTCCCCCGTTGGTAGGTGGAAAAGCTCTCGCGCCACTCTTATCATTTCTGCCATGGTGGACTCCTGAACGCCATGATGCTTCACCTGCAACCATTCGATCATTAGTCTTCAAGTAACAAAAACCAAAGCAATAGAGGACCTGGGCAACCATTACATGAAAGAATCCCCATTGTTGGCATGCTTGGCCCATGGCCTCCACCACTGCAACTCGGCCTTCGCCATCCCTTTGAAGGTGAGCGAGATCGATCATGGGCACTTGATCCTCTTCATGTTAAAGATAATCCAACAACACAGGGTGCTGCTCGAGGGGTCTTATGTAAATTTCAGGGATGGCATGAATGCCAACATCAACCAGGGATTTTACTCGTTTGTAATGAGCAGGATATCCTTCATCTTCATTATTATTTGGCTCAGATGCCCAGATCACAGTGTCGTTAGCGTAGATATAAGTGAGTCCTAAGATTGTGAAGAAAGAGTGAATATCATATATATATTTATCCTAAGGGAGGTTGTATTACTCCAGTCAGAAAGGCTACATTACTCAGTCCGACCCCATGTTCGATCATACGTTTTCGATTTTGGTTGCTTCGCTAACAGTAACAACTATAAGCAGCATTTAAAACTACTTTTTCTAATCTTTAAACCCACATAGACCATCTAAAAGAAACAATGAAACGTCACTTACAAGAATTTGATCGTTTCTATGTGATTCACCGTGGGTGGATGAGTCAGCATAAGTTGGTTGGTAATTCTTCACCTATCCGATTTGAATTTGAATCGGCTAGATTTATTTTTAGGAGAGAAAAAGTTTCTTGTTATTTATAGGGTGAATCAAAGAAACTACCAAAAAAGTTTCTTGTTATTTATAGGGTGAATCAAAGAAACTACGATATGAAGCTTATCCTAAGGATAGTGATACTAGTGAACTGTTAATCAGTAATAACCACCAGTGATACAGTAGTTGCTCAATAATTACATATAAAACATGATGTTGATTTCAGTAGTGATACTTTAAATATCCAAAAGACTTATTTAACCTCAAGTCTGTTACCAACTATTTTGTACAATAGTTGAATTTCTTGTGAACCACCAGTTTCATGAACATGTTCAATGTTCATCGTTAGTGTTCAGAAGTTTAGAAGTCTTTTTGCAGGGCCTTTTTGCCCCTTTTGTAATAACTGCATATTCATACCCCCTTGGGGAAATTGTAAAAAGTTGGTCTAAGCATGGTCCTTTTATAAAAGACTTGGCTTACCTTAATTTTGGCTATCAAGTGGATACTCTAGAGTGTTTTTTCCTTAGGAATTATGCGCTACTCTTCAGTGGCATATAATTCCTGAGTTTTTTACTCATACCTCCAAAGCTGGAGTATTTCTCATGGTGGTCAAACCTGGGGAGGTTATTAAAGTCTTCATGTCTAGGATTTTATACATGCTAGCCATCTCGAATAAGTCGTATGCACATGCACTAGGTCCCCTAGGAGTTTGAGTCGATTCCGAAGAAAATATTTTTTTCCGTAATTTAGACCTTTTTTTTAATGGTTTAAATGGAAAATTTCAAAATGTGATAGAAGTGTCATTTGGAGGCGGAATTTGGCGTGGGGAGGCTCATTTTGATGCTCAGAGCGTCCTCTTTACCCTAGCGCCCTCTTTATTTAGGTTCTGGGCGATTACGTCGCCTCTAGGAGCAGTTTTGGCTAAAGATGCGACAACATCACTTTAATTACTAAAAAAAGAGAAATTGCACATATGGAAAAAATTCATTAAAAAATTACATGGAAAAGGTTGAAGATATATTATTAAGGGTGTACGACCACATGAAAGGAATAAAGCACATGGTTTCAAAAGTCAAAGTTGAAAATCTGATTAAATTAGAGATGCGCCTCCCTCTTCACGTGATCATGTGGGGCGAATACTCCAAAGGGTGGGCGGATATTCCAATGAGTGTGGGCGTGAGTTACTAAGGAGAGGGGTGCCCCTCTCATGAGGTGGCATCCACCTCACCACACTCCACCTACCAATCACCTACAAGTCCATCCCTCACGTGAATCTCTCCTTTGATTGAGCCATTTGCACTCCTCTCAAGCTCTCGCCCTCTCTCATTGTTTATCTATAAAAGCAAGGCTCTTGCTCCATGTTTGGGGTGGATTGCAGGAGACCTCTGTTGAGAATTGTAATGTTATTTTGCTTATATTTTTTGGAATAAAAGTTGAATACTTTGGAGGTCCATGGGTGCAAGGTTTCAAATGGTGAATGCATGTTTAAATTATTGAGGTGATATCCTTCTAGTCTTTTCTCTTCTTATGCAAGTTTATAGATCTGCAAATCTAGCTTAGAAGATTAATATTCTATTCCATATAACAAACATTTGTAGGCTTCAAGTTGTTTGTTTGTGTTAAATTTTTCAAGATTTGAAAGTAACAGGCTGTCATTAGATATACAAATGTTCTTTTAATCTTTGTTTATGTAGCACACTAGATTTGATCTATTTTTCTTTGAAGTTTTGTGGATTGGCAGGATCACCAAGTTTGAAGGCGAGCTTGAGCTTAGTTGCGTCTTGTTCATCTTCAACAAAAATTTTGGATCTAATCTCCTTTTGTTTGGAGGATTTCCAACTTCTTCTTCTCTTACTTCAAAACTGAGCTAAATGGCTCCTTCCTTCACCTCTTAAATCAAACTATCAAACTCCTTTCCCTTTTTGTTGTTACAAAAGCGAATTGCTCTACTTCAAAGGTTTAGTTATTTCATGCATTTCTCTCTTCCTTAAGTAGTTCAAGGTTTAAAGAGATTTTCATCTTTTGTTGATCTACTTAGCATCTAGATCTTATTTTAAAGCTTTACCTTTCTAGATCTAGTTTGTATTCTTTTGTTTATACAATAACAAATATTAATCATTAATTAGTCTTTGTTCAAAGCTCTTATCTACAGAAAAGCAAGAAGGCATAGCAAAAATCCCGAAGGCCAAAGCAAAAGCAAGAAGAGCAAAGCAAAGCAAAAGGGCACAAAAAACTTCTATCTTCCCCCTTCTTCATCCCCTTTCTATTCCTTGTGCCCTCAAAAAGAAGATTAACACCATCACATTGTAAAAGAATAATAAAAGAGCAAGTGGGATAAAGGCTCCCACACCCCACTTCCCCCATTTGCTTGTATCGTCCCTTGTCCTTTTTTTTTGCATTTGTATTTGTTTTATATTTGCAAGTAGATTAGTCTTCAATTGTTAGATTAGTTTTCATTTTGATAAACTGCTAGATCTTAGAATTTGATAGCTTAGCTTATTTTTCAAGTTTAGTCAGTTTTCAATTTGATATAATCTATTAAAAAGAACACAAAATCTCTTGAATCTTGCCATAAGGAAAATCAAGAGTGCTCTCTGTCGGAGAGTTCATTTTGTTTTATTTTTTGCTAACCCCCTTGCTCCCCCGAGTACGGTCCTAGACCTGAAAGAGATTCTTGGGTAGTGTAGTTCATTTCAAGTTGTTCTTTACTTTAGCATTTTATCTTGTTCATAAGTCTCTTGAATCTCGCCATAAGGCGGATCAAGAGTGCTCTCTATCGGAGAGTCTATGGTTCTTGTTCATAATCCATAATAAAATTGGAATGAATATTTACTAAATTGCATATGCTCTACCCACTTGTGGGATACTCAGAAACAATGTCGATTGATTAATTCCTCACATTTAACTCCACTTCAACCATAATAAAATACATCCCATACAACCAACGAAAATCTGGCGTTGATCACTAATAGTCGAAAGTGGGCACATTCTTCCTAGGGATGCGGGAAACTCTGGACCGAGACCTTAAGGGCACCAGTTAGGCTACATCCTTGTTGGTGCAGTGTTGAACACCGCTCTGGAAAATCCGGCCAGCCCACATGTCCTTGTGCGGAGCCACTTAGACTATTATCCGGACATATCTCCAGTACCGCAAGGTATATCTTGGAGATCCTCTTCCCCTAATAATCAACTTCACCCCAAAACATTTACAATAAAATTTACCAAGAGAAAATTTACCAATAGCATTTGCAAAACATTCTCAAGCACACCCAAGACATGTTTTTAGCATCCCAAGCACTATATTGACTCCATTTGGCATTGGTCTTATTATTCAGTATTTTATTTTCTTTTTATCTATCTGGAGTATTGCTTTATTTGCTTGAATTATATCATGTTGTGGATGCCTCATTTATAAATTGTCAATTGTGTTGGGACTCAAAAATGTCATATTTTCATCCACTTTACCTTCTGCTATTCATCACATTTCATCATCCCATTAACCTTTCATTATACCATTTCCATACATATATTTGGGTTTCACCTTATTATTTTCCAATTTATTCATTTTAGTATTATAAGTGAATTTATGATTAAATATTAGAAATTAAAATGTTTTTCATTAATATCTCAAGTATGGATGAGCTTTGTAATGTGTAGGAATATGTGAAGGATTAATTCAAAATACTTCTCTAATATCTCCTCCACCATTTCAAGGAGATAATTATTCAAGCTTATTCTAAGGAGAATATCATGGAGATTTGGATGGCATATCTTATCCAAGATTTGTGAGAGATGTGTGGAGGATTCGAAGGGATCATATTTTGTAATAATGGGAAATTGGTTGAGAGAATAGTGGATCTGTAATTATGAGATGCCTATCTTCTTTTCAAGGCTCTCATGTATAAAAGAGAGTGTTCTCTCTTCATAAGGGAGAATTAGTCTTGATTAGTCTTAGATTGTAGAAGTTAGTCTTGACTTTGTAATTAGGAGAAAGGGATTCTTAGCTTTGATTCATAGTTGTAATTTTCATGCTTTCATTATTTTTGTCATGAAGTTGATTTGATCATTGTAATGCAAGATTGATGTATTGTTAGCGTGAGCTCACACGTGTTGTATTGTTGCTCTTCACATGTTGTGTTTCATTCATGCAATTTCTTGCTTTCTTAGTTAGATTATTTTTACGCAATTTAATTTCAGTCGTGTGCTAATTTCAATTCAACAATTTCATTTCAAGTCATGTGTTTCAGCTTCCAGCATTAGATTAGCAATTGTGTGTTTCAGCTTCCAACATTAGATTAGCAATTGTGTGTTTCAGCTTAAGGGGGATTAGATTAGCAATTAGCAATTAGCAAGGGGGGGTAGATTAGATTAGATTAATTTCGCTTCAGTCCTGCATATATTTTGTATGTGCTTCGTAAGTCTACGAACTCCTCGGATTGATAAATTAAATGCTTGGGGACTTATTTAACGACAATAAATCCGCTCAACATTTTGGCGCCGTTGCCGGGGAGGCACAATGGATTGAAGTTTAGTTTGATTTTTCCTGCAAGCGTACACTAGAGCATGAATTTCAATTTCTGCAAGAGTGTATTTCAATTTCCGCAAGTGTGAATTTCAATTTCAGCAAGTGTGTTTGATTTCCGCAACTGTGAAGAGTAATTATTTTCTATTTCAGCAAGAGTGTTTTTCAACTGTTTCAGCAAGAGTGATTTTATTTAAGTTTTTCATTTAGATTTGGGCGTTGTAAGAACCCCTTTTTCAAGATGGTTTGACAATGAGTTTAAGATTGGAATAGATCACTCGGATCCTTGCAAAAGTCGAGATCTCCTCTTCTCACAAAGAGGAGATCCTGACAGCAGTCGAGAGCTTAATTACTCCTCCAAAAACAAATGAAGAATTAACATACAAAGAATCCTGCACATTTGATGACGAACAATTATGTGAGAAGGAGGTCGAGGAGGACAATGAGGAGTTGCAGCATGATCTGAAGAATGAAAACTATGCCTACCAAAGCCTTATCGAACGATGGTTTCAAGCGGGGTACCAGGTTAGATCAATTTAGTTTTGGTTTTTATTTTGTTAAATCACAGTTTCCGCAACTAATTTCACACATTTCTGTTTATTTTCATTTTTCATTCACAAAATTGACAAGGAATATATTCTTATTACTGTTACGTGAATGGCTACATTGGATATTTAACTACACGTAACTGCTTTCTGCTTTCTGAATTCTAATTAGCATAGAGTGGGTAGATTTTTATTTTAAGTTTTTGCTTTCACTTAGAATAAGTATGCTCTCCTCTACGCTTCATGCGATCGCAAGGATCAGAAAGTAGGATGTTTTCTAACATTTTCAGGAATGAATAAATTAATGTTTTGCAATATGCCTAATCGATTTCATCCTAAATTTGCAAATTATTTATCTCCATTGCTAAAATTTTATTTAGGAATGCAATAAAAGCAAAACTTTAAAATATAATAAAAGGGCTGCATTTTTCCATGCTAAAACAATAATTCCAAGATGAAACAGTGTCATGCCTGTAAGCTTCTAGTTGGTTTGAGTCGCAGGGATGCCATCTCTTTGCCTTCGTCCTTCATCCTGTAGATACCTGGAAATAAACCCTGCAACAACAATTAAACAAAAGCAATTTTAAATGTATAGAAACCACCGCATAAGCTTCGATTGAACAAATAAACAACATACGCAATTTGCAATTTCATGCGAGCCGAGATCCAAATCTGTTGCTTTACATCACTCGGCTCTCTCACTAATGGTTTTCTGTGATTACTGGCTAAATTCCCATGCTTTCCATTCTTATACCAATCCAAATAGACAATCAGATTATTTGCCAAATTTTTTAGTGTTGGCGCTCATAAGTTTTAAAGAAATGCACGTTGAGAGGGGGAGACAAGGTAAGTGGATCCATTTTTAGATTCATATCCCAAAAGGAAAATTCTGACCGGTATGATTGCAACAATAGTAATCATTCAATGCAATTTCTGTGATCAATATTTATCTCCTCGTATCTTCTATAGGGGATCCACTTCTAATAATTGTACATTCAACTAAATAAAGAGAGTTTCCTGCCAGAGGTTGCAAGACTAAATCCCATCTATCCTTTGATTGGGTATCAATTTGATTGACATCAATCTTCTTGCCGATCCATCTCTTCCAAACTTAACCAATGATCTTCATCTGCGGTATTGGAGATATTGTTTCTAACTTTCATGCTATTCCTGCCCTCATTCCACTTTTCCAAATTTGATTTCACGAGAAAAGATCCGTTGGCTAGAACACAATGGTTACCTAATGCAAACCTATCGCTGGCTAAGCGATGCATTCGAATAGCTTGGGGGAGAAGATATCCTTCTTTGATGATCCAGAAATAACCTTGGTATATCAGGTCCCAAAACAAAACATGGCAGGCCGCAACCAATCGCAGTCAGAGTTGATCTATGATTTGGTCAGTTTGCATCCACGGGAAAACTTGTTTAAGTGGTCGAGCATGTGTATTTCAGGATTCACTATTATGGTTTCAATTCATTCTAGGAAGCGAGTGGTGGTGATTCTTTATAATTAACCCTAATCAATCAAACGAATGGTCCTCTACAATTATGATAGCCAAATATCCACTATAGATAAAAATAGAACTGATGTTTTTACCATTGCAGATACATAATCTAACGTTACCATGCAGGTGAAAATCCTGTCAATTACAGCTGGACAAAGAGGTTGAATGATCGCTATTCTCACATGCATGATTTTTTTTTTTTTTTTGATTTGAACTCTGGCGATGATATGGGCAGTAAACGGTGTCTTCCAGATGGTGGTGATGCGGTGATGATGGAGCCAGTGGTGATGAGAACGACGGATGTTCTGGTGGTATGTGTAGAAATATTTTCAAGGTCAATGGCACTCTTGGTCGATAATCTTGTCCACTAGCTTGCAAATTCTGAACTTATGACAATGAGAAAGTTATCATCACTTTATGTCTGGCACCAGCAGTCTATAAAAGAGAATGCTTTGCAAAAATCCCAATGTCGCCTGATGCTTCCCAGCATGTGAATAACACAAAGAGCATCGAACAAATTGGTGAGGAGGTTCATAATGAATCTAACAATAAAATCATTTTAGGGAATCCACAACTTTGTGAAAATAACATTAGTGAAAGTTTGACATGGAATTGCAATGGAAAAGCCATGATTGGTATTGTCAAAAGTTCTGAAGTGAAATCCAACTCCGAAGCAGAAGAGATACAGGATTTTTCGAATGAGGTAACTTTGATGTATGCATGCAGTCATGATTCTGGGGGCGTCGTATTTCCAATTACAATGGGGAGTCATACGTGGAGCTGAAAGTTGTCGATGAAATCCCAATGATGCCCCGTTCTAGAAACCTTCATGGAGATGTTTTACTAATGATGAGATTCGTGGTGCCACCAATAACTTTCATGTTGATAACTTGGTGGGCAGAAGTGGATATGCAGAGGTGTACAAAGGAGTCCTACCTAGTGGGCAGATGATAGCAGTTAAGAGATTGGAAAAAGAAAACACAAATGAACGAAAAGATTATTGGGAATATATGCCATGCCAACATAGCCTCATTGATAGGATGTTGCATAGAGAATGGTAAGACTCCAGTGCTGGAATGGTCGATTAGGTATAAGGTAGCAATTGGAATAGCACGGGGGTTGCATTATCTGCACAAATGCTGCCAGCGATGCATAATCCATATGGATATAAAGTCTTCAAATGTCTTGCTAGGCACGGATTTTGAACCTCAGATTTCAGATTTTTATTAACAAAATGGCTTCCAAGATAGTAGACTCATCATTTCATAACTCCAATTGAAGGAACTTTTTGGTTCTTGGCACCTGAGTATTTCCTGCATGGGATTGTCAATGAGAAAACTTATGTTTTTTTTCTTCATTTGGGGTATTGTTGCTTGAGATTATCTCAAATCATAGACCAGTTGATGCTTCAGAACATAACATAATGTCTTGGGCCAAACCCTTAATGGAGTCTGGAAACATTCATGAACTAGTAGATCCACGGATTCGAGGTCAATATGAAACAAATGTTGTATCCACTCACTCAGGTTTGGGATTCTGTATGATTATGAAGGCTAATTGATCATAGTTAGACACAGCTTTCAATTGCTTAAATACAATTGGCGGTGGGTCGCAGTAGCACATTTAACATTCCAGAACCTTAGTGACAGGTATCAGCAAACTATTGCACATGGGAATATTCGATGAAGCTGAGACAAGTAGTGTTGTTAGAAGCTTTGAGAATGTGACGGCATGCAGATCTATAGGTCTGTCAGTTCTTTGATTTTGAGTATTTTGTTTGACATCTTGCATCATTTTTTTTAAATTTCCTTTGGTATGTAAAACAAAAACAATAAAAATTATAAAACCATGAAAAGAAAGAAAAAAAACATCAAAATTTTAAAAATAAAAAACATTGTAAAAATTCAAAATTGTAAATGGACACTCCAATCATTCCTGAATTTCGAAACATGTTTTTATGATTTAAGCAAAGTTGTTTCTTGGAGTCACTTTAGCAGTAATCGACGACAAAACAAGTGCACAACGGCAACAGGTATAAAAATGCATTTTATTTCTTTGATTTGCTGCATTCGTACTTCTTTCTGCATGTTATGTTTTTCGAACTTCTCACATGTTTTCATGCAGGATTTGTACTAAGATTTTTCAGGTTTGGAGACGCTCACATTTTATGCTGACGTGATTTTCAAGAATCACAATTTTTCAGAGAAAAACATGATCTGTTGACAGCTTGAAGGAGCTGCTTCTCATCGCACATATCATGACATTTGTTGTTACACATCAACCTTTCATGAAATATTTTGTGTCATGTGTTTTTCACCCATATTTCTCCTTCACATCACCTTCATCATCCATGTCTTGAAGTCCACTTTCCATTGCCTTATCCATCGTGACTTCACACATGCCTATCTTTCTGAGTTCCATACATCCCTTTATCTTTTTCAGTTCATTTTTTCCTTCTTCCATTTCAGTTTTCCTTCTGAATAAAACCAGCTCCCTTTCCATGACTACATGGCCTTGCCATATCCACTACTTGACCGTGAGATATTTTCATTTATAGTTCCACCAATATTTTTGTACAAACTCGTGTTGACTGATGTGGGATTCCTTAAGGCCCAGCTTTCAACAAGTCTTTCCCCAAAGACCTCAACACCTTATTTGGGATATAGACTAGAGTTCATTTTGAGTACCTGGAGGCTTGCATGCCTTAATGGCAAGTTCTCTCACTGACAATCATGGGAATACATCAATGTCCCTTGATCGTCAGATCTTGCAAGTGGCTCTACATCAGCACATCTATTCGCACTTCGCAAGATGTATTTGGGTACCTTGGCACTCATTGACATCAATGGTGAGTTTGCCTCGCATTGGTTAACGACATTCATCAATGGTCGGTAATCCAATGACTTCTTTTCATGCTCGACATCGACACATTTATTCGCATGACTAGAATTGTACCATCGGGTTTTGTAGCGAGTGAAGACTATACACTTTTTCATGACTCCCCCAGCAGTTATAGCAGCATGACTTCAACTATATGAGAGTACCACAATTCCACTTTCTGCCTTCCACATTTTCCATGATTCATTAGCAACAGTTCAGATTCCTCCACTTCACATTCTATGATCCAGTAGTTATAGCAGTTGCAGCTGCGGCAACAGTTCTGATTCCTTCACTGCCCATGATCCAGTTACAGCCGCAGCAGCATTTATAGTTACATTTTTATGATCCTGCAGCAGTGACATCTTCTCCCTGATTCAACAGCAGCAATTCTGATTCCTTCACTTCCCATGATCCAGTTACAGCCGCAATAGCATTTACATTTACATTTTTATGATCCTGCAGCAGTGACATCTTCTCCATGAATCAACAACAGTAGCAGCTATATTCCTAGTTGCATCGTTCATCTACTTTTTGGGTGAGTGAAGGTATGTTTTTTTCTAAACTTTAATCATGCAATTCCTTACATGCTAGCAATGAATAACTTTGGAAAATTCCCTCACCTTGATCCATTTCCTTTCTCACTTTCATGACCCATGCAACCAGATCAGTTGGGGGGGGAACTATATTCAATACATATTCACTACTATCATTCCAATTTTCCACTACCATCACTCCATTTTTCATCTAATTTACCATTCACCAACATTTCTTTTCCGACAAATCCTCTATTGCACTTTGCTTCATACACATTGGTATACATATTGGCATGATTCATAAAGATAAATAAAAGGATTTCTTATGCACAGTGATGCTTTCTGATGCACATTGATGACTTATTATTTCCAGTGAATGTATGGATAAATTAGTATTGCAGTTAGAAAACAGATAACGAAATTAATGTTGTTAACACAAGAACCAACATCCTTTGTATTCATGGTTGTCACACAAGAACCAACCATAAGAAAATGTTAGTTGTTACTCAGGTATTTCACATAATGAAATGAATGTTGTTAACATAAGAACCAACATTCTTTGTATTCATGGTTGTCACACAAGAACCAACCATAAGAAAATGTTAGTTGTTACTCATGTATTTCACACCCTGGAAACATTCATTGTTAGAAAGACATCATCAATCAAAGCCAAAGTTCAGATGCCAAAAGTTCTTAAGAAGATCCATGCACGGTTGCATGAGGACATGCAACAAGTTCAGTTGGGGAGTATGTTGGGACTCAAAAATGTCATATTTTCATCCACTTTACCTTCTGCTATTCATCACATTTCATCGTCCCATTAACCTTTCATTATACCATTTCCATACATATATTTGGGTTTCACCTTATTATTTTCCACTTTATTCATTTTAGTATTATAAGTGAATTTATCATTAAATATTAGAAATTAACATGTTTTTCATTAATATCTCAAGAATGGATGAGCTTTGTAATGTGCAGGAATATGTGAAGGATTAATTCAAAATACTTCTCTAATATCTCCTCCACCATTTCAAGGAGATAATTATTCAAGCTTATTCTAAGGAGAATATCATGGAGATTTGGATGGCATATCTTATCCAAGATTTGTGAGAGATGTGTGGAGGATTCGAAGGGATCATATTTTGTAATAATGGGAAATTAGTTGAGAGAATAGTGGATCTGTAATTATGAGATGCCTATCTTCTTTTCAAGGCTCTCGTGTATAAAAGAGAGTGTTCTCTCTTCATAAGGGGGAATTAGTCTTGATTAGTCTTAGATTGTAGAAGTTAGTCTTGACTTTGTAATTAGGATAAAGGGATTCTTAGTTTTGATTCATAGTTGTAATTTTCATGCTTTCATTATTTTTGTCATGAAGTTGATTTGATCATTGTAATACAAGATTGATGTATTGTTAGCGTGAGCTCACATGTGTTGTCTTGTTGCTTTTCACATGTTGTGTTTCATTCATGCAATTTCCTGCTTTCTTAGTTAGTTTATTTTTACGCAATTTCATTTCAGTCGTGTGCTAATTTCAATTCAACAATTTCATTTCAAGTCGTGTGTTTCAGCTTCCAGCATTAGATTAGCAATTGTGTGTTTCAACTGAAGGGGGGATTAGATTAGCAATTAGCAATTAGCAAGGGGGGGTAGATTAGATTAGATTAATTCCACTTCAGTCCTGCATATATTTTGCATGTGCTTCGTAAGTCTACGAACTCCTCAGATTGATAAATTAAATGCTTGGGGACTTATTTAACGACAATAAATCCGCCCAACAAATTGGTCGTGTATCATCCCAATTATTTTGCAAATACATGCTTGGATCTAATTTGTTATTGTAAAATCACCAAAAAATCCTAAAAAACACCCATCCTCACCGCACATCTCAAAAAACACTTTAAAAACACAAGAGCCTTAGTAACTTTTTGTAGGGTCTACCCCCCTTGTCTTCGTTAGGCGTTTTCCTAAACGGAGGAGTCGGGATCAGGTGACAGCACCTGACTCTTTGTTTTCCCCCAAGGCCACACTTTTCCCCTTGGGAAACAACTTTTGAAATATTTTTGTTGCTAGTGTGCACATTGGCAGGCAGCAAAGTCTATGCATAAACTAATAATACTAATGATGATGTAATAGCCATAACCAAAAACCAACCACAAAAGTGCCAAAATTAGAGCAAATTAATGCCTAGTAGAGCTGAAAATTGGTAATTCTTCACGTATCTGATTTGAATTTGAATTGGGTAGATTTCTTTTTAGGAGAAAAAAAAGTTTCTTGTTATTTATAGGGTGAATCAAAGAAACTACAAAAAAAGCTTATCCTAAGGATAGTGATACTAGTGAACTGTTAATCAGTCACTAGTGATACTTTAAATATCCAAAAGACCTATTTAACCTCAAGTCTATGCATAAACTAATAATACTAATGATGATGTAATAGTCGGAACCAAAAACCAACCACACAAGTGCCAAAATTAGAGCAAAGTAATGCCTAGTAGAGTTTAAAATTGGTAATTCTTCACGTATCCAATTTGAATTTGAATTGGGTAGATTTCTTTTTAGGAGAAAAAAAAGTTTCTTGTTATTTATAGGGTGAATCAAAGAAACTACAATAAAGCTTATCCTAAGGAGAATGATGCTAGTGAATTGTTAATCAATCAATAGTGATACTTTAAATATCCAAAATACCTATTTAACCTCAAGTCTATGCATAAACTAATAATACTAATGATGATGTAATAGTCGGAACCAAAAACCAACCACAACAGTGCCAAAATTAGAGCAAAGTAATGCCTAGTAGAGCTGAAAATTGGTAATTCTTCACGTATCCGATTTGAATTTGAATAGGAGAAAAAAAGTTTCTTGTTATTTATAGGGTGAATCAAATAAACTGCAATAAAGCTTATCCTAAGGATAGCGATACTAGTGAAATGTTAATCAGACAGTAGTGATACTTTAAATATCCAAAAGACCTATTTAACCTCAAGTCTATGCATAAACTAATAATACTAATGATGATGTAATAGCCGGAACCAAAAACCAACCACAAAAGTGCCAAAATTAGAGCAAAGTAATGCCTAGTAGAGCTGAAAATGTATATCTTCCACCAATTGCTCATTCAGGTATCCTTTGAGCTGAAAGTGACCTTCCTGAAGAGAAAGACCAACTTTAGAGAGTTGATCTGCCCTCTATTAGTAGGTTCTTGCAATATGTAAGAAATGGATATATGAGAAATAATTAAGTAAATCTTGTATCTGAGATTTCCACTGATCAAGAGAGGATACATTTAATTGTCTCTGACCTTTGATCCATTCAATAATACATGAAGAATCCCTGAAAATATGGAGAGTGGTTATCTCCTTCATTTGAGCAATTTTTAATAATCCCCAAAATGCAAGCAACTCATCCCTAGTGTTAGGGCCCAATCCACCTCCAAAATTGATCTCATAATATTGACCCTTGGTGAGAATAATGAAAATACCAACCCCACAGGTACCAGCTTGTGCGGCCCCATCGAAAAAACCCAGTGGATCCTATCCCAACTAAATAGGCGGAGATCTAAGTCAGGACTTTAGTTTGACAGCAGTACTCAGAGCATCAGAAATAAATCTCATGATAAAATAACAAGCTTTCTCAAAGGTAGAACAATAATCTTCAAAAATGATGGCATTATGGAGCCGCCACACTCCCCATATAAAGTACAACGAAAAATAAGAGAGGGATTTCTGGATGAGTCAACGTATGTTAGGTGTTGGTAATTTTTGGTATCAGGTTTGAATTTGAAAAGGTTAAACCTTTTGAGCGTGGCCAATAGACAGACCTGGGCAGAATATGCGAACATTAAGCACAAGTGAGACTTCTTGTGTTCCCCAAGGAAAGTGTGGGAGGGAAGTTGGATGAGAACATCCAATGGCCCTCCCACACTTGCCTCAAAAAGTGTGGGAGGGAAGTTGGATGAGAACATCCAATGGCCCTCCCACACTTGCCTCAGGGAACGCGAGAATTCTCACTAATGCTTAAGTTTAGCCGGCAGAATATAAGCATCTTAATCAATCTGTAATGAGACATGGGAAGATTATAAGCATCTTAATATATTTGTACTCTTCGTCAAGCGGACTACGTGGAAATGATGAAAACATTAAATGAGTTTGGTCGACATTGGGTACCACAGATACCATTTATGATGACATCAGTGCGTTGCCGAGTTTACTGGCGCAAAATCCTATACTAACATCATCTGTAAAAACGTTGTATAACACAAATTAATCACCAGTTAAATACAATATTTAAAAAATGAAAATAAATAAATAATATTTTAACTATGGTTTAACTTTAGCATTATTGAAAAATAAAAAATATTAAGTCAAATTAATGCATTGAAGTGATTGTGGACATAAAAAAAAAATTAAAAAACTTTTCATTATTTCACCTTCTAATTAAAACTTTTAATTTTAACAATTCCTCAAACGTTTTTACCGAACTCCTTGTGACATCACGAGTTCAAACCTCGAATAACTTGTGCACCCATGTAGGGGCAGTGTGGGTGTACATGGAGGTTATAGTGGTAGCGGACGAGAATTGACCCCGTGTCATGTGAGTATGAGCACCACCTTAGCTGTCAATTCCACCAAATATAATAAAAATAAAAAATATTTGATTTTGGATTTTGCCTTCGAAAATTCTACTAACGACGATTGATTGATCCATGCCAGTGGCATCAAATCAGCCATGAAGCGCAAGTTTAGTGAACAAAATTCCATCAAAAATCCTACAAAGTCAACATGTGTCAGCCTGGTTTGGTTTTGGATTGTGTTGGATATTTAAAGGCGAAGGCACAACATTCGGGAATCAACCTTTATTCATCTGGCCTCCCCATTTCCTTCATTGTTTCTACAATTTGGGATAATTCCAGGAATAGTTTTATAGGAGAAGGCATGGATGGTCTTCTTGCATGATCGGAGGAGCCTTGAAGAATTCTTTTCTTGCAACACTCTTTCCCCATTGCACTAGTATTTGCATTTTTAATATGATCAAAGTTCCAGTGCTCTCCTTATAATTAATGTAGAAACAGGAGAAAAGGTTGCATCCTAAGTATTAATGTGTAAATCCAATGAGTATAGCTATTGAGGGACGCCTAATAATCAAGTTTTTTTATTAATATGTTATCTTTATAGTGAGATATCTAGATGGAAAGATCCATGTCCCTTCAAGCTTGATAACTATTCTATTAAATATTCTTAGTATTCCTGTTTTGTAGGCTCGAAAATGTCACCATTATTAAAAATATACCTACTAGGAAAAAAAGGGTGTGCAGTCTCTATATAACAAGGTGTTGAGGATAAGGCTAATGCTTTTGAAAGGCTCCAAAACAGAGTTTTTAGGACAATAGTGCTTGGATTATTCACTAATAGCATTGAGGCTGAAAATTGGTAGAGGTTGATAATTCTTACAAAATGCATTGAATGGGGTAGACGTTGGGTCTACCTAAGGATGAGTACATATTTCCCTTTCATGATCAGCAAACATGTGAGGGGTGACATATGGTGTATTATATGTCCCTTTATGTGATGGATGTGGCAACGGTTGGGTGACTTGTCTCGTCCCTAGCACCTGATGCTAACACCCAAAGTTGCTCACCATAGAAGCAATAGTTAACAAATAAAAATTGAGTAAGTCATAGATGGATGTCTATCACACTCAATCCTTTATCATAATCTAATCATCCATAATCACTAGTCGTCATCTAAACATCCTTCATATTATTATGCATCTTAGCACTACAATGTACTACCAATATGGTAGGTTCAACAATTGATGTTAGTGGCATCATTGATATCAAATGTTTGGTGTCATGGAATCATCATACTCTTAACCCAATCCTTATCTTTGGTAGCTTATCATGAATTTGGGAATTCAATTACTATCATTAATTCAAATATGTCATTGAATTAGAACCATTAGAAGTTTCTTTGTTGTCACACTAATACCTCTATATTTTATTACTCAAGGATCTACATCATCGATGTCATTAGCATCTTTAGTTTCCAAATTATGAATCCATTAATATAATCACAATCATAACTATCGTCAAATCCCATGTCGAATCATTTTTGTTAATTCTATTGAATCATCATCATTGTACACCATTATTAGTGACCATAGTGACTATGTATATTGCGCAACACATGTCTATGACATAACATGTCCATAAGGCCCCTAACCACTAAACCCTTAACAGTTAATCCCTTGACCCATTAAACCTAAACCTCCTTATACACCGAAATCATAAACCCCCCTAACCCCTTAATCCCCTAAATTGGCTTGAATTGCCTAAACCCTAACCATGTTGAAACCTAACCCTAACACCTTATAAACCCCCTAACCCCATTAAACCCTAACCCTAACTCCTTATAAAACCCCTAACCCCAAATCGCCTAACCACTTAACCCCTTAAATCCTAACCCCTAAGACCCCTAATCGCTAAATGAGACCATAGTGACCATAACCCCATTAAACCCTAACCCTAAATCCATATAAACCCCCCAACCCCTTAACCCATCAAATCCTAACCCCTAAGTCCCCTAACCCCTAAGGCCCCTAACCGCTAAATGTGACCATAGTGACTATGTATATTGTGCAACACATGCATATGACATAATGTGACCATAAGGCCCCTAACCACTAAAACCCCTAATAGCTAAGCCCTTGGCCCATTAAACCTAAACCTCCTTGTACACCTAACTCCTAAACCCCCCTAAACCCATAATGTGACCATAACCCCATTAAACCCTAACCCTAACTCCTTATAAACACCCTAACCCCAAATCCCCTAACCCCTTAACCAATTAAACCCCAACCCCTAAGTCTCCTAACCCCTAAGGCCCCTAACCACTAAATATTACCATAGCGACCATAATGTGACCATAGTGACTATGTATATTGTGCAATGCATGCATATGGCATAAAGTAACCATAAGGCCCCTAATCACTAAAACCCCTAAAAGCAAGATATCATGGCCATTTTGAGGTTTAGTATACCATGGATGGTTCTTCAAACATAGGCCATGGTACATGGCCAAAATTCTAGGTCTTATATCATAACATTAGTTTGTGAGGTTGATCAAGGACCATGCATAAAGGCCCAAATCTACAACTAATCCTTGCATATAGAATATTTATCATGTAAGGAATCTTTTTAAGGTATATCAATTTGCGGATAGTTCTGAACTCCTAGGCCATGGTGTAAGGAAAATAGCTCGTGTCTTAGGCCATATGGGTTCTCTATGCAATTGATGGGGACATATGGAACCCAAGGGAAACCCACAATCCCTACATAAGGAATTTTTCATGTGAGTAATGTGGAAATTTCAAGAGAAAAAAAAATGGATTTTAAAGATAAAAAAACATTTCACCCTTTAACTAAAGGTTTCTCAAATCTTAACCCTATGAATTTTCATACTTAGGGATTCTATGAAATATAATACAAAACAAAATCAAAAGTGGATTATATTTCAATTCTTAACAACTCCAAACTTCTAGGAAATCCATGAGAAATGATACCAAAGTGTTTTGATAAGTTTCATCCCTCCTAGAAATCTTATCTTGTATAAACTATATTTTAAAACTTTTTATTACAAAAATATATACAACATTAAAAAATCCTTATCTTCTTTAATTATAGTGTTAAATCACTCAATATAGTAACAAGACAAATCTTGAGTATGCTACATATGTGGTGTTAGTGGAGTGAGTAACATAATTGAATGGATGGGGGGCTCTGCAACTCGCTCCTGAGAGGCCGAACAACCTAGCACCGTGAACTTGCTCCTGTGTGCTCATTGGCTATGCCCTGCAATGTTTTCCCTCACGTGGGACTATTCCTTTTGGCCTTAGCCCCCAACCCTTCTGGATCCCCCTCTTTTTTCCTGCTTGCCCCTCCCTTTGTCTGTTATGCTTCTCCTTCTTTTTTGACCCTCCCTCCTCGGATTTCCTCGGCTCTCTCCCACAGCCTCTCATGGCTTCGGGAGCTGACAACCCTCCCGATCTAACCAGTTTTTTGAAACTCTTAGCCTCCACTGGTAAGAAGCCCCTATCCTCTCCCCAACAAAAGTTTGCAAAGAAACTTGGCGAAATATCGACTGTTGCGTTGCCGGTGGATCTCCCCTACAAGACAACCCTCAATCTTTTTGAACGTGCAGTAATCAACCAGTTCATTGGTCTTTGGCCCTCCCCGAAGTCCATAGATTCATGGGTTCAGAAAAATTGGAAACCATTGATCAAGGAAGAGGTGAAATCCTATTTCCTGGGTAAAGGTTATTTCGCCTTCGTTTTTGAGTGCAAGCAAGATCGCGAGCTCATTTTCAGGAACAAACCTTATTTTATGGGACCACAAGGGTTATATATGAACAGATGGACCCCGAACTTCGATCCATCCCTCGACATACCCTCTACAGTCCCTGTCTGGGTGAGACTACCTCACTTACCCCTCCACAGCTGGAACACTGAATCACTCGCAGCAATCGAAAATGCATTAGGGAAATACATCGACAAAGCTGATCAAAAAGATCAATATTCATGCGTTAGAATTTGCGTTGAAGTAGATTTGGAACATGGCCTTCCCGAAGCAATAAATCTCACAGTAGCAGATTGGTCTCACATACAAGAACTCGACCACGAACAAATCCCTTTCAAGTGTAAGTTTTGTCATGAATACGACCATTTCGCCCGATCATGCAAAAGGAAACCAGTGGATCAGGAATTAGATCAGAAGAAAGAGCAATGAACAGTAGTCCAGAAAATCTCCAAATCAGGTACGAAATCCCATTTAAAAAGTCAGAATACGCGGAAGGCAGATCAGCAAAATCACAATCCTTGGACCTCCAACAACAACAAAAGATTCAAAGCCCTTGAAATGTAAGAAATCCAAGATATTCCTGAGGCGGAAGAAGAAGGAGAAATACTTGAACAACAAGATCCCCAAGCCTCTCCTATTGTCACTGAAATGACGAAGAATCCTTCGTCTCAGAATATCCCCAGCCTTATCAAATCATATCTAATCAAAGAGGCCCCGTCCTATGCAGAAATTACTAAGGTGAGATCCCCTATGTCCTCATTCTCCTCATATGAATCCATCGATAAATCTCTCAAAAAGCTAGGGCGGAAATCTACCAAAGATCTAAGGGAGGAAGAAGCCGAGCGAGAAAAAATTCAAGGATCTCAAGCCACGATAGACATGGCTTTCAGCAGAAACACTAGAACTAGGACAACAGGTAAGAAATATGGAGATCCAGCAGGAGGAACACCCTCCTCCATCTACACCCCCAAATGATGAAGCTGGTCTCCTAGAACTGCAGAGGATTAGGAAATCCCTGCAAGATTGAGGCAATAAAAGATATTCAAAAAATCGACATGCTCGATCTCCTTTTACTCCAGGAGACCAAAATCGATGAGAACACAGTCTTAGCTACAACAAAAGAAAAATGGAAGAAAAATTTAGGCTGTGCAGTCAGTGCCAGAGGAGCTTCTGGAGGACTGGCAACAGTATGGTCTTCTGATGCTTTCCATCTCCACAACTCCTTTGTTACTCAACATTGGATTTACACAGAGCTTACTCATGTCAAGAGCAACAAGCATATCGCCGTCTTCAATTTGTATGTACCCAATCTACATTTTGAGAAACATGACTGCTGGAATTTACTTGAAGGTTTTCTTGAGGCTTATGAGCCCCATAATATCATACTAACCGGCGATATGAACATCACTCTCTCCATATCAGAAAAGAAAGGTGGTTTAAATGGAAGCGACTACTTCAAACCTCAGGTTGAAGCTCTTCTCAATGTATGGGATCTCATTGATATCAAGCCCAAAAAATGGAAATACACTTGGTCGAATAAACGTCTCGGCAAGGCAAATATTATGGCCAGATTGGCCAGATTCTTCGTTCATAGTACCTTGTTGTTGATACCCATACCATTTCATCCAGTATCCTCGCCAACCTCACTTCTGATCATAAACCCATCCTAATTCGGTTCACTGAAATTGAGGACCTTGGCCCTATCCCTTTCAGGTTCAGGCCCCAATGGCTTGAACGAGCTAGTTTCTGGGATACCCTCGAACAAGCGTGGAAAATTCTGATCTCAAAATCTCCCTTCTACGTTTGGGAACAGAAATTAAAAAATACCAAATTTTCTCTTAAGAAATGGGCCAAATCCATTAATTCAAATTTCATTCAACCAAGAAAGGACGCCGTGAA
Source organism: Larix kaempferi (assembly GCA_027924585.1). Lineage (NCBI taxonomy): Eukaryota > Viridiplantae > Streptophyta > Pinopsida > Pinales > Pinaceae > Larix > Larix kaempferi. The sequence continues at coordinate 1,060,668 of BSBM01000883.1, forward strand.
TGCTTTAGAAAATCTCCAGTTAGCAATGGAAACTCCCCCTATTGATGCGATTACCCTCCACGGTGAAGTTATACAACAATCCAATGTATATCAAAACTTTCGAGCCGAGGAGGAGTATTGGAGGTTAAAGTCGCGCTACATTTGGCTTAAAGGAGGCGATATGAATATCAAATACTTTCACAAGCAATTTAAAGTCAGACACTCAATCAATCATATTACAGAAATCAAAACAGAGGATGGCGTGCAGGTTTCTGGAAATACGAATTTAAAAAATGTTGCCTTTCTCCATTTCTCCAACCTTTTCGCAGATGACAGTATCCCTGATGATGAGGAGGAGATAGCTTTGTTGGAGCATATTCCTCAAAGTATTACTTAGGAAGATAACCTCAACATCCACAGTCCATTCACCAAGCAAGAAGTTTTTAAAACTATTCTCTCCTTTGAATCTGATAAAGCACCGGGTCCGGACGGTTTTTCCATGCATTTTTACAAAGCATGATGGAAGTATATTAAAAAAGATTTCATGAGATTGATTAGGAACTTTCATTCCAAAGCTAAAACCGGTGGATGTACGAATAGTACATTTCTGTTCCTTTCCCCAAAGGAAATAAATCCTAGTTCCTTCAGCAGATTTAGACCGATATCATTGTGCAATTCATTCTATAAAATTATATCTAAATTGCTAGCAAACCGGATGAAGCCTCTACTCAACAGAATTATCTCCGACAACCAAGGTGGCTTCTTGGAAGGGAGGCAAATCCTTGAAAACATCATTCTTATACAAGAAGCAATTCATTCAAGCAGATCCAGAAAGGAAAAAGGAATGTTAATCAAACTTGACATGGCCAATGCATTTGACCATGTCAAGCACTCTTTTCTTCTCAAAATTATGTCTCGCTTTGGATTTGATAAAAACTTCATCAATTGGATCTCAGCGTGCATAAGTGGACCTTGGATAGCCCCCTAATCAATGGTCGTCCTACGGATTTTTTCCAAGCCACTAGTGGCATTAGACAAGGTTGCCCTCTCTCTTCCTTTATGTACATCATCCTAGCTAATTCACTCAGCCGTAAACTGAACCATGAAATGACCATCGCCTCTCTCCTCGGCCTCCAATTGACCTTTGATTCCCACCCAATTAATCATACCCTCTTCGTTGATGATTCTCTTTTAATTGGCGGAGCATCCTCCGTTATAGGCCGTAAATTTAAACGCATTTTAAATCTGTATTGTAATGTTTCGAGTGGCAAGATCAACCTGCAAAAAAGTGCAGTATATTGCTAGAACTTAAAAAATCATGTTGCAGCCAATATCAGCAGAATAATGGGCATCAAAGTCCACACCCATTAGGACAAATTCTTATATCTAGGCCTCCCAATCACTTACAGTAAAGCAAACTCTAGAAATTGGGAGGATACGATCAACAAATTTAATAGCATAATCAGAAGATGGGGAGGCCATTGGCTCAGCAAAGCCGGAAAACTAATTTTAATAAATTATGTCCTATCAGCGTTACCTATCTACCAATTTTCTATCCTCCTTGCCCCAAAAGGAACAACAAAGCAGATGACCAAATTAATTAGAGATTTTCTCTGGTCAGGCGGAAAAAACAACGAAAACAAAATCCATCTTGTAAATTGGGATACTATTAAGCAGGCAAAATCCTCGGGAGGACTCCATATCCGCGATCCACATTATGCAAATTTGGCTATGGGAGGCAAGCTGCTTTGGCAAATCCTGCATAATAAAGGCCATCGAGTAAGTCAAGTTCTCAGGAAAAAATATTTATATGGAACCAATCTAAGATGTCTCGACCATAAGCCTATCTCCAAAGGCTCAAGCACTTGGACTCTATGCAAGGCAACTTGGGAGTTTTTTTCAAATAATCTTTACTGGGTACCTGGAAATGGCAGGAAAATCAATATCTTCACGGACAAGATCATGAACAATAATGTTATTCAAAGCTCCCAAGAGCTACAGAATATTGCAGTATGGTTCAATCAACATGGAATTACAACTTTAAATGATTTCAGCTTATGGGATTCTCAGGGCAATTGGAAAAAATTGAACAACATAGCCATTAGTCCACATCTTGAGGCTGACAATATCATTCTTACAATAAGTAGAAAGGATGCACCCCTATTCATCTCACGGCCAAAGTTGAACGGGGATGGGGTCCCACGGGCTCCTATACCCCAGCTCTCGGCTATAAAGCTCTCCAAACCTATGACGAAGCAAAAAGAGATTTATGGAAAATTGCTTGGGACCCATTAGGGCTACCTAAAATTAATTTCTTCATTTGGACTCTAAAATCCATTGCAAAGTTCTCACTGGAGACAACCTCATCAAGAAAGGTTTCCATGGGCCTTTCTGGTTCCCTCTCTGCCATAGTAGTATTGAAACTCTTACCCATCTATTTCTGGATTGTCACTTCACTAATCTTGTTTGGAATCTATTACTTCTTGATCTCAATATTACCATGCCCCCTTTCATATCCACTACCCAACTTTTCACTAACTGGAAATCTACTTATCCTTCCCCCCTCCCTTCCAAGAATCCATGGTATCACATTTGGATCTCCATCCCTAAATATACCTGCTGGAAACTATGGACAGCAAGAAATTATGCTATCTTTCATGATAAGCATTTCACACCCTTACAAATTGCAGGCCAAGCCAAAGCTCTTCTAATTGAACGATTCAAAATCTCCAAGTATAAGATTGAAATCACTCTCAGCAACAATGAAAAGAATTGGATTGGAATCTCCATTCCTTATCCAACCAATGAGCCTCAAATCCGAAATAATCCAGCATGGCAGCTCAGATTAACTAACACCAATTTCCATGATTGGAGAAACAGTCAAGATATTGACAGCTTACATTTTGATGGTGCCTCCAAGAATAATCCTGGAGAAGCAGGAGCAGGGGGAATTCTGTGGACAAAGGAAGGTGCAACTAGATTGAAATATAGATTGGGCTTGGGCATATGCTCAAACAACATAACAGAAGCTCTGGCACTGATGAAAGGATGCCATATAGCCAGAGATCAGAATATCGATAACTTACAGGTATTCGGAGATTCAATGATTATTATCAGAGCATTCAATACTACCTCCAGCTTAAACAACCTAGCTCTCAATCGAATAATCCAGCGGATAAGGCATATATCAAGTACATTTTCTTATTTTAAGGCATTTCACATTCTCAAAAATTCAAACACCAAAGCTGATATAGAAGCAAATGCAGCTAGCAGACTCAATCAAGGGGTTCTTCAAATCTCCAATTTTGACAGTGAAATACACTACATTCCATGAGAGGGATTTTATTTCTATTTCAAGGCAATTGGAATCGACAGTGATTTTCATTTACTACATGAATATATATAACCATAATTACATCAGGGTAGGATTATTAGTTTTTGATTTCTCTGTGTAACATCTTTTAGCACAATTCGGTTCATTCCTATTGCAGACTACTTCCAGGCTCATCCTGCGACATGGTTTCCCTTCAATGACTGGACAGTAGAAGTTCCTATCAATTCCAATATCGCACAAGTCTCTTTTTTTTAAAAAGACAGAAGCAGAATGTCGAATCTGGTGTACTTGGATCAATACATCTTCAGTTCATTTTATTTACTGCGTCATTACCAATCTCTGGGCAATTTTCAATTCTATATTTAGTCTCCCTCCATTCCTTGGATCGTAGATGCTCGCCATCAAATACAACAATGCAGATGTCTTAACTTTCTTCAAAGTCATAAGCAAATCGCTGAACAATGTGTAATTAAACCTCATAATATATTCAGATTGTTACATTCATTGAAGCAGCACAATCAGCAATTCCAGTGCACATTTATTTTAATTATTTGTAATAAGCTCTTTCACTATGAGACGAAAGACATATTGACTTTGAAAAACAACTTCACTCAATAATGGTCTCCACAGGCCTTCTGCTAAGCTTAGCTAAAAATACTTAAAGCTAATGTGGCCTTCAATTGTACTTAGCCGATTTGGTTCAAAACCACCGCTTTTTTTTATACAAATATACGTTTCTGTTAAAAAAAAAGTATGCTACATATGTTGAACTCAAATAGAATAAACACTACATCTAATCGGAATGGAGGTCTAGACGAGGATTTAAATTTAGAATATTGACCAAAAAAACAAAACTTCTTTTTCCCACATCTTACAAATCATGGACACTGGTTTTCATCAAGGAAAACAATATAATACTCTCAATGCAACAATTAAAGAGAGTATATGTTAGGATATACATTATTTAACTCGTCACACCTTGATGATGTATATTATGACATATATACACTCTTAAATACAACACTACAAGTTGCTTATGGTGTGCCACCCACAACATTGATCCGAGTGGTGAACTCCAACCAAAAATTTGTCAAAATGTATGAGTCTCATATTCAAATCTACGCTATTTCATAATGTTACTATATATTTTGATTTTTCCTTTGGTGTTAGTCATAGGTTCAAGGCATGATAATATTTTTATTATTTTTAGGATAGTCTCGATGATTGGCACTAATGGCCATTATAGATCTGCCAAATGTAAAAATTTGGATCTTCAAAACTTTAAGAGGTTACAAATGCTTCTAGATATTGCATGTTTTACACTTTCATGACATCTTTATTGACGATTGGCATTCCTGGTCATACACAATAGAAGTGCATAAACACCTATCGTTAAGGTATGCACATGCAAAGTGATGAAGTGTGTGTAGAAATTCTAGAACTTGGTATACCTAATGTTTTTTATAGCAACTATGGTTGGATGTAGCCATTAAAAATGCTATCCCTTGAATCCATTGCAGACTTCAATGTTGAGATGCAATACTTACTTGATTGGATGATGAAAATTTAGAACACTAAATACCCATGACTACACTCAAATCACCGGCATTCACATAATAACATTTGTTTCATAATCCCTTACTAGACCCCTTCACAACAATCCATGTGGCACTTGACATTGCAAAGCATCCTACCTAGGGTTTAGGGTCATCATTACCAAGACATGGTAATATCTAGGGAGGTGAAGGGAAAGAGGGAGACGTTTATAAATATATAGATATTGTTGGGTGAGAACTTATAGGTTTAGGAAGTGAGAAAATTAAATCTAATGGACTACAGGGATGGGAATGATGGCATCATGCAGTCTGCATTTAGGTCACATGAGGAGCTTCTTGAGACATGGGAGTGTTCCAAGGTGATATCTATCATACATGATGTTGAGTTGGTATCTAGCATAGTGTTCCAAGGTGATATCTATCATACATGATGTTGAGTTGGTATCTATCATATATAAAATTAAAGTAGTTTCTGAGTAACTTTGTCTATAGTTCCTATGAATAGAAACTTAGTAGGTGACTTCACAATGGGTGGCTTGCTAATTATACAATTTTGTTAAGAACACACTTTTGTACCTTTCATGCGATTAGTCCAAATGTTTGCAATCTTATGTTAGTCCAACTATTTTCAATACATTGTCTTTTTACCATGTGCTACCTTGTGGATTTGTTGCCTTCGCCCCATTGGTCACTTTGGTCTCCACATCACCATTGTGCTTGGTCTCTGCCTTGCTATAGGTTATATGCTTGAAGGGTCATGTGAGGATGGAATAGTTGAACCTAACTTAGGAGGAATATGTATCACAAATCTTGAAATGGACACCATATCCTTCTTGTAGGCCAACAGTTCCATACGCAAAGGCTTATATAATGGCTTAGGGCCCACACATAGTCCATGAGTCCTAGCCTAGAAAATGTTGTCGTTTCAAACTCTATATTTTGACCTTGGACTATGTCTAAATTCACGATAACCATCCTCAATGTGCCAAACTCAAAATAGCCATCGTATCTTAATCACATGACAAAGATTCCCTTTATAGGACCTATGTGGTGTCCAAGGGCCACAAGGATGTCTCACGAGCCCTATAGACAAATGGTAAGGTATAATAACCTACATTTTGGCATTGAACCACATCACATCCACCAAGAACCATGTCTAGTGTTCTAAACTTCAAAATGAGCACCATATCCCACTTCCAGGCCAAAGATTCCTTATGGAGGGCCAATATGGTGGTTTGGGACCACACACATGGACCATGAGCTCCACAGTCAAATGTTGCAATGTAAGGTCCTACCTTTTTCATCATACCATGGAATGGTCCTCAAGATCCATCCCTAGTGTGCCCCTCCTCAACGTGGTGGCCATATCTCACATGTAGGCTAAGGATTCCCTACATAGGCCCTATGTAATGATGTGGGTTACTATGCAAAGAACTTGAGCCCCATAGACAAATGTTCTATCCCAAAAACATCGATTTTGGTATCAAACCATGGATTAGTGACCAAGAAGCATCCATGATGTGACAAACCTCAAAATGGCCACCATATCCCTATCACGAGGAAAAGATGGGCTAGGCCTTATGGATGGCCTATGTAGAACCCAAAAGCCACATGTTATGGACTAAAACTCTGGATCTTCACCCTGGAACACGACTTGGGTCATGAGAACCATCCTTGGTGTACTAAACCTTCAAATGTGACAACACATCTTACTCACATGCCAAATATTGGCTATGCATGGCATATGTTGTGGCTTAAGGCCCCACACATGGCATGTAAGGCTTCAAGATAGATTCCATGGACTTAGAACCTAGGTTTTTGAGCCAAACTATGGCCTTATCCCCAAGAAATATATCAAGTCTTTCATACCTTGAAATCACCACCATATCAAACTTGGACGCCAAAGATTATGTATTATGGGAATGTGTGATGCCCTGGGAAATAAAACATGGCATGTGAGCCCCATATAAATATATGTTATGGCCTAGTGCCTTGCCTTTTATCCCTATACCATGGCATGAGCATCGAGAACCATCCTTGGTATGTTAATTCTCAAAATGATAGACATATCTCACTCATATTCTAAATATTTTTTATGTGGGGCATGTGTGGTGGTTTGGGGTGCTACACATGACCCATGAGACCCATAGGAAACTATATGAACTTAGGCCCTAGAAGTTAATCCCAAACCATGGCCTAGTTGTAAAAAATTATCCATGGTGTTATACATCCCAAAATGGCTTCCATATCCCACTCACAAGCCAAAAATTCCTTTTGTAATGCTTATCTGATGGATTCGGGCCTCACATAGAGTTAGGGGTCATTTATGGGTAATTATGGGTAAACGGAGGGTAATTAGGGGTTAATTAGTGATAATTTAGCGGTACTTTGTGGTCAATTATGGGTAATTAAGGGTCGTTTAGGGGTAATTATTAGGTAATGAGTTCCAGTAATTAGGGGTTAATAAGGGGTCAATTTTGGGGTGATTAGTGGTAATTAGGGGTCAAATAGGGGTTAATTAGGGGTAATTAATGGCAATTATTATGGTTCAATAAATAAGGGCCATTTAAGCCCAGTGGCTTAGCTAAACCAATGGTTTCCCATGACATTGGGCATTTACATAGGTTCATGGAGGCATGTTCCCATTTCGAATCCCTGTGTTTGAGGCACACTAGTCTACATTGATGGGTTTACTAGGGAATATGCCATATATGAATGTTTGGAAGCATCCCTTGGATTTCTCCATGAGGTTTTCCTTGGAAAAAAGTTGGGGTCATTTACAGGTTATTAAGGGTTAATTAGTGGTAAGCATGGATTATTTAGGGGTAATTGGTGGTTAAGTAGGGGTCATTAGGTGCAATTAGTGGTTAATTGGGGGTAATTAGGGGTCAATTATGAGGTTAATTAGGAATCAATTATAGGGTAATTAGTGGTAAATTTTAGTAGTACGTGAGATGATGGATATTGAGAACATACTTGAAAAATATATTTAGGGGTGGTCCTTCTAAACCCCCTCAAAAACCATGAGAATTGAACTTTTGGCAACGATCTTTAAAACACCGCCTCCAAAAGTAAAATTCTCTTGACTTTTGGGGGACAATTCAAAAGACCACCTTGAAACATATATTTAGGGGTGATCTTTCTAAAAATCCCCCCTAAACATCATGAGAATTTAACAATTGGAGGCATGTCTTTACAAACCGCAACCAAAAGTTCAATTCTCGAGTCTTTTAGAGGGGGTTTTTTAAAAACCGCCTTGAAAAACAGCTTTAGGGAACACCCCCAAAAAATTCATGAGAATTGAACCTTTGGTGTCACCTACCCAAATTCTAAAAATAATATTTTATTTGCAAAAATACTTTATGTTAAATTTTAATTTCAAAGTTTTGAAATTATGACCAAGTTTGGTCAAAGATGAATGTAATTACTGAATAATTATTATAAGTAGGAGACAAACACCCAAGGGAACTATTAAATGAGTGTTCACTGACCCACTAGGAGGAATGGAAGCTGTTGGAAAGCATGGGATAGATGGCAACAATTGCACTTCACCACTAACTGTTGGTTATGGGACAACTACCCCTAAAAATGTGGCATTATCCCCTAGGTGGTGGGAGTGGGCAAGCAGCTCATTTAATGACCTAGTAAAAACTGAAAAGGCCTAGGCAGCCTACATAAGGCAAATTCGAATTTAGCAGGCAGCTCTTACACAATATTTTTCTGCAAAAATATTTCCTCATGTGCATCAGGTGATCACTGAGAGATTCGAATAGGGAGGTTAGTTGTGAGTGCAATCATAAGTCTGCAAACTATTTGATAAGGAGAACCATAGGTGTTGGTGCTGGTCCTTTGGACTGCTAGATTTTGAAGATTTGACAATTTTGCTACTGCAAGTGGAGATCCTAAATTCCTAAGTTTCTTCCTCCTGGTGGTTCAGTTAACAGGCTCGGGGGTCCTAAGGCAAGTACTTGGCTGTCTTCAGGAATTGGTTGGGTGGAACAGGCTCCTTGGGCTGTTTGTTTCCCTAAATAATTAATTCAGGTTCTACTGTCTCCTAATTTGTTTCAGTTTAGTAGTTCTGATAGTAAAAATTAGTAAACTTTGTTTTAAAGAAAAATTGATCTCTGATTTGGTTTCAGTCTAAATGTTGAGTTTAATGATAAACTGATTTGAAAATCCAATCTCTACATTTTTCCACATGCTGTTATTTGCATCGTACTCTAGTGTAGAGAAGAAAATTAAGTTTAGATGAAAAGATAGGCAAACTGCCATTGATTCGATAGATAAGTACAGTAATTATATGTTTCTTTTTTATTTTTCTGCCCTATAGTTAACAAAAGGTAGAAATTACTGTACAATATCTAAAATATTATAGGATATCTCATGGTTTCATGAAGAACAAATATTGTTTATTCTCTGTACAATTACATAGTGTTTGTCATCTCAGTTATTACATAAGAAATAAATGTAATTCAATTTCCATACATCATTCTGTAAATAGATAGTATTTCTGTAAATAAATAGAATTGCTAACGATGAAACTAAGTTGCAGATCACAGTCATTACATAGTCTTCATACTTCACACACACACTGTGTTTTTCTTTACAATTTTCATGTTAGGATATTTTTATAATTATTTCAGTATTATCAGAACTGTAAACAAGAGAAATTTAAACCCTATTTTTGTTTACAATTATTGTATTATCCATTTTCATTATAAATTGTATGTATTAATCAAAAACTGGGTTTCGTATCACTCATTCAAACCCTAGATAGTTTTTCCAAATTCTTAACATCGTTTTCCAAAACAGTTAAACAAACAAGATCATTACACTCATGTACAAATTGCAAAATTTAACCTAGTTGTCGTTTGAAAATCTTTTCTGGAGTTCTTTTACAAAAACATCTTTTACATCAAAGAAAAATTTAGAATTTGGGCGTAGCCCTGTTCCTTTTCTTTTATAAACATTAAGCTATTAAATCAAATACACAGAGATTTTTCCATTTACGAATTTCTTACAGTTTTGCATAGCTTGACAGTCCTGTTACCCTTACATATTTTAAACAAAACAGCATAAACAACATTTTTCCATTGCCGAGAAATTTAAAAATAGTATACAAAGTTAAACGAGCTTCGGCTCTAACATTGTATTCATTTAACGTAAAACTAAATCCTTTTTAAGTTTTAGTTTCGAACCCAACACCGGTTCCAGCTTCACAAAGGAAGCTTCAACATAAAGGTCAACTTTACTTTTCCAAAATGAAAACTACAGAGGGTTTATCCCTTCTAAAAACAAGTATTATAACTCCCATTTCGACAAACTAGGCATCAGCAATAAAAGGCCGAGTATCACATAAACAGACAAGGGTCATAACCCTGTACAGTCGACACTTTAACATAAAAGGTTCTTAAAAAATTCTCAACTGACAGACGACACCGAAGCATGGTGAAAACCTCGTTACTCATCTTTTGAAACCACATCAACCAAAGTCGAAAGGCACCTACGAGGGTTTGAGACCCGGAGCTTACCAGGAATGGAAGCACGCCAACGTTTTTTTTCCAAACCCTTGCTCAAGTCGTTCTTCGAACCTTGCAACTGACACAACAACATCCTAGAGTTAGACAACTGTTATATTTTAAACCATAAGTCGAAGTTCAACAAAAGAACCACTAAATTTTGAGGATGTTTACCTTCTCAACAAGCGACCGAGCTCTTTACATTCTCTAGTAAAACGACGAGCTCTTTGCTGTAGACGAGACCAGGATAACCTCTATCATTTTGCAGCATTGTGTGTTCCACTCAAAATCTAAACGAAAAGCTAAAAACTATCAACTCGATAGCAATTCAAACCAGAGACCCAACATTTTAGTACAATGCCATTATAGTGAGAAAGAACCTACAACTTTAATCTATCCTACAGGTCACGAGGTCAAATCCTCTTCACATTTTTTTTATCGGCCAAACCCTAGCTTTCAGCAGCCTGTCAGCCTCGCTACTCGAAACACTATTGACACAATGAAAACACTTTAACTCTCTTTCAACCAACACAACGACGCAACAATAGGGTTGCATCCAACGACCCTAATTCAAATCGATCAACGATCACGAGCGTGCCAACACATTTACATTGGAGATTGTAATTCCACTGCATTTATTGTTCCATATTTTTACAAACACAACCTTACCACCTTGACCCACGTTGGAATGTTCTACATCCAGCTCGGAGGATTTCAAACTCACAACCATTACACAGTGGCTTCAAAAATCACCGTTACATTGTTTTTGCACTACGTGGAATGTTAACAACCCCTGTCACATAGAGTTTGGTTCGAGATTTTAATGCAGAATTGAGACACTATCTCCACGCCAGCTCGAGGCACATGCCAAACTTAAAGACCTGTCAACTCGTCCATTATGTCGACATGAATACATGTCAGTGCCATTAAATCAAAGGCGATAATTTCCAATTAGATATTCACAATTTAAAAACATTATTGTTATAATCGTATAGTGGATATTAGTTCTAAGTCTATAATCACGATTTCGATTTAGTGATATAATATTTTGATATTAATGTTTTATATAGCCACATATTAAGTTCTGATTTCTTGTTCGTTTAATATTGTGAACTTTGATATATAACGTGAATAGTTTAAAATGTCAAATTATTGCATAGGATAGTAATTCATAGAGATTATTTTGTTAAACATGGTAATAGTAGTTCTCATTATTGCAATTGTAAAAAAAAAAAGATAGGAGTTGCATTTTTGGAATTTCAAACAAAATCAATGAATAGATATTAGCATAAAAACCATGCTAATACTAGGTATTTCATACCCTAATGCAATGCTTTTGATGGCTAGCGATACAATTACTACCATAGTACTGTACAAGTATTAATTATCTTAAGACGATGATCGAAGTCAAACTATAGCAACGTCATTGGTTTACGACAACAAACTTAAACAACATGTAGATTTTCTAGATGTCATTATTGTCAACATTGATGAATGATAGGACAGTGTTTTAAAAAAAAACAGTAAGCAACACTAAACATTTCATACCTGTAGATACTTTTTTTTCGCAAAAGAAAACACAACATTTTATATTTCGACGTTGAATTGAATTACACACGTACTTATAAACTATGCAGTCATTGAACCCCTTACCTATCGTCTGCACATTGAAACATTTCAAAAGCCTTAGCGTCGCAGCTAAGTAAACTCCAGGGTACCTTGTAGGACACCCTTGGACAACGAGAAAGCAAACGGTCAGTATCTTGTCAAAAGAAAAGTATCGCGTCATTTTTCTAACCTGTAAGTGCATTTATTCCAATAATCATGTTTTGTTAAAAGTTTGTTAAGTTGTCATTGCCAAATTGTTTTCTAACTTAGAAATTAAATTATGTTTAGTACGAAACAACTTTTTAAAAATTAATGCTGTCGTAATTAAGCATTTATTATTTCCGCAGTCATAATTATCGCAATTAATGCTAAATTTAAAAGTTTTAATTTTTTATGAAAATCGGGTTGTTACATGTGGTATCAGAGCTCATGTTCGAACTCTAGGCCTGAAAGAGGTCTAAGAACACGCAACAAAAAAAATTTATACAACATAAAATTTTACTAATCTGAATTTTAATTATGATGTTGTTCAGAAATTATTTTAAGCTACAGGTATGGAGAATTCAGTTGATCATGTAGAAGATAGATTTCAACGAAACAGCCACAGCTCGGGACAGCACTATGCAGAAGAAGGTCACAGTGAACTAAATAACAATTCGTTAGAATTGTTACGTGCTTTTCATGAATTAAAGGCAGAAATCAGATCTGTGAAATAAGACAATGAAAGAATTCTGCAAGCACAAGAACAATTAAACCAAGTGTTGTTTGAACAGTGCCCAACTGAGGAGCAAGAGAGAGATAATGAAGGTATCTCCAAAGTTGAGGATCTGCCTCATGCTAATAAAAATAAGAAAATGAAAACCAGTGAGGTGAACAACAGTTCAACCTCATCAGGAGATGCTATTGAAGTGCGTAAAAAGAAACGTAACTACACCAATGATAGTAGTGAAGGAGATTTCAAACCCAGAAGGAAAAATCATAAGGAGTATGAGCAGATTTCTGGGGAGTTAAAAAAGATTAGACCTCCAACTTTCAATGGAGAAACTGAGAAGGGCGAGACAGCTAAATCTTGGTTGTCCGGTATGAAGAAATACTTCCAGATTTATAACTATTCAGAGTCCTTGAAGGCAAAAATGGCTATATATAACTTGACCGAAAAAGCGGATATTTGGTGGTAGCACATCAAAAGAGTAAAGGGCATCAAGGATAAAGATGTAAACTGGAGTACTTTTGAACGATACTTTAAAAAGAAGTATTTATCTGAACAGTACTATGAAGAAAAATCCAAAGAGTTCTACGATTTGAAGCTGGGAGCTATGAACATGAAGGAAATGAATAGTAAATTTCTGAACTTACTGATTTATGTGCCATACCTCATAGAAGAAAAACCTAAAATTCAAAGATACTTGAGCTGCCTACCTTTCAATATTAAGGACAGAATCAAGTGTGACAGTCCAAAAACCTTGGAAGAGGCTATGAGAAAGGCAGTTTTCTATTATGACACAAATCGGAAAAGAGAAGGAATGTCGAACTGGAAAAGTCATAAGCCCAGCAATTTTGAGCTGAAAAGGAAGAATTTCAAGTTCAGTGAAAATTCCAGTTTCCAAAAGAAGAATTTTTAGAATTGGAATTACCAAGGGAATAATTCCAGAAACAATCAACAGCAGAATTCTACAGCACCCAGAAATGCACCTAATAATACCATAACCAATGAGCAAAAGGCACCTATCAAATGTTTTGAATGTCAAGGTCCCCATTATGCATCAGAATGTCCCTTGAGGAAGCGAAAAGCTAACAACATCAACTCTATTCAAACTGAACCTACTGTTGGAGACCTGGTGAGGGAGATGCCCAGAATTAATGCAGCACTTGACAACAGACAAGCAGATCATCAAATCTCCATGGTAGAGATTGAAGGTATGCTGCAAAATCGTCCTGTTACTATTTTAATTGACCCAGGTGCTAGCTTAAGTTATATATCACCAGATATAGTAGAAAGTCTTAAATTAAAGACAGAAAAGTTCAGTAAATCTTGGTTAGTTAGACTAGCAACTGGAACAAAGAGGAAAGTATCAGATTTTATAGAAAGTTGTGTTTTATCCATGAATCAATTACAGACACAAATCAAGTTGAATATTTTACCTTTAAGGTCTTACGATATTATAATCGGGATGGATTGGTTAGAAGCCCATCATGTCATTTTGAACTGTTATGAAAAAAGTTTTACATGTTTAAACGAAGAAGGAAAAACTGTAGAAATAAAAGATAACCCTTAGACAGATTTCAGCCATGCAAGTTAAGAGGGCAGTCAGGAAAGGATGTCAGTTGTTTGCAGTGAATGTAGTAAATGATGAGTTTATCTATAAAGAGGACCAACTGAAATTAGAAGACATACCTGTCCTAAGAGATTTTAAAGAGGTATTTCCTGAGGAGATCCCGGGACTACCTCCTAAAAGAGATTTAAATTTTACCATCGAGTTAATACCAGGAGCAATACCAAATTCTAAAGCTCCATACAGAATGAATATACTAGAATTAAACAAATGAAATCACAGTTGAAGGAACTGATTGATAAGAATTATATAAGACCCAGCGTGTCTCCTTGGGGAGCACCTGTCATCTTTGTTAAGAAGAAAGATGGAACCCTAAGACTGTGCATAGATTATCGTCAGCTTAACAAGATGACAATCAAGAATCGGTATTTGTTGCCCCACATAGACGATCTATTTTATCAGCTGTGTGGAGCAACGATATTTTCAAAGATTAATCTAAGATCAGGATATCATCAAGTGCGGGTTAATGATGAAGATATTTTCAAGACAGCTTTCAGAACTCGGTATGGACATTACGAGTTCGTAGTCATGCCATTTGGTTTGACTAATGCCCCGGTTGTATTTATGTGTTTGATGAATAATAGTCTGCACAAATACTTAGACAAGTTTGTTGTTGTGTTTATAGATGACATTTTAGTGTATTCTAAAAGTAAAGAAGAGCATGATGAACATTTACGGATTATCTTACAAGTTCTAAGAGATCATCAACTATACGCTAAGTTTAGTAAGTGTGACTTCCACAAAGACAAAATTCAGTATCTAGGACACATAATTTCTAAAGAAGGAATCTCGGTTGACCCCAATAAGATAAGGGCCATTAATGACTGGCCAGTTCCTAAGGATGTGTCAGATGTAAGATCATTTATGGGCATTACTGGATATTACAGAAAATTTATAGAAAGTTTTTTGAGGATTGCCAACCCCATAACTTCTTTGCAGAAGAAAGGAAAGAAATTTGTATGGGATCAGAAATGTTTTGACAGTTTTAAGAAATTAAAAGAATTATTGACTACAACACCTATCTTGAGGATAGCAGACCCTAACAAGGATTTTATAGTTTGTACAGACACATGTAATGACGGACTCGATGGAGTCCTGATACAAGAAGGGCATGCGGTGGCATATGAATCTAGAAAGCTGAAAATACATGAGAAGAACTACTCTACTTATGATTTAGAGTTATTGGCAGTAATCCATGCCTTAAAAATGTGGCGTCATCACCTTATTGGCAGAAAATTCACATTGTTGACAGATAATATGGGTCTGAAATATTTATTAGACCAAACAAATCTAAACGCTAGACAAGCTAGATGGTTGACTTTCTTAAGTGAGTATGATTTCGAAATTCAGCATATTAAAGGAAAGGAGAACAAGGTTGCAGATGCCTTGAGTCGTAAAGAAAAACTGAATTTTATATCAGCCATCAGTACTTATTCAACAGATTTGAAAAATCAGATTCTTGAAAAGAGTGAAACAGATGAAGAATACGCAAAAATGAAGGAAACGAAAGCAAACAACAGTTCTAAAATTTTTATGGCAGATTACAGCATGAAGGAAAATGGGTTATTGCTGTATAAGAATAGATTGTATGTACCAGACATACCAGAAATACAAATTTTGATATTGAATGAGAAGCATAAAAGTCATTATTCTGGTTATCCAGGTTATCAAAAGACCATTACTATGCTAAGGAAAGAATATTATTGGCCCAGAATGAAGGATGAAGTACCAGAATACATAGCTAAATGTTTGGATTGTCAAAAAGTGAAGGTTGAACACCAACATCCTGCTGGATTGTTGCAACCATTACCGATACCAAGTTGGAAATGGGAAGCAATCAGCATAGACTTTATTACTGGATTACCTAAAAATCATAAACAACATGACTCTATCATGGTGGTAGTGGACAAACTCAGCAAAGCAGCACATTTTATATCTGTGAAGACTACTCATAAAGCTCCAGACATTGCAGAAATCTTTATGAAACATATTTTTCGACTACATGGGATACCGAAAGTAATAATTTCAGATCGTGACTCTAAGTTTACCGAAAACTTTTGGAGGTCACTATTTAAGGGGTTGAATACAACCTTAAATTTCAGCACAGCATTTCATCCACAAATGGATAGACGGACAGAAAGGGTAAATCAAGTTTTAGAAGATTTATTAAGAATGTATGTTAAGGATCGTCCTGGTAAGTCGGAAGACTACTTGCACTTAGCAGAATTTGCTTATAATAATCATTATCATGCATCAGCAAGACTTAGTCCTTTTGAAATTCTTTATGGTAGGAAATGTGATACACCTGTTTCGTGGAATGATCCAGTAAATGGAGTTGTTTTAGGACATGAATTATTGCAGGAGTTAGAACTAATTGTGAAACAGGTACAAGGAAATTTAAAAGCTGCCCAAGATAGGAAAAAGAGTCAAGCAGATTTAAAAATGACTCATAAAGAGTTCCAGGTTGGTGAGCATGTATTCCTCAAGGTAAGACCGAAAAAGAGTTCATTAAAATTGGGAAGTTGTGCCAAGTTGGCACCCAGGTATTGTGGTCCTTTTGAAATATTGTCCAAAGTTGGACCAGTGGCATACCAACTGGCTTTGCCACCAAACTTAAAAATACATAATGGTTTCCATATATCGTTTTTAAAGAAATATGTACACGATGCTACTCATGTTGTAAACTGGAATGATGTACAGGTGGGACAAGATGGAGATTTTCAGGTGGAACCGGACTGTATCCTCGGAAGGAGGGAAACTCTGCTCTGAAATCGCACCATTGGGAAAGTGAAGGTGCAATGGAAGCACCTTAGCCCAGAAGAGGCAACCTGGGAATTGGAGAGTAGTATGCAGGCAGCATACTGTTTCAGGAACACTCAAGGAGTGATTAACCAACATCGAGGACGATGTTGACACTTAAGGGGGGGTGTATGTCACCTACCCAAATTCTGAAAAATAATATTTTATTTGCAAAAATACTTTATGTTAAATTTTAATTTCAAAGTTTTGAAATTATGACCAATTTTGGTCAAAGATGAATGTAATTACTGAATTATTATTATTTAATAAATTAAAGTAGGAGACAAACACCCAAGGGAACTGTTAAATGAGTGTTCACTGACCCACTAGGAAGAATGGAAACTGTTGGAAAGCATGGGACAGATGGCAGCAATTGCACTTCACCACTACCTGTTGGTTATGGGACAACTACCCCTAAAAATGTGGCATTATCCCCCAGGTGGTGGGAGTGGGAAGGAAACTCATTTATTGACCCAGTAACAACAGAAAAGGCCTAGGAAGCCTACATAAGGAAAATTCGAATTGAGCAGGCAGCTCTTACACAATATTTTTCTGCAAAAATATTTCCTCATGTGCATCAGGTGATCACTGAGAGATTCGAATAGGGAGGTTAGTTGTGAGTGCAATCATAAGTCTGCGAACTATTTGATAAGAAGAACCAGAGGTGCTGGTGCAGGTCCTTTGGACTGCTAGATTTTGAAGATTTGACAATTTTGCTACTGCAAGTGGAGATCCTAAATTCCTAAGTTTCTTCCTCCTGGTGGTTTAGTGAACAGGCTCGGGGGTCCTAAGGCAAGTACTTGGATGTCTTCAGGAATTGGTTGGGTGGAACAGGCTCCTTGGGCTGTTTGTTTCCCTACAGAATTAATTCAGGTCCTACTGTCTCCTAATTTGTTTCAGTTTAGTAGTTCTGATAGTAAAAATTAGTAAACTCTGTTTTAAAGAAAAATTGATCTCTTATTTGGTTTAAGTCTTAATGTTGAGTTTAATGATAAACTGATTTGAAAATCCAATCTCTACATTTTTCCACATGTTGTTATTTGCATCGTACTCTAGTGTAGAGAAGCAAATTAAGTATAGATGAAAAGATAGGCAAACTGCCATTGATTCTATAGATAAGTATAGTAATTATATGTTTCTTTTTTATTTTTCTGCCCTATAGTTAACAAAAGGTAGATATTACTGTATAGTATCTAAAATATTATAGGATATCTCATGGTTTCATGAAGAACAAATATTGTTTATTCTCTGTACAATTACATAGTGTTTGTCATCTCAGTTATTACATAAGAAATCAATGTAATTCAATTTCCATACATCATTCTGTAAATAGATAGTATTTCTGTAAATAAATAGAATTGCTAACGATGGAACTAAGTTGTAGATCACAATCATTACATAGTCTTCATACTTCACACACACACTGTGTTTTTCTTTACAATTTTCCTATTAGGATATTTTTATAATTATTTCAGTATTGTCAAAACTGTAAACAAGAGAAATGTAAACCCTATTTTTGTTTACAATTATCGTATTATCCATTTTCATTATAAATTGTATGTATTAACCAAAAACTAGGTTTCTTATCACACATTCAAACCCTAGATAGTTTTTCCAAATTCTTAACATCGTTTTCCAAAATAGTTAAACAAACAAGATCATTACACTCATGTACAAACTGCAGAATTTAACCTAGTCGTCGTTTGAAAATCTTTTCTGGAGTTCTTTTACGAAAACATCTTTTACATCAAAGAAAAATTTAGAATTTGGGCGTAGCCTTGTTCCTTTTCTTTTATAAACATTAAGCTATAAAATCAAATACACAGAGATTTTTCCATTTACGAATTTCTTACAGTTTTGCATAGCTCGACAGTCCTATTACCCTTACATATTTTAAACAAAACAGCATAAACAACATTTTTCCATTGCCGAGAAATTTGAAAATAGTATACAGAGTTAAACGAGCTTCGGCTCTAACATTGTATTGATTTAATGTAAAACTAAAACCTTTTTAAGTTTGAGTTTCGAACCCAACACCGGTTCCAGCTTCACAAAGGAAGCTTCAACGTAAAGGTCAACTTTACTTTTCCAAAATGAAAACTACACAGGGTTTATCCCTTCTAAAAACAAGTATTATAATTCCCATTTCGACGAACTAGGCATCAACAATAAAAGGCCCAGTATCATATAAACAAATGAGGGTCATAACCCTATACAGTCGGCACTTTAACATAAAAGGTTCTTCAAAAATTCTCGACTGACAGATGACGCCGAAGCATGGTGAAAACCTGGTTACTCATCTTTTGAAACCACATCAACCAAAGTCGAAAGGCACCTACGAGGGTTTGAGACCTGGAGCTTACCAGGAATGGAAGCACGCCAACTTTTTTTTCAAACCCTTGCTCAAGTCGTTCTTCGAACCCTGCAACTGACACAACAACATCCCAGAGTTAGATAACTGTTATATTTTAAACCATAAGTCGAAGTTCAACAAAAGAACCACTAAATTTAGAGGATGTTTACCTTCTTAACAAGTGACCGAGCTCTTTACATTCTCCACTAAAACAACGAGCTCTTTGCTATAGACGAGACTAGGATACCCTCTATCATTTTGCAACATTGTGTGTTCCACTCAAACTCTAAACGAAAAGCTAAAAACTATCAACTCGATAGCAATTCAAACCAGAGACCCAACATTTTAGTACAACGCCATTATAGTGAGAAAGAACCTACAACTTTAATCTATCCTACAGGTCACGAGGTCAAATCCTCTTCACATTTTTTTTATCGGCCAAACCCTAGATTTTAGCAGCCTGTCGGCCTCGCTTCTCGAAACGCTATTGACACAATGAAAACACTTTAACTATCTTTCAACCAACACAACGATGCAACACTAGGGTTGCATCCAACGACCCTGATTCAAATCGATCAACGATCACGAACGTGCCAACACATTTACATTGGAGATCGTAATTCCATTACATTTATTGTTCCATCTTTTTACAAACACAGCCTTGCCACCTTGACCCACATTGGAACGTTCTGCATCCAGCTCGGAGGAGTTCAAACTCACAACCATTACACAGTGGCCTCAAAAATCACCGTTACATTGTTTTTGCACTACGTGGAATGTTAACAACCCCTATAACATAGAGTTTGGTTCGAGCTTTTAATGAAGAACCGAGACACTATCTCCATGCCAGCTCGAGGCACATGCCAAACTTAAAGACCCGTCAACTTGTCCATTCTGTCGACATGAATACATGTCAGTGCCATTAAATCAAACGCTATAATTTCCAATTAGATATTCACAATTTAAAAACATTATTGTTATAATCGTATAGTGGATATTAGTTCTAAGTCTATATTCACGATTTCGATTTAGGGATATAATATTTTGATATTAATGTTTTATATAGCCACGTATTAAGTTCCAATTTCTTGTGCGTTTGATATTGTGAACTTTGATATATAACGTGAATAGTTTAAAATGTCAAATTATTGCATAGGATAGTAATTCATAAAGATTATTTTGTTAAACATGGTAATAGTAGTTCTCATTATTGCAATTGTAAAAAAAAAAAGATAGGAGTTGTATTTTTGGAATTTCAAACAAAATCAATGAATAGATATTAGCATAAAAACCATGCTAATACTAGGTATTTCATACCCTAATGCAATGCTTTTGATGGCTAGCGATACAATTACTACCATAGTACTGTACAACTATTGATTATCTTAAGACGACGATCTAAGTCAAACTATAGCAACGTCATTGGTTTACGACAACAAACTTAAATAGCATGTAGATTTTCTAGACGTCATTATTGTCGGCATTGATGAATGATAGGACAACATTTTAAAAAAAAACAGTAAGCAGCACTAAACATTTCATACCTGTAGATACTTTGTTTTCACAAAAGAAAACACAACATTTTATATTTCGACGTTGAATTGAATTACACACGTACTTATAAACTATGCAGTCATTGAACCCCTTACCTGTCGTCTGCACATTGAAACATTTCAAAAGCCTTAGCGTCGCAGCTAAGTAAACTCCAGGGTACCTCGTAGGACACCCTTGGACAACGAGAAAGCAAACGGTCAGTATCTTGTCAAAAGAAAAGTATCGCATCATTTTTCTAACTTGTAAGTGCATTTATTCCAATAATCATGTTTTGTTAAAAGTGTGTTAAGTTGTCATTACCAAATTGTTTTCTAAGTTAGAAATTAAATTATGTTTAGTACGAAACAACTTTTTAAAAATTAATGCTGTCGTAATTAAGCATTTATTATTTCCGCAGTCATAATTATCGCAATTAATGCTAAATTTAAAAGTTTTAAATTTTTATGAAAAATCGGGTTGTTACATTTGGGGGAAGGTTTTAAAACAACCTCCCACAAAACTCTAATTCTCATTACTTTTTTTAGGGGGGGGTTAAAAACTGCCTTCAAAAACACCTTTAGGGGGGACTTTCTAAACTCCCCCCAAAAAAGTCCTGAGAATTGGAATTTTGAGGGAGGTTCTTAAAAAACTACCCCCAAAGGCCTAAAAAAATTTTTGGAGGCAATTTTAGCAAGATCTCCGCAAGCCAAACCACCCCTAAAAGGGTGATTTATTGTAGTTAATCCTTATTAACTTGTCATTTAATATTAACTTCTACTCACCATTTTCTTTCCTTAGTCACTTTTCACATTATTACAATTTTTTATTGACTCTATTTAATATTAATATCATTTAATTAATTCAAAGAAAAAGGAAGTGAGCCATCCTAACAAAATCATTACAAAACTTTTATTAACTTACCATTTAATATCAACACCATTGTATTTAATTAAAAAAAAAGAGGTTAACCTTCCTTAAAGAATCGTTAATAATATTTTCATTCGAATAAAGAGTGATTAAATTTAAAAGAAGCATACTTATGATGATGATAATGATGATGAGATGGTTAACATCCACTGAGACCAAATTTGGTCTATCAGACCTTACCAGAAAAGAAAAGAAAGGAATTATTTGGTTTGCTTTAAATTTTTATTGTTATGCTCAAAAAGCTTAAAGGGAAGCGTTCCTAACTTACCATAGTTTTGAGAAGTTAGAAGGTTAGAAAGGTCAGTGTTGTAACATATTTTGAAACTAAGATCTAATGTGGGTGTACGTAGGGCATTCTAAGAGAAAGTGATTTTCGTCATCAACTATCATAGTCTCTAGAGATGTCAAGTTCTTTCAACCCACGGAGTTTTAGGAGTTGTCCATCGCCCAATTTCACTATGGAGCTCATGAGAGTTCATTCTCATCTTGGCAATTTTAATTGTCTTCTTTGAACTAGTTTAAACCAAGAGATAAATTTGAACTTCTAGGCTAGGGTTAATGACCTCCTTATAATATCTCAATTTTATTTTAACCTCCAAATCCTTCTTGCACCACACTTTCTCTTTAAACTTGGATGTAATAATATTTTTGACGTTATCGATATTTTGCAAAGCAACATTTTCATCAACCCCCAAATAGTTTAACCATGCCATGGCGTCTTTATGGCAACCCCGCTTGAGACACAGTAGCCTTTGAATGGAATTTAAACCAATTTCAAGAAGTCTATAGTTTCCCATGTTGTTTATCTTATGCGTGTACATCAGGTACCTAGTAATAGCATGCTCTCAATATGGGAGAGCCCCACTTCTATTGTTTTTAATTTTAAGGTTATAGATTATAGATTATAAGATTCTCTGGATATGCCGCAAACTCAAACTTCATAGCCATCTAAGATAATAAGGGTGACGAGAGTTTCAAAGAGGAACTTCTTTTTATCCCAACTCACAAGGTTTTCCAATTTACAATTATTTTCAAGACCAAAGTAATCTTTCCACCCTCCATTAATCTATTTCTCAATGCTAGAGTTCTGATTGAGATTGTGATGAATATCTATTCCAAGATATTTGTAAGAAGTCACTTCCCCCAAGTTTATGCTGCTATATACAAAATTAGCGTTAGTGACCTTCTTGGACTCGATAATCCTAACTTTTGTTTTGTCGGTGTTAACAGTCATGCCCATATTAGAACAAAAATCCTTGAGAATTTATAATTGCTTATCAAGAACCAAGGGACATTTTTCCATGAGAACAACATCATAGACATAGAGAAGAAGGATGATGACTATACCAACTAAGGTCGTTCCAGCGCAGCCTACTTCCTCTAAGCATCTCTCCATCTTATCAATATAAATGTCGAATATGGTAGGGGAGGCCGAGGGAAACCTTGCTTAACTCCAATATTACAATTAATCTCTTTCGAACACCCCTCAGGGTTCTTGAATTTGGCAAGGAAATTCTCATATAGTCTTATCGCAACAACTCTCAACTCAATTGGGTCCTTTAGCTCTTCTAATCTATTCCACAAGTTATTTCTAGGCACCATATCAAAAGCTTTTCTAAAGTCCATGAAGCAACAAAAGAGGTTGGATTTATTATTACAACATTCCTTCACAATGATGCTGAGCATGACAAGGTGGTCTGTGGTTGAGTGATTCCTTCTAAAACCCGCTTGGCCATTAGCTTGTTTCTCCTCACTTTTTAGCCATATGTTGATCTTTATTTCCAAAATAATACCGTATAACATGGCTAAGAGAAGGCTAATCATAATGGTTCGATAATTAGAGGGGTTATTTTTTCCACCGCTTTTAAAAATGGGAATAGTGAGGCTTTGAGTCCAAGGCTTAGGGAAACCTTGCTTGACTGCTAGATTGAAGATCTTGTGGATGTAAGGGATGAAGACAGACACTCCAATTTTTAATATTTTAGCTTGGTATCCTTCAATGTCCTTAGCTTTCCCATTTGCTAAGTGCTTAACTCCAAACTCTATGTCTTCTAACAAAAAAACTTGCTTCATCGTAAGGAGGGATTGAATGTTATCTATGACATTAGGGGACTTGTAAATATTTTTAACATAGGAGTTCCAATCCTTCAAATATATATTATGTAATACCCCCACTTTGATCCTTGGAATTGTTGGCTTGATGTGTAAATATTGTGAATATGCAATGTATGATTCGTAATGTCAAGCTCAAGGCCAAGGCCCTACCAATGAATGCTCAGGTTATAAATGCGAGTATTTTCTATTTGTGGACATATGCTAGTCAGACATGGAAAAATGTAAAAACCATGTAAATATTTATAATGCAAATAAAAATATGAGAGTTGGTTATAGAAACAACTAAAATGAGGGGGTTGTGTTTATCCACTAGGGAGAGGAGAGGGGTTTGTGGGATTAAATCATTTTTTTCCAAGTGTCATATTGAGAACCCATGTGCTATAAATGGTAAGCAACTACCCAAGTGGACTTCCTTATTGATATTTATTTTTGTTGTAAGAAGGCATCTAGGAAATCAACTCATGAATTTAATAGAGCATGGGATAAACCTAGAAATTCATATGGTTGAGAATGGACTCAGTTTTGTGTACCCAGAAGACAATTTCCCTCACATGGATTCATTTCCCTCCATTCCCATTCGATTGTTGGTGGAAACCGGACTCCAATTTTCAACAAGCCATGCATTCCCAACAAGAAAATAATAGAAATCGTAACCAAAGAATGAGTTGTGCATTAGTGTCAAAAACGCCCAGAAATTTGTGTGGGTTGTGAAGTCCAGTGGGGGATCCATATATGTCAATGTTGGGGCGAATTTGAGAGTGTCAAAAAGTCAAAAATCTGTGGGAGAACCTATATTTGGAAGCCTGGAAATTGAATTTCGTGGCTGCAAATTATTGTGGCAAGAAATCAGAGAATTCAAGAGACAATTGAAGTCTGAGAGGGATTAGAGGTTGAAATTGCTTGATAAACCTAATGTAGGTAGATATACCTGGTGGAAACTTGGACCATTCTATCCCCACCCTGAATAGAACTAGAGGGAAGGGGTTCCTGAGGGATTGTGTAGCAGAGAAGGGGACCTTTCTTATGTTGGTTGTGGTAGGTATTGTGGATACCAAGGCTGGATGAGGCCAATTGAGATGCTTGTAGCTATGTGGTTGAGATCACTAGCTTAAAATTCTCCTTCCTTGTCTCCATGCATGCTTGATAAACCTAGTTGTGTGCTGGCTTAACATGAGCGTGTGTTCCTATGGTTGTGAGTGAGATTGTGCAGTTCCTCCTTTGTGGATACATAACCCAACTCGGGGGTGGCCTCTCAACAGAGAGATAAAGTGTTGGACAAAGTGCCTATGATTGGGTGGAACATTGCTCTTCAATAGTTAGTTGCTTGGGAAAATTCATTAAAAACATAAGTGTTTACTTGTTAATATACTATTGTGTTTAAATGTGCATGCTTATTATTCTTATGTTTGTGATGAATATGCTAGTATATGCATGCTATGTGTGTGGAATTAATTTATTTTGTGATGTGTATTTTTATTATGCATATGCACATACATTTAAATGTTTATGAATTTTTTAATATGGCCATGGGTATGATGTGGACCATCCATGCCAAAGGGACATGCAAGTAGCCAATTTCTAGAATCTACCACAAAGAAAATTTAGTGGGGATCCGCGAAGAATTTCCATCGGCCCAGTGGAGGAGAGGTCCGTAAAAGTAGCTAAGAAGACTCCACAGCGCAGTGGGGAATAAGTCCACGAGCGCACTAGTGAAGTTCATCTATAGGGTGCAGCCGATAAGAGTGGTCTGTGGGGTCCATAGAGCGAATTCCGCAGGCATGGCAGAGTATAGGTCTATAGTGGTCGTCGGTGCACATCTGCGAGGCTACAAAAATGTGTCTCAAGAACTAGGTCGCGGGGAGAGGTCCATGGTGGTTGTCAGTGCAGATCCGCGGATGCGAAAAATTGTCTCCCAAGGAAAATTTCATGGGGTATCAATGATCCCACTTCATAGTTTCATTGCGGTGTTTTCTATTTTGTAGTCATGAGAAAGGCCAATAGAGAAGGTCCGATCCCGCAATGGCGAAAAAAAAAGTTTGGAGCTCGAAAATTGTTTTGGCCATAGCAGGAGTAGTTTGGCTCGGAATCGGATGAGACCTGCAGCATTTAGACACCATTAACGAAGTCCACAGAAATACCAATGAGATGCTTGAGCCCATACTGCTCTGATTTGATAGAAAATTCAAAATATCGACTTTTAAAGATCAAAGTCTAGAAACCAAATGGGGGGCCGATTTAGGCTGAAATTGTTATGGTGCAATAATAGACCATACACACAGCTAACTTTGGGATCTTGGAGCCAAATTCCAAAAGGTGTGAAAGAAGGCCAAAATCCACTATTTCAAAGCACTTTTTGGGGATTTTGAAAATCGCGCAGGAGATAAAAGTGACCCTAAATGTTGAAATCATAAAAAAAATTGAAATTGAAATTTCACCTACTAATTAAAACAAACAAATTTCGTTAGACGAATTTTTTCTAAAAATGCTTAGTTTGGAGATAGCCATTTTTGCAACAAAAAAAAGTCTGGAAAAAGTGCAAAAGTCAAAAGTAGTCAAACCCATAATTTTATAGAAGATGGCTGGAGCATTAGAATAGAGATATAAAAGTTGTTGAGTGATCCTTGTTATGTGTACTAACAATGCCCGATAGAAAAAAAAACTATAGTTCTCGCTAGATTTTCTTTTGCTATAGGTGGCTGAAGTTGGTCTCTAAAGCTAATTGCACCTGTAGAAACAGTGCAAAATTGGGCAAAATTAGCATTTTTGGGAGTGTAACTTCCAATTCTTAGATTAGAATGAAGTATGAGGATAAGCATTGGAAATATTATCCATATGGGAATGATGTTGCATAGTCAGAATCTGAATGAGGAATTCAGATATCTCAGAGATCATAACAGAAAAATGCCTATAACCTTAATTTGACAAAATTTGTCAATAAAGGGTAGTTTCTAGAATGCATAAATGGAACAAAAGAAAAAAAGGCCCTAAGAACCCTGTGAATTATTCCATGAGACTAATTATATTAAAATAATATTTTTATGTGCCATTGCATATATTACTAAGATGTCTAAAAAATATCCCTATAGTGCTTGCAGTTGGCAAACTTTGAACAGTTGTAGCAAAGGGCAACAAGCAAGAGGAAAAAGTCTCCAAAAGAAAATGGTTACCATTAATGATGTCTAGGACCCCTATGAACATGATGAGGGTGTAATAGGAGATAATATGCAAGAGGGCAATGCTGAGACAAAATCCAATGGGAGGAGAGAGTAAATCACTCCCCAAAGCTTGGTAGAAACAATGAGAAGTTTCAATAAGATATTGATCAAGGCTCAAGAAGAGCAGAACCAGATTAACGCTACCATCCTTCAGAGCCTCACTGATATTTAGTAGAGGGATCATCTTGGATCTAATCCAAGAAATGTTGGTCAAGAAAGAAAAAGCACAGACAACCACTCTAGAAGCTGCACTAGAAAGAGGACTCCAAGTCCAAGAAAAGGTTCTTTAAGTAGGGAACATAAGGCATCTTTGTCAAGATATTCTTCTAGCATGTCATGTAATTCCCGAGGTTCTCGAAGTATCCCAAAGCATAATTCCAGTAGATTTGAAAGAAGAATGAATTTTAAAAGGATTCCACAAGGAGAATTTAGAAAGGCAAGGCCACTCACATTTGATGGAGAAAGTAAGACAAGTCAGGAAGCAGAGGCATGGTTTCTTGGAATGAAGAAATATTTTCAAATTCATGACTACTCAAGAAATGAAAGGTTAGAATTTCTATTTACAATCATAGTGGCCAAGCCTCAATTTGGTGGGAGCATCTCATGCAAGTAAAAGGAATAAAGGAGAGAAGGATCAGTTGGGAATGATTTAAAAGGTATTTCAAGAAAAAGTACATATCTACCAGGTATTACGATAACAAAAGGAAGGAGTTCAATGAACTAAAATTGGGATAGAAGTCTATGGAAGAACATGTACATAATTTTTTGGAATTGCTAAGGTTTGTAGATTACATCAAAGATGAAAGGGTAAAAATTCAAAGCTTCCTTGGAAGTCTGCCGCAAAAAAACAAAGAGAGGATTGAGTTTGTGATCTGGATTTATGTGAATACAAAATGAAAGAAAAGATATAGAACTACATACATAGATATATTGCAAGGAACATAGTGATACAATAAATACAAATTCTATTAAATGGCGAAAAATAGAATAGACTGTAAAATAAAGCATCTAGAATGGTGGTAGCTTATCTCTGAGAAGAGATGTGATGGCTATGCTCATTCATGACAAGATGAATACAAAAAGAGGCCAAAAGGGCCTATTTATCATAAGTATGAGGGAAAGAACCCTAAACATTCAAAAACCTAACCCTAGGATATGAACCATCATAAAGTTTAAGGCCCCAAGGTGGTTAGTTGAACAGTCAACTTACCAAGATCATAAATTTTGCATATGATCTTCGTTTAAGGTGCTTGGTAGACCATTGGAAATATCTAGTTGAAGAGTACAATAGTGGATTGGGCCCAATCAAGAGCCTACAACTATCGTCTACGCTACTACAATCCCAAAAAACATTGTTTAGGGCCTCAAAACGACCCCAGAAGTTCAAGACCCCAAAAAATGTAGAAAAACTACTAGAAAAATTGCCAAAATGAAAAATTGTTTTGAGCTAGTGGAATAGATAGGTGGCCACTAATATCCATATGGATTAATCCTCCCCTCTTAGGAAGCAATGGTATCCATTGCGTTGAGTTCCCCCATCAAATGGGGAAACTTCTGCTAAAATTGACTCCTAGTGAGCCACTTGCCTTGGTGGAGTAGCTACCCTGCTCTGACAACCTGATATGGTTGGATCTTTTGCTGGTGGGTGCCCTTAACCTATGTGTCCATGATATGATCAGTGGTTTCTTATTCCATGCAGTTAGAGTTAATCGCTATAGGTTTCAAGGGCTCTTCCACCTTCTATGTGTCCAACAATGGTGGAAAATATGGGCGAAGGAGCTCCACATTAAATATTGGGTGCAAGGCAAGAAATGGAGGAATGCTTAATTCAAAGGCATTCTCAACGACAGCCTTGGTGATGGTGTATGGACCATATTGAAGTGGACGAATCTTGCGATAGATTCAAGTGAGCCTCTCTTTTTGCAAATGCAACCAAACCTTATCACCCACCTAGAACTTGTGTGGAACTCAATGCTAGTCATGTTGTTGCCTGTACTTGGTATTGGATTTTTCCAAAATGTCATAGACTGGTTGGTGGATGTTCTGGACTCATTTAAAAAATCTGGTGGCCTTATCAACCTCAGTCTGAGCATGGGAAAATTTCTCTTGTGTGGATGCAATGACAGAGCTACATCAATTGGGGCCAATGGTTGGAACCTCGTGCACACCTAAAAAAGGTTGTGGCTAGTAGAGATATGAAGGGCTCTGTTATAGCTATGTTGAACATATGGAAGACTCTCGTCCCATGTGCGGGGATGTTTAGAATTGTACATTCTTATAATATGCACAATCATCCAGTTGACTACCTATGTATGTCCATCGGTCTGGGGGTGGAAGGCAGTCAATTTGGTGAGCTTGGTATCCATCAATGACCATAGGTTGGATTAGAAGGTGCTTAGAAGCATGTTGTCTCGATATGAAATGATAGTCTGTGGCAACCCAAATTGAACCCAAACACATTCGAAGAAGAGCTTAGCATGGGCTTCGGTGGATATGCTATTCTTACAATCTATCAAAATGGCCATCTTAGAGAAGCGATCCATGACCAGAAACACACAGTCATTACCATGCTTGGTTGAAGCTAGTCCTGACATGCAATCCATGGAGAAAAATTCCTACGGCCCATTGGGAGCAGGTAGAGGGGTGTACAACCCCTGCTTCTTAATGGTAGGTTTCATAGTGGTGCAGGTAGTGCATGATCTGATGTATCTACTGACATCTTGTCGGAGCTTGGGCCAATAAAAGTACTTCTGTAACACTACCCCTATCTTTTCGGTGCCAAAGTGTCATGCCACCCTACTATAATGCACTTCCCAAATCAGCTTTGCACGATCACTTGAAGGAACACAGAGATATCCCAAGTGGCATAACAATCCTTCCTGGAGGTGAAATTATGTCATTGGTGTTCCTACACATAATGCATGATAAGTAGGAGCAAATTCAGGATCATTGTCATATAGTTGAGGCCACCTGGAGGTCTCTTGGCAACAAGAGTTGAGCACCATGGTCAATGCTACTACTAGAGGTCAACTAAGGCAATCATCGACTCAATTACAGATTCCGTTCTTATATTTAATGTTCAAGTGGAATTGGTGCAAGTAGGTGGACCACTTTTGGTGATGGTCATTCTGTAACTTTCCTTGTGTTTGCATGAATTGCAAGGGCTTGTGATCAGTGTGGATAACCGTCTCTTTGCCTAGGATGTAATGCTTCCATTGGGGGCAGTCTTGGACAATGGAATGCATTTCCTTGTCATAGGTGGGGTACTTGCGGACTGCATCTGAAAGCGTCTCACTATGATACACCACTGTATGGACATGCTGAGTGAGGATTGCGCCAACAACATAGTCCAAAGCATCTATCTCAATTTCAAAGGGTTGTTACAGATTTGGTAAGGTAAGGACAGGTGCTGAACATAAACGTTGCTTCAATTCCTCAAATGCTTGTTGGAATGGCTTGGGCCAAACAAAATTCACCTTAGACCCACCTTTGGTCACCTGGATAAGGTCCTAAGCATAATTAGACAAGCCCAACACAAGCTTGCAATAGAATTTGGCAAGGCCTAGGAAGCTGTGAAGCTCTGTGAGAGTTGTCGGGGTTGGTCAGTCACAAAGGGCTTGGATCTTGGCCGAATCCACATGCACACCATGTTTATCCATGATGTATCCCAGATACTAAATCCTCTCCATGCCAAATGAGCACTTCTATAGATTGGCATATAACTTGTGTTGTTGCAGGGTGCTAAGGACTCGATGGATATGTTATGAAAGTTATGTTATAGATGAGGATATCATCTATATATACAACCACAAAAGAATTAGTGAATGTCCGAAGAATATTTTCCATCATCCTCATGAAAGTTATTGGAGCATTAGTCAAGCCAAAAGGCATGACCAACCACTTGAAAATGCCTTCCCAATATTTGAAGGCAGTCTTCCAAACATCGTTCCGCTCAATTGGCACCTGATGATAGCCAGACTTTAGATCAATCTTACTTAAATATTTGGCACACTTGAGCTGGTCAAGAAGGTCATCAATCCGAGGAATGTGATATCGATTCTGGATTGTGATTTGTTTAGAATTCTATAATCAATATAGAGTTATCATGTCCCATCTTTCTTTTGTACCAACACAATTGGACTCCCACAAGGTGAGGAGTTGGGGTTGAATATGCCCTTTCTGGATTAATTCTTGAATCTAACATTTGATTTATTCATTTTCCATGAGAGAACACCTGTATATTGTCTCATTAGGTAAAGGCGCCCCAGGTATCAAATCAATGGAATGCTTGACTTGGCAATGTATTGGAACCCCGATAGGTGTGGTGAAGAGGTCTTTGTATGCTTCTACAATCTTGTCCACCTATTTTTGTTGTGTAGAGGGATTCTGTGTAGAGGCAGTGGAAGTTGATGTGATATTTCGCTCACCCTCAAAATGAATCATGAAGAGGTCAAATTTTCCAGTCTAGGAGATTACCTTCCTACACTGCTTAGCTGTAATGATAGACAATGCAGTGGTGGGAATTATTTTTGGTATCCTGTAGAGTGTTGGACACAATGGTCACACTGAGAGGGGGGTGAATCAGTGTGTAGGCAATTTAAATCCCCCTTTCAACTTCTATTAATAAAGCTAAGTTCATCTCCCCACGGCGGGTGGATAGCCTTATTGACAGGTGGGATGAGGAAGGGCACGTGACTGGAATCCCAGACCCTCGTGCTCCCACCTCATCACCCAATGCATGAGGTTAATCATGCCTTCAGCCGGCAGTCTTTTCTCCAACATGCGAGTATTGTTCTGCTCCTGCAGAAGAAAGCTGGCTCAATTGAGACGACGTAAATGGTGCATAATGACCAAGTGTGGGACGATTACTCTTAGTACAAAGGGAAATTGGCAGAGAAGACATCAAATCTCTAGCATTCACAATCATAATTGGATTTTTGCTAGTTTTATGAAGCGTTGCAAAAGGGACCGGGGCACAATTTTGAATTCCTTCACTGTTCTGCTCGCGCCTGTAACTCTGAAGACCATGTTTGGCATTCGAGCTATTCAGCGAGAGCCTGAATTCATGCACAGTGACACCACCCTGGATTTGGCCCTCCCTGGTAAGTCGTCGCTTCACTGAGTTCCCTACCCCTTGAATTGCTCAGTGTTTTCTGTCTTTTTGCCTCTTGGGTGCTCTGCCTATCTACTCCCTCCCATCAGCTGGTGGGGATTTCTTACTGACAAGTTTACCTTGGTTGTGGGGGATATCTTCTTGTGCATCTGCGCCCACGAACTTCTGCATTTCCCCATCTCGCTCCTCTTGGTTGTGGTGGAGACCTACGGTGGTCTTTGCCCCTCCCTCCTATCAACTGTGGTGATTGCCTTCACCCTTCCCTCTGTCATAATGCCTCCCCGAAAGAACCCCCATCGATCCTCGACCTTGCCCGAGGTATGTCTGAAGCAACCCATGACTCCTCCCATTCGGTTTCAACAACAATTAGTGGGAAAATGCAAGAGATATAAGAAGGAGATCATTCCTGTGTCTGCGTAAGAGAGAATTAAACAAGCTGAGGTTGAAAAAGATGTTGATAGAATCTGCATTGAGGAGGAAGAGATTAAAAGGGAAGTTAAGGACCTAGTCCCTGACCCTGGATCTTCTCGTGGCCACCTCACACTCTATCATAAATCCTTGGATCTGCATTGGTCGCAGAAGATGATTCTGGGTCGTACCTTAGTGGAAAAAGATGAGCAGCATGGGGAAATTCTGCTCCAGCAGGACAGGATGTTGCTACTCTTGCAGCGCATCCTAAGCAACCAGATTGAAATCAGCAAGCGTTTGGGTCTAAGCTTCGAGACAGGCTCAACTAGTGGAACTCCTAAGTAATTAGCTTTGGTCTTTGTTGTTATATTCCTAGTTTTATTCTGTTTAAAGACTGCTTTATAAACTCTGTTAGCATGGATAATTTTGTTTAAGACTTCTAAAGAATTCTCAAACTCTATGGTTCTATCTCGTTTCCTTTCAAGGGAGACTGCTTCTCTGATTTTCAAGCCTGTTTTCCCTCTGTTGGGAGGGCTTAGTTTTTTTTCTTCTGTAATTCTCTTTTTTGGCAATAGAAGGATCATCTAACTTACAAAAAAATAAATCCAGCTAAGTTCATCAATACATTATACTTCCATTTTCATTATCATTGCATAAGTATCCATGTATTCATCAACAATGAATCATAGGCATATTTATCAACTAAATCATTGAACCATAACAGGTAGCACAACACAAGAGAACACAAGATTTGTTTGGTAATTGTTTTATGTATTGTACATGGAAGACTTCAATCTTCGCGATTACAATCAACACCAACTGATAAGAAGAGCACCAACTCATATTCTAGAGCCCAACCTGGTTTTCTTAATACCAAATAAGAAGGATTGAGGTATCCAAACCTCAGATGCAAGATCATCACATAAAGATCACACATATCACTGTCATCAACTTGTCACTGCCTTGTCACATTAACATGCCATTTCATTTTGTTGTAGGTGTCACTGTCATCAACTTGAAACCACTCTGTCCTCTAAACCGACTACTGTTTATGTCAATCATCAAGAGATTTGATCATACGATTCTCATACCAGGATATCAAAGATTTGCTTATGAACAAGTGTATGCCAACAGTTCAAGCCTCAATCTTAGTCAAAAAGTTGATCAACAAATGCTTAATCCAACCAACATCTTAGGGTGTCTTCAAACCCTTGCACCTTCACTATTGAACTGATCTTTGTGGCTGTTGCTTCTGACATTCCACTGTAGATGCCCGAACTCAAATAGAATAGAAGAATTACTTCATTAATCAATGATGCCTCAGTTTTAGCCCAAAAAATCAGAGAGATAAGAAATTTAATTCATTGGTGCTCCTCGGATCTGTTGCTTCCACAAAAATCTCATACCTTTGCTAAATCCAAACATCAGAGCTCTTCATTCTTCACTCACTGAAATCCACGGAATAATTATACCCGAAATCAAAGCTCCTTCTTCAAAATATCCACACAAATCACACTCTTCACAATTCAGACTATCAACGTTCTTCAAGGATTCGGGTTGTCCTTCTTCAGATTGTCAAACTTAGTAGAAAAACCCAAAATAATTCAACACTTGTCTCCCTTCAAACTTGGACTGTCCATTGTCTTGTAAAAACCACAAAAGATATTCTGATGTGAAGGTTTTGGGTCTGAGGATGCCTTAGTAACATCACATGAGTTCATTTTCTTCTCCACACTTCTTTCTTCTTTGAAAATAGATTTTTTTCTCTTATTTATATACCCTTCTCCATAAATTCTGCTAGGCTAACCTATAAAAAATTATCATTTTATTTATTATTATTAAATTTCAAATAAGATTTATTTTTTGTGGCCATTCCTTCAATCAAGGAGATGAACAATGATCTCAAGAACTATATCATGTGGGTCGAAGACCCAAACCTTCACTTCATCATTTATATGCCATGTCATTAAGTGACCTTCCAGAATGCCCGCAAGCTCTTCATCCTTTATATGCACGCAGACTCCTTCTCATATGCATGTAGCCACTCCAACACATGCTCACAAGGGCTTGCTTGTGATGCCTGCATGGCTCCTTCTACATGCCCACAAGTGCTTCATAAAGATGCCCGCAAGGGCCTTCAAATATGCCCACAAGGGGCTCTTAAGGATGCTCGCAAGGGCTCCTTGAATGCCCTTAAATTATTCCCACAGGCTCTTAAATATGCCCGCATAGCCTTAATAAAATTCCTGCAGGAGTCTTTAGAAGTTGCCTGCAAGGGTTCTAGAAGATGTCCGCAGGAGCCTCTATAAATGCCTGCAAGGCCCTTGTCTTCATTCCTTGTCATGTCCTTAAGGATGCCCGCAGATGCCCTTTAGACATGCCTGCAAAGGGCTCAAGAGAATGCCCACATATCCTTCTTAAAATGCCCGCAAGGGCTCTTTAAACATGCCCGTAGGGGCTAAGTAGAAATGCCCGCACAGGTCCTTCAAATGCTCGCCAAGGACTCAATAAAATGCCCGTAGGGGGCCTTTTCAATATGCCCGCAGGTGTCTTTCCACTACCTTGTCATCAACTTTTTCCATGTCACCAACACTTGTCATGCTTTCCATGTCAACCTTAATGATCCTATGTTCTTTGCCATTAATGTGTTTCCATCAATGACAATCATGCTCATCAATCTCCCCCTTTGTCATTGATGACAACACCTAAGCTCCCCCTATTTTCAACGTCTCTCCCCCTTTGGCATCAATGGAAAAGGGTACTAGCTTAAAGTAACACTCCCCCTCAGAGCATGATCTCCCTAACACCAGTCACTTCTGCTTGAAGAAGAAGAATCAATTTAGTGGGAAGATGGAATGACCCCCAATTTTTGTCGAAGGTACTCAAATGTCC
This sequence comes from Larix kaempferi, assembly GCA_027924585.1. Taxonomy (NCBI): domain Eukaryota; kingdom Viridiplantae; phylum Streptophyta; class Pinopsida; order Pinales; family Pinaceae; genus Larix; species Larix kaempferi. The sequence goes on from BSBM01000883.1 coordinate 1,096,352, forward strand.
CTTTAGGGAGTGGCTTGGTGAATATATCTGCTATCTGCTCCTTTGTCCCAATGTATTCCAACTTGATGTGATTTTCTGTGACCTATTCCCGAAGAAAGTGATATTTGATAGGAATGTGCTTTGTCTTGGAGTGCATTACCAGATTCTTGGAGATGTTGATGGCACTTGTGTTGTCACATAGAATTGGAATCGGCTCATCATACGCTACTTGTATGTCTTGCAGGTTCTGTTTCATCCAAAGGGTCTGGGTCAACATGTTGTTGCTGCTATATATTCTGCTTATGTTGTTGACAAGGATACTAAGGATTTCTTTTTGCTGGACCATGATACCAAACAACTGCCTAAGAAAAATGTTGCACCACTTGTGCTTCTTCTGTCATTGGCTAGTCTCCCCCTGTCATATAGGCTTTTGATTTTCTGAGCTAATATCCCCCTTTGACTAAGCTTGGTTTTGTTTCTTGGAGATATTCCTTTTACTTTTTCACTTGCCATCTTCAATTGTATACATACTCCCCCTTTGGCTGGTGCACCATATTTTTATTGTTGTTTCTCATGCCATATTGCTCCCCCTGAGCTCGTGTCCTCAAACTTCATTGTTGAAACAACTTATCCTTAAAAACTTTATTGCCTTGTCATCACAGCTCTGTCATATCTGATCTGACTTCTGCATGTCAATTATGAACTTGTCCTTTTGCCATGAAAATAAGTGCAAGCACACATCCCTTGTCTAGCAGGTTCCAGATTTCAAATTACAAATCTTTACTCTCCAATTCAGTTATAGCAGGCCGAGATGATGTTTTCCTTTCAAATTTGTTATATCTTTGTCACCAAACCACTCAATAATTTAGTCCTTCAGTTATGTCCGTCGATCTTCATGCTGCTATGCACCTGAGTTTAGATCCTTAAGCTTCATTGTGTTCTTCGTATTATTCTGTATATCTGCTTCTATGTCATCAACAAGTTTTGAAAAATGTTGCTTCTAATCTTGAATGCCATAGCCAAAATCAGGGATAAAATCTTGTACTGCTCACCATGAAAGTAGTGCCAGTTGTTCTTCATATATAATGATAACAATCTCGATAACCAGTTAGAACATAATCAACTTTGTTTCCAATAATAAGATATCAATAACAATCTTTCCAATCATATCCAAAACTAGATGCATCAACAACCATCTAGTAAATTCATAAAAGGTAAGCATACTTCAAGTACAAATCTTCATACATCACCATGTTGCTTTACTTTATTTGCTAACCATACTCCCCCTATCAACATGCCACGATCCTTGGACCTATTATTTGTTTGGTGCAACCATCATTTACCCTTGAGCCTATTCTCCAACCTTCATGGACTCAAGGTGTACTTAAGGTCTTTAAAAGACCTCAAGTATGGCTTGCCATATGGCAGCCATCAACCCTGTTGTGGTCAACCTCATTCAGATTTAACAAAACATTTTTCTTCACCCATACCTGAGAATGTCCTTGGCTGTGATCATTTATCCTTTGGTCTTCGAATCCTTTTGCATTATTCTTCTTCCAAGATTCATCTACTTTCCTTGCTGATGGATACGAAAAACTTCTCAATGATTGTCTTCTTGGGTTTGCACAATCTTGGGCTTTATGACCAAAACCACTACATGTGAAGCATCTCAATGCGTGACAGTTAGCAGCAAGGTGTCCAATTTAGTTACATGTCCAACATCTAATTGTGTCATTTCAATTTCCAACACTCCTTCTTCCATGACATGCACAATCCATAGCCTTGTGACCAAAACCATTACATGAATAACAGTAACCATTGAAATTATATTCATACATGGATGTCCGGTTCCATCTTGGAGTTATCTCTCCTCTAAAAAAAATTATTTGAGGAGTGGGACCAACTTCATGATGTATTCTTAATCTTATGAATTATTCTTTATGTTGTGCAAGTTCTTGCATAGGAGCTTTGCTTCCATTCTTGATCATTGAAGAGCTTGCTCTGGGAGTCTCAGGAGACCATGTACCAACCTCAGATTTTTCTTTTTCCTTGTTGTAGCCAAGGATGGATTTGTCAAATGGAGATCTTTGACAATCCAAAATCTCATCCAAGATGAATTAACTATTGTTGAACTTGACATAGGCATTAGATTTCTTATCCTTCTTTCTGAGACCAACTGCTTCCATCTCAAGCTTTTGACATGTCTTCTCTTTTTCGTCCAACTGGTTCTTTAAAATTTCCTCTATCATTTTGGATTCTTCTAGATGAGTCTTTAGATCAACATTGGCCTTCCTTGTTTCCTCAAGATCTTCTGAATCTTTACCAAGCTCTTCTTGTTCTTTAGCTTGATTGATCAATTCAATCTTTAGTCTTTCTGTTTCATCTTCTTTGTCTTCCAGCTGATCTTGCAGCACTACTTCTTTATGCTTAAGTTTCTTAAGCAGCTCTTTAGTTCCATGTTCTTCTTTTGGTAATTTTCCAAACATTCAAAGGTTGTCTTCATAAACCTCATTGAATCAGATTGGTTAAGTTCAACAATGTTATGGAACCAATCAACTTTGTGACCAATGTTTAATATAGTATGTATAATTCGTTGTTTGGATTTCAACAAATCTTCATCATTATCTGCAATAGCATTTTCAACCTCATCGAATATAGAGTTACTACAATAAGAAGTATCCATACCTTTACTAGAGTCCGATTCTTACCTTTCTTCATGCTTGATATCTTCAGTGATCTTGACTTATGTTTCCTGATCTCTTTTTTCAGTGTTTTGTCTTTCCTTTTGGTATTCACTCTCCAATTTCAACTATAGATCCTTTGTTGAAGTGTATTCCCCTATACCTTCTTTGACTGGACTTGGAAGTCCATCCATGCGAAATTTCAAGGATTTTGTATTGTCCTTCTTAGCTTCTTTCTATGCAGTAGACTTGGTCTTTTTATTTGATGGAATTGGTAGATTGATCGCAATCTCCCAAACTCCAAAATTCTTTAGGTAGGCTTTCATCTTGATCCTCCAACCTAAATAATATTTCACATCAAATATTGGAACATCATTGATGAACTCTGCTTTTAGATCCATTTTGTGTGTCCACGGATCTCCTTCAAGCTTGCAAAGCTAGTGGTGAGGGCTTGCTCTGATACTAATTGTTGGACACAATGGTCACATTGAGAGGGGGGTGAATCAGTGTGTAGGAAATTTAAATCCCCTTTTCAACTTCTATTAATCAAGCTAAGTTCATCAATACATTATACTGCCATTTTCATTATCATTGCATAAGCATCCATATATTCATCAACAATGAATCATAGGCATATTTATCAACTAAATCATTGAACCATAACAAGTAGCACAACACAAGAGAACACAAGATTTGTTTGGTAATTGTTTTATGTATTATACATGGAAGACTTCAATCTTCACGATTACAATCAGCACCAACTGATAAGACGAGCACCAAATCATATTCCAGAGCCCAACCTGGTTTTCTTAGTACCAACTAAGAAGGATTGAGGTATCCAAACCTCAAATGAAAGACTAGCTTGCAATCAATTGTGTTCACTTATCTCAATCAACTTCTACTCAACATCAACCTGCTCAACATAATCAGGGCATCACATAAATATCACACATATCATTGTCATTAACTTGTCACTGCCTTGTCACATTAACATGTCATTTAATTTTGTTGTAGGTGTCACTACCATCAACTTGAAACCGCTCTGTCCTCTAAACCGACTACTGTTTATGTTAATCATCAAGAGATTTGATCATACGTTTCTCATACTAGGATATCAAAGATTTGCTTATGAACAAGTGTATGCCAACAAGTCAAGCCTCGATCTTAGTCAAAAAGCTGATCAACAAATGCTTAATCCAACCAACATCTTAGTGTGTATTCAAACCCTTGCACCTTCACTACTGAACTGATCTTTGTGGATGCTGCTCAAGACATTCCATTGTAGATGCCCGAACTCAGATAGAATAGAACAATTACTTCATTGATCAATGTTGCCTTAGTTTTAGCCCAAAAAATCAGAGAGATAAGAAATTTAATTCATTGATACTCCTCGGATTTGTTGTTTCCACAAAAATCTCATACCTTTGCTAAATCCAAACATCAGATCTCTTCATTCTTCACTCACCGAAATCCACACAATAATTATACCTTAAATCAAAGCTCCTTCTTCAAAATCTCCACACAAATCACACTCTTCACAATTTAGACTGTCAACGTTCTTCAAGGATTCGAGCTGTCCTTCTTCAGATTGTCAAATTTAGTAGCAAAACCCAAAATAATTCAACACTTGTCTCCCTTCAAACTCGGACTATCCATTGTCTTGTAAAAACCCCAAAAGATATTCTGTTGTGAAGGTTTCGGGGTCTGAGGTTGCCTCAGTTACATCACACGAGTTCCTTTTCTTCTCCACACTTCTTTCTTCTTTGAAAATAGAGTTTTTGCTCTTATTTATATACCCTTCACCATAAATTATGCTAGGCCGACCTATAAAAAATTATCATTTTATTTCGTATTATTAAATTTCAAATAAGACTTATTTTTGGTGGCCATTCCTTCAATCAAGGAGATGAACAATGATCTCAAGAACTATCGTGTGTGGGTCCAAGACCCAAACCTTCACTTCATCATTTAGATGCCATGTCATTAAGTGACCTTCCAGAATGCCCGTAAGCTATTGATCCTTTATATGCCTGTAGACGCCTTCTCATATGCCCGTAGCCACTCCAACAAATGCCTGCAAGGGCTTGCTTGTAATGCCCGCATGGCTCCTTCTACATGTCCACAACTGCTTCATAAAGATGCCCACAAGGGCCTTCAAATATGCCCGCAAGGGGCTCTTAAGGATTCCCGCAAGGGATCCTTGAATGCCCTTAAATTATTCTTGTGGGCTCTTAAATATGGCCGCATAACCTTAATAAAATGCCCGCAGGAGTCTTTAGAAGATGCCCACAGGAGCCTTTATAAATGCTCGCAATGCCCTTGTCTTCAATCCTTGTCATGTCCTTAAGGATGCCCGCAGATGCCCTTTAGACATGCCCGTAAAGGGCTCAAGAGAATGCCCACATATCTTTCTTAAAATTCCCGCAAAGGCTCTTTAAACATGCCCACATGGACTAAATAGAAATGCCCTCACATGTCCTTCAAATGCCCGCCAATGCCTCAATAAAATGCCCGCAGGGGGGCTTTTCAATATGCCCGCAGGTGTCTTTCCACTGCCTTGTCATCAACTTTTTCCATGTCACCAACACTTGTCATGATTTCCATGCTTTCCATGTCAACCTTAATGCTCCTATGTCCTTTTCCATTAATGTGTTGTCATCAATGACAATCATGCTCATCATAGAGTTGCTTTCCCAACGTAATAATGACACTACGAGGCCTAGATTCATACACGGCATGATGTTTCCATGTTTCCACTTATATGGTTATCCTAAAAGAACATCATAAACTTCAAGTGGGGAAACATCATAGAATACCTCATCTTTGAAGGGCTTGATTCCATAGGGTAGGAGGCATTGTTGACTAACGTGGATGTCCCATCCCTAAATGAGCCACCCAACTTTGTAGGTTTGCAGGTGTGGTCTCATTGGAAACTTCAACTATTTGACGACCTCTATTAAAATTAGGTTCTTTTGGCTTCCACTATCAACAATGAAATGTAGTACAGTTCCCTTGGCCCACATATGTGAGTGGAAAAGGCATTCTCCTTCCTTCGACTCCTCTGGAATGTCGAGTTGGACCTTTGTGGTAGCGATGGTAACACTAGGTTTTGCATCAATGATCCGCTTTCCCTTGTCTATGACTGGTACATTGGGTTAGACATCATAATCGGAACCATGATCTGACTCTGAAGCCTTGATCTCGGCCACCAATGACTTCTTCGAGCAACATTCATCAGTGTTGTGCTAGGGACTCTTATGGAACTTGCACCATTTTCCAGTGTCCCTCTTTGTCTTCCCATTAACCTTCTTTGCTTGTGTTTTGGATTGGTTATCCTTACAACATCCTTTGTTATGCAGCCTGGGGTTTCCCTTGCCTTACTTCTGCGGTGAATTCACAGACCCAAACTCCAGCTTATTCTTCTACTTAAATTTTTGCTCGATTTTAACAACATGTCGATAAGCGACGCCTAATGATGAAATGTCTAGGAAATCCATTTCGGTTTAGATGTACCTATGCAGGCCACTACAATATTTCAGAACCAGGTGGTGCTCGGAGTCCCTAATACTGAGCTTTGTGCACAAGGTGTGGAAGCTATTAGTGTAATTTGACACCATTTGGTCCCTCTCATGCCGCAAAGTGGTCCATTTTGTGTATTGGTCGTCATAGCTACCAACGAGATAGTATTGCTTCTTAAGGTCTTCCACAAAAGATGCCTAGGTGGGTTCTCCCCCCAAAATATCAGTCTCATTTGTGGCGTTTTGGTCACAATAAGTGTCCCACCAATATTTCACATGGGGCACCACCTTAAGGAGTGTAAAGACGATCTTTTATGTATTGGAGAAATTGTGAACAGAGAAATAGCCCTCTAGAAAACTCAACCATTTATCTAGGGCATCAACATCTATCTAACCTTCAAACACATGAATATCAAAGTTAACGTGTACCTTGAAGGGTGTGGCTACTCTGAAGTGATTACTTCTGCTTAATGTTCCTTCTAATGTTGTCGGCATCTATCGAAGGATTTAGGGCGAAACAATCCATCATCTCATTCCTCTGTCATACGAGGGCTTCCTCGAGCAACATCTTGATAGGATATACTGCTTTGTCATCTCCTTTTTCCTCATCCATGGGGGGAGGTTTGAGCCACCGAGGGTGGTATTCCTCAATCTGAACTAATTCAAGACCCAACTATTTATATTCGGACCTCATCAGGGACACGCATAGAGAAATAACGAAAGAGCAGATCACTTCGATACCATTGATCTAGACTTATGTGAGAAAAAAATGAAAGAACATATATAGACCCACATACACGGATATATTGCAAGGAACACAGTGATACAGTAAACACAAATTCTATTAAATGGAAGAAATAGAACATACTGTAAAATAAAGCAACTAGAATGGTGGTAGCTTATCTCTGAGAAGAGATGTGATGGCTACGCTCATTCATGACAAGATGAATACAAAAAAAGACTGTAAGGGCGTATTTATCATAAGTATGAGTGAAGGAACCCTAAACATCCAAAAACCTAACCCTAGGAGACGACCCGTCATAAAGTTTGCGGCCTCAAGGTGGTTAGTTGAACAGTCAACTTCCCGGGGTCATAACTTTTGCATACGATCTCCGTTTGAGGCGCTCGGTAGGTCGTTGGAAAGATCTAGCTTAGGAGTACAACAGTGGATCAAACCCAGATGAGAGACTGATAACAACAATTAGTGTAGGGACTTGTCTACACTATTTCAACTATTTTACTAAGAAATGGTGAGTTTCCACATCAGCAAATGAAAGGATTATCACAAGTTTCTAAAGATCTATATTCATTCATCAAAACTCATTAAGATTTAAAGCCACTTGAGAATTAAATTCATACATGATAAGCAAAATTCAAACTCATAGATGGTAGAAACTTGAATCCATTCATATTAAAACAATGAAGAAGTACATCCCTACCATGGACCTTGGTGTGAATCCCTCCTCCATTGCCATGAGCTTTCCTTCCTTCACCCTTGCTTTTGAAGAATTTGAGCTCTTCTTCCTCCTTCAGAATCTTTTCAGCATGCCTTTGCTCTTCCTTTGTGTACTTTACAATGCCTCCCATGCCTTTCTTATATAACATTGGGAAATGAGCCTTAAGCTTTTCTTCTAAATGTGGGATTACTCATTTTCCTCATTCTAGATTAGTTTAACCTGAAAACCCTCTTTTCTATAGTTTTTAGGCTTTTTACACCACTTTAAGCACAATTAATGCATTTGTCTTCACTTTTTGATTGGTGTAGTTTAAGTTTGGACCTTTAATGAGCGATTCGATGACCGAACTTGTTCTCCTTAGGTTCTTACTGTCTTCACTTAATCCTTCCATTTATGGGAGAAGTGATTAGATTAGAGAGGACTTGTCTTTGAATGTACTTGTGTTTATGTCTTCATGTTGCGGGTGCATAGTAAAAATGTGCTTCTTCTGTTACATGGCTAGGGGTGTTAATTTGATTGTTAACAGTGCCTCAAACTATCATATGGGTTGTTGCGAGCCCAAAAAACATCGTTCAAGGCCTCAAAACGACCCCAGAAGTTCAAGACCTGAAAAACTGTAAAAAAACTACTAGAAAATTGCCAAAATGGAAAACTGTTTTGACCTAGTGGAATAGGTGGGTGGCCCCAATATCCATATGGATTAATTTGTTAATCCGCCAAATCTTAATGAAACCATCAGAATGGAAATGCATTGTTATGAGCAAAGCAAGGAAAAATCAGAAGTTCATCCAACATGGAAAGGAACGCCAAAAGGAAGATTTGACTAAAGGAGAATTCGATTTAAGCCTCCACCATTTAGAAATCAGCAAAGAAATTTCCAAAAAGGTCAGTAAGCACAAAGTGGAATTAAGCGAGCAGTAGCAGTATAAAAAGGACCAAAATGACCACTTTAGTGTTGGGGATGTGGAGAAAACCAAATGCTTAAAGATTGTCCACATCGAAGGGAGAACCCTCGAGGATCACATAACTTAGAAGCAATTACAGTGGAGGATATGGCAAGAGAAACTCCCCGAATTTATGCAATGTTGGATAACCATTAAGCAAACCATCAATCAACAATAGTGGAAGTTGAAGGTAAGATTGCTAAGCAATCTATTTATGTTTTGATTGATCCAGGATCTACTCATAGTTATATTACTCCAAAAGTGCCTAAAAGTTGTTCTCTTAGAAAAATGAAGCATAATAAGTCTTAGCTAGTTCATTTATCTATAAGAACAAAAAGAAAAGTGAGTGAAGTAGTGATGGACTGCCCCACGGAGTTGAACAGACTTCTCACAAAGGTAAATTTGAATGTCCTATCATTAGGATCTTATGATGCTCTTATTGGTATGGATTGGTTGGAAAAGCATAGAGCTAGGTAGATTGCTATGAAAAGGTCCTTGAATGCATTGATGAAGAGGGAAGGCCAAGAGTGGTGAAAGGGATTCCTAAGCAAGTTTAAGTAAGGCAGACTGTAGCCATGTAATTAAGGAAGTTTTACAAAAAAGGTTGCCAATTATATGCAGTCCATATATCATATTCATTAGAGGACAAAAGCCCAAAGATATAGGATTATCGGTTGTTGCAAGAATTCAAAGATGTGTTTCCAAATGAAGTGCCAGGATTGCCACCAAAAAGGGACATTGATTTTATAATCAATATTGTTCCAAGGGAAGCCCCAATTTCCAAAGATCCTTATAGAATGAGCACGTTGGAATTGGTAGAATTAAAAATACAACTACAAGAATTAATGGACAAAATGTATATCAGACCAAGTGTGTCTCCTTGGGGAGAACCAGTGTTATTTGTCAAGAGGAACGATGGGACTTCAAGGCTATGTATAGATTACAAGAAGCTAAATAAAGTGACAATCAAGAATAAGTACCCATTGCCTAGAATTGATGATCTGTTTGATCAAATGAAGGGAGCCAAAGTGTTTTCGAAAATTGATTTGAGATATAGTTATCATCAAGTGAGAATAAAAAAGACAACTTTCCAAACAAGACAACTTTCCAAACAAGATATGGCCATTATGAGTTCACAGTGGTGCCATTTGGTCTTACCAATGCAGCCGCTACATTCATGTGTCTCATGAATAGTGTTTTCAACAAGTATTTGGATAAGTTCGTGTTAATGTTCTTGAATGGCATTCTTTTTTATTCAAAGATTGAAGAAGAGCACGAGGAACACTTAAGAATGGTATTGCAAATTCTTAGAAAACACAAATTGTATACAAAGCTAAGCAAGTGTGACTTCTATCAAAAAAGGGTACTGTATTTGGGTCATATTTTTTCAAAAGAAGGAATTGCAATGGATCCGAAAAAGATTGAAGCCATAATGGATTGGTCTACTCCAAAGAATGTCATAGATGTTAGATCTTTTATGGGTCTTGTTGGATATTATAGAAGGTTCATTAAGGGATTCTCCAAGATCGCTCATCAAATTACATCGCTGCAAAGAAATATTGTAAAATTTGTATGGTATGAAAAATGTGAAGAAAGCTTTCAACAATCAAATACATTACTTACTAGTGCTCCTATTTTGAAGATTGCATATCCAAAGAATGATTTTGTAGTATGCATGGATGCTTTCATTGAAGGACTATGTGGAGTGCTTATGCAAGAAGACTTTGTGATTTGTTATGAGTCTAGAAAATTAGAAGAGCATGAAAAGAATCATGCAACTCAAGATTTAGAGCTAGCAACCATAGTACACGCACTAGAGACGTGGAGGCATTATTTGCTAGGAAGACTATTTGAGCTTAGGATAGATCACATGATATTAAAGTATTTGTTTGATTAGCCAAACTTAAATGCTAGGCAAGCTAAACAACTGGAATTTTTGTGTGAGTTTCATTTTGAAATCAAACATGTGAAAGGAAAAGAGAACAAGGTTGCAAACGCCCTTAGCCGGAAATTTCATGTAGAATCCTTAAGTATGTGCAAATCAGATTTAAGAACAATTGCAGCTAAAAATAGTTCTTGAAGCCGAAAATAGTGATGAGACTTACCTTCAAGTAAAAGAGAAATTGTAGCAAGACAAATTAGATGAAAAGTGTGAAGGATGTCAACTCGGAGAAGATGATCTTCTTGTTTATAAGGAAAGATTGTATATTCCAAAGTAGGCATATTTGAAGAAGGTGGTAATGGACGAAATTCATCAAATGCCATACTCTAGACATCCAGGATATCAAAAGACAATAACAATAGCAAGGAAACCATACTTTTGGTATGGGATGAAAAGGATATAGCAGAATACATTTCTCGGTGTCAAAAGTTCCAACAAATCAAGGCAGAGCATTAACATCTAGTAGAACTATTACAACCTTTTTTTCCATTATGGAATGGAAGTGGGAAGTAATTTCTATGAATTTGATAACAGGTTTTCCAATGATAATAAGGCAGCATGATTCAATCATGGTTGTGGTCGACAAGATTTCAAAAACAACACATTTTATTCCAGTGAAGTCTACCCATAAAACAAGTGACATGGTGAATATCTTCATTGAGGAGGTATTCAGATTCAATGGGTTACCCAAAGCAGTAGTCTCATATCGAGATGCAAAGTGCACACCCAATTTTTGGAAAGAGTTATTTTAGGAATTGGGAACTCATTTGAATTTTAGTACAATGTATCATCCTCAAACAAATGGCCAAATCGAGAGGGTGAATCAAGTTTTTGAGGATATGTTGAGGATGTGTGTGATGGATAAGCCATCCAAGTGGGAGTATTACCTACCCTTGGTAGAAATTGCATACAACAATGGGCATCAAGCATAATTGGGAATGAGTCCATTTGAGGCATTGTATGACAAAGGATGTAGAGCTCCAATGAGTTGGGATAATCCGGTAAACAAGCCAGTGCTTGGGACAAAAATGCTCAAGGAAATTGGAACAAGAAATTGTTAAGATTAGGCAGAATTTAAAGGAAATCCAGGACATGTAGAAGAGCTACGTAGATTTAAAAATAATATACAGGGAATTTAAAGTTGGGTATCATGTCTATTTGAGAGTAAAGCCAAAGAAAAGTTCCCTAAAATTGGGAAGTTGTATCAAGTTGGCACATAGATATTGTGGGCCATTCGAAGTCCTTGATAGGATAGGGCCAATTGAAAATATGATTGCAATACCTGCTAACATGAGAGACCATAATGGTTTTTTAGAGGTAACAATGGTTAACTCCATCCACTAATACTGGTACATGAAAAAGAAGACCAAACAGACGGACGGACGCTCTGGACAGCGATTGACCTAATCGCTGCTGCTGCTGCTCGGCTCTCGCGTTCGATGGCGGCGCTCGGGGGAGGGCTTCCCCCTCCCACAGCCTCTGACGCCTTCAACTTGCTCCTCCGCCCCTCTGGCGTTAAACCCATTGCCCCTACGGTTCCAAAATTCATCAAAAAGCTAGACTCCATCCCTGAAATCGATTTGCCTGGAGAAATTCCCATCAAAGTCGCCTTAGCCCTTGCTGATAGGGGTTTAGTTGGACAGTTTATGGGGCTTTGGCCCTCAACCAAGACCACCGACGACTGGATTCAAAGGAACTGGCGCCCCCAACTAAAGAACAGTGTCACCTGTTATCCTGTTGGACGGGGCTTCTTTATCTTTGAGTTTATAGCCCAAGAAGACAGAGATCTGATATTCAGAAATGGCCCATACTTCATGGGCGCCCAAGGATTATACCTCAATAGATGGACGCCCGATTTCAATGCAGAAACAGATGTACCAACAGAAGTCCCAGTCTGGGTAAGGCTCCCCAACCTTCCGATTCACTGCTGGAACTCTCCCACTCTGGAAAAAATTGGAAACGCCTTAGGAAAATACATTGACAAAGCTGATAACAAAGGTCAATATTCATGCGCCAGAATATGTGTTGAAGTTGATCTTGAAGCAGGTCTCCCTGAAGCTATTAAACTCAAAATAGGAGAATGGATATACTACCAAAAGCTCGACTACGAACAGATCCCGTTCAAATGCCGCCAATGCCATGAACATGGTCACTTCCAAAGAAACTGCCCAAAAAATCAAGATACAGAGGAGGAAGCAGGATGGCAAAAAGTCAAGAAAGGCAAGGCAATCCCAAAGAACCTTGAAAAGAAAACCATGAACATGCAAAATCGACCTTCAAGCTCCAACAAACCCTCCAGCGAATCCACAAAAGAAGACCCAGTCATAATCTCAAGTCCCAAAGACCGTCCTGAGGATACCAGATCTGAGGAGATGCATCCAACAAATAACGGGGACCCTAGGGCGACTGTGCCTGCCAACAAAGAGAACTCTGATGCCCTGACTGCAGAACTGCTAGAACCAGGCGAAATACCCTCTACTCGAGAAGAAAATGATAAGCCATGCTCGCCCAAGGAAGCTTATGAAGATCCACAGCTGCAAGAATCAGATCCGGAAGAAGATACAGAAGAAGAGACTACCAGCGGCCTCCACCCCCTCCAGATTAAAACCCCAAGAGGAAGGAAATCCAAGAAGAAACAACGGGAAGAAGCAACCTACCTGGAAGTCCTCGAAGGCTCTCAAAAAACCCTTAAAGGCATCATGAACACCCGATCCAAAAAAGGTACAACTCAGGCCTCCAAAGAGGCCAAAACCTCACCTCAAAACCGTCAATGAAATACATCTCCTGGAATTGCAGAGGGCTTGGATCAACCTTGAAAGAAGATGCAATGAGAGACCTAATCAGAATCCATAGGCCTGAGATTCTGCTACTCCAGGAAACTAAAATGGAGGAGATTAAGTCCCTCCAAATCGGAAAAAGATTTTGGAAAAAAAGTGTTGGGATTGGAAACAATTCTAGAGGTGCCTCAGGCGGAATCGCCACCTTCTGGGACCCAATCCTTTATGATATTGAAGCTGAAGAACGTGCTGATCATTGGGTCTTCACAAAACTGGTTCACAAACAATCTGGACACAAGGTATGTCTCTTTAATCTCTATGTCCCTGTTTTGTATCGGGAAAAAAAAGAGTGCTGGAACACCCTTGAAGCTTTCCTTCATCTACAAAATAGAGACAACATTATCATTGCTGGAGACCTGAATGTGACCCTGGCAGCTAATGAAAAGAAAGGAGGAAATCCGGTTAGAGATCCTTCTAGAGAATGGGTAGAAGACATCATCGCTGGTTTGGATCTGATTGACATCAAACCTTTAAATGGCACCTTTACTTGGACTAATAAAAGAATTGGGCCAGGCCATGTTGCAGCAAGGCTTGACCGTTTCCTTGTCCAGTCCTCCTTCCTCGAACTAAATCTGCTAGCCTCCTCCAAAATTCTCCCTCACTACACCTCTGACCATAGGCCGATTCTGCTTGAGCTAACTTCTGACCCTAATCTTGGCCCTCTCCCCTTTCGGTTCAGCCCACTTTGGATTCACCATGAGGATTTTCTCCAAACTGTTACAGATTCGTGGAACACCCAACTCATGGGCTCACCCTCCTTCGTCTGGGAATCCAAGTTAAAACGACTCAAATTGACCTTAAAAGCCTGGGCCAAAACTCTTCCCTCCCCTGCCTCTAACAGGGAATTTGCCCAAGTTGAACTTGAAACGCACCAAGCTTTAACTGGCTCTGCACCTGCGACTGACTGGAACCATTCCAAAGAAGAAGCATTGCAAAAGAACTTCTTCTCAGCTTGTAGGGTTGAAGAAGAATTCTACCGGCAAAAGTCCCGAAATCTTTGGCTCCTAAGCGGAGACAAAAATACCAAGTTCTTCCATAAACAAGCTGAAGCCAGGAAAAATTTCAAAGCTGTCTCTGAAATTCGGTATGATGGAGAAGTGATCCAAGATGCAGAGAGAATTAAGAAGGCAGCGGTTGAAACCTTCGCTGATCTTTTCACTGCTCCCTTTGATGATCCCCTCGACCCCTCCTCCCATCCCTTTGATCTTATCCCCCAGCTCATAAGTGAAGGAGAAAACAAATCCCTGTCAGCGCCTATCACCATGGATGAAATTAAATCTGCCCTTGCTGCAATGAAACCTGACAGCGCGCCTGGACCGGACGGATTTACAACTAGATTTTTCACCTGCTGTTGGGCAATCATCAAGTATGACCTTCTCAAAATGGTTAGGCACTCCCAGAATACCAACAAGCTTGGAGGCAGCACGAATTCCTCCTTTCTGGCCCTGATCCCTAAAGAAAAAGGAGCCAATGCCTTTGAAAGATTCCGACCCATCTCCCTCTGTAATACGGGCTACAAACTCATCACAAAGATTATAGCCACCAGACTGAAAAAAGTGCTCCCTCGGATCATCCCGGAGAACCAAGGTGGATTCATCAAAGGGAGGAAAATATTGGATAACATCATCCTCGTTCAAGAAGCGATCCACTCAAGCAACCAGCGAAAAGAGAAAGGTATGGTCATCAAGCTCGACTTAGCTAACGCCTTTGACCGAGTCAGGCATGATTTCCTTTTTGCTGTTATGGATAAGTTTGGCTTCTCACCCAACATCATTAGATGGATCAAAGGCTGTGTGGGGGACCCTTGGATAGCCCCACTAGTAAATGGAAGACCAACTCGATTCTTCAAAGCCTCCAGAGGATTAAGACAAGGATGTCCTCTCTCCCCCCTTTTATATGCCATCCAGGCTTCGGTCCTAAGCTTTCAGCTTAATTTCAGTCAAGACATTCATGTACTCCCTGGACTCCGAATTGTAAACAATGTCAGGGACATAAACCATGCCCAATTTGCTGATGACACCCTGCTTCTGGGAGGGGCCTCTGTCCATTCCGCGGAGCATTTCAAAAGAGAACTGGAAGTGTACAAAACAGTCTCGGGGAGCAAAATAAATCTCCACAAAAGCAAAATATTCAGCTGGAACTGCACTATCAGGGAACTAAGAGATATCAGCAGAACTCTGGGAATGAATGCTACCAAAGACTGGAATAACTTCATCTATCTCGGAATCCCCATTTGCAAAAGTAAGATCACATCAGCAGATTGGGAACCTATAGTGGATAAAATCAAAAGCAAAATCCAGAAATGGGGGGCCAACTGGCTCAACCTTGCAGGTAAAACCATTCTAATCAAATCAGTCCTCAACAGCATGCCCATTTATCAATCTTCTATCCTGCTTGCTCCCTGCTCGGCAGTCAACAAAATTGAAGGGCTGTTAAGGAAATTCATTTGGGAGGGAGGAAAAGGGAATGAGAATAAACTCCATCTTGTCAGCTGGGAAAAGATCAAAAAACCCCGGACAGAAGGCGGCCTTCAGATCAGAAGCTTAACAACTCAAAACCTTGCTCTTGGAGCCAAGCTACTCTGGCACATGATTTCTGGAAATTCCAGCTGGAGCAAAGAGGCCCTCCGTAGGAAATACTTCCCTGGACCAAGGAAAAGATGTCTGGACCAGCATCCCCCTCCTAAAAAAGGCTCGCCTATTCATAAGTTATGCATCAAAGCCATGCCAACTTTTCAGACTAAACTGTATTGGATCCCTGGAAATGGCAGCTCTATTAATCTCTGGAACGACTCCATCCTGGAGAACCCTCCTCTAGGCTCTAGTCCGCATATTAGCAACATAAAAAGATGGCTTATTGGAAAAGGCTCCAATACTTTAAAGGACATTTCAGTTTGGAAGAATGAAATTTGGAATGGCTGGGAATTAGGCAATGTTCCCCCTGATCTCAAAGATGAAGCAGCTGCTCTTCTGGTCCTTCTCCAAGGCAAATCCCCTTCCAAGCTGGGAATCAAAGATAGGAGGGGTTGGGGAAGCTCAGGGGTGTACTCTGCTGCGGAAGGCTACAAGGAACTCCAGACCATCCCCTACGTCGCCCCTAATCCTGCTGGTTGGTCCTTTATTTGGAAAAAGCCCTTCATCCCGAAGATTGACATATTCTGCTGGTCCTTAGCCCATAAGAGTATTCTTACAGGTGACAATCTCAGAAGAAAAGGAATGGCTGGGCCAACTCGTTGTCCCCTCTGCAAAAACAGTGATGAAACTATGGATCACATAATGATGGACTGTCCATATGCTAAAGAGACTTGGGCCCATGCCCTTAGCCTCAACACTGACCTTAACCTGCCCCTCTCTGTTCAGGACCTCTTCCTCACCTGGAACTCCCTAGCTCCCTTCAATCTAAGCAACAAGGCCCTGCTTAAATCCACCTGGGGTTGGATTCCAAAAGCCATATGTTGGAAACTGTGGATTGAAAGAAACAACAGAATTTTCCGAAGCAAAGAAACCCCTCCCTGGAGAACTGCAATAAAGGCTAGAGCAATCCTTGGTGAAGTCATGGAATGCCAATCCTTAAACAATGATTCCCCTCTTCTGCATGAGGAGCTCATCTGGTTAAATAAGCTTACTACCAAATTACCTTTCCAACCTATCAACGGACTCACTCACTCAGAGACCTGGGAAATCAGGATGGAGGAAGCAGACTTCAATCGCTGGGAAGCATCTCTGAATGAACCTTGTCTGTTTTTCGATGGGGCTTCAAAAGGAAACCCAGGCCCTTCCGGCGCCGGAGGTATCATCAAATCAGAAAAAGGGGTCATAAGCATAAAGTATTCCTGGGGACTTGGAACAGGAACTAATAACATTGCTGAATTCTGCAGCCTCTGGCAAGGTTTACAAATTGCTCAAAATCACGGAATTCGTAAGCTAACTGTCATGGGCGACTCCAGGATACTCATCAAGGCTCTCCAAACCAAGAAGGCTCCTTCTAATGTCCACCTTCGACATATATTTCAAAAAATTATCCTGGAAAGCAAGCGATTCCATAAAATAAATTATTTTCATGTCCTTCGAGCGCTTAACAGTCATGCAGACAAGGAAGCTAACATTGGGGTCGAAATGGATCATGGAAATCTCAATATCAATGGGATGTGTCAGCGATGTGACATCCCCTAGCAAAAGAAGATCCTGTATCTTCTTGCAGACTGCTAATGGGTTTCCCAACACCACGTTTATCATGAAGTTGCAGAGATTCCCTGATCTCCAGCTCAGGAACTGCTACTCGCGACCTCGGGAGTCTCCCTGTCCGCCCTTAAATGAACCTCTCCCTGTCTTAGAACTCATCCCACTCTGCCATCGGAGATCGCTGATCAAGCTCTCGGCTCTAGTCTTGCAGAGGAAGCACTCATCTGATCCGGTTCACGTTGTGAGTCCTCGCGCGGCCCTGAAGGAGATGGCAAGCTCCTCAAGCTCCGGCCTCACTGCGGATGAAAGAATTAGTGCATTGGAAGAAGCTCTCGGGCGTCTGAGAGGGAAATATGAAAGCCAGAAAGCCAAGATAGAAGCGCTGTCCAAAGCTGGGGAGCAGACTTGGGACATTCTGAATCGGGACATAATGCAGCTGAAGACAGATTTTGCTGAACAAATGGACGAGTTTAAAGATGAAACGCGCACAGGATTCAAGGATATGGCGAATACCCACGGAAATTTTGGACACCGCATAGCAGCTCTGGAAGCTCAAGTTTCAGCCATGAGAGATAAACTGGAAAAATAAGGCTACCTCTGCTGCATAATACACCTTTCTTCCCTGTATTAGCTAAATAATTCTGGCATATGGGAGTAGGGAGCCCTGCCATTTTTGGGCGAATCTATGAGATCGCTGTGCTGCTAAAATGTGGTGTATTGATGCTATATCTATTATGTAAATGCTTTCGGTTGCTTAAATACCGGTTCTAATATAATACCATAATGTTCTTGTCAAAAAAAAAAACATGAGAGACCATAATGTTTTTCATGTTTCTTTTCTTAAGAAATATGTACATGATCGTAATCACGTAATTAATTGGAATGTGATTCAGGTGGAACCCGGGGGAGAGTTCCAAGTGGAACATATGTGCATCATCGACAAGAAGATAACATTGCTCCATAACCAAGCCATCAGATAGGTAAAAGTGCAATGGAAGCAGCTTGGTCCCGATGAGGCTACATGGGAGTTAGAGGATTCCATGAGAGAGACATACCCATTTTTGTTCAATTTTGAGAACATCAATGATGGTGTTGTTCTAAGGAGGAGGGGGATGTAATACCCCCATTTTGACCCTTATAATTATTTGCTTGATATGTAAATATTGTGAATATGTGATGTATGATTTCTAATGTGGAGCTTAAGGCCAAGGCCCCGCTAGAGAATGCTTGGCTTATAAATGCGAGTTATTTCTATTTTGTGGACATGTGCTAGTCAACCATCGAAAAATGTAAAAACCAATTAAATATTTATAATACAATAAAAGTATGAGAGTTGGCTACAGAGGTAACTAAAATGAGAGGGATGTGTTTATCACTAGGGAGAGGAGAGGGTTTTGTGGGATTAAATCCTTTGTTCCCAAGTGTCATCTTGAGAACCCATGTGCCATAAATGGTAAGCAACTACCCAAGTGGAATTCCTTATTGATCTTTATTTCTGTTGTAAGAAGGCAACTGAGAAATAAACTCATGAATTTAATAGAGCAAGGGATAAACCCATAAATTTGTATGGCTGAGTATGGGCTCAGTTTTGTGTACCCAGAAGTCAATTTCCCTCATGTGGATTCATTTTCCTTCATTCCCATTCAATTATTTGGGGCAACCAGACTCCAATTTTCAACAAGCCATGCATTCCCAGCAAAAAAAAGAACATAAATAGTAACCAGAGAAAAGCCATGCTTTATAGTGTAAAAAACACCCATAAATTTGTGTGGGTTGTGAAATCCAGTGGGGGATCCATATATGTAAACCCTAGGGTGAATTCGAGAGTTTCAAAAGGCCAAAAATCCATGGGATGATCTATATTTGGAATCCTAGAAATTGAATTTTGTGTTTGCAAATTATTGTGGCATGAAATTAGAGAATTCAAGAGATAATTGAATTCTGAGAGCGATCAGAGGTTGGAATTGCTTGATAAAACCAGTGTAGGCAGAGATATCTTGTAGTACGTCAACTTGGACCTTTCTATGCCCACCTTGAATATCACTGGAGGGAAGGGGTGCAAGAGGGACTGTGTAGCAGAGAAGGGGACCTTCTTTGTGTTAGGTGTGGTATGTATTGTGGGTACCAAGGTTGGTTGAGACCAATTGAGATGCTTGTATAGGTACAAAGTCCTAATTAAAAGAAAAAGTTATTCTATATAAAAAAAGGCACGGAAAGCTTTTACACTTATCTAAGATGACCCCTAAGGAATTTTGGAGGCAAATTCTAACTTGCAAAACTAAATAAAATAATACTGTCATGTCCCCTTCCATCAATCCGATAAAGCTAGTGGGACATGAACGATTTACGGGGTTTTAAATTTCACCCCCATGGCCATATTACAAAATTCATAAACATTTAAACGCATGTGCAAATGCATAATAAAAATACACAATGGAAAATAAATTAATTCCACACACACAACATGCATATACTAGCATATTCATCACATGCATAAGAATAGTAATCATGCACATTTACACACAATAATAGATTAACAAGTAAACACTTATCTTTTCAATGAATTTTCCAAAACAACCGTCTCTGGAAGAACGACGTTCCACCCAACCATAGGCACTATGTCCAACGCTTTATCTCTCCATTGAGAGGCCACCCTCGAGCTGGGCTATGTATCCACTAAGGAGTAACTACACAAGCTCACTCACAGCCATAGGAACACACACTCATGCTAATCCAACAAACAACTGGGTTTATCAAGCATGTAAGGAGACGAGAAAAGAGAATGCTAAGCCAGTGAGCTCAACCAAATATCCCCACTCATATGGTGTGGAGATGGACCCCATATGGTGTGGAGATGGACCCCAAGGATGCTCTCACATTTCCTGCTCTTGTAATGGAGTGATCTATTCTATATTAGAGTGTTTTGACTTGTTTATTTTAATAGGGGCTTTCACCCCCTCGTGAAATATACAAGTCTAGCCTAATGTTGAATTTGACATGAGCACTGAGAAGTGACCGATACTTCTTAGTGTGGGTCAAATCAACATTAGGGCTCTATGTAGTGAATAGAGGTGCATGTGATGGAGAAGTATAACATCATCACAATGGGAAACCTTTCCTAAAGAAGTGGTAAATTCCAATAATAAAGTGGTCAAGATGAAATATAACATTGAAGTGGACAAACAAGCAAGTCGGCCCCAACTAAAGAAGACAAGTTGACCCCAAGTAAATTTCAAGTGAATTGATGAGTATAAATAAGCAGCTCTAGCTCCTCATTTAAACACACAACTTGTCCAACTCCTCTCTGCTACACAAGTGCACAATTTTAGTTGGGCAAGTGAAGACTAAAGAAGAAGCATATTAAAGTGACCTTATCTCTCTTTCTTATCTCTTTCTTGGATTTGGCATTCTCATTCTTGAAGACTCACATCATCTATGTGACTGCTCTACGATGCACTACAACTAGGGTGTGTACCCTATGATTGTCAAACCCTTGTGAACTAGGGTTCTTATATTGTTGTTGTTGTACTCTTATGATTAGAAATATTCTTCTTAAGAATGGCTGCTGGGTTTTCTCCCAAGTTTGGGTTTCCCAGGGTGAAACGTTGTGTCTATTGTGCATGGTTCTCTTTCAGTGATCCTTTTGTTTTTTCGCTGCAAAATTTAAAGTTAAAATTATACTGCTAAGTTAAAAATTCAACATCTCTTTGTAAGCAATGGCAAAAACACAATGAGAGCTTGTGAGGACATATAATTGCTCTACTTCGACAACAAAAGTGTCACGGTGCATTATAATACCTTTCTCTTTGTAAGCAATGGCAAAAACACGATGAGAGTTTGTGATTGTGGAAGTCGAAGCCAAAACTACAATACAATATCCATAAAAAATACAATTTAAATTGAATAACTATCTCTAATTAAAGTGGGTTATGTAACCACTACCAAGTTTTAGTATTATAAAATGTAATAGTCATAGTTTTAGAATAAGGTGAAGATAAATATCATTCATTGAGTAGAGCATGTTGTGTGGAGGTTAATCTTTAACTATAAATTGTATTTAGCTCTTATCCACCTAACACTTCTCTTAATTTTGAAGATGGTACCCAAGACAAACCAAATTCTACAAAAGATTTTGAAGATGGTACCCAAGACAAACCAAATTCTACAAAAGATCAAAGCTTTATGAATACAAGACTCAAGGTTGTTGCAACAATATACTTATTAAAAGCTTGACATATTGCTCACAAGGAATCATACCTAGACGAGAAGAAAAACATGCCTAACTAAACCCAATTAACTTATATAACTATAATATCACTATACCTTTAACAATATTTACCAAAAAAAAATAATCATCATTGGAGGTAAATGTGTAATTTTATTATATCATTCTACATAGGAGTTGTCTAATCAGTCATTATTGACAAAATCTTGTGATGCAATCTTTGGCTAAATCATATATTTTCATTGGTTAAACCATACCATTTTATTATTTAGAATCCATTTTTTATTTCATAAATTGATTCAACATCCTCAAAAACCCTTGTTCCCCTCAAGTGTATAATTTCAACACCTTTTTTTTTCAGAGGAAAAAAACGTACTATTGCTATTCATTCATTGAATCAAATAGTACAAAGATCTGTCACAGTCTCATAGTCTCAAGACTTTACAAAGCATATCTTAAGCACACAGGCTCTTACAAAATATCAAAATGATCAAGCACACAGGCTCTTACAAAATATCACAATGATTAGATACAGCCTATATACATTTACTACTTCTCCTATCACATATGGATGTTCCTCCTCGGTGATCACCAAAAAAGTACAGATCACCCTTTTCCAAGACATTTTGATCATACCATTCTTCCCATAAGAGAATACCAATATCACTATCAAAAGCTTGTTTTGACAACCTGTTAGCCAGATCATTATGCTCCCTAAATATATGTTCAAAAGTAATAGGCTTACACTTTTCAATTTCTTCTATAGTGCGCAAAATCCAATGACGCAGATTCAAGACCTTCAAACTGTAATCACAAATGGCCCATTTAATTGTAACCCTAGAATCCCCATATACCTTCAAGCCCACAAGTCCAAAGATATTTGCCATCTTCAAGCCACACCACAATGCCATT
This sequence comes from Larix kaempferi, assembly GCA_027924585.1. NCBI lineage: Eukaryota > Viridiplantae > Streptophyta > Pinopsida > Pinales > Pinaceae > Larix > Larix kaempferi. Next base: position 1,119,028 of record BSBM01000883.1, read on the forward strand.
AACTCTCCCTTCATGTTTGTACCGGCACCGCAGTTAAGTCGGATAGTGAAATAGTGGTTTTCATTTAAATATATCACGCCACCAGCTGCACACATTCCATGCTGTGCAGCCCCATCAAAGAACAATACCGACTGGTTAACCGAGAAGGAGAACATACCACATCTCATTGATCCCTGCTTCATTTTATCATTTTTATAAATCTGGGCCATATTTAAGACTGTGATCCCACATGACTTTACCTCAAGCATTCTCCCTTGAAATGTTGCACAATTTCTAGAATACCAAATCACCCATGACACAAAAATTGGTAAGAATTGAAATGACTTTTCATGCCTGCACTAGTTATAGAGGACAGTCCCAAATTCACCAACTTCCCAGGTATCATCAATATGCAGATCAACGCATACCAATTTCCAGATGTCCCTACCAAACTGACAGTCAACAAAAAGATGTCTCACTGATTCCATATTCTGTTTGCAAAGGATACACCAGTTTGGCCCACTCCATCCTCGTCGGATTAGAATGTCCCAAGTTTTTAAATTACCCTGTAATGCCTGCCATAAAAAACACTTGATCTTCAGCGGATATTCCCACTTCCAGATATTTTTATACCACCAATTTTGTGGATAAATACATCGATCTTGGATAATTCTGTTGTAAGCTGCTTTTGCTGTCACAGTTCCAGACTTTTCATCTCCTAACCAAACAATTTTATCCGCTTCTCCATTAAGTCTGACACCTGCTACTTCCAGGCCACGGACATAGTTATCCCATTCATGAGCATCGCCACCCTGCAGGCCCAGATCCCTCGAACAAAGCCAATATTTTCCAATGCCACAAATGTGATTCCCATTTTTCACCCTGAATAAAGTAGATAAACCATAGAGTTTTAAATAATCCCTCAATCTGGCAGAGAGTATACAAGAGCCCTCCATACCTAAAATAGGTGACATCCCCACCATAATTCGGTCACCGGTGCCCACCTGCCATCTCATATCCTCTACCAACCAGCAAAATACTTTCATCATACCTCTCCAAATCGGCGAAATACATCCCCTCATCTTCTTTGGTTTCCAAAGCCAATCGTATACCTCAGTCTTAATATATTTAAGATGAATAACACGAGACCAAAGAGAACACCCAAATACCCCACGCCAAAGACTTTTCAGTCTTAAAGCTTTACTGAAATTCTTTAGATCCTTTATACCCCATCCACCACTTTTTACAGGCCTTGAAATGACCTCCCATCCTATTATAGTGAGCTTTGCACGCTCTGCGCTACCAGACCACAGGAAATTAAATAAAAATTTCCTAAATTCATTTAAGATTGAACTCAGAATTTCCAGTAGGGACATCCAGTATACCGGTAGACCTGTCAGCACAGGTCTAACCAGAATAAGCTTACCCCCCATCGAGAGAAACCTATATGCCCAATGAGAGATCCGGGCTTCCACCCTTTGAATTAACCACCTCCAATCACAAGTTTGATAATGATTTGGTTTTAAATAAAAATCCAGATATTTAAATCCGTCCTCAAGATTGCCACATTTGTATGGCAAAAACCTCTCAATCTCCAATCTTCGAACTGAACTCACATTATATTGATAAAAAATTGACTTTGAGGAACTGACTTTCATACCTGTAACATTGTAGAAAGTTTTGATAATGTTTCGGAACACCATCCATTCCTCAACCGTGGCCACACCTGCCAATAGCACATCATCAACAAAAATCAAATGTGTGAGCACACACCCACTGATCACTTCAATACCTTTGATGAAACCTTCCTCCTTTGCCACTTTCAGGAGTCTGCTTAAAGCATCCATAACTATAATGAATAGTAATGGTGACAGTGGGAACCCCTGATGCAGTCCTCTCGAACAAGTGAAGAACTCAGAAGGAGTACCATTTACCAGTATAGCAATACTTGCCGTAGATACACAACTCATAATCCAGTTAAGTACCAGTGGAGGAATACCAATCTGTATCATCACAAGTCTCAAAAAAGACCAATTCACCCGGTCATATGCCTTCTCCAAATCCATTTTTAAAAGCAAAGCTTGTTGCTTCCTGACCTTAATAGAATGCATGAGCTCCTGAGAGACCCCAATGGCATCATGAATTTGCCTGTCATGTAAAAAAGCAAATTGTTCTTTTGTGATGTGCTCAGACAAGGCAAACTTTATCCACTGCGCAATGATCTTTGTAATTAGCTTGTAAGCCAAATTACATAGTACAATGGGTCTAAATTCCCCAAAAGATGACGGCTTATCACATTTAGGAATCAAAGTTAAAAAGTAGAGTTCAGGGCACCAGAAGAAATACCAGCCACTCTGGAATATTCAACCATTTTAAGTAAATCCTCACCCATAAGGTCAAAAAAATGGATATACACTTCTACCGGCCAACCATCAGGCCCCAGGCTTTTTTCCTTCTTGAAAATTTTTAGAGTTTGTTCAATTTCCTCCAGAGTTACCATCTTCCCTAGCTCAGCAGCTTCCTGATCATTAAAAAATCTAGGGAAGAGTCTAGCAACTCTAATTTGGTCCAAAAGCACACCATTCCCCTCATATTTATAAATATTGCTAAACACTTTTATAGCTTCAGTCTTTAATGAAGCCTCCCCAGTAATTTTATTGCCCTGAGAATCCTTCAAGTCCCATATAGTATTCATGTTTCACCGGCTGACGCAAAAGAGTGGAAAAACTTTGTGTTTTTGTCCCCATGCTGAACCCACAATGATCTACTCTTTAACCTCCATTCTTTTTCTTCTTGTAGCAATACCTCTTCTCTTTTTTTTCTCAAAAATCTTAACAGCATCGATTCCATCCACATCCGAAATCCCAGACACATTATTTTCATAATAATTTTGAATATCCAGTTCCAGCTGCATCAATACCTCCTTGTCAGCAAGTTTTTTTATCATATATCCATTTACTTACCACATACTTTAGCTTTCTCATCTTTTTACAAAAAAAGTCAATTGGATCACGTCCCTCAACAATCTCTGAGATCCATAACTCTTTCACCATTTTGCAAAAATCCTCCTGACCTAACCAGGAACTATCAAATTTAAAGGGACGATGAGACTTTGCACCGTAATCTTCAAACTGAAAAATTATTGGCCAATGGTCTGAAAATTTCACATCATGAACCTAGGTACGATATTTCTAAAGCTGACAGAGCAGAGACTCCTTTACTAGAAATCGGTCAAGATGTTTATGGATGCCCTCGCTGCCACATCTACCATTTGTCCAGGAGGGACATAATTTTACCGGTACAACATCAATAAGGGCATTCCTATCCAGGAATGACAAGAAGTAGTCTGCCAATGGGTCCATCCTAGATTTCTGACCCCAAATTTCAGAAGAAGACTTTGTAAAATTTAAATCTCCTGCAAAAAAGAGATTTTCGATATTCAGGATTCCTGATCTTTCCAGTGAATCCCAAAAATCCTGCCTGCCAGAATAAGGAGCATAACAATTAAAAACTGACAACTGAAAATTTAAACCCAGACAGAGACTTTTCAGCAGAATGCCCCATGGAGTTTTAAAAACCCTAAAAGAATACAAATTGGGATCCCAGGCAACTGCTAACCCCCCAGAGAATCCATTCGAACAAATAGCCGATACCTCCCAATTTGGAACCACCCCCCCAATCTTTGAAATAACATCTAAACTCGAGCACATAGTTTCCTGTAACAAAATAACCCCCGGGCTAGTAACATGGAGAAGGTTGGTCAAAGCCCTAGCCCTGGTAGCTTTGCCCAACCCACGGATATTTAGTGAAAGCAGAGACATCACGAACCCTCACCCAGGGGTTTCTTCGCTCTAAGACCCCGTTCTGAAAGAAAATATTTCCTTTCTGCCTTCAATCTATCTGCCACAGTTAGGTAATCTTCAACCGTCTCAATCTTTGTCATTTCCTTCTTCCCCTTCCTTTTTTTACGAATTGTTACATTTTAAAATTTTATGGAACTAATGGGCAATGCATCGAAGTTCCCAGAGGGGTTCTTTGAATATACTGCTAGGGGCATGCACTCCGACAAAACTTGACCCCCCACCCCACAACTAGAAACATCATTATTCATGCCCTTCCCCACCAAACCAATAGAATTAAATACATTTGGGATACAATCTACAGAAGCTGCACAATCAAGGACAGGGGCATCATGTGACTCAAAACCCTCCCCAACAGGACTAGTCATCAGGGTCTTAGGGTTTGATTCTAAATCGAGAACCCTAGACATCGAACCCCCCACCTTTTCCAATTCACAATCCAAGTTCCGGACCACCGGGGGATGATTTCCTGCCCTATTACTCACCCCATTCCCATTGGTGGAACAGGTAATACCCTGTCTCAAAACAACCTCCCCTAATGAGATACGCCTATCTAAATCCTTTTCCCAGTTTTCAATTAAAGCCACATCATCCTTTGAAACCTCCGTATATGCAGATTCATGTAAAGGTTTGGACTTACCATTTTTTGCAGGCGCCGGGGTCGAATCTCCCAGAAATGGAGTCCTGGAGGAATGCACTTTCCCAGACCGGACACCTTTCCCATTAGCCAGAGACTTTGTGCAATTTGCCAGAACATGACCCACAGAATGACAGCCGAAACATCTGAACGGAAATCTGAAGTAGTCCAGGCGCTGTTTCCACTTCCGGTCACCCCATACAATTTCCACATCCGTCGGGAGACCCAATCTTAAATCAAATTCCACCATCACTTTTGCGAACCTCCTGTCCATGCCAAAGAGTGTTTTCCTATCGATTCTAACAAACCTCCCCACTGAATTTGCAAGACCAATGATGATTTCCTCCGTCCATAACTTAATTGGCAATCCGGGAATCAACATCCAAAGATGTCTGATACCTTGTTTTTCACGTAATGGGTCGAAAGAAATATGCCACCGTTTGAGGAACAGAGAACCCTCTTTAAAGAGCCAAGTACCCACAAGGATTTCCTCCCTAACATCCCGGTTCGAAAATGTAAACAGTATCCACCGGTTCAATAGAAGGTTAATACGAGGCGCAATCCCCGTGATTGGAACCCAGAATTTTTTCACCCAATCTACAATCTCCTCTTTTGTCCCAGAGGTGAATTCGAACCTGCCAACCAGGGCCCTCTCGGCTAGCATCTCAATCCTCTCTAGGTTCACATCCGGGGCAATCACATAACTATCCACAAGCTCCCTAGCATTGAGGGTTTTTGCCTTACGCCTCAGCCGAGCTCTACAACCAGTTAAGTTAGGGTTTCGAGTCTGGAATACGAAAGGCGAACCATGAGAACCCTTCGCATCATGGCTAGGGTTTCCAAATGATGAAGGAACAGACATAATGAGAAAGAACAAACCAAAAAGCAACATGAAGGAGAGAACTGGTAGGATCGGTGGCAGTACCCACATCTGTCAACCCTCAGCACTTCACGTGGTCACCAACCACCACACATGGCCCCACAATCCTGCAAAACCACTGCTACAGAATAAGACACACACAAACTACAACAACAAACTCAGGTTTCGAATCCCTCACACCACCTATTCCCACTTTTTTTACTTGGGTGGTACTGGGCTAGTCCAGTCCGGACCGGCTTGACTCCGAGCTACTGAAACCCCAATCTTGACGCCATCCCTAACCCTGCAAAAACCCCTTGTTCCCCATATAATTTCAACACCTTATAGACACAATTCCAATAAATCCAACCAGATTTTAAGAAAAAATAGTCCAAAAAATCCTCTAATCTTTAAACTAATCATTCTACATACACTGAAACCACTTTAAACCATTTCCTTATCCTCCATTTTCAACTTTCCATTTAATATCTATCAAGTAATTTTTTTTGGTAAAATCCAAATTTCTACGTGTTTAAATTGTATTTTTGAATCCTTAAATAAATTTAGCACCCTCAAATACCCCATGGCATCCAAATTATGCAATTTTCATAATTCATATATGTGATTCTAAGATTTTTTAAATATTTCCAACCGGAATAAAATATTTAAACTACTCCCATCCTTATCTTCCATTTTAAGCGTTACATTTAGTGTCACATCTTCCATTTTAAGCGTTACATTTAATGTCATCTCATCATCACACTGGATAGAGTGACAGCGTGGTAAAAACATTTAAGCGTTACATTTAATGTCATCTCATCATCACACTGGATAGAGTGACCGCGTGGTAAAAACATTTTTCTGTATTTTTTTTATTACGCAGTTCTGGCCCTTCTGATATTTCGGGAAATACGGGATCCCTTGAAAACGAAACATTTTAAAACTTAAAAAGTAGATTTGATGTCTGGATAAGTTCTCCATGTAATTGCCCAATTATTTTTCCCCTAATCGTGAAGTAACGAGAACTATCTCGAGTAAGAGGGTTTTTATTACACAGAATTTTCAAGAAGGAAGCGAAACCGAAACGGAAGAGAGCACTTCAGTGTCTTTGCATCTGTTAACACAAAACGAGACTTTGACGGATTTGAACCCGGCATCAATTGACGGCCACTGTCTAATTTTTTTCAGGGAATTTCCAAGGTACTAAGCCCGCAATCTCGTCCTCTATGCTAAAATAAGTTTCTCGATTTTTTTCTTCTTCTCTTGTTTGAATCATTTTCAGCAAAATTTAGCTAGCGATCGAAGATTTTTGAGTTGGGTTGGGTGCCTAGAGTAGTTTATATAAATTTTGCAGATGGAGATGGATTTGGATCTGCTTAAAATTTGACATTAAATAAATTGTTTTTAGGCACTAGAGTGGTTGCTATTTTTCCAGTAATAGAGATTTAGTGAGATTTGTACTGAATTCGACACTCCCATATGCTTTAAAATGCATATTTTGGCCAAACATTTGCAAGCTGCCGTGGGCGTTTGCAGACTTAAAATCGTTTAGATTTGTGACGTTTTAGTTAAAATTCGAACTATTCATACTTCAAATTTAGTCATCTGAGAAAAACCCTTGTAACTTTCAGATTTACGCCTCTGTATGAAGCAACTCTTATTTTCTCCATAAAAAAATGTTTACTTTATTCTAAACATTTTATGTGTTTAGATTTAAAAATTTATTAAGCATATTATGCCTAGATAATTACGTATATTTCGAACAATTGTATCTATATATTTATATTTTCCGTTACAGATTTACGCCTCTGTATCACGCGACTCTTATTTTCTCCATAGAAGTTTCTTTAACTTTTTCCAGACATTTTACTGTTTCGATTTATAAAATTAGAAGGCATATTATGTCTAGATGATTGCTTATATCTTGAATATTTATATTTTCTGAAGCAGGCTAGGGCTTGCTAGTATTATATGGTTCAAGTGCAAATCCAGGGGGAAATTGTCTTGCAGGGTTTTCTGTATAGAATAAAGAATGACGTTGAACTCTAAAAAGAGGCAGCGTGTTGGCAGCAGCAGTCGACTGCCAACATTTAGTGACCAGAAGATTGACATTATGATAAATGATGAGAGTGATTTCGATTTTCAGCAAGCAAAGTATAGTAAAGCTTATAAAAATGGAGGATTCAATGATGCGGCTACTGCCGATGTTTTGCTGTTTCTGCACCGAGTTTCTACGTCATTTGACAAGGATTCGGAGGAAAGTGTGGAGGTCGATCAGCCTTTTGGAGTTCACTTGCATTCCAATGTTCTTAAAGAATCTAGATATTTTGCGGCTCTTCTATCTGATAGATGGCAGGCATCAGTGGATAAGAAATCAGAGAAGCCATTGCCTATACGTTTGAATATGCCTATCTCGAGAAGGGTAGAGTCATATTCTGCAATTTTTCAGCTGTTCTATTCAAAGGATTTTGCTGGAATTATCACCGAGGTTTCCGATGCATTAGCTCTTCTTCCTATAGCTTCAGAACTCTTGTATGATGAATGTATCAGTTATTGTATTCGATTCTTAGAGGCTGTGCCATGGACAGAAGAGGAAGAGAGAGAGGTTATTAAATTGGTCCCTTATCTTAAGCAAGAAGAGGCTGCAGAACTCCTTGCAAGAATCTCTCCTGCAAAGGGCAATGTATTGGAGGATATGCTAAATGGTTTGATATTTACTGCAACTCACTGTCATTCAAATGGTGCAACTGTTAAGGCATTTGTGGCTAAGCTGTTGCGGGATTATTCATCTCGAGATGCTGTTCGCCTTGTTTTGGACAAGGCTTTTACTACAAGTTTGAAAACAGTGAAAGATTCATTGGAGGAGTACTCCAGTCCCAATCTGAGAGGTGACCATGATGAAATTGAAGCTATGCAACGGATGAACCTGCATACGGCGTCTGTGAATGCAAGGCATTTGCTATGGCTTATAGAAAGAATGATTGAATTGAAAGTTGCTGACAGTGCAGTGAAAGAATGGAGTGATCAAGCTACATTTACTGCAAATCTGCACAGAACCTTTAGAGATGATGCATGGCGTAACATAGTCCCAGGTCTTCCTGGACTTGTCCTTCGTTGCACTTATCGTCTTGCAAATTCAGTTGTTAGTGGGAATATTCTTGCAGCACGGCAGGTAAATAGTAACTTAACTTCCATTAGCACATGTTATTTTAAAAATTTATAATTTTTATGTTAAAAATCCATTCTCCAGTCTGTAGACTACTGCTTTATCTAGAAATAATAATGGAAAGAGGCCCAGGGTATGAATTCGAGATATGCCACCTGTAAAGCATTGTACCTTGCATTCCTATCTTCATATATTATTTGTGTTTCAAAGTGACAAACCGAACTGTGAATAACCAAATTCTCACTGCTAACCTCCATCTTTTTATTACTAAAATATTTTTTTGAAATATTAGAATTTAGGTTTTGTGTATTTTATGCTTCAGGTACAAGTGAAGTTTCTGCCAAAGAATCAGGTCTGAAAGCGACTCCACAAATTGCAAAACAAGACTTCTTTTCTGTAAACCTAGTCTTAGATATGAAAAAGAACCTAAGCCAGCAAAGACTCCGTTCTGTTCAATTCTTTGTCTGGCATGTAATTTGTTTAGTTCTTATTTTTTTCTTTATTGACTACTTCGCTCTTGACAATATCCCGAGGTCTCTATGTTTTTTTCTTTATTGACTACTTCGCTCTTGACAATATCCCGAGGTCTCGATGTTTTTTTTTCTCCCTGTATGCTTCCAATGTATCTTGAAGTTGCCTCCCTATTTTGCTTCATATCAAAGTGAATACTTAGAACCCTTGAAAGTTGAAACCAGAATGTGTTCTTGAAAGATGCATTTAATTTTCTCCTACCCTACTCTTTCTTTACTGTAACTTTGTATAATCATATTTATATATGAGTGTTTGTATGTGCATGCTTGAAGACACTAGGATGAGACATGTTCATATGGACTGTTTTATTTTATTGTGTATTCATATGTATTGCATGTATCACTATTACTTTCCTAAATGTTTCCTTCTTCTACAAGTTTCCTTGTACATAAATCTTCTCATAGAAGTGCTCCCTTCCTCTAGAAGCTTCATTTACTGTGTTTTAGTGGAGACATGTTCAAATTTGATCACTCTCCTACTATTTTGTATTCTGTATATAGTAATGCAAATGAGTGTACAACATGTGTATATTATGCCTAGTTTTTAAAATTGGTTTGATTGGAATCGGAATCGGCCGATTTGACCGAGCAAAGGCTAAACCGATCCAAACTGGCCCTTAAATTGGTTCAGGTCACTGGTTCGGTACTGAATCAATTAGTTCGGGTGACCGGCCAATCAGATCGGCTGAGTCATGACCGATTCATTACCGATTCTGAGTCCGAGTCATTACTGATTCGTTACTGATTCATTGCCGATTCATTTCCTTTAAAATTAAATATTTTATGTATTTTTGAGTAAACCGAGTCATTAAATTCAAATAGATCAAGGCATGACCGATTCTTTATTGATTCCAAGTCCGAGTTTGAGTCCGAGTTGACCCTCGACCGATTCCGATTTTTAAAACTATGATATTATGTCAATTGTCTCTTTTCTCATACTTACATACTTGCTCTATTGTGTTCTCTTGTATGCGAGTTTTTTGCTCATATCAATTGGATTTAGAGCTTAACGATTATGGTCTTTTGATCTAGTCACATCAATGGTTTCCATCTTTTTAACCCTACTAGATCTCACCATTCAGCTTTGTATAAGTAAGGCCCTATATATAGTCTCCTTGAGTTCTGACTCTTACCCTCTACTAGATCAACTCTCTTTAAAAAGCTTTGTCATATGGAGTTATGCATTCGGAACAATCGACACCCTCTCTTGCTTGGAATAGGAGTTAAATAAGCCCTAACTTGTTGAGGCTATATATCCTTATTTGTTGCTTGAAATCTCAAACTGTAAAGTGTGTTGAAAAGCCCGAGGTTAGCTCTACAATATGAAGGGGCTATGGAACATATTTCAACAACTTTGGAGGCCCAAAATTCCTCAGAAAGGCCAAAAATCACATTTTAGTTTTCAACATGAAACTACCAAATTTGTGATTTGTTGCATTTAGTATAGAACCTACCACCATTAGCTTCAGAACTATAATTTCCAATGATGAGTATTATAAAAGCTAGAAATCCTAACACATGAGAGAGATACACACAATAGCACCATGTGATATTATGAGTAACTAGTGCAACAATTACAATGGACTTCACCTCCTTATATATCAATGTTCTCTGAGCATGTCATTTTTGATGTTTGTAGCTTGGATAGGAACTTCTGCATAGGTTTAGTGTTAAATGTGCAGGAAGTTGTTCAAGTCAAATCTATTTTGTAATTCACTTTATTAATAAAGTGAAAGTCTTTTATTTAGTTGGTGAGTGTAATAAAGTGTGTTTTTTATACACTAGTGATTTAGACTATTCTCAATTGTACATCTCATCGTGAGATTAGGTTTTTTGGTAGATTAGGTGTTCGACTCAAGTATAAAGGCAAGTCAAGGTAGAGGGTAAAGACATTCATTCTTCACTCAAAGACAATTTGGTCGAAAGGTGAAGAAACTCATATGAGGAGCAAAGTTAGAGCGCTGGAGAGGAGCCCGATTTCGCAACAAGGCCGAGTTCAACGAGCAGGCGACAACAACAGATGTCCGTATAGTCATAGGGATTTGTACAGACATATCTGTAAAGTCGTATGGATTTTGTACAATTGTACAGATGGGTTCATACAGTCTTACAGAACATGTTCATACAATCGTACAAAACAGTTCCCTATAGTCGCATGGATGACTTGTACTGCAAGCAGTGATTAGCAAGGTATTTCTCGTTTTTGGTAGGTAGTTTTCCTCAGTAAAGTGTGTAGACTTTGCCCTATTTGATTATACCGTACAATTGTTAGTTTCAACAACTTCTGGAGGTTTCCTTGTAAGGTTTGATCTATTAATGAAAAGCTGATTTGAAGGAGTAAATTGTTTGTGTATTGTGTTTATGCTTCCGTTGTTCATTTTCCATCTATATGTGTGATTATTGCTATGTGAAGAATTCAATTTCTGCAAATTAAATAACAGTTTATTTATTTGATAACATAAGGACAACATTCACCTAGGGTTTGGGAAATTTACATGGTATCAGAGCTACTTTGATTGAGAGGATCAGGAGAGCAGGAGTTTGTGCGTAGATTAGAGATGGCATCAACTAGCCTTAGGATTGAGGACAGATTGGATGGTGCCTCGAATTTCCCATCATGGAAAATCAGGGTGAATCAAAGATGCAGTTACTTTGTCGATATATTTGCATCTTTTGGTAGCTCACAAGAAGAAAGAAGTGAAGGCCAAGTGGATAATCATGGATGCTATAAAGGATCATCTGATCCATCATATATCTCAGAAGAAGACGACGAAGGAGATGTTTGATGCCATGGTTAACCTTTACCAAAGCTAGACCATTACCAGAAAGATGATATTGCGTAACAGACTTAGATCTGTTGAGATGACTAGATCAGGCACTGCCACTAATTACCTGATGATGGTCACATAGATTCATGATCATCTTGCTGCAGTTGGGGAGAAGGTTTAGACAAAGAGCTAGTAAACAAGGCACTGAATAGGTTCCCACCTCAATGTTAAACATTCATCTAGTGTGTTTGTGCTTGGGAAAATATTCCCTCCTGGAAGAGAGTGTGGGATGACTGTATCTAGGAGGAAACTTAGATGGAGTCCAAGGCTAGCAAAGAGGGAGGTGACAGTGACCATGTCGTAATTGGTCAAACAAGAAGGGTAGAGGTAAAGGATCTAGCAAGGGCAAGGTGAAGAGTGAGAAGTCAGCCTCACAACCAGGGAAGAAGGGCTTGAGTAAAATCGAGTGCTTCATATCTCATAAGAACGACCATTATGCATCACAGTGGCCGGAGGAGAAGAAGGGTAAGGGATGTAGCAACATAATTAGGTAGGCCTCAATTGAAACTCAATTGAACAAGTTTGTCTCCAAATTTGGGAAGGATTTCTCGATGGTATATTGCCTTTCTTCTAGCACAATTCTGAAGAACATGTGGTATGTGGATAGTGGAGCATTGAGGCATATGATGTTAGCATTGGAACTATTTTCAAGCCTAACAGAGCACATCTCTAGAGTTGAGTTTGAGCTTGGGGATGATGCCAAGTATCAAGTAGCAGGAGTTGGTACCATTCCTTTCCAACTCTAGTCAGGTAACTCTTTAGACTTTGATGATGTGTTATTTGTTATAAGTCTTAGGAAGAATTTGCTTTCAGTTTCAATCATGGAAGATAAGGGCTATGCACTAGAGTTCAGAAACCAACAAGTCCTCGAGACTGAAGGAGTTTGGCCCAGGATCAACTTAGGTGATTGGGGTTAGGGAAGGCAATTTATATAGGTTACATGGTGAACTTATTCGAACTCTAGTGCATAACACAAATAACTTGTGCTAGTTATGGCACAAGAGGATGGGGCACTTGCATCATCGAGCGTTGCCTATTTTGAAGGAGATTATCAAAGGTCTTCTAGAGTTCAACATTGAGCAGTAGGGTGTATGAAGAGGGTGCGTGCTTGGCAAGCATGCCAAGGTTGCTTTCCCAAGCAGTGAGCATAGGTCTAAGGGGATCCTAGATTTGGTGCATTTGGATGTGTATGGACCGATGTTAATAGCATCAATCACAAGAAGCATGTACTGTGTTTCCTTCATTGATGATTTCTCTCGCAAAAGTTGGATCTACTTCCAAAAGACCAAGGATGAGGTCTTTAGTAGGTTTCAGGAGTTCAAAGCTCTTGTGGAGAATGAGACAAGGAAAAAGATCAAAGTTTTGAGATTAGACAATGGGGGTTAGTATACCTCCAATGATTTCAAGGATTTTTGTAAGGATGAAGGAATGAAGAGGGAGTTCACTGTTCCCTACAACTCACAACAGAACGGGGTTGAAGAGTGGAAGAATCGATCCATCATAGGGGCTGCTAAGGCCATGATATATGACTAGGATTTTGATGATGTTTCTATGGGAAGAAGCATGCAATGCAACAATCTACATCCAAGAAAGGTGTGCTCACAGGATTTTGGGGGGCAAGACACCAGAGGAGGCATTTACTGGTGTCAAGCTCGAGGTGAGTCATTTTCGCATCTTTGGCCTTGATCTTATATATTAGTGGAGAAAAGGACCAAGTTTGAACCCTCTAGTAGAAAGGGCTTATTTGTTTGTTACAGTGAGACTTCAAAGACCTACAAGATCTATATTCTAGGGGAGAGAAAGACAATCGTAAGCAGGGATATAAAGTTTGAGGAAGACTTTGCATATAGGAAGTCTCATGAGCCTATTCCAGTGACAGAGGATGAGGAGCAAGAACCTTTGAAGGTTGAGCTACAATCACCAACCACTTCCAGTTTGGGGAAACAACCTTCAGGTGCATAGAAGGAGCCACCAACTCCTACCAATTTTGTCAGGAGACCTTGATGGTTCACATAGACATTAAGGGATGCTTAGGAGCATGTTGAGGCTCCTAGGAGTTCATTTAGGGAGATCATACCTCTAAAAAAGTTTCCAAACTACTTTGCTTTGATGAGCAACACCATAGATTCTAAGCCTTTTAGTTTTTAGGAGGCAACAAACCAACAGGTTTGGAGGGATGCCATGGGGTAGTACACCTTCATCATGAAGAATGGTGTATGGGACATTGTGCCTAGATCACACGGGAAATTAGTAGTGACTTCTAGATGGATCTACTAGATCAAGCATGCGACAGGAAACATAGAGAAGTATAAAGTGAGGTTTTTGGTAAGAGGGTTCTCCCAAAAAGAGGGAGTGGACTATGAGGAGACTTTTGCTCTTGTTGTTAGGGACACATCCATTAGAGCAGTGATGCTTGTAGTCTCCATTATGGGATGGAGGATACATAAGATGGATGTGAATACAACTTTCCTCAATGGGATAATCGAGGAAAAAGTGTACCTAGAGTACCCTCAAGGATTTGAGATCAATGGGGAGGAGTCCCGTGTGTGCAGGTTGAAAAAGGCCTTGTATGGACTCAAGCAGGCATCGCGAGCATGGTATTCCAGGATTATGGATACTTGCAGAGTATGGGCTTCACCAAAAGTGAAGTAGATCCCAACTTATATCTCATATTTGTTGAGGTGGGTCTGCTTATTTTGGTGTAATAGGTAGATGACCTGTTTCTTATAGGTTCAAAGAAGCTCATCATCCGATGTAAACATGCAGTCCCTCTTCACATTATCACAATAGAGTTTGGCGCTTGGCCCTTCAGATTGGAGATGATGTTCAACTTGGTATCTTTTCTACATTGGGTTCGGAGCTTTGTCGACTTAGTGAAAGGGCATGACATATATCTGTACTTGGCCATTCGCTCCTCAGAGTCTATTGCCTCTTCTAGTCATCTAGGCCGAACTCGGTGTTGGTTCCCAAGAGTCTCAACTCTGCAAGGGTCCTTTAGCATTCAGATGGATCGACTCTCTCCATTTAGATATTCCCTAAATGCTTCTGACAACCTTCTCCCCATTAGACAAGAGTTAAACCAGATCATCACTGATGACATTTATAGGCAGTTTATCCAGATTACTTGGGTTAACCCTCAGGGTGGGTTACGCTTGAAGATGGCCTTCTATGTAGAGCATTTTCTGGAGATGAGAGATAGACTCATTGTTCGACCACAACCATTGGATTCATGCTCTCCACATTCCTTTGGGCCAATTTAGAGTTGGCTCACATAGGCTTTGAGTGGAGATTGACCACTAGATTGACGGGTCAGATAGGATATGCCAGCTTTGCCACCTTCACGAGGTTGAGGATGAGGAGTACTTCATCTTTTGTTGCCCCACCTACTATGAGATTCGAGGGTGGTTCCATTGCCTATTCAGGGAGTCCCATACCTTTTATAATTTCTTCAAATTTCCAGAGATGGTTGGCCCTTTACATGCAGGAGGCCCTTCGGTTCTGTTCCCATTCCATCTAGCCACCGTAGAGACCATCCTCCACTTAGCTCATCACTTCCTTTTTTTTATGATGCTCCCTTCTATTAGGAGTTAGGGCACCAAGAGATAGATGGATAACGATCAAAGCCCCAACCATCGATCATTGAGGCTTCAGAGGGCTGTTCACACTTCATAGAGGCCTCAACAACAATGCCACTCCATCTCTCAGTTTAGCAGTCGACGAAGATTGTCCAGACGCCAACAACATGCCTCCTCCTCTAGACAACAACACAATATGTCATCTAGTTCCCTTCTTGGATTCCTCCACACAGTCCTCTATCTTGAGATTCCTCCACTCGGCCTCAGATGCTAAGAGAGACGGATCTTGCAGATTGTGAGACACATGCTCCACTGCTTGTTGCTCATGTTTCTTAGATCCGAGATTTGTCAATTTGGTACATCTTTCATCCATCTTTCTCTTCCCAGAGGGGTTTCTTGCTCTTGAGCTTGCAAAGTGCTTCCACATGGTTTAGATTAGATCCATTCTCTTGCTTTTTGCATTATGTATTATATTTTTATAGGAGCCATGTTTGTGCTCCCATTTTGTACTGACATCATTGTACCCAACACTCCCTTTGATCTACTTTAGTGGTCATATGTTGGTCATTAATAAAATTATCTTATATTATATTATCATCATAGGGTGCAAGGTAGATATGGCAGCCAAATATGAGATGAAGGACATTGGCATGATGCATTACTTCTTGGGGTTGGAGGTTTAACAGAGACCAAGGGAGATTTTCCTGGGGTAGGGTAAGTATGCAGTCGAGATCTTGAAGAGATTTTGGATGGAGGACTACAAACGCATGGCCATGCCTATGATCATTAATCTAAAGAAGGTAAGTACTTCAGATTTAGATAGGGTGGATCCCACATTGTATAGCAATAGGGGAGTTTTGAGGTCTAAATGGGCCTCCTAAGGGAAATAATAAAATAAGAGTTCTAAATTTTAGAGGGGAAAAAGAAAAACTGTTTTTTCTTATCGTATTTTTGACATATCTACTTATCGATTTACCCAAATTTTAAGTTTGGACACTCATTGCATCCAACCCATACTACATTGCATACTTCTGAGGCACCCATGGTATGAAAAATGGAAAATTTCAATAAAAAACGTATTTTAATATTAAAGTACGTTTTTTATTGAATTTTTTTTTTTTTCATGTCGTGGGTGCCTCAGAAGGATTTAGTGCTCCTCTATTGGATGGATCCTTCACATTCTTCACAGGCATATCTTAGAATTGGTGGTGGACAAAAACTTGCTTCTTCGACCCCACTACCTCATATAATCACGCCTTTTTGATTCTCCAGATCATCATGTGATGCATGAGAAGAGCATATTTATCATACTATCCCTAGGTGCTCTCCTACTCTGATGCCATATTACAAAAACTAGAAATCTTAATAGATGAGAGAGATACATGATAGCACAATATGATATTATGAATAATTGGTGCAAAAAATTATAATGGAATTCACCTCCTTATATGTCAATGTTCATTGAGCAACTCATTTACACTTATGAATGTGGGATAAACTACTTTACACAAAGTGAACATTAGCTTAACTTAAAGTCATAAAGTGACTTTATTACATAATAAGCCTTATATACTAACATCAAGCATTGGTTTATCTTAGATGTGGTCTTGATTGGCCCTAAGAGGTCAAATAGATGTTGAATCAATGCACGACTCGATCATTACCGAATAGTTGGAACAAATCCTTGCTGCTCCATTAGGTTGCATAATCCAACAATGGTATCATAGCAAGAGTCTCGAGAACTGCTCTTTGTGCCTTACTTCTTCTCTGTGTGAGGTCACGACTTGGGAAAATTCTCCTCGTTTCCCTCTGTTTTTCCATGAGTCTACTGAAGACATCCTCTCACTAGATGTTGATGTTGTAGAGTCTGGAAAAGCAACATCAAGAACATCACCAACATCAAAACCAACAAAAATTCAAACAGATTAGTATCATTTTCTTCTCTCTTCACAATGTAATGCTACCCCATGAATTATTTCTTCCAAACTTTGAATTAAATTTGTCCAACAATCTCTAGAATTTCTCTGCTATTACTTGCATTCTTATCCACATTTTGATGCCTCTGCCTATGTGCTATTTTAGAACCCTAATCCTCATCAATACCAATCTGCCATTCAAAGCACATACAACATCACTTGTATCTCCATGGTCCTCAAATTCAATGAATTCAAAGCTAGGTGGCTTATAAGCTACCCATAGATTGCGCAGAACAACATAGACTCTGAACTCATTCTCCAGTTCCTGCTCGGTCACTAGGGGATCCAAGCTCCCCACATACACCTGCAATATTATCTCTTATGTTGTTCCTTGTCCAATAAAATCGAACAACTGTGACTCAAATTAACTAGCACATTGCGAATCGAGATTTTATGTGGAGGATTGAGATCAAATGGATATGTACATCAATGGAGAGGAATCAAAATGCAAAAAGAACACAATGTAAAAAAACCTCGTTTATCCGTTCATGATGCATTTTTTGTGCTTCTATAAAGTTGTTACAATCAAATTGGCCTGGCATTGTAACATTCCTTCGGGTTAAATCTTCCTCTCGCCGTTGCCTCCAACTATTCTGTACATAATCGTATGTTTTGAACTCTCAGTAGGTGTATGCGTGGCCCTAAGCTAAGTCTACGGCAAGAGCTGCTACAATATATTCTTCATGCATAGAAGTACCTATTTTGTTAATAAATCCTAATCAGGTGGCTTCGCTTTGGTTTCATCATTTTGTTGGACAGATGTTTCAAGTTTTAGTCACAACCTACCTCTTGTTTCTTGCCTCCCATTTTAGTATGCTATAAACGGGGAATGTGAGTTAACATACTATAAGAAGGAAAACCCAAAAGGTCATAAGCAAAAATTTGATAGATTTGCAAGCACCAAGATCAATTGCGTGGTGGCATTTATTTTCCAAAGGTACACATACTATATTTTGTATTTACAAATTTCAGCCAAGTATGCTATTGGTTATGTCTATGATCATTTCCAACTTGTAATGCCAAGGTTTATTGCTACCCATTGTAATATGGAAAAAATCTAGGCTTATTACTAGTTGGCAATGGTGGAATCTATCCTTGAAGAGGAGATCAAGGCCTCAACCTTCTGTGAACTTCATGCTACTATGCTTCTAAATGGAAGCATTGGCTATCTTTTAACGACATTGTTTTCAAGGGGAAATGTAGTTGATGTTGTTCTTGATGTCATTATGAGAGATCGTGAGGAGCATTTGGTGAAAACATTGTTTGAACAAAAAAAATTCATAGTGCTGATATTTGTGTTCTTCAGAACATTGCCTTGCACCACAATGCTAACATCATTGGAGCATCATCAAAGGAATTAGAGGTAAAGCATTTTTAAATACCAATTCAACTTTAGGTTCTACATTAAATTATAACTTGCAAATAAACATTTTTGTAAGTTTACTTGTATTCATGGTACTTGCAATAGTTATTGTTGTAAGTGTTAAATCGAAATTAAGTTGAATTGTATTTATAATTGGGTGCATTCTTGGTTGAACCCAACTCTTTTCATCTTTTGGGTCCAGAACATATATTGTTGAGTCTTATTGTTAAAGGGTGGAGTTGCAAGAAGCTCTATGAGGTCTAAGTTAGTCTTTCAAATGGTTGAGACTAAAATATTATTAGAGTTACTGAACACTCTAATACTTACTACTATTGACGATACAATCACCATGAACAAAGCAACTCTCCAATCTGTGCTAACCTGTTTGTAGAATTCGCAAGTGAAAGTGGACCTTCTCTAGACTCAATCATAGCTCCAGCATGACGAAATACAACGAAGGAATCAATATTATGAACTAGTTCTTGTTCAGAGCAACCCTCTCTTTGAATTTGAAACGGTTCCTATCAGTCGTCAGCATAGGACCAACTTAGTGAAACAATGACAGATGCAAAAGACGAAAACCATCATGAACATGTTCAACATAATCTTTCCAATCCCATCATCAAACCTTGTGAAGAACTCAGGAACAACAAACACAGAACATGTATTGGATATGATAAGGAAGTGACCTTTCATATTCATGATTATGCCAAGCTAATCTAGTTTCAAAGTTCTAGATTTCTTCAAGAAGATTCATCTTTATTTGTTCCAGTTTAGCATTAGTGTTAGCATTGTCACTGAATTGGACACATAGTGGATTAGTGTTTCAATCTCCATCCTTGTCAACATTGCGGGAAGCATAATCATTCTTTTTATAGATGTTCAAAACTGAAGAAACCTACAAGACCAAAGATTCATTATGGGTGGATCAATTCTTGGCGATGGTCACAACAACCAAGAATATATATCATTCATATCGAAGAATTCAGTCTTGAGTTTTGACAGAGTTTGCAGTAGAAAGTCTTCCTGCTTCTCACCTTGTACCTGATAGAGGGGGATTTTCATGGATTGAAAGTCAAGTTTTAAGTTTTGAAGTCCTATCAATCAGTAAGAAAACAAGCTATCTAGAGCTAAGAGCCAAAGTCTCGAGCCAAAGCTAGAGCTGTAGCCAAAACCACCGAGTTTATGGTCATCCAAAAACCACCCATTTAGTAGAAGACATCAACTTTTGCTAACTTTTTTGGTTTGTGGTTAGCCAAAACCACCGAGTTTGTGGTCATCAAAAAACAATTCATTTAGTAGAAGACATTAGCTTCTGCTAACTTTTTTGGTTTGTGATCAGCCAAAACCACCGAGTTTGTGGTCATCTTAAAACCACCAATTCGGAGAGCACTTATATTTTCACCATTTAGCAGAAGACGTTGACTTCTGCTAGTTTACTTGGAAAATTTAGATTGTCAAGAAATGTTCAGTGATTGGCAATTCTCCATTTACAGATTTCACCTCTCTTTGAGAAGATTCTTGGACTCACAAACTCCCCTTTGGATTAAGGGGGGTGTTGTCTGCCGATATGCACACCAGCAGCATAAATCTTTCGAAAGCTGTTTCCTCACTAAAAGTGGGAAAGGTGTGGCCTTGGGGCAAGCAAAGAGCCAGGTACTATCACCTGATCCTAGCTCCTCCGTTTAGGCTAACTCCTAACGAAGCCAAGGGGGTAGTCCCTAACAAAGAGTTGTCTAAGGCTCTTGTGTTTTAAATGTTTGTATGGTGATGTGATGCGGATGGATGTTGTTTATGAGTTTTTGTGTGATCACAGATTTACAATAACAAATTATATAATCAAAGATAACAATTGCAAGATATTAAGATGAAGCACAACCACTTGATATTTTAAATACAAGACACCCACAATATGATATGAAATTGGTAAAACAAGACAGATGCTTTAGATGGATAATAAGCAAATAAAATGATGTCAAGGACCAGTGCCTTATGGAGTCAAATGTCTTGAGTGCTTGGGTTGCTTGATACAAGAGTTTAGGTGATTGAGAACCGTTTTGCAATTGTTCTTGGTAAATTTTATTGTAAATTTTAGAATGATCTTGATTATTAAAGGTGAGGGGAATTTCCAAGCGATACGCGAGGTACTGGAAATTTGTCCGGGAATACTTTAAGTGGCTCCGTTTGAGGACATGTTGGACCACCCAAGTTTTCAGCGAGGCGTTCAATAACTAACCAGCCACTGAAAACGAGGTATAGCTACCCAGCGCGCCCACTTGGAATTTGCCCACTTTCGAGTATTTTGATGATCAACGCCAGATTCGTTGGTTATGGGGTGAAGATTTTATTATGGTTTAAAATTGGATTAAATGTGAACAATTAGAAAGCCAATACCGTTTCTGAGTAACCCAACCTCCCAGGGAAGGGCAGAGCATATGCGGCATGGAAAATAGTAAATTCCAATTTTAGGGGAGATGGTGAGTTGTGAATATTTTATTAGAGCACAAATAAAGCTCTCCAATAGAGAGTGCTCTTGATCCACCTTATGGTGAGATTCAAGAGACTTAGCTAATCTAAAAATGAAAATGCAAGATGCAAGAATGCTCTCTGATAGAGAGTGCTTTTGACTTATCTTATGACAAGTTCAAGAGACTTTGTGTTCTTTTTATGATTAAGCAATTACAAGCAAGATACACAACAAGTAAAATTGGATGCAATGAAGTAAGTCTAATCTAACAATTATTGTTCTAGAATGCAAGAAGATCTAATCTAGCAATTAGTAGTCTACTTGTAAAATGGAAAAGCTAATCTACTTTGCAAAATGAGAATGGAACAAGTAAAGACACAAGACACTACAAATCCCACTTGCTCTTTTATTATGAATTACAATCTTTTTGGTTTTCTCTATCTTTTGAAGAAGAATAAGAAGAATGTTTGCTTGATGTCCTTGGTTTATGCACTTGATGTTGATCTTGGATCTAGCCTTTGGGCTAAAATATTCTTGTATGGATCTTTGAATGCTCTTCACACACCAAAACTCAAACAACTTATTAAATGTTAGGGTTAGAAACCAAATCAAATGAATCTAAGACTAAAGATTGAAATCTAAGCTAAGAAGAGAACAAACAAGCAAAGGAGAAAGAACAAAAAAATGGAAGAAGAGACTAGGGTAGAAGAGAAAGTAGGAAACAAAGGTAGGAAACCAAGAAACAAGAGAAGATTAAAAGCAAAGAAGAGAGGCCAAATAGAGGAGAAAGAACAAGCTGGAAATAGACCAAAAATGGGGAAAAATCAGACCTTTAAAAAGATGAAAAAAAAGAAGATGACAAAAATCAGAAATTAAAAGACTAAAAAAAGTGCAAAAAATCAGACCTTATCAAAGGCTGGAAATGCACCAAAAAGTGCAAAAAATCAGACCTTAACAAAGGCTGAAAATGCACACAAATTTTACACTTTTTAAAGGCTAAAATCGACCAAAAAATCAGACCTTTAAAACGCTGAAAATGACCCAAAAACAAGAAAAATCAGACCTCTAAATGAGCTAAAAGAATGGCTCAAAGCAGAGATAAAAAGAGGAGAAAAGAGCATAAAAGAAAGAGAGGATATGAGCACAAGAAGAGATGAAAAGAGCTTGGAGAAGAAGAGAAGTTGAGATAAAAAAAGAGAGATTCAATGGAGAAAGAAGAGAGCTTGAGGAAGTAAGAGGAAAAGTTTGAGAAGAGAAATCAATACAAGGAGAGGATCGAAAGAGCAAACAAGAGTGCTAGAAGAAGAAAGCACTTAGTGACCAAATAACCAAGAAGTTGATTTTGATTTTAGGTGGTGGAAGAAGTTTTTTGCAAGTCTCTTTAGATCTTGAATCTTGTTGAGTGCCCTGTAAAATCCAATGCACACTCAAAGCCACCAATTTCTTGAAGTTTTGGAGAAGGGGGAGATGCAAACTAGCTCATCCCTTACTCCAATGTATGAACCCTTGATCTTGAAGAAGGGTGAGATGTAACTTAGCTCATCCCTTACTAGAAGATGAAGATCCTGAAACTTATACACACACTTAAACAAGAGAGCTTAGATCTAGGATGTTAGAACAAAAATAAATCAAAGGGCATGTATTATAACTGACTAAAGCATGCTACTTCAATATCATTTAAATACCAAGCATCAACAAGTATACTGAAGACAACAATTACCTGCCCTATGTGCTTGAATAAGCCCTCTAGGCTAGATCCAATACTCAAATAGATAAGCATGCATAAACAATGAACAATATTACCTCATTTAGAAATCATGAACCATGCATGCACCAATTGGACCTCCAAAGTCTCAAGCTTTATTCCAATGTTGCATAAAGGCAAACTACTTTACAAATATCCAGCAGAGGTTCTCTGTAAAATTCTCCACCTTAAGAGAGCCAAAAGGATTCTCCTTTATACACGAATTGAGAGAGATCAAAGGCCAGGTCAAATTGGTGAAGAGAGAGCCAAGCCATGTGAAAGAGCCATTCGTGGAGACTTGGCGCATGAGGAGTTGGTTGGCGTGAAGCTTGGAGCGTGAGTGTGTAGGTGTGATTCGGTGGGGATGAGGTGGAGCTCCACTCCCGTAAGTTTTAATGCCCATCAATTAGCTCTACACGCCCATCCCAAAATTGTGAGCCAATTCGAATTGGAGAAAGAGGCCCACGTGAGGCCCAAGCTCACGTCATTCAAATATTCAAACTTTTTATCCAAAGTTCAAAATGCCATGTGCTTTAATTTTTTTATGATGGCCGCCCTCCATCATAGCATATTCGCCCAACCTTCCATCACTTGTGCATGCGTGGAAGATCTCCATGTGAGGGAAGGGCCAACGCTAATAATTAATCCAAAACTCCAAAGTATGGTTTATAACATGTGCCTTTATCACTTACATGTATTCGTACATCAAATTAGAACCACATTCAACCTTTCCAATGATTATTTTAATCATTTTTGACATATTTTGATTTTTTTGTCAAAGTGCATTTTGTCTTTTTTTCTGGCAATTAAATGCCAAAATGATGCATTTTTAGCCAAAACTGCCCTAGAGGTGACGTAATTGCCCAGAAATTGAAGAATGGGGGTGCTAGGGTAAAGAGGACGCTCTGAGCATCAAAACGAGCCTCCCAACGCCAAAAACCGCCTCCAGATGAGGTTTTTATCACAACTTGAAAAATTCCATTTAAACTATTAAAAAATGGTCTAAATTACGGAAAAAAATATTTTTCTCGGAATCAAACGAAACTCCTAGCGGACCTAGTGCATGTTCATACGACTCAATCGAGATGGCTAACACGTAAAAAATCCTAGACACAAGACTCTAATAACCACCTTAGGTTTTGACCACCATGGTAAATACTCCAGCTTTGGAGGTGCGAGTGAAAAACTCAGGGATTATACGCCACTGAAGAGTAGTGCATAATTCCTAAGGAAAAAACACTCTAGAGTATCCCCCAAATGGCTAAACCTAAGGATAGCCGAGTCTTTTATAAAAAGATCCCGTTTAGACCAACTTTTTACAAATTCCCCATGGGGGTATGAACATGTAGTTATTACAAATGGGGCAAAATTGCCCTGAAAATGACCTCTGAACTTCTGAACACTGATGATGAACATTGAACATGTTCATGAAACTGGTAGCTCACAAGAAATTTAGCTATCGTACAAAATAGCTGGTAACAGGGGGAATGTTGGAAACCTAATCCTTTGGGTTAGGAAATATTGAAGAAAGACGAAGAGTCATGAGGATTCCAAGGGATAACTTGGAAGATGAAACCAAACGTCACTTGACATTGCATTTATGTGTATCATTCTTGATAAAATTATGCAATTCACGTTTATCTTCATTTGCCTTTGCTTGTCCTTGCTGCTTCATTAGGCTGGGTAATCCAACAAAAATAATTATGTTTGATGTATAGATTCTTTTGACAAAGCATATTAACTAGCCATCTATGCTGAACACAAGCTTAGAAGTTAGACCTAAGCTTGCGAGGATTAGTTTTGGCAACACTAGTACTTTTTCCTCAAACCTTCCACCTCTAAGACTCTGTGCAACTCTAGTTGATAGTCAAAGCACAAGCCAACCTTATTCATCTAATGACAAAGGAAAGTACTATGATTATCATAAGAACTGTGGTTATTCCACTGATGAATGTAGACCTCTTCAATCCAACAAGGAACCTAAGGTTCTTTTCACATAACAACCACTTGAAGGCACTACCTTGATGATAATGCAACAACTTGAAGAGGTAGATCATATTATAGTCGAGAATTTAGTCGCTCCAAATCCATTGGTTATGCTCATGAGTAATGACCAAAAATTATGCAGTGAGTTCGAAGGAGGTCTTCTTCACACGAAATTGCTAGGTATAAGATTGCTTGGTTTCTCTTATCATTGATAATGGCAGCTAAAACAGCTATTATCTTAGAAGCTAGTTTCAGATTTACAACTATTTACTACAGCTCATCCAACTCCCTATCACTTGGGTTCGTTTAAAGATGTCAGGAATAAAACATTAGTAACAAGCTCATGTGTATTGACTTTTTCCATTGCCCCCTTTAAGGATACAATTCATTGTGAAGTCACTCCACTCGACTGTTATGAGCTAATCCTTGGGCATCTTGACATTTTACTAATATGATTGATATGCCATTCATGATGGGCAGCACAACACCTACAGACTTCAGAAAGATGGTAAAGTATACAAAATTAATTTGTTTTGGTTACTCCAAACTTGTTCTCTAGAAGCTTCCTTATTCTAGAAGCTTCATTGTTCTAAAAGCTTCCCTATTCTTGAAGCTTCCTTATTCTTCAGAAGCTTCTTCATTCTAGAAGCTTCCTTGTTCTCTCTCTGTATGTCTTAGAGAGAAGCAATATGAGACAAAACAATAACAACAATTATGTGAGAGAACTATGTGAGGCAGCAATGTGAGTTTCTGTTTTGAGTTTATAAACATATGTGATTTTGAGTGTTGCAAATTTGTATTGTTTACTGTTCATACTTTTCAGTTAGCCATGTGTTTGTAGATCTAACGTACAAACAACAGTTTTGAGAGTCTACTGAGTTTCTAGCTATTCAGGGTTTGTAGTGTGCATGTCTGCTTGCCATGTACAGAAATTTAACAAAACTCACCTTTGCCCAACTCTACTTTACTTTTTTGCAAGCAAGCAATGAAACATGCTTATGTCCATAAATACTTAGCACTTGGTGTTGTCTGACAAGCAAAAGATGATAACATAGGAAAGCTCTCTTCTTTGGGATTCAGGTTATTATAGATGCATATTGATATGTTTTTGAAGAACCTACAAGATCACTTCCTCCTTGAACCATCAAACACAACATTGATTTGGTTCTTGGTTATTCACTCTAATATTCTTGCATATTTCACACCACCTATTGAGAATGTATAGATAGAGATGCAATTGCACAAACCTCTTAAAGATGGTAATATCCAGGGGTGCATCTCTCATCCGCAGTGTCCCTATGATGTGACAACCTCCATTGCCTTGCAAAATCAAGCTAGGATCTCTAACCCTAAAGCTCTAATACCATCTTGGAAAATGGTTATATTGCAAAAGTATATCACTCAAAATCCAAGAGGAATCGCTGGTGTTAATAAACACTGTTACAACATTATGGGCATTATACCATTTTGCAGCAGATCGGAGAAAATGCTTCCCTTTTGGATTTTTTCCCTCAGCATGGTATACATGATGTTGTAAATGTGAACCAGCTTAAGCTTTATGAGCGACCACATTTGGAGGACAGAATTGTTATTTCTTATCCTATAGACACCATTCTAGATTTTTAACTTCTTTTGGATGAAGAAACTCGTCTTGATTCTTGCACATGCAGAACTCAGTATAAATTCACTACACTTAGATGGCTGCAAAGGCTCATTATCAACTCAAACTAAGTGCATGTTGCAATGAGATTTTTGAGCAACAACTCCCACTTTTACAGCAAAATTGGGGAGAATTTCCTCTAAACATGGAGGAAATAACGAGACGTAATCACATGGACTATTGTATTCTATTGTATATTCTTATGTATTGCACATTTCTCTATGTATTTTCTTTGAAGCTTCCATCTTCTAGAAGCTTTACATTTTATGTTTCCAAGGAAATAATCTCACCCCACCCTGATACAGTGGGGTGCTGATACAATGCCAGCTCTTGTGGATTTCTCCCCCTCTTTCCTGGGAATTTCCTGATGGAAGGTGGATAGTCTTCTAGTTGCATAGGCATTGGTAACTCCAAAGGACCGGTGAGATTTGATCTTGAAGTTGAGATCTCTGGTGACTTAGCACAAGTGCATCTACTAATCGAGCTAACCCTTCCGGGCTAGAAACTTTGTATTTTGTTTTATATTCTTATGTATTGCACATATCTCTATGTGCTTTCCTAGAAACTTCTTTGTACATCTTTCTTCTCCTAGAAGCTTCCTTCCTCTAGAAGCTTCCGTTATTGTATTTTATTGAAGACATGGCCAAACTTGATCATTCTCCCTACAATTTTGTACTTTAATACAAATGAGTGTACATCATGTGTACATTGCAGTAATATCCTCTATTCTCATACTTGTACACTTTCTCTCATGTGTTCTCTTGTGTGTAAATATTCACATTGTTGTGCTCATATCACATGATCCTGTAGTGTACAGGAAAAACCAAAAACCAAAAAAACACAACTTGATATATTTTTTGTTTTATTTAGTAATCCGCCTGCACAACTTCCAGGATTATATATGCTCAGGTTTTCTTTATATTGTTTCTGTTTGTGGATTCACCATTACTTTGCTGCATGTCTATAATTGCCAAGGTTTATAAGCCATCAATTGTGAGATTGAAACTGATAGTGTAGCTATTGAGCTGGCTGGCTTCTGTTATTTTCTCTAGTTTGTTATGCCATATTCTATCGTCTCTGCATTGCCATGTTTTTATGATTGTAGCTCCTCTCAAGTGATTGCTTCCACGATCAATTTTATCAATGATATATCTCTTATTCTTGCAGGTACGGATGAAGCTTGTAAAGGATTGGCTTCCAGTTCTTATTGTCTGCAGAGACAGTGTTTCCCCTACCCCATCGAGTACACTAAAGTTTCTTTATCAGGATTTGGAAGATGTATTTCTACAAATAATTTCCACATTGCCAATGCCTGATGCTCAAGTCCTGTTACAGCAGTGCCTAAGTTTTGCCACTCGAAATGTGGACGACTGTACTCATTTGGTAACTGCTTTCAATACTTGGTTCAGAAGGGCAAGTCATGCTCCACAGCCTTTTAGTGACGATTAGTTCAAGTTACAAAAGCAATGCAGCATTGGGGAACAAACTTTATATCACCGAAGGTGGCTGTTTGCTTGCTATGGATTTGTTTTATTCGTTTGCTTAGAAGTGATTACCTGCAAGATATAAAGGGCCATAGAGTTCAACAGAAATTGTTTTACTATTTCTTGAGGATGATATATGTCTGTCATCAAAAGCAGTGCTCAGTTATCAGATCAAATCTCTAATTCATGTCAGGGCCACATGACTGTAGTTATGTGTAATGTATGCAAGGTCCTTTGGCATGATTTTACCTTGTGAATATTTCACTCAACTCCTTGTGAAATTACTTGTACATTCTATCACGGCTTGTATGCCTCAATTGACATCTTTAACCATTGTAACGCACTCTGGAACTTTATAGTTTCTGCTTATATAAATAAGAGTTGGATTTGTAGTAACCCAACTGAGCTCTCATGCTATAAGTGATGTATTTAGCAGGTGGTTTGTTATAGGAGAGTTTCGAAGCAACATAATCTCTACTAGTGGATTTGGTTCTGTTGTATTTGGCCAACAAGTTCCATAGGCAACCGTGTTTTTGTTTGTCTGAAAGCTTCAGAGACTACCTGCATATAATGTGCATAACGATTTGTATGCCTTCTCTATAGATTTAATTTTTTAAGGCATCTTTGAACATCTAGAATGTCAGGAAGAAGAACCCATTTTTTCAGTGATGATAATCAATGACAAATATTATTTTCTACGTTGCATTTTCATTTATTTAATTGCTTAATGTAAAAGGCCCCTTGGTCATTACTATTTCTCTTCATGTTGTAAACACTAATTCTTTGTGCAATGATTTTTTTGACACGTCAGCATATTTTTGTTGACTTTTCGATTCCTAATCTGGGTTCATCATCAGGACAATGAGTAGATTGTTAGAGCTGCAAGATTTGGTTTATTAATACCAATTACTAATTCCTATTCTTCTACCAAAAAACACTATGCCTCCTCCTCAACCGACCTACAATAATTCTGAGCTAATTAGGTTTCTTGTTTATCGAATTAAAGATTATTAAGATAATAAGATTTGTTAATAAATTATGCTCAGTTTATTATTGATCTATTAGATTAATTTTGTTATTTATAAATTAGCTCTAAATTTGAATTATGCATTCCTTAACTTTTTATTATATTAGTTTAATTATGTACTACGATTATTTCATTCTAAATTAGCTTATTTTCTTATAATAATTTAATTGGCTAAATTAGCATATTAGTTTAATAATAGCTTAACTGGTTGAAGTTTAATTAGTTTATTAGTTAATCTTAGTTTAATTAGCTTACTTTTGTATTATAATTTTGAAAGGAAACTATTTTTTATGAATGAATTTAATATTATTATTTTTTGTCAAAAGAAAAAAAAGTAACTTGTTATTCATATGAATCAAAGTTACATTAGACTTCATCAATAAACAAAGATAAAGTTGATAGGCTAGTAAAACTGTCTATCCATCCTTAACCAAAAACTTTACACCACTACAAAAACTTCAGCCGTACAAAACACAGAAATACCAATGTTCTGTTCATCCACCCACAATCAATCTGTTACTGACTTTCTTTCAACAGCAAAATATAAAAATCCCATCCAGCATAGCAAGATGCATATCAAGAAAGGCTCCTAACAAACCTTTTTATAAAACAGAAATTGAACCAACATCAGCCAAGAGTTCATCAACAAAATCCTCAAAATGTAAAAGATCATCCATGACCCAACAACCTTTTTTGAGAGACTATATGCTTCCTTGTTAAATTCCCTGTAAATATGAGTAAAAGATATATAAAAAAAACTATTGATCTGAACTTTTACTCTGTTAATCCATTGATCAATAGTAAAAACACGGAAATCAGAATGATCACACGTCCAATCAATAATGATCTTGGAGTCACCTGTAACATGCAAACTGACAATTCATCTTCTTCTAGCAAACCAAAGAAGACTCCATAAAGCAATGAGCTCTGTTTTAGTATTGGTCCCATAACCTTTCCCCATCCACATCTTGATAAGATGACCAGCTTTAATACTCAAAGTTATACCAGCACCATATAGGCCATCTTTCTCTGCTCCATTAAAGGAACCTGAAGGAATGCTATCGACCAAACAAGGCCTGGACAGGGGCCTCCTCTCTTTTACCTTCTTATCTTTGAAGTAAACCAGGAACACAGAAATAATTCTTCAACATACCAAAAAGACAACAGGTTTAATGTTCTAAAAATTAAGATAGTTACGGGCCCTCCAGACTTCCCAAACCATGAACAAGGGAAGTTCTTTAAACTTAACATTATCATGAAACTAGCTATAAAGACAGTCTTGAAAATCCAGAGATCCCCAACTGTTCTGGAAATTTAAAATTCTGCACAGTTCTTCCCAAATAAGTATGATAAATCTACAGTGGACAAAAATATGAGAAATGGATTTTGTTTTCAAGGCAAAGCCAAATAAAACATTTAATCTTTAAAGGAATTCTCCAATTCCGCAGAGATTTGGCCCACCACTTTGGAGCAATAACTACAGCCTCAGCTGTGATTGCTTCATATGCCTTCTTTGCACTCAGTATCTCGTTTTAATTATGCCAATCCCATACTATCTTATCTTCTTCATTCTTCAGCAAAATACCAGCTTTGCTGAGAACCTTGACATAGTTGTTCCATTCAGCCGCAAAATCACCATTCAAGTCCAAGTCTCTAGCAATTAACCAGTATGCAGACCCTTCATCACTACCTGCCCATCTCTTTATTTGAGCAATAACCTGAATATTTTTGCTATGAAGCAGAGAATTAATCTTTTAGTTAAAGGAAATTTACCTTCATCATCAATAAATGGATCAATTCCCACATAAACCTGAGAGCCACGACCAATCTTCCAAGAAGTCTATCGCTCAGCTTTGAATATACTTTACTCAAATTTATCCAGATAACTGAAGCATTATTGACTTTCTTATGAGGATTCCGGATCCATTGAGTGACAAACCATCACTTGATATATTTTTCTTTGATTACAGTACTCCATAACCCATCCCTAGTAATAACACACCAAAGACTTTTCATGCTCAGAGCCGACCTGAACTAGCTCAAGTGTTTTAATCCCCAGCTTCCATTTTTTTTGGTAATGATAAGCTTTCCCAAGAAGTAAGCTGGATTTTTTTGTTCTCAGATTATCTGCCCAAAGGAATTGGAACATTCATTGTCTGATTTTACAGCAAGGACAAACGAGGGAATCATGGACAAAGATAACCAAAACACAGATGCTTTCAAGGACAGACTTGGCCAAAATAACTCTTCCACCTAGAGATAAATATTTGAAGGTCCAATTGCTAATCCTTCTTTCAATTTTTTGAATCAACCAGTTCCAATCCTCTTTTCCATAAGAGTTTGGCTTCAAATAATAACCTAGATATTTGAAACCAACATCCAATTCTTCCATTTTAAAGGGAAAAAGATGACCAATTTTTTGTCTGATCCATGGATCAAAATTGAAATGAAGAAACATTGATTTTTGATGTCTAACGCCCATCCCCAATGCTGTACAGAAAGTATTGATTAAGTCCCGGAAGAAAACCCAGTCATCCACTGATCCTTTACCAAATATGAGAACACCATCAACAAATAACGGGTTGAGTAATAAACAAGGCTTGAGATATTTTGATACCTTGAAATTTCTTATCTTTTTTGGTTGTAATAAGAAGTCCTTAGTCCCTCAATGGAAAGAAGGAACAAAAGACGGGACAAAGGACACCCTTGTCAAAGATCTCTGCTGGAGTTAAAAAAGCAAGTTGGGGAACCATTCACCAAAATCACAAAATTTTCAGAAGTGATATAAACCATAATCCAATTTGAAACATCAATAGGAAGACCAATTTGAATCAAGACAAATTTCAAGAAAGATGAGTCAACTTGATCATAAGCTTTGATCAAATCCATTTTAAGGATAAAAGCTTGCAAATTCTTTGTTTTAATAGAATGAAGGCATTATTGAGAAACTCTTCCAACGTCAAGAATCTGTATGTTCGATAAAAAACCAAATTGCTCATTTGAGATATTCTTCTCCAAAATAGGCTTGATCCAATTCAAAATGACCTTAGAAATGACTTTGTAGATCAAGTTACATAAGGAGACGGCCCTATAATCATTGAAAGATTCTGGTCTGTCCTTTTTAGGGATTGAAGCAATAAACGCTGAATTCATATTCCTAGGAACATACCCCTTTTGCCGAGAGTCTTCAATTGCATCAACTAGGTCTTCACCCACCGGATCATAAAAGTGAAGAAAAATCTCCATTTTCCACCCATTAGGACTTGGGATTTTTACCTTAGCAAAACTATTTAAAACTGATTTTACCTCATTCGAACCAACTTTATTCCCAACTTTGATACCTTCCTCTTCAGTGAAAAAGCCTTGGATAATGCTTTAGTGCCTTCATCTGCTCATTTAAAGTAAATGAGTTTTTCTGATGATAATTTTCCTTATAATACTTGACAACCTCTTTTTCAATAGAGGCCTAGTCATGGACTAAAGCACCCTCTTTCAATTTTCACTTCCCATATGGAATTAATGTTTCTTCTCTGATTGGCATAGTCGTGAAAGAATTTAGTATTGCTATCCCCCTGAGAAATCCAAATAGCTTTGCTTTTTAAATGCCATGATTCTTCCTCCTGCCTCAAAATATTAGCCTTTTTGGATTCAAGGCTAACTGGCTTCTTATTATTTTCCGAGGAGAAAAAAATATCACCCATCATACCAGATACAATATTAATCTCCTTTTCAATTTGGATTAACTCTTTTTTATTAGTCAACTTTTTTTTTTATCCCATTTTGCCACATCTTTTTTTTAAAAAATTAGTCTTTTAACTAATTTAAGCATTGGAGGCATGCTATCAGATTGAGCATAGGATAACCATTTGGCTTTGACCAAATCACATAAATCTTGCTCTTCAAGCCAAGTATGGTTGAATTGAAAAGGAAAATGATTATTATTAGTTTCCCCAAAATCTAGCTGTAAGACAATAGCCTTATGATCAGAAACCCCTATAGGAATAGCCCAGGATCTAAACTTTCCCATCAAATTACGTAAACCTTCTTCCATAAGGAACCTTTTGAGCCTATTGCCAATACCGACATTGCCCATTCTTCCATTAGTCCATGTAGGGCTCAAAACACTTGGAATGACATCAAATAGATTAGCCTCTTCAAAAAGGTTCATAAAGTAATCATCCAAGGGATCTACCACATTTCTAGATCCCCAAGTCTTAGAAGTATCCAAAGTAAGATTGAGGTCCCCCCCCCACAATCAAGGAAGAGTCACACAACAACTCAGAGTCTGAAATCAAATCCAAAATTGCTTCCTCTGATTATATGCCCCATACACATTTATGATTCTGATCCTTCCGTCCAAACCTTTGATTAATATCCTTGACACAGTTGAGCAAGGCTTGAAATCAACGAGCACCAGATTCCAAGCAATCAAAAGACCACCAAAATGACCCACAACATCTAACCCACAACATTTCCAATTAGGGCAAATCTTTAGAAAAAACTCACAAGCCTTAACTGAAGAGGCCATTGTCTCTTGGACCAGGGTTAACCACCTCCAATAGTCTTTTTAGGGAAGCTCTTTTAGGGGAGATACCAACCCCTTTGATGTTATAGGACGCAAGGTTAATTAGGTAACCTAATTTAGGGGTGATCTTGCTCTAAGTGCCCCAAAAATATCATAAGAAGAATCATAGTCAACAGGTAAACCCTTGGAAAACAACGAATAAACCTTTGGATTAACAAAATTTGGTTGAAGAACTAGATACGAAGATTAGAAGCCCCAGTCTTCCCCTTTTTCCCTTTTTTCTTCCTAGTAGTGACATTTGCAAAATGTATAGAAGAAATAGGGATAGTCTCCGAGTCTTCCCCTGCAGTCCCCGAGAAAACTGTTAAAGGCTTATTGTACAAACCCAACTTGCGGGGAGGAGAACTCTCATTCATAGGAGAAGAATGGTTAAGTGAGGAAGGATCCAAATTGTCCGAAATAGGAGAAGGAGAGATTTCAATGGCTAAAGTGGATTTTGAGGAAGTAAAGGGGGGAAAATACGAATCCTTAAGACCACCCTGCAAATCTACATTCGACCCCAATAAATCCCCATAAATGCCAACACTTCGATGAGGAGGAGGATGAAAAGAGATCGGTTTGTCAGAGGCAACCCCAATCTTATTCCCTAGAGGTTTCCCACACCCTTCAAACTCCAAATTCAAAGGAACCGCAAAATCCCCCTTTGAAGGAGTAGCCTCAACAACTTTACCCAAGAGCGAGTCCCCATCACCCAAAAGACCCGGCCCCAAAATTGGTAGAATAACATCTAAAATGGTATTCTTAGAGAGGAAATTTAATAAAAGGGGCAAAGAGTTTTGAAACTTACTCAGGAAGACAACCGTTGAATTGCCATCCAAAGGTAGGGTCTCCTTGAGTTCATTGTCCAATTCCATCGAAACCTCCAGAGATGACGAAGAATCAGACGTAACCATGAAATCATTTAAAGTTACATACGGACACTTATGCCTAAGATGCCCTGTCTCTCTGCACTGTAAACAACGAAAAGGAACTCACCAATAATCTAGACGCTGAATAAAGGACCCCCATCCCACTGAATTTCAATTTCATCTGGAAAACCCTCCGATACCTCCAAATCCACCAAAATATTAGGCCTTATCTTCTCTATGGCCAAGAGAGTTTCTTCCTCCACCAGAATAAAACGCCCAATACAATTTGCAATTGCCTTAAAAGCTTCCAAAGACCAACAATGGATAGGAAATCCTGGTAAAATTACCCATAAATTTTTCCGATTAGTTTTTTCTTTCCGAGGATCAAAATCTGAGTGCTATTTGCATAGTACCAACGAACCCTTACCAATTATCCAATACTTGTTAACAAATTTCTGCAGACTGTCTTCAAATAGAAAATGAAAAACCACCCATCCATTAACCAACATAGTGACGCTCAACAGATAATCTATTAAGGGCTTCCAATTTATTGAGATCCAATCAAGGATATCAAGCCTGGACATCTTGATAAATTCAAAACGACCCAACAAAGCCCTAGTAGAGAGGCGGGAGACTATATTAATCGTTATGTCCTTTCCAAGAACACACAAACATCTACCTTGTTTAACCTTCTAACGTTTTAAAGACATACGCCTCCGAACCTTCTCTCCACGAAGCTTGTTTATCTAAAAATCTTCCACAGATATGGAAGAGTGTTTACCGATGCGATTCGGGAGAACCTACTACCTCTGGACTTTTCCACTAGAAGCATTCAAACCCTTAGGGTTAGCTGAGGAAGGTCTCCGATAATATTCCTCAAGCCTCGAGGTCCCAACAGATCCATAACAAGTAAATCAAACTAGAACGTCAGGGTTTACCCAAACCCTATCTCAAGAATCTCGAAGTTTGTTCAAAGGACTATGATATGTCCTTCCTGGGGTCCCATCTCTGACAGCAGTATCGTACTCACCCCGTCTCACTGTTGACAAGCTGCCAGATGGACAACAACTAGGTCTAGGAGGTCCCATAGGGCGCCTCCTAAAAGCCATAAAATAACACAAAATAAAAATAATCCTTGAAAAACAAAATTATAAAAAGAAAGAGGAAGAAGAAAAATATTCCCACCTTTTAGCTTGGTTGGTACTAGGGCTTTCGAAAGAAAGTCGAACTCCAAGTGATCTGTAGAAAACGCCAAACCCTTTCTAGGGTTTCTGCAGACCCTTAATATTATTATTATTGATATGTTGGCTTGATTTTGTTAATTATAAATTAACTTATTATTCTAATATAGAATGTCCTAAGTTTATTTCTTAATTATCTTGAATAGTTTAATTATGTTAATTAGCTTATTAGATTAATTATAAATTAGCTTGTTAGCTTATATACTAAAGCAAGACCTATCTTAATATTAATTATAATGGCTTAATTTTGTAAAATTTTGAATTTTTATATTATCTTAATTTAAATATTAATGTCTAAGCATTTATTATATTATTTATATATAAGAATAATTTTGAGGTAACATTATTTACATATTAGCTTAATTTTGAAATATATTGGCTTATATATTATCTTATATTAATTGATATATAATGTAAATTTAATTAATGTTTTGATTATCTTATGGCTTTCTCACTTGGAATGTTCTTTTTATGGATTAGAGGAACCCAACTATTGCTTATTTCACGTCCTCCATCCTTGTTGATGTTGTTGGGATGTTTGACTATTTCCAAATCTTCCCTAGTACGGCGCTTAAAGAAGTGATCTTCTTTTGCTAGGATGTTGGTGTTTTCAAGACAAATTTGGTGCCTTGTCTTAAGGGAATGTTTTACTAAGGTTGAGGTATGTGAGTGTTCATTTCGAATGTCTGCCCCATGCTCCTTGATCCTTATGTGAAAAGAGTGTCCCATTTCCCCAATATAGCATTTTCCACATGAACATGTGACCTTATAAATGCCTTGGAACTACTGTGTAGAAAGTCTAAATAGGTTCAACACCATACAAGAATTTCAACAAGCCAGGATCTACAAACAAAGTAGTACTCACCAAGAATTTACACAAAGATTAGCAAAAATAAGAAGAAATATTGAAGCATAAACATAAGAAAGAGAACTCAATTGATGTAAACGTCATCTCTATATTATTCAACAATATGAATACAATATATAATACATCTCATAGAGAAAATTCGAGAGGCTTGGAGGAAACTCGAGTAGCTCACATGTGATAGATTAGAATAGACCAAATCTCCATCTATGACATGTGTCAATCTCTAACTCATAGTAGATGGTCACGAATTGGATAAGTGGACCTAGCTAGTCCATGAGTGACCAAAAATCAACTAGTGGGTGGCTTTTCAAGAGAAAGGAAGGAAGATGTTGAGGCAAAAAGTAGCAAACTTGCCCAAGTCATCCTAGTGCTCCTAGTTCATCCTAATCCATGTGAAAAGCATAATAAAGCTACCTTAAACTCACTAAAGTTGGATAAAAGCAGGATAAAGTAGGAATGGCGCTCTAACTCATAAAAACAGAGTAAAATTTGGAACTAAAGCACAAATCAGCACTATAGTGGATATGGTGGACAAATAATGCACTAGGTATCCAACTAACATAGTTTTAACCACCTAGGAAACAAAATAATTGCATATACCAAGGTCTAGATGGTTAATTTGTTCTAACACCCCCCCTTAAGCTTGAATTATGTGAGTGAATTATAGAAATATATAGGGCCCAACAACAAAGGCTATGGTCACCCTTTACAATTTATTAGTCCATGTAAACTTAGGAAATAGAGAAAACCACATGGGAAGAAACCCTCCCTAAAAAATGGACATGAAATACACCATAATAATGCTCTCCAAAACTCCAAGTAGGTTTGAACTTGATGATGATGTCTGGAGGAATATTTTTCTTGGGAAGAAGTGGAATGTGCTCATATGAATCAAGAACATAAACAACTGCATGATGGATAATGTAACCATGTAGAACAACTGTGATCCATTGATAGAAGAGCGAACATAGGTGCTCATTAGACTTGAACTTCCTGAGATTAAGTCCAAATGAGTATTGAGATTCTCCATCTTTAGGAGGAATTGCGCTTTCCATTATGTAGCAGTGGATAGGAAGCAAAACAATGAGAGTGAATGCAACTTCAAATTGAGTCATAGTCTCCCAAACACCAATTTGCACACCAAAACTTGAACCAAAGTCCTCATGTGAAAGAGAGGAATCAAATTCCTCTTAAGCTTCTAGAGAAGGCTCAGGGTGTGAATGATCTGCCACAACAATCTTATCATTCTCACAATCCGAAGAATGATAGGAGAGCAATGATGAGAGATGGAAGGAGAGTTATTCTTCAACAATAGAGGTTCGAATGTATTCTCTTGTATCACCTGGATGTGAAGATGAGAAATCAAAGTTCTCTTGAACTTCTATAGCAATAGGAGAAGGATTCACTTCAAGGCGACTTTCCCCAATTCGAACTTGTGTTGATATTTCTTCCGTATGATCTTCAATACCTGCAAATCAAACTTTTTGGAAAATATTATACTGGAGGACTATTTGGATCTAAGATATGAGATCTGCTTTAGTCAGTAGGCACATTTGGGAGTGCATCACACCTAGGAAGACCCCAATGGATAAACCAAAGGACTCAAGACAATGTCCCCAGGAATTCTGTAGTAACTCCACTGCTTCTGGTGCGTTATTGCAAGCAACTATTGCTCATCCTAAGCTCCCTAAGATATGATACCATGTATAGATTCTAAATAGGTTCAACACCATATAAGAATTTCAACAAGCTAGGATCTAGAAACAAAGTAGTCCTCACCAAGAATTTACACAGAGATTAGCAAAAATATTGAAGCAAAAACACAAGAGGGAGAACTCAATTGATGTGAACTTCATCTCTATATTATTCAACAATATGAATACAATATATAATACATCTCATAGAGAAAATTTGAGAGGATTGGAGGCAAATCGAGTAGATCACATGTGGTAGGATTAGAATAGACCAATTCTCCATCTGTGACATGTGTCAATCTCCAACTCATAGTAAATGGTCATGAATTGACTAAGTGGGTCTAGCTAGTACATGAGTGACCAAAAATCAACTAGTGGGTGGATTTTCAGGAGAAAAGGAAGGAGGATGTTGAGGAAACAAGTAGTAAAATTGCCCAAGTTATCATAATGCTTCTAGTTAATTCTAATCCATGTGAAAAGAAGAATAAAGCTACCTTAAACTCACAAAAGATGGATAAAAGAAGGATAAGTAGGAATGGTGCTCTAGCTCATAAAAGCAGAGTAAAAGCTGGAACTAAAGCACAAAGAGGGTGCTATAGTGGATATGATGGACAAATAATGCACTAGGTAGCCAACTAACATAGTTCTAAACACCTACGAAGCAAAATAATTGCATATACCAAGGTCTATATGGCTAATTGGTTCTAACATACTGCTAGTCTATACCATCCTTTGGCATACCTCTGATTTTGTCAAATGGTTTCCAAAGGCTTGAAAGAAGTGGAAATTTATTTTCTTTATAAGACTTTCATAATTTTTTCCACGACTCCTTGGGTGTAAGGAATATATGTTTTCATTGTTGGTTGCTAGTTGTTATGAGGATGGGGTTCCTTTTTCTTTCTGCTTCTTTTTTTGCTTTCTCAGAGGCCTTATTGATATCTCTCTTCTTGTATCCAATGCTTTGGAAGACCTTGGTTAAGTGATCATTCTCTTCCTTGAGGTGCTCCTTACCAAAATTTTTAATTGCTCTCATTGCTAGGGTGTTAAGGATACCTATCTTTTGGGTTGGATGGTGATGAGATTTGCCATGGTGGTAGTTCTCCGTATGGGTCTTCTTTCTGTAGACCTAATGACCTAGGGTTTTGTCATGTTGTCTTGAGATCAACACATCGATGAAGGGTATGCTACCTTGTTCCTCCAACTCCATTGTAAATTTAATATCCTTAGATTGACTATCACACGGTATTCGAAGAAGTGCTCAAGATCATGCCTTCCATGGGTCCATTTTATCTTAGTATCATCAAAATATCTCTTCTATCTTGTTGGTTTGAAAGTATATGAGTCAAGAGATTTCTTCTCAAAATTCTCCATGAAAAGCTTGGAAACTATGAGAGAGAGTGGGGATCACATTGCAACTCCACTTGTTTGCTCATAAAATTCTCCTTGGAAACTAAAGAAAATTGAATGCATGTAGACCTCCACCAGACGGGTTGTTTAGGGTCCGCCACTTCCCTAATAACTTGAGTTGCTTCATTTAAAGAGTTTTTTGAGAATAATGAGACAACACCAAAGCTGATAGGTGAGTCCTCCTTATCCACCTTCTCTTCTTTTATGATCTTTGGTGATCCATGAAGATGGATAGTATTTTTTGGCCAAAAGTAACAGTGGAAATTTGATATTTTACTTATTTATTCAATTGAATCCCTCAAAACTCATATATTCCTTGTGAATTTCGACATGCAACAAAAAACAAATTGTAGGGAATTATATTGCCTTTACAATTATATATATATATATATATTTTAAAATAATAATATAATTTAATGTGTCAAAATTGCATTTAAGAAATATTTGTTCTTGTAAAATTTAGGAAAAGTTAACAAGTGGCTTGTGTGCACGTAAAATATTTTAATGATAAATGTATAATTTAAAAAAAAATATGAACATAATCTACACAATGCATTGGAGCGCACACATTTTTTCTTAATTTAATTTGGAAAATTATATTTTTTAAATAAAAAGACTATATTATATTTCAAAGAGAGAATTACATTTTGCTTCTTTCACTACCACTCTCGATCCTATCAGTCTGGTATCAATATACATACATAGCAAAGCATCAACAACTATTCAGACCATCCCAAAACTGCCCCTCCCCCATAGGAGAAAATAGGGCCTTTAGCGGTCTTTAAATCTTGTTTGGAACATAAAACCTAATTACAAAACTATACCTATCAGTTTGCAGAAAAGGAAACTAATACTATCATCTCTAATTGCACTTAAGCCATAGACAAGACCCCTTAACTAAGAACACAAAATTAGTCATGGAACTTGGTGACTGCCTGACGCCACGAACTCTCCATCGTTGTCACGTTTGTATTTTTTATTAATTTTCGAAATTGGCCATTGCAAATTTTAATCATATTTTGTACACAGTGTGTGCACGTAAACTTTTTTTTATTGATTATAACGCTTGAAAAACCAAAAACACCCTTTTGAAGAGGATGTGTCGATGTGGGGTGTATATTTTTTTTGAAATTGGTTGGTTGTGTACTTTTTATGTTGTTGATTTTTCTTTGAGCTACTTTGAAGTTGTGGACATGGTTTTTAGTGTAAGTTTTAAAAGAAAATAAAAAATATCATATGAAGCTGTCAAATACCCGTAAATTATATACGAGTGGATAAACAATTCGTTGACGAATCCACTAACATGAAGTTCACAACCTAACGTGCATCCCACGATAGGGTTTATGCTTGGCAAAGAGGCTAGTAAAATCAAATCTATAAAAAAGGGGGCTAAAGGTTTATTTTTAAATCCCTCATTTGAGCTATTAGCTCAATCGAGGTCTGAAAAACCCTTGATCGAGGTTTTAAGCGCATTTTAAATACCTTGATCGAGGGTTTAGCTATGGTTAAGCTAATAGATCGATCGAGTTATTTAATCATAAAAAAAATATTGAATTAAATAGCTCGATTGAGCTATTAGCTCGGTCTAGCTATAAGTTGATCGAGCTATTTAATCATTAAAAACTTTACAAAAATTTAAATTTTATATGGAAAAAATAAGTATTAACTCAAATAACTCATGAGGTATTTGAGTTAATAGTTATTTTTTTTCATAGAAAATATCTTACCTAAAATGAAAAAATATCATTTTACTTATATTGCAATATATGAAGAGTGCAAAAATACCTATAACTTACAAAGAATGTTATGGATTATATTTATAATTTTTTTCTTTGTCCCAAAATTTAAATGTTAATATCCCCACCAATACATGTTTAATAAAGTGAATAAAATAACAGTCTTTTTTTGTTTGTTTGCACAAATATCCCAAACTTAGGGAGTGGCCCGTAATCTAAGAAACCATGACCCATGGGAATATAAGTCATCAAAATCACCCGAGGATCGCACCTGACCTAGGCCATACCAACTCTTAGTGGCTGCATTTCTTTGGTGTCTCTTCCCACCACCATTGAGTTTTGAACCCTGAGCCGCCTAACAAATGGAACCCCTCGAATACCAACCACGGACTAAACTATAACTATTTTTTTTAAACAGAAACAAGTGATCGATTTATATAAACAAAGGCTGTGCACATCCATTCATTACAAAAAACAAAAGCCAGCACTCTGCATCAGAGGAGGGAAAATTGCAGAGGCTTATAGAGTTCTTTTCCTGGAGTTCTATGCTTCCCGACTTCCTATAAACTCTATTTTTGCTGTTGGGAAAAACCCTTACAAATTGATTGCATAATTTTAAACAAAAAAACATTCAAGATAGGAGCATCTAAGAGAACCTGTAGGCAAGGAAAGAAGTGACTGCCATCAACTGAAATTCTGCTGCTGGACTGAAGCCGCGTCTACCATCTCCTGATTTACAGTTGGGGCCTCCTGCACAAATCTACAGTGAGTTTTGTAGGCAAAGGCAGAGGTGTCTGCTTTGATGCTGTCAACTTTCCCCATCAACTCAATAATATTTCTGTCCATGTCCTCCATGCGCAATTCCAGACAAGAGAGCCGAGCGTGGATATATCTGTCTTCCATAGCTAACTCGTTGATTTGGTTTGCAGTGGTGCAGACTGCTGAATATGTCCTGGAGAGATATGTTTTGATTTCGGAAGAAAGCTGGCTCAGCGTGGCTATGGCCTGTCTGACGCCTTCTATATTGCAAGCTGACAAGGGAGAACCCTCTACCAACGACGTTGTATGGTCCTGGGAGATATAGAGATGTTGCAGAGCCGGAGCGAGGGCAGGGTGGGAAAGGATTTCCATTCTGTGCTCTATGCAACCGACGGACACATGGGATAATAAATGCCCAAGCGTGAGATCTGAGCAGGCCATGAGGAGGGCGTGTGGGTTGATGTGAGACTGCCAAGCCAAGTCGTGGTGGTGAGAGTATTGATGTCCAAAACAAATTTCGCAATGGTGATAGTGGCTACCATGCGTATGATTATTCCAAGTATTAAAGCTCCTTAGCAATACATTCATTAAGGTATAAAACGGTGTGTTGGGACCTTGTTGAGAGAGGCTTGTCCCTTTCCCAAAGTGACTCCAACATTTGCTAGTTTGTCAGCAATGGAGTTGAGATCTCTTAACACATGGAAATAGAGAGTGTCCTTTGGGAGTTCGAGACGCTTGATTCTTTTCTGAATCCTCTGGCTTCTGTCATTCTTGTGGGAATTACCATTGCGCATAGCTTGAATTACATGTCTGGAGTCCCCGAATACCTTAAGTGATTCATGTTAAAGGTGACCGCAATTTCTAGAGAATGATACAAGGCCAACCATTCTGCTTGGTTGTTGGTGCTGATGCCAAGTCCCCAAGAAAAATCTGCTACTTTATTTTCTCCAGGGTCAAAAATTACCCCCTCCGCACCTGCCGCCCCCGAACTATAACTATTAGAAAAATAATAGTAATTAATAAAATAACTTTTTTATTATCACAACTTATAATTTTTTTTATGTTTGACAAAAATAAAAACTGATTTTTTTAAGATATTTCAAATTTATGGATTTAATATTCAGTGATCATGAGAGCTTAAGAGTATATAGAGAGATTTTGGATCTAATGTTGAATAAATATGAGAAGATTGTGACGGTTGGGAAGTCATAAAAGAAATATAATAGGAATAAGATGTTTCTTAAATAATTAACTAATTTTATTAGGTTAGAAATAATTATTATAATGAATTAAATTGAATTGCAAATATATCTTTAAAATTGAGAAAAAAAAGGGTGAAACATTGAATATAAAAATTATTTATTTTATTAATTCTCAAGGGTCCCACCCAAAGAGGCTTAAAAGAGGGGAAAAATAGTTGATTATTAAAAACTATTAGTGATAAAAAGAGAAAAATAAAAGTCAACAACAATAAATTAAATAGTAAATAGTACAATTTTATAATAAATGAAATGGTAAATATCTATTTATATAACGGAGATAAAAAATATATAAATTGTTTTATTGAGAAGCTTCAAAGATATTGATAAAATAATATAAATATTCCAAATGAAATGAAAAAGAAGCTGAAATTAATATTACAGTTTCTCATAAGATCTAAAGTATGATGAATTTATGAATTAAAAATAGTA
This sequence comes from Larix kaempferi, assembly GCA_027924585.1. Classification (NCBI taxonomy): domain Eukaryota; kingdom Viridiplantae; phylum Streptophyta; class Pinopsida; order Pinales; family Pinaceae; genus Larix; species Larix kaempferi. Next base: position 1,162,998 of record BSBM01000883.1, read on the forward strand.
ATTTCAAAATGATTAAAATATATGGAGGAATTTATTTCATTAAAAAGTATAAGTTTGAAGATGATAAATATAATTTAAGTATGATTAAAATATGAAGAGGTTTAATGATAAATAATAAGGAGAGATTATGCGGTAATTAATAAATTAGGGTTTTAAGCTTTGGAGGATGGTGAATAATGGGCTTTCAAGAATGGTTTAATTTGTATTCGTCCTCTCTATTAAAATTGTTAGGATGTTTCTCAATTTCAACGGCTTCACAGATAAGACAAGATGTGTAATGTAGAGCTGAAGTTAAGAGTTTTGTTTGGTCAAAGCATATTAGGTGTTTGAATTTGTGATAATGTTCCGCAATGGCAGATTTGGTGATGCGATTGTGATTCATTTTGGTGACGTGCTCTTTCAACCTAGTTTGGATGGCTCTACCTCTCCGACCAATGTACGACTTGCCGCAAGAGCAAGGGATTTGGTAAACCCCTTGGGTTAACAAAGGGTTAGTTTTGTCCTTAACACTTCCGAAAAGTTGTTTAAGGGTCTTATAGGGTTTGAAAAGGGTTTTGATATTCCTTTTAGCTAAGTCTTTTGCGATACTGTCAGTGATTCCCTTAATGTAAGGAGGGAGGTGAGGGTTGTGGGAGGTTCAATTGGAGGGGGGGATTAGTTTTAGGTTTTGGATGAAGGATGATGTGAAAAGTTTATTTATTTGGGACAAGGAATAGCCATTGGATTGAAGAGCTTGAGTGAGGTGAATTTGCTCAGATTTGAAGTTTTATGGATCCAAGATTCGAATGGCTCTGGAAATGAGGGTTTTGAGAACAACCAATTTCTGAGCAAGGTGGTGATGGGAACAGGCATGAAGGTATCGGTTGGTATGGGTTTTCTTGCGGTAACTTGGTGAGAGAGGGACCCACTAATCTGTCGAGTGATGAGGACATCTAAGAAAGGCAGAGAGTTGTTTTGTTCAATTTCTATGGTGAATTGAATGTGTGTAGAAATGCTATTTAGATGATTGTGGAAAGAATCAAGGGATGCACAACCATGAGGCCAGATGATAAATGTGTCATACATGAATCTAAACCAACATTTTGGTTTTAGATGGAAGCTCTTTAGAGCATTATATTCAAAATATTTGAAGAAAATATTAGCGATAACTAGGGAAAGAGATAAGCCCATGGTTGTGCCCTCTGTTTGCTCATATAATTTTCCTTTGTAGCAAAAGAAGGGAGTTTAGGAGAATTTTAATGAGATTAAGAGTCTCAGAATCCACAAGGTTAGTGATCAAGGATAGGGCTTGGGATATCAGGATTTTGGTGAATAAGGAGACTACATCGAAACTAACAAGAATGTATCCATCTTCCAGATGTAAGTCCTTAATTTTATTGATAAAATCCTCAGAATCTTTCATGTAAGAGGAGGAATGGATAGTAAAGGGGAGGAGTTTTTTAGGTAAGAACTTGGCTAAGGAGGAGGTGGGGGATCCTATGGCGCTGACAATGGGTCTAAGGGGGATGTCCTTTTTGTGAATCTTGGGTTAGCCGTAGATTTCGAGGGTTGGGGGTTAAATGGGAGAAGGCATTTTTTGATGGGAGAGTCAAGGGAGGAGGATTTTATAGCTTGCGATACGAGGGAAGAAATTTTGGAGATGGGATTAGATGAGAGGGGCTGGTAGGAAGAAGAAGATTAAAGATCAAGTAATTTATCCTCATAATTCAAAGTGTTCATTTTTACTGAGGTGTTACCTTTATCCGCTTTTATAATGACGATGTTAGGGTTTTCATTTAGACGATAGAGGGCTAAGGATTCTTCTTTGGGGAGATTTGATTTAGGAAGTTTTGCGGAGCGTAAGATGTGACTGTAATCTTGTCTTATTTCTTCGGCTTCATGGGAAGGTAATAATTTGGTAATTGATTCAATTTTGCAGAGAATGTCTTTATAAGGTATGTTACACGGAAAAATTGCAAAATTAAATCCTCTCTGAAGAAGATTAAGGGAGGGGGTGTCAAGATCATAAGAATAAAGGTTAACCACGATTGAGGAGAGAAGAGAGGAAGAAGTAAGGGATAAATTATGTTGAGAAAGGGTGGTATGGGGAGAAGAAGAAGAGGTTATCGTCGAGGATAACGAAAGAGAAGAAGTCCCGCGTGGATGTGGTTGGTGAGAGGAAGTCAAGGGGGGAGGGGCCTATTGAAAGTGAAGTGAGAGACGGTTGGGGGGAGGATTAGCGAGAGGATAAAGAGAGTGAATCGTAGGAGGGATGTGTTGGTAGTACGACTGTCGTTACACCAAAACCCGCAGGTGATTGGTAAACTCACTACCGCCAGATTTCAAGGATCCACGAGAGGCGATTAGTCCCTTGTCACGATACACCAGGGAGCGCTGACTACTTGCAATTTCGTGCAACAATCTCCCCCTCAGCGCGAGCCGAGTGTGTATTGAACTCGTGACCTCTAGCTTTGATACCAATTGTTGGACACACCGAGCACACTAAGAGGGGGGGTGAACAATGTGTGTAGCTTTTATTACTTTTTCAACTTTAACAATCATTGGCAGCTTTTTCAATATAATGCAGAGTACGTAATTATCGCATTATCATTATATCATCATGAGAATTATTAACAACTACATCTCATCATCACATATCATCATATCATCATCACATAGGAAGCATTGCAAAACACAGTACACAATATTTTTACGTGGAAACCCAAGTCCTGGGGGAAAAGCCATGGAAGCCTTTATAATAATAATTTACTAGCAACAACTGGAAGGAGGCAACAACCCCCTTTGTTACAAAGAATTCAATTCTCCAGCTACAACTGGAAGGAGGCCACAACCCCCTGTTTTACAGGCTGCAACCTGAAGGAAGCCTTAGCTCCCTAGATTTCCTTGCCCCGTCTTGCCACCTTGATATGAAGATAGTAACTGAAACTACTAAACCACAAACTTCACTGATCCTACGGACCTGCTATCCAACACTTGTACCACACTACACAATCTGTACCACATTGCACAACCACTGTCACTTCTCATCAATTGACCACTGCTCATAAACTGTTCACTACTCATCAATTGTCCACTGACCACTGCACCACAACTGTTCCACACTACTCATCAACTGACCAATCAATCTGTCTGCACCAATCAATCTATTGTTCACATCATCCGACTCAGTCAATCTGAGTCTAACCAACTACACACCAAACCCTGAATCTGCTGTTGATAACCTCTGCACTCTTATCACTGCCAAATCATCCATGTATATCAACAATTCATTTTACTGCCATACACTGCTCATGTACATCCTTGTACACCTCGTCATACACAGTCACTGAACAAATAATCCTTCTCTGCTTCCACTGAACATAAGGCATGCATCGTCATGCATCATCATCATAGGTATGCATCATTGTCATAGGGTATGCGTCATCATCATAAAATATGCATAATCGTCATCTCGGTGTGCACCATGTATTCATCATCAACATCAAGTACACATCATAATGCATAGGAGAGCATCATCACACTATGGTATGCATGTACATCATATTGTATAGGAGTGCATCAACTTCATAGAGTGTACATCATTATCACATGCATTATCATCATAAAGTGTATAATATCACAGCATAAAGGTATGCAAAATCATCATCATATCCTCCATAATGAATTCAAATATATATACCAATATATAGGCTCACATACTAATATCAAAGATGAACTCTATCCATGAGAGACATGTGCCATTACAAGAGAAACCTAGAAGCATGAGCCATACCTTTTTGAAGATCATAAGGTCAAGAAAAAATATACAAACCAAAAGAAACTCTAGATCATGTCATCACATAGCCCTTGTAACAAGCTTTCCAACGAGCCAAGAATTTTGTAATTCCAATTCCGTATGAGAAAGTTATGTCAACTTTAGTAAAGATGCCCAAAAATTTCTCCTCCACAAAATTTCGCACTTTTCTCCAAGAGTTGCGAAATTCCAATTGATGAGCAAATGAAATGTTTGATATTCTATTTATATAGGTCGTGGAGGAAAGTTCTTACCTCAAATAGGGCCGACATGCAATTCAAAATTACAAATAATTAAATTTTCTTTTGTTTGGTCGGCTCACCCAAAAAGGTGGGGTACACCAATTTCAAAAATTCATATCTCTTCAACCGTAAGGAGTTAGAAGATGCTCCACATATCAATGGAAATGGCTTGACGAGGACTATCTCCCTATGATGGGTTTATTTGAAAATTCTTGGTCTAATACCCTTAAATTATTCAATATGTCCAAGATGTCAAAGACCCCACACATGAGGGTGCCAAAGACCATACCACCAACTACAAGAGTTTCAAAGTATTTTTCAACCTATCAAGGCACGCCCGTGGGCTCTACCTCCATCTACATCCCAATAGCCATATAACCACAAATAGGACCATACATCACCATGGTTCAAGACCCAAGGCACCACATGCAAGGGTTTCAAGGACTCTTTCAAGGATATCATATAATATTTAAACAAGATACTTTCCATGGACTTCAAGCCCATCACATAGGACTCCATCGCCAAGTGATGAGGGCATAATGACCAAGGATTCTATCATATCAAAGGCTCCAACAATCATGGGCTTACAAACCACCATATGTATGGATTCCAAGACCCAAATCATTTCCAAATGCACCATCAATGATCATATAGTGTCCAAGGGTCATCATGCCGCCATTTATATGGGTGCCAGACCTTCTCATACATAATGACCTTCTCCAAGGGTTCCATGACCCCAACAAGGGATACACGGGCATCAAGATCTTCATTAAGGGTTCCAAGTCTTCATCAAGTCATTAATGACCACATCATCACCTTTAAGGGGACAAGGACCATTAAGCCATCAAATGTGGGTCCAAGGACTTCTTTAGGGCTTCTTCATCAAGCAAGGGGCTTCATAGGCTTCTTCAACCACCTCAACCACACCAGGAGACCTGCAAGGGTCAAGATCCATCATGACATCACCGGTGGGGTTGCTAGACCTTCTCCTGGGGTACCATGACCTCAATAAACACAAATGACCACTGAAAGGTTCATTTGGACTCTTGCAACTTCTTCAACACTTTTGTAGCATACTGGGGCATAAGTTGTGGTACTGGGGGATCAAAGAAACAATTGGGGAACCGCAAAACATCTTTGGGGTAACACTCTACAGGGTGTTTAGGGATTTTGTCATTGTCCCAAGGGCTCCAAGGGCTTCAAACTTGGGCTTGGACAAGATCAAAAGGTCTCCTTGGACACTGACAATTACTTAACCCTTAAGGGATCCTCAAGGGGCACCAAGACATGTTGGCATCAATGACTATACACTGTTGGCATCAATGAAAACTTAATCAACAATCTCCCCCTTTGTCATTGATGACAACACCATAAATCCTCTTCAGAACAAGTTCCCCTTGTCAACAACTTCTCTCCCCCTTTGGCATCAATGGCAAAGGGAACTTCCTTTGACAACACTGCTCCCCCTTAGGGCATGCTCCCTTTTTCAACAACTTCTCTTTGTTTTTCGACTCTTGAAAAACCTTTTCTTCCTTTTTGCATCAATGGCAACGAGAATTTCCTTTGGTAATACTGCTCCCCCTATCATTGGGCATTGCTGTTGATCGATAGTCTTCAAAATGGTATTGGGTTTTTCCCAATATTTTCATCATTTCTGTTTTGATCATTGGTGCAATCTATTGACTTTCTTTTCCATACATTGGTAGGCTGATCACTGTTCATGACATTCGGTTGAACTTACTTTCTTCTCCAAACTTTAACTTCTCCCTGCATCCTGCAATGTTTCACAAAATGACCATAATGATAACAATTATAACATTGAACGGAAAACATACCTTGATTTATATCTGGAATTATTCTGTCATGAGTTCTGCAATGGATGGCTTTGTGACCATAGTTGTTACACTTGTAGCAGTGACCATGGAACATCATAGGATATGTTTGAGCAAAAGATATTTCTTCTGTATAACTATTGGTCTCTTCTTCTTTTTCCCTTAAATTCTTGCTTTCTTCAATGTTCTTTTCGATCTTCAAATTTGTTTTTAACTGAGCAGTTGTATTGTCCAGATCTTCCTTCAGAGAGAGGATCTTCAATTCTTGCCTTTGACAAATTTCTATCTTTTCTTGGAGTTGTCTTGTTAGGTCTTCTTCTATTTTCTTGACTTCTTCTACGTGTCTTTTTAGATCAATAATACTGTCTTCCATCTGTCCTTTTGAGTTATGATCTTCCTCATGAGATTTTTGTAGTCGCCCTTTTAGTACTTGATTTTCTTTTCTGATCTCTGTTAGTTCTTTTTCAAATTCAAAATTTTTCAGACATACCTTTCGTAATTCTATCTTTAAGGATTTGATTTCAATTTCTTGTTTTCTTCTTAGTTTCTCTTCAATCTCATGACTGAACTGAATTCGCTTTTAATCACTTGAATCTCCTTTCTGACTGGTGGTACTTTCCTTCTGCAATTTTTCAAGTAAGGTACTGATCTCACTATCTTTGTCTTGAATCTTGTGAGTCATTTCTTTCTCCTTGTCTTCTCGCTGTCTTTTGAGCCTGCCAATTTCTTCTAATTGCCTTTTATTTTCAGCAGCTGACTTCTCAAGTTGATCTTTCAAAGAGTTTGATATGGCTTCTTTGATTCTTGTAGCTTCTTCCACTTGGAGATTTAGATCAATTATAGTCTGTGTGCCCTTCTCACATTCTTCTTGATTCCTCTTCTCAGATTTGTCTAATTGCTCTTGCAATACCTTGTTCTGTTCACAAAGTTTCTCAACCTTTTGCATATCATTAGCAATATCATTATCTAAACATTCATTTCTATAATTTGTTAGTGAACAATGGGATTCATCACATTTTGAAGTATTACAATCTATGAATTTAGAATAGTGCTTATCTTCTATACCTAATAAACACATTTCTTCAAAAATATTACAAGAAGGGTGTTCAAGAGACTTACCTTCAAACTTACCTGAATCTTGTACTGACCTTTCTATGGAGTTGTCTTCTGCTTTCTGTTCTTCAATGGAGTAGAGTTGATCTATCTTTAGTGACAATTCTTCAATTGAGTTGCACTTTCCTATTTTCTCCTTTTGGAGCTCTGTTAGATCTTTAACCATGAATTTCATAACCTCTTCTTCATGTTCTTTAGTGGAGTATAACTGTTCTAATTTGATCCACAATTCCTTAGCTGTGTTGTACTTTCCAATCTTCTCTTTTAAGGAATCTGATAAGCCTTCAAGAATGGATTCCATAGCCATTGAATTATTTTTCCTTGCTTCCTTCTGAGCTGTTTTTTTCACTTTCTTTGGATGATTGTACCCTGTAAGCACTGATTTCCATATTCCAATACCTTCTAATTCAAGATAAACTTGCATTCTTCTTTTCCAGATCAAGTAATTTGTCCCACAAAACAATGGTGCTCCATTCACTGAGAACCCCATGGTGTGTCAAGGATCTCCTTCAAGCTAGTAAGGCTTTCTGTGAAGGCTCGCTCTGATACCAATTGTTGGTAGTACGACTGCCGTTACACCAAAACCCGCAGGTGATTGGTAAACTCACCACCGCTAGATTTCAAGGATCCACAAGAGGTGATTAGTCCCTTGTCACGATACACTGGGGAGCGCTAACTACTTGCAATTTTGTGCAACATGATGGTGAGGTCGATGGAGAGGAGCGAATCGAATATCGAGGTGGAGGAGGGCAAGAAGTGTGCTGGCGAGGAGTGTTAATGTGATGGGTTAGAAAAATATCGTTGTTGAGATGGTTGACGCTGAGGTGGGTGAGGAGGAGGAATGTGCTATTGAGGCAAGTGAGAAGAGGTGAGGGGTGAGGTGCAAGGGGTGTGAGAGGAGGGAGAAGAAGAGCTATGCATGGTTGAGTCGATTATAACTTTGGTGAGGGAGTGTGGTGATGAGGACAAAATTTTTCAGAATTGTTAATCCCCTTAAACAACTTTTTAGAAGTTTCAAGGATAGAACTAACCCTTTGTTAACCTAAGGGATTTACCAAAAGCCTTGCTCTTGCGGCAAGTCTTATATTGGTCAGACATGTAGAGCCATCCAAACTAGGTTGAAAGAGCACAACACCGACATGAATCATAATCGCATCACCAAACCTGCCATTGTAGAACATTCTCGTAAATTGAAACACAAAATTTGATTTGACCAAACCAAACTCTTAGTTTCTGCTCCACATTACAAATCTCGCCTTATCCCTGAAGCCGTTGAAGTTGAGAAACATACTAACAATTTTAATAAAGAGAATGAATACAAATTAAGCCATTCTTGAAAACCCATTATTCACCATCTCTCCAAAGCTTAAGACCTTGATTTATTAATTACCTCCTAATCTCTTCTTATTATTTATCATTAAACCTCTTCATATTTTAATCATACTTAAATTATATTTATCATCTTCAATTTATATTTTTTAATAAATAAATTCCTCCATATATTTTAATCATTTTGGGATTCTTGTTTTTAATTAATAAATTCATCATATTTTACATTACTTAACAAAGTGTAATATTAATTTAAACTCCTTCTTTTCATTTAATTTGGAATATTTAATTTATTTAATCTTTATATGTGAAGCTTCTCAATAAAATTATATATATATTTTTTATTTTTCTTATATAGATATATATTTACAATTTCATTTATTATATAAAATTTGTATTATTTACTATTTAATTTAATTTTGACTTTTTACTACTAATCCATTTTTTTCTCCATTTTAAATATATATTTACATAATAATTTTTATTGTTTATTAATTTTGACATTTTTCTAATTAAAATATATTAATTTCATCTATTATAAATTTTTTTACTATAAGTTATAAATTTTTATATTGACAAAAACCTCTATATATTTATATAATAATTTTTATTATTTCTTAATTTTAACATTTTTCTAATTAAAATATATTAATTTTATCTATTATAATTTTTTTTACTATAAATTATATATTTTAATGTTAACAAAAACTTCTATAAAAATTTTAACTAATACTATTAAAAAAGATGAGCATTTTATTATAATATATATATATTTTGTTGACAAAACTCTCTATTGAGCTAATATATATTAGCTAACCTATTGAGCTAATATATCGATTGGGAGTTTAACTAACCTTTCATTAAACTCCAAAGATAGATATGAAGCTAACTCTGAACTCATTTTTTTTTTTATATTTACATTTTCCACTCGCAAAAAAATGGTTATCCATCTTCATAAGAATACTCTCTTCACACAGCCATTTGAATTCTTAAATTCTTAATAGATGAGTTAGTCTTCTCCACTAAAGGTTTGAAGAGTTTTGATAAATATTTCATTAGTGGATAAGTGGGCCAACCAATTGAGGAGTTTTGATAAATATTTCATTGTGGATAAGTGGGCCAACCAATTGAGGAGTTCTGATAAATATTTTATTTTAGTGGATAAGTGGGCCAACCAATTGCATTGGCAATTGGTCTTAACGATGCACCCTCTTTATGGATCTTCGTTACTCCATAAATTCTTGAAATAATTTCGCGACTGGGAGTTAATTGTTTTTTCATTCCTATCATCCAAGCTGGACTCCTTTATAACACTATTCTTGACATCCCTGATCACTTTTAGAATTGGGTTGTTGCTCAACTTCCTGTAACTGCCACTAAGATAAGATTGAGATGATCCGACATTTTTTTCGAATAATCCTCACTAGATCCATAATCGCTGTTTCCCCGCCCTTGTCTGCCTTTAAGATGGCAACGCTAGTATCCTTTCTTATATTTCTTAACGCATTCATCTCTTTCTTGCTGACGTTACTCTTTGGAGCTATGGCTTTCTTAGAATCAAAGCACAGTCCTGTCTTATGATTTCTTTGTCCTCATCGGCTTTTTTTTTTTTCATACAGGAAAAGAGCTGAGCAGAAGATGTGATCGCTACATCAAAACTGAATGCTTCTTCAACTGAGTTTAAAACATACATATGAGCGTACCAAGATCGATATACATAATCTGAAAAAACATAATCAACTGAGCAGTTTTGCCTCTCACACCATAGGTTCAAATGTTAGCATTCGACTGACTCATAACGCAGCAAAATGAAATTACCAGGAAAGAGATAACCTAATCAGTAGGGCATCTCAAAAGACTTGAAAAGTACTCCAGCATGAAACTCCTCGCAATACAAGATGCCATTCATCTCCTCCATTAACCTTCTAGACAACTGATCAGCAACTCCGTTAAGCTCCCTGTAGACATGATTGAAGTGTAGCTCCGCGAAGGAATTTATCAGCAGTATAGAACGCTGCATCCAATGACTGAGATGTAAGGAGTGAAGGCTGCCACCAGCTCCAGCCCAATCCACAATACACTTGAAATCCCCGAAGATCCAGAGGTCCCCAATAATCAACTGAGCAGTTTTGCCTCTCATCGGCTAACAACTTGATGGTATTCTCTATGCAACATATTATGTTTTCAGAGGGAATAGATCTCGGTGCTAATTCAATTCCCAAGCCTTTCCTTAATACAATTATCTCTTCATTACTCAGCTCACGTTTTGGGAGATTAACCACTTTTTTTCAACTTTTTTTCTTTATCTTCCAACCGTTGTTAATCCATTAGCTTGAGAAACTTATTGTTTTGCTTCTTCCCAGCTGTGCATCCTCTTTTTTCTTCCTTTAAAGCCGTACTTGCATCAAGAATAGCCCATAAATCTACACGGATCTTACTAGCCAGTTGTATATGCATGAGATTGAACGCTTTCCTTGATAGACTGTCCAAGGCTACACGCTTCCTTCTGATCATTCCACGAATTATAGCTACCCCACGTCAGTCAAATGCCTTGCTATTCCATTTGCTACGCACCAGGCTTTTTATTATACTGAACATAGGAAGAACCCTTTTATCTCTACATCTTTTAAGAAAAACTAGATCCGCTGCTCTTTTTCTAATTTTAATCCTTAGATTTTCCAATAGGTTTACTTCTTCAAGAACTTCGCTCCCGTGCAGGTAAGTGATTTTAGATTTGATATTTCTGCGGTGGTTTAGGTTAGAATTGTAATCTTCCGGGCTTTTCGTAATTGTTATTGTTTGTATCAACGTTTCGAACCCTAGTCTGGGTTCGTCATCATCAGGATAATGAGTCGATTGTTAGGGCTGCGAGTCGATTGTTAGGGCTGCAAGATCTAGTTTTTTAATACCAATTACTAATTTTTTTTCCCTTCCACAAAACACTACCCTTCCTCCTTATCCGAACTCCAATAATTTTGTGAGCTATTAGGTTTTTGCTTATTGAATTAAGATGTTTTTTTGTACAGTTCGAATTTATATTAAACTAAAAAGGAAAGCTGTCCCATCGAATTTATATTAAACTAAAAAGGAAAGCTGTCCCATCGAATTTATATTAAACTAAAAAGGAAAGCTGTCCCACTCAAAACCAAAACAACATTCTTCAACAAAGAGTTTCTACATGTTCAAAACAACATTCTTCAACACAGAGTTTCTACATGTTCAGAGAGAAACAATGATTCCATCTCAGTGCAAGTTTCTGATTCAAGACTAGGACTACTAAGACACACTTAAGTTGAAAACTACCCCCACAGGCCAGGGGTTATGACCAACCAAAAAGAAATTGAAAAAACACAGACCAACTTTGAATTGTCCACAAACTTTAGCATTCTAAAATAGAGATTAATCCTCATTAGAAATATCTACAAAGAGAAGACCTACATCAGCACGCTCCATTTTGGCTGCGCGCTGGACCGCTTCTGGACAACGTCGGTATATCCGCCGCTACTGGACCGTGGGACTTGATGCTGCAGGCTTGCTGAAGCTTTTTCCCATGAGTTAGCATGTAAGGGCATATAATTTTCCATTGATTCGCGCATCTGCAACAACCTGGTTGTGAGCCAAATGCTTCATGTCCTCGGTGAGCTAACACCGAAGGGTCTTGCACGTCCTTCTGAGAGTGCCCGTTGAAGCAATCCTCCATGGCTAAATTGAGCAATGCCTTCATATCCAGAACATACCCAGGGTATTCATATGACTTGTCTCCCTCGTTGTGGCAGATTCCGTGACTTATATCAAACCCCCAAAATCAAAGATGAGCTGTTGTGCCCTGGGGCATTGCCGATGATTGCGCAAGTGCCATTCCAGTCTCATTGTGTGAGCTCATGCCTACTTTCTGATCTTGGTATTGAAGAAACCATTGACGTTCTCCACCTCTTTGAGATCCCTTGGCATGTGAGAGAGTTTGGGACCATTCTTCGTTTTCCTCCCTGTAATCTAGGTTCGCACCATCTTGGATCTTGCAGCACCCATAACCCGAGCCAAGGACCCTCGACTGCCCAGGAAGAGCAAGTTACATGACTTCGCAGTAAGGGAGACGATCCAGGGAAGGGATAATTTGTCAGGAGATGCGTTGAAGGGAAGGGAATAGCCCCTCCGGATACAATGTGCTCATAAGAACCCCATAATTCCACAAATTTCCATTTCATCATTGTAAGAGCCGCCACCAAAATCCATTAGAGTCCGCACATGAGAGAATTTCGAAACCTGTACTGTCAACCAACTACCGAGCTGTTTATGATACCATCCATCTGAATGCTTCATAATGGTAGTGATGCGAGCATATGTTTGCATGAAGTGGGAGTTGCCACCAGTGTTGGAATTTGGTTTTCACTTTATCCGTCGAAGTTTTCACTTTAAATCTAAATCTAAACAAATCTTTGAATCTAAACTTATTACTAAATAAAATTCCAAAAGATCGTGCAGGAATTAATTATCTGTAGATTATGATAATGCTTTTCTAAGTTCTGTCTCCAAAACTTTTGGTTGCTCCTACACCAACTTCAAATTCCCAACTTCTACTAACTTTCAACTTCCAAAATCCAAGTCATTTAGTTGATGTAGGCTTGTAGGCTATAGCAGTAGAATGTTAATGTAATCAATAATCATTGAGCACTGAAATTTGTAGTATGTAGATGCTCATTGTATTTGTAATGATAGAAAAATAAAAATAAAAATTATAGTATGTAGATGCTTATTGTATTTGTAATGATAGAAAAATAAAAAAAGTAATGAAAATTGGAAACATCATTAAGTTAAATGAGTTTTTCTTTTTGTATGAAAAAATCAATGCAACTTGTAATGGAAAGGAATAGAAAATAATACTAATTTAATATATTTTTCTATTTATTAAGTGAAAGTATGGTTGGAAATTCTAATTTGGAAAATATAGTTTTATATAAGATCAAAGATATCAATAATACTAGTAAAATAATTACTTTTTATAAATTTTGCTATTCTTAAAAAATAATAAATATAGTGACGTTTTAGAAATTTTATTACCTTTCAAAACCGTCATTTTCCACAATCGCATGATCACTGCTCACATCATCAATATAATGAGGCCCGCCGTGGGGGATTATTGAATTAAGATTATTAAGGTTTGTTAATAAATTATACTTAACTTATTATTGATATATTAGATTTATTTTGTTAATTATAAATTAGCTCTAAATTGGAATTTTGCATTCCCTAACTTTTTATTTATAATAGTTTAATTATGTACTAAGATTATTTAATTCTAAATTAGCTTAATTTTGTTATAATAGTTTAATTGGATAAATTAGCATATTAGTTTAATAATAGTTTAATTGGTTTAAGTTTAATTAACTTATTAGATTAATTAGTTTAATTTTGTAGTATTATAATTTTGAAAGGAAACTATTTTTGATTAATGAATTTAACATTATTATTATTTATATGTTAGCTTGATTTTGTTTATTTTTCAACAAGAAAAAAAACTATAACTTGATATTTAGAGATTGAATCAAAGTTATAATAATTTTTATCAATAAGTTCTTTATTCTTGTGGAAACTGAAACCTCTAGACAACCGTAACACTAAATCCGTGTGTTATGGAGAATCCGTATCCGGATAAAGAAGAGATCCATCGTCATAAATAATACATATTGAATAATAATTGAATTTCATGAATAATATTACATTGAGGGCCTCTTTTATATATTGTTAGACACCTTTTGAGAGGAGTCATGTCCTCTTATAATTATAATTATTATTAATTAATTGTTAGTTTATATTTATTTATTATTTCATTTATGTTTGTGACATTTCCTTCCCCTTAAGGGAAGCTTCGTCCTCAAAGCTTAGTTTGCTGATGTCGTCTTTTTATATATATATATATTCTAGCTCTATGTCGAACTATTTTTGCTTTTACCGCTTGCTTGGTTGTAGATTTTAACTCTTCTTGTCATCAACTGGAGAGACTTGACAGACTTGATGTCAATCTTATCTTGTGTCTGATTAATCTTATAGTTTTTCTCACTGATGTTCTTTTGAGGTGAAAGGATAGTCAAGGTATAGTTTAAATCTGAAACATTTGATTTATCTGATTTGATTTCTTTTGCACACTGTGGGATCCATCCCTTATTGTTGCATTGATCATCGTTATTGTCAGCAACATTGGCTTGGCTCTTCTTGCAAACTTGGTCAATATCATCTCCATCTTTATCATATATATCATTGTTATTTTCGTCATCACTATGATATTCTATATCCTTGTCTTGTTAATTATTATCTTGATTAATATTACTAACCGCATCTTGGTTTCCATAATGATTTTCTATATCTTCCTCTTCGTCATTTTTATATTCTTTATCTGGTTTTTCTTTCGGGCTTTGAAAGTCAAATTTAGATTTAGGTTTTGAGTCCTTGTCTTGAGAAGTTTTCGATCTCCCTTGTTGGCTTACTTTATTGAAGGTGTTGTTAATAGCTTTTTGAGTAGCTTTTGCCATTGATTGTTCCATATGATCAAACATCTTGTCCATCTTCCTCATTTTCTCATTAAGAATCAAATCCAGTTCTTCGCTCATTGACCTCATGGCTACTCGTAGAAGTTTTCCAGAAGTAATAATTAATCCAATTAATTATTAAAAATATTTTGATAATTATTACTATTATTTAAAAAATAATAATAATATTTTATATATAGTTTTTAGTAGATTTTTTTTCTTTAAAAAAATATTTTATAATAATAATACAATTATTATAAAAATTTAATAAAAAATAATAATATTATTATAATATTGATTTTTATTATTATTTTTTGTTTTTTTTTGTTTGTAGGTTAGGGTTTGGAGTGAGGACGTGGAGCTAGAGGTATGGTGACAGGGAGTGTGGAGGCGTGGTTGCGGTGGAAGGCGAGGGCGCATGGGATGGAGCAGAAAGGAAGGAGGGTCGAGGGTTGGCAGGGAGGAGGGGCATGGAGGAGGTAGCACAGATAGAGAGGATGGGCGCGGGTATGAGAGTAGGCAGCGCAAAGAGGGTGCAGGGAGGACAAGGTGGAAGGAGGAGGAGTTGGTGGGCGTGGCCGGGGAGGAGGCGAAGGTTTATGCGGGAGGGAATGGCCAGAGAGGAGCGCTGCTCGGTGCTGGGGAGGAGCGTGGAGGAGTGTGGGTGGAGTGCAGGTGGAAGGAAGAGGGAGGGAGGGCTACGCGAGGTTGTGGATGAGGGAGGGATGTGTTGTAAGGTTGCATTTGGAAGGGTGGAGGGATGGGATGCGTAGAGGAGAGCCGAGAGGGAGTAAGGGAGATGGGTGTGGTAGGGAGAAAGGGCGAGTGGTGAAGGGAGATGGGTGTGGTAGGGAGAAAGGGCGAGCGGTGAAGGGAGATGGGGCGAATGGGGAACTGGAGTTGGAAGTGGAGCTACGATGTTTGGAATGGAGGTTTGAAGAAGAAGAGGGAGTGGGAAGTGGCGGGAGGAAGAAAATTGGAGCGAAAAGCGTGCCTAGAGCCAACCTGGCTCTGATACCAATGTAACACCGAATCCGTGTGTTATGCAGAATACGCATCCGAATAAAGAAGAGACCCATCTTCATAAATAATACATATTGAATAATAATTGAATTTCATGAATAATATTACATTGAGGGCCTCTTTTATATATTGTTAGGCACCTTTTGAGAGGAGTCGTGTCCTCTTATAATTATAATAATTATTAATTAATTGTTAGTTTATATTTATTTATTATTTCATTTATGTTTGTGACAACAAATTCTCTTCAAAGTTACAAAAAAGACAGACTATCCAGTTTTTTGACAAAAGATAGGTTTTCTCCTCCTATCACCAAGTACTAGGCTATACAAAAATGAAATATCATAAAGTATCCATTTCAACATTGAAACTGAAGATACAAAGTAATATGTAACAACAAAAAACACTAAAATGAAGATTGCTAATATGCCTTGAAGGAGCCATCATAGACTTCGAAAAAGTCATCAAATTCTTCAAAATAAAGGATGCCTTCTGGAGGTCCCACAATTTTTTTTGATAAAGCATCCACCATCTTATTGAATTTTCTGTAAATGTGGGAGAAGGATAACTAAGAGAAAGAGGCCTGTAGTTGTTTTATCCAATATAGCTACTTGAAGAGTGGCCTTAACATTTTCCCAGTCCACCACTGATTTGGAATCACCATAAACCTAGAGAGTTGAATAACCCCTTGAAGAAGCAAAAAAAAGTAGTCCCCATAGAGCCAATAAATCATCCCAAGTATTAGTACCATATCCACAACCAATCCACAACAAGAAGTATTTTCTATATGAAAATATGAGCATCTTTCCACCTCCACATTGTCCAGTAGGAGCGACACCATAAAAAAATCAAATGATATCATCTCCATGAAAGACTAGATCAAAAGGGATTCTTTGTTTCTTATGTCCCTGAAACCCGTGGTAATATTTATATAAACCCATAATTTTATAACTAGTCATTTGAGCCCGTTGATGAACATCTTAAATATACATAAGTTCCTATCCTTCCAAATTCCCCAACATACAAAGGAAGGAAGCTCCTTATGTTGTGGAAATTGATCCATCCAAACATTCATTTTTTACTCAACAGAATACTGTGGCTAGTCACCTGTAGAGTGCAGTTTTGCTAGAACCTCAGACCAAATTGAATGAGAATAAAACCAATCCACAAAAGATGATTGACTAACTCAAATCCCGTTTTACATAAGACACAAATATTGGGACCTATAACACTTATTTTAATCAAGTTATCCCAGGTTAGAATCCTATTTTCTAAGCACATCCAAATGAACCATTTAACTTTTAATGGGAGATTCCAATTCCACAACCTTTTATGCCACCATTTTCCTAGAATGTCAATAGAGGTAGTTGAGATAGCCTCATAGGCACTTTTTGCATTAGTTTTCCCATCAAATTTGTTCCATTCCCAAAAAAATCTATCACCATCTTCATAAAATATTATAGCAATATGATTAAGACTTGCAACAAACTGGTTCCATTCATCAACCAGATAGGCCGTTAACCGCAATTCACCTACAAAAATCCAATAAGAATGCAAATCATCCCTTATAATTTTGACATGAGCTAACCTATAATAACCAAGATTTGCTAGCTGATTTATAAGGGGATGATACAACTTATAATATTCTCCCCACCAATAAAAGGATCATTCCCCAAATGGATCAATTTCCCATTTCCAATTTTCCAAGCTGGCCAAGAACCCATCCATGGATAAGATTTCATAATCCCATTCCAGAAATTTGAGGCATGAGAAACATATTTGTTTTGATCCCTAATCCACTCCATAATAGGTTTGTTTTCAAATGTTTAGCATATCAGATATCTTTTCATAATCCTGTACCAAAAAGTCCCCTCCACATAATTTTTAGACTCAGAGAAACACTAAACCATCTGAGATTTTTAATTCCTCATACCCCCATTACCTTGGGAAAATATATTCTTTCCCAATTGACCAGATGAAATTTATACTTATCAACATTTATTGACCAAAGGAATTTCAATATTTATTTCCTCATACCGTGAAGAATAGTCATTGGAATCTTTGCAAGTGAAAGGCAATACATATGAATGATATCCGGTATTGATTTCATAATAATAATCCCGCCTCCTATAGATAGCCATTTAAAACACCAACAACCAATCCTTTTTTCCATTTTCGTTTATAGCCACATCCACTCTGCCTTGAAATAATTATTTGGATTCAAGCAGTACGCCAAATATTTGAAACCATTCACCAACTGCTCTGTTTTAAAGGGGAAAAGAACTTGAATATGAGTCATAAGATTATCTTGTACTACATTTTGAATAAAGAAAAAATTGGTTAAGATGACCTCCATCCCCGAGGCCTCATCAATAACTTAATGATACCATGATATGCTTTCCAATATTCAACATAACCACCGCTAAATAAAAGGACATCATCCACAAACAACAAGTGGGTAATATAACAAACTAAGGTCACTTTACCACCAATCAATTTCTTTTCATGTTTGGATTTCCCTATAATCCTACTAAGTCCTTCCACCACCAACAAAAACAATAAAGGAGATAAGGGGAATCCTTGTCGAAGACCCATAGAGATTTTAAAAAAGGAGGGGGGATTACCATTGATTAAAACTGAGAAATTTGCAGATGTAACACAAGCCATAATCCAATCTGTCACTAACAAAGGGAGACCAATTTGGAAAAGAACCAATCTAATATAAACCCAATCCACTCTATAGTAAGATTTCATCAGATCCATTTTGAGAATAAGAGTAGCCAGTTTGTTGGTTTTAATGGATTGGATGCATTCTTGGGGGTTATTCTTGGGTAACCCCAATTGCATCAAGGATTTACCTCTTTTTTAGAAAGCCAAATTGTTCTAGAGATACACACTCAAATAAATTTGGCTTAATCCTATTAGAAATCACCTTGGAAATGATTTTATAAACCAGGTTACAAAGGGAAATAGGTCTATACTCATCAAAAGATTTAGGATTTGTGCTCTTTGGGATAAGAGCAATGAAAGTAGAATTTAGGGCACCGGAGACATATCCAGAAGCATGAGACTCTTCAAACACCTTTAGTAGGTCCCTCCCTATCAAATCGAAGAACTTATAATATAGTTCAACCGTCCCTCCATCAAGTCCAGGACTTTTAGACCTGGAAATTTTTTTAATAGTAGCTTCAATTTCTCCAGAGAGACTTCTTTACCAACTTGTAATCCTTCTTCCTCATAGAAAAATCTGGGATATTGTTGGATCACTTTTGGTTGAGAAATGATACTTGATCTTTTTGGATCCTTGAAAATATTTGAAAAATGTGAAACTGCTGATACTTCCAATTCCTTCCGAGAGTTAATAATATTTCCTTCACTATCCTTTAAATCCCAAATGGCATTATTAATTATTCTTTGATTGGAAAACTTATGGAAAAAATTAGTATTGATATCACCCTACTTAAGCCAAATAGCTCTACTCTTTAGTCTCCAAGTTTCCTCATTAACTCTTAAATTTTTTTC
This sequence comes from Larix kaempferi, assembly GCA_027924585.1. NCBI lineage: Eukaryota > Viridiplantae > Streptophyta > Pinopsida > Pinales > Pinaceae > Larix > Larix kaempferi. The sequence goes on from BSBM01000883.1 coordinate 1,182,373, forward strand.
TTCCTTGGATTTCAAATCAACTAGTAGGATTTTTGTTTCCCTTGAGAAAATGATTGATGGATTGAGAGAGAATAAAGAATCAATATTTTCTTCTACCATAAAAAATTCTTGATTAAGTCCTATCTTTTTTTTCTTTTCCCATTGAACTACTTCCTTTTTCAGAACTTTCAACTTAGCTTCCATATTATTCATTGCAGGATACCCCAAGTCATCTAAAAAACAACAAGAGATGATAAATCTGGATCTTCAATCCAAGCATGATTAAACTTAAAAGGAAACTTCTGAATACTATTGTCCACCTCAAATTGAAAGCAGATAGGGAAATGGTTAGAAATCCTAGAATTTATAGACCAAGATCTGAATATACAAACATCTTTTGAGAAAATTACATAAATGAGGAATCTATCAAGTCTATTTGACACCCCAACACTCCCATCCTTCCCATTTCTCCAAGTAGGAGCCAAGGGGAAAGGAGGAACATAAATTAAATTTGCTACTTGAAATAAATGGCTAAAATAATTAGCTAAGGGATCCAAATTAGGGTCATCTCCCCACAATTCACTGGTAGAAAGAGTGAGATTTAAATCACCCGCAAATATCATAACATACCTCTTCAATATACCACTATTTTCCACCTTATTACAAAACTCTTATATTCGAATATATGGTCCATAACAATTGACCACCTTGATAAGAACATCAAGACCCTGAATTTTTTCAGCTAAAAGAGTACTTGCAACAAAGGTATATGGCTTGAAGTTAGCCATAGAAGGATTCCAAATAGCTGATAGACCTCTAGAGTTTCCAGATGAATCCAAAGCACAACATTCCCATCCTAGGAATATTTTCAAAAAGGTATCAAAGGGATTAGTGCTATTACACATTGTTTCCTGTACAAGCACAATATCAACCCTAAAAATACTGAATAACCTCTTGAGGGAACTAATCTTTGAACTACCCCTGATTCATCTGATATTAAAAGATACAATGATTATTAATCACCATGGTTTAGGGGTTGTCCCGCTCTAAGAACCACAGAATTGTCACCTGAACCCTAAGTGGAGGATAACTGGCTTATGCTATCTAACCTAGATAATAGAGGAATGTAAGTATGATTAATAATCCTACTATCGCATGGATCTATCTCTCCACCTTTCGAATTGTCTGTTTTATTCCTTTTACGATGGATAGTCGCATTTTCACACCAAATTGAGGATATGGGGGCCACATCAGGTCGAGAAGATTTAGCAGAGAAGACTTGAAGAGGGGACCAAGTCATGGCATCTTCATAAGATAGAGCAATGGATTTTAAAACACCCTGATTAAATTTCAAAACCCCAGAGGTTGAATCAATGACACAACTAGAATAATGGCTAATATTCATACCCATAGAGGCATTCTCTAATAAACCCTATTACCTTCAGGGAGAGGAGAAGAGGAAAAACCCAAATTCGACATGGAGAATTTGAATTCTTACCCAAATTTGGATCTTAGATAGTCAGAATGACCACAAAATGATTAGTATTGACCCCACTAGAAAAACCAAGATCCATAGAGTCCACAAAAACACCATTTGTAAGCACAAATTCATAATAAGGACTCACATAATCCTTTTCAGAACGCTGGTCAATAGGACCCTTCACTTTTGACAGACCCAGACTCTTCCTAACCTTTGGAATAAAGTGCTTAGCCAAACTAGAAGAATGGATTGAAACAATCAGACACAAATAGACTCTAGACTTAGAATTTTCTACACAAAGTTCATTCCTAGCTTTAGTTACTTCAATATGTAAAATTAGTCACAGCAGATCTAATGAACAAGTAAATCAATCACAACAGATGAACATAGAAAATATGGTGCAAAACTGTGCAAAACATGCAGCAGTGCTCTCTATCCCAGAAAGGGTGAATGAATTACAATACAAACTGTCACGATGACTGAGCAATTCGAATTGCCTAAGGAGGTCATTCGAATCACTGAAATGGAGTAGCTTGACTCTAACTAGGAGTCCTCATCAATCAATCGGTGGTGCTCATCAATGCACAACAACCAGTCATCCAGGTGTCAATCTGAATCTAACTGAGTGTAATAAGTGTAACTGAAGTGTGTAGCACTGATTAAGGATCAGGAGGCTCAGTGGGGGCGCATGGGAGGCTAACTGAAGTCAGAACAAGTCATCTAGTCAATCTGGAGGTCCAACGGAAGTGAAACAGTCAGTCGGGAGTGAAACTAGCCTCAAATTAGGGAGAATCGGAGCTAACTGAATGTAACTGAAGTGGAACTGCAGTGGTAGGTGAACAAGTGCGCCCTTCTCTGGCAGTAGGTGAGAAGTGGGCGCCTTTCAGCCTAGGAGGGCTAAAACTCTGTGGTAGGTGGCTCCCGGGTGCTAGAATGAAGTGGATAAGGTGCTGGAGGCATCAACCTGGTGACTGGGATGCATGCAAGTGCATGCAGGTGCATGCAAACCCTAGATTCTGCATGCAAACCCTAATTGCATGCAAGATCCTGAAAAAGATGATGTGGATATCCGAACACTCCCCCTCAAGCTAGACTATGATGTGCCAATAAAAATAATGTCGGGCCCTGGTAACTAAGACCAAAGGTCACCCCAATACAATAATCCAAAAAATGCCGAAAATAAACTAAGTGAGGAAAGAGGGAAAACCCAGTGGGAAGAAAGCCCCCCCTCAAGCTAAAGCATAATAATGAATCAATCTGTCTCCACCATGATGGAACTCACCCCCAACAGTGAACGGAGTTAAGAGAACTTCTTCTCAGTGAAGCTCTTGGTGAAGATGTCTGCAATTTGCTCCTCAGTAGGGCAATATTGCAGAATGATGGTGTGGTCATGCACCAACTGTCGAATGTAATGCATATGAATCTCAATGTGTTTGGTCCTCTGCCGCTGAACTGGATCTGTGGAGATCTTGATAGCACTTTTATTGTCACAAAATAGGACAGTCGAAGTAGTGCCACCAAAACCAAACTCGGAAAGAATACCCTGCAACCAAACTGCCTGAATGCAGGCATTGACTGCCCCTCGATACTCTGCCTCTGCTGAAGAAAGTGCAATGGCTGCTTTCTTTTTGCTGGACCAGAAAATAGCACCATGACCAATCATGAAAACATAACAGGAAGTGGACTTCCGATCAATGCTATCACCTGCCCAATCTGAATCAGTAAAACCAATGAAATCTAGCTCAGAATCTGCAGCATAATGTATGCCAAACTGTATCGTACCTTGCACATACTGCAAGATCCGCTTGGCTGCTCGCCAATGAAGCTCATGTGGCTGCTGCATATATCTTGACACGACACTCACGGCATATGAGATATCAGGCCGTGAGTGTGTCAAATAAAGTAGTGAACCAATCAACTGTCGATACATACTGCAATCTGCAAGCGGTGTGGAATCTCCCTCCTCAAGACTGATTCCTGAGAGGAATGGGAATGGGGCTGCCTTACATTCAGCCATATTAAACTTCAATAACAGGTCGGAAGCATATTTTTGCTGAGATATAGTGATCCCATCAAAATTTTGAGCTATCTCCAAGCCCAAAAAATGACTCAGCAAGCCTAAATCGCTCATGTCAAAAGCTAGATTTAAGGCAGATTTTAGCTTGTTTATTGAAGTAAGTGTGCTACCAGTAATAAGCAGATCATCAACATAAAGTACAATAACCAACAAATTACCTTTAACTCGCTGAATATACACATTCGGATCAGATTTGCATCTTTGGAAATTCTGAGAAAGAAGGAAGGAGTCCATCTTTGCGTACCAAGCTCTTGGGGCATGTTTTAACCCGTACAAAGATTTCTTCAATCTACAAACCAATGATGGATCTGATGTATAACCCTCTGGCTGATGCATATAGACCTCTTCAGCAAGGTCTCCATGTAAAAATGCACTCTTTACATCCATGTGGTGCACTTCCCAGTGCTTGGATGCGGCAATAGCTAAAACAAGGCAGATGGAATCCATCTTTGCAACCGGTGCAAAGGTCTCAGTGTAGTCCACTCCTTGGACTTGGGAGAAACCTTTTGCCACCAACCTTGATTTATATTTGCTGATAGTGCCATCAGCAACAACTTTAGTACGGTAGACCCATTTACACTTTACTAATTTTCTTCCAGGTGGAAGAGAAACTAGCTCCCATGTGTTGTTCTTTTGAAGAGAACTGTACTCTTCGTCCATGGCACTTTTCCATCTCGGATCTCGATGGGCTGAATAGTATGATGTAGGATCTGAACCAGCCATCAAATAACAAATCTCAGGAAGAAATGGATCAGCAATAGAAAGAGCCATACCTGCTCTTTGAAAGTCTCCTCTTGTTCGTCTCGGATCAGCAGGATTTCCAAGATTCGAACCAGCAGAATGTAGAGTGTTTTGGGCCCACTTTGGTAACTGAGGAGGATCATAATGATCGGATTCCGAACCTGATATGTCATGATCATCATATGCTGCTACAATATCAGAAATATCAGAACTCATACCTTCATTATCGCTGCTCGGATCTTCTTCTGGTGAAGGCGGTGAATCGACAGTCTTCTCCTCGACTAGTTGCAATTCTTGAAGCGGTTCTTCAAACTGCACACTGCGCTCTATGAATATCTTTTTAGATCTGATATCCATGAGTTTATATGCTTTTGATTCTTCCCCATATCCTATCAATATGCACTCGATACTTTGTGGATCCAAAGCTCGTCTCTTCTCAGAAGGAATTCTAGCCCATGCAGTAGAGCCAAAAATTCTCAAATTTGACACATCCGGTTTGTGACCAAAGAATGCTTCGAAAGGAGTCATACCTTTCACGGATGAATGTGGAACACGGTTCTGTATATATGCAGCAACATTGATTGCTTCAGCCCAAATATTTGCAGCCAAACCTTTCGATTCAATCATGCATGTAGCCATCTCTTTCAGTGACCGATTTTTCCTTTCCGCTACACCGTTCTGCTGGGGTGTGTAGGGAACTGTATGTTGGATCTTAATTCCGCTTTGGGCACAAAGTTGCAGCAACTCGGACTTGATATATTCCCCACCATTATCAGATCTAAGAGCTTTGATCTTTCTCTCAGTGGTGGTCTCAACAGAAGCCTTAAAATCCTTGAATTTTCCAAGCACTTCTGACTTGTTTTTGAGAAAGAATACCCATGTAAAGCGGGAAAAATCGTCAATAAATGTCAAAACATACCTTGAACCATTTAATGAAATATGGGGCAGCGGACCACTGATATCAGAATGGATCAATCCCAAAATAGTAGAAGCTCTGCTAGCTTTGCCGCGGTCGAATCTGTGCTCGGGGTGCTTCCCAATAATGCAACCAGTGCATATTCCCTTCGAGGAACGGAGTTGTGGAAGCCCATCTACCATGGATTTATTTGATAGCAGCAGCAAATACTTATAATTTAGATGTCCAAATATTTCATGCCAAAGCCTACTAACCTCATTACCATGTGTGCGAAGAGCAGTGGGCTTTGCAAACGGAATAAAGTGCGAAAACTCATAGCATTTTGCAGTGTGGTTTGCCTTTCCAACCGCAACTAGTCTTCCACTTTTGATATCAGAAATTTCAACTGTATTAGGGCTGAATGTGACTTGCTTTGGTTCACCAGTATGTGTCATTTGATACACATAAAGGAGATTTGAAGCCAAGGAAGGCACATAGAGAACATTCTGAAAGCTTCCATGTTCTACATGAATCGTACCTTTGCCCTTTGAAGAAATTTTTGAGTCATCTCCCAAATGGATGGGGATGGAGCTGTTTGGATCGAATGAGGAAAAAGAATCAATATTTGCAGCCATATGATTTGATGCACCCGAATCTATCAAGAGAGTAGTGGGCTTCGAAACCGTTGCCATGAGTGCTTGTCCTCTTTCATGATCATCATTCCTATCCTTCTTCCTTGCACCGTCAGGAAGGGTTATGTTGTTCTTTTCCAAAAGGAGGGCCATTTGATCTATAGTCTTCTTCATACATTAACTTTCGGGATGAAAGCCACGGTTACAATAAGTACATTTAGATTTTTGGTTACCTTCTTTGCCCTTTTGCTTGGATTTCGAACCGGATGGTGCATCCGTTTGCTTGCCTTTGTCTTTTTGCTTGTGAGGCTCGAATTTGGGCTTCTCCTTCTTTTGCTTTCCTTTACCATTCGAGATCTTGGGTCCTTGAACAAATAGGGCTGAATCTTTGGAGCTTATGGACCCCATTTGAATCAACTTGTCATGCTCTTTTGTAACGGACTCAATGAAGGCATTTAAGGTAGGCATCTTCCAATTCGGGGTAGTTAGCCGACCGGAATTGAAAGTAGAGACAAATACCGAATAATCTTTCCCAAGCTTGCTTAGAATGGAGAGGATCAACTGTTTATCCTCTTTGATAACACCACTGTTCTTCAATTGCAAGTTCAAGTTCTTGAATTTTGTGAAGAATTCATTGATGGTCTCGAAATTCTCAGGATTAAGGCCAATCAATTCATTCTCTAATTGAAAAGCCCTAAGCTCATCCTGCTTGCCGAATAGTGTTTCAAGTTGCTCCCATATGGCTTTTGGAGTCTTCAATCCGCTGAGATGGAAGTGAAGATCTTTGGAGATGGAGAGACAAAGAAGACCATAAGCTTCATCAAGCTTGTTGTAGTGTTTGGTTCTATCTGATAGATTGCTTGGCTCCAATTCAAGACCAATAGTGACTCGGTAGTAACCTTTTGAACGTAATATGATCTCCATATCATCTTTCCAATCAAAATAATTGAATGGGGTGAGGATAGGCTTTGAAGAAGAGTATTCCATTGCTAGGAGCGAGTCAACTGATGAAGAGGAAGCTTGCATACAGACTATAGCGAATGCAATTGCTGTAGGGAAGCTTGCATGCAAAATGGAGCGAGTGTAATTGATGGAGACAATAAACCTGCAAATCACATAAAACCAAGAACTGTAAGGTCGAACAATCCACCCTTTGAGAGTTGCATCACACCTGGGATTGGATTTCAAGCAATGTTGAATAGGTCCAATGTATCAGTTCCAGGAATTATGTGGTAACTCAAGCTTCTGGAGTGGTATTGGAACAATTTTCAAGCTTTGCATGCACAGGAGCGAATGCCCTTGAGATATCTCATGCCAAACTTTTTGCAATTTTTAGCAGTTCAGTCAAATCTTCTTGTAGAAACACCTGTAGAAAAGAGATCTTGTCCCTGCAATGGCTCTGATACCATGTAAAATTAGTCACAGCAGATCTAATGAACAAGTAAATCAATCACAACAGATGAACATAGAAAATATGGTGCAAAACTGTGCAAAACATGCAGCAGTGCTCTCTATCCCAGAAAGGGTGAATGAATTACAATACAAACTGTCACGATGACTGAGCAATTCGAATTGCCTAAGGAGGTCATTCGAATCACTGAAATGGAGTAGCTTGACTCTAACTAGGAGTCCTCATCAATCAATCGGTGGTGCTCATCAATGCACAACAACCAGTCATCCAGGTGTCAATCTGAGTCTAACTGAGTGTAATAAGTGTAACTGAAGTGTGTAGCACTGATTAAGGACCAGGAGGCTCAGTGGGGGCGCATGGGAGGCTAACTGAAGTCAGAACAAGTCATCTAGTCAATCTGGAGGTCCAACGGAAGTGAAACAGTCAGTCGGGAGTGAAACTAGCCTCAAATCAGGGAGAATCGGAGCTAACTGAATGTAACTGAAGTGGAACTGCAGTGGTAGGTGAACAAGTGCGCCCTTCTCTGGCAGTAGGTGAGAAGTGGGCGCCTTTCAGCCTAGGAGGGCTAAAACTCTGTGGTAGGTGGCTCCCGGGTGCTAGAATGAAGTGGATAAGGTGCTGGAGGCATCAACTTGGTGACTGGGATGCATGCAAGTGCATGCAAACCCTAGATTCTGCATGCAAACCCTAATTGCATGCAAGATCCTGAAAAAGATGATGTGGATATCCGAACACAATAAAGTCCACCTCTTCCTTTGATAGAGAATTATAAAATCAGGAAATCAAGTTTTTAACTTACTCATAAAATTACCAGAGACCTCAAATGCTTAAGAACCATCGAGCTCTTCAAATTTTCTTCAAAAACTATTGAACTCTTTGAAAAATCAGCACTGGGTTTCCGTCTGAAGAGACATCAATAGGAGAGGACCCCTCCAAATCTAAACCATCCATCATCAACCTCGAGCAATATTTCTTCAAATGTCCAGTATTCTGACACAAGAAACAATGAAAAGGAACTTTGAGATAATCAAGCCTTTGATACAAATAAAAATCTTCCCATGCGATTTGGTTTTTGCAGGAATACCTTTAGAAGTGTCAACCTCCACTAGATTAGATGCAATTCTTTTTCTCTCTCCAAAAAGCATATTCTCCTCCATGAAAATATATCGACCAACTAGACTAACCACAACTTCGAGAACATGTTGAGTCCAAAGCTATAATGGGAAGGCTAAAAATTGAAGGCAAAGCTGTCTTTTAACCACTCATTCCTTTAATGGATTGAAGGAAGGATGCCAACGATATAGGACTAGACAACCACGACCAAAAAATCATGGTTTATCTAGGATCAAATTTGCGTTATCATTTGAGAGGAAATGGAAACAAAACCATCCATTAACTAGAATACTAACCTTAGGGAAATGCCCAACAAATGGCTTCCATTTTTCCTTAATCGTTACTCTAGTTGACCCACCAGGGCACGTTTTGACATACTTTCCACTCTATCAATATTCACTGGAACATTTTGGCTCAAAATTCAGTGAAAAAATATGATGGTACGGACAAACTCGGTCAAAAAATACTTGTTAAAAATCGATTTTTTTATATATATTTTTAAAAATTATCCAGTGTTCGTCGGTTGACCGATAGTTATCATTAAACCGTCAATATTTAGACATTAAACCATTGTTCTAATGGCGTTCTTTATTAAACCACCGAAACATTTAAGGCATGTTAGTTGGTATTCCAACGGTAAATTGTTGGACCACCGACGCATGAGGCATAACTGTTAAACTTTTGCAACGGCCACTGTTGAATGTTGAATGTTAAAAATGTCAACGCTGACTATGTGGGTATGCTTTGGAAGTTTGATGGATACACAATTTATAAATATATGTGTAACATACCCAATTTCCTCATTACCAACTAGGGAAAATGGGCTATACAATTTTTTTCCTTTTACTTCACTCAAACATTCAAATATGTTAGTCCAAATGGTTACTTGTTATAATGATCATAGTACATTTTCATTTCGACATAGCAGAGACAAGAACATTGATTCTAACATTCTCATGGCATGACATGCTTAACATCATAATTCAAGAATACAATCAACCTTTCAAAAGTGTGATACTTCTGCTAGCTTGAGTCACTAACACAAAGTTCATCTATGAAATTAAATTTAACTCTTCAAGCATAAGTCATACAATTCAAATAATCAATGGTTAATACAAGATAATCATCTTATCATTATAGGACAATCCTACTAACTTTCTTTTAGAGGCTTCCTATTAATTATGAATATAATGTTAAGAATATATATTAACATGTTAATTTTTTCACCTAGTGAACCTCTATGCACATTTCCTTTAGATCATTAATACTCTTAACCATACCATACTTTCCTTTCACATGAGGAGTAATAAGTGTTATAGGAACGGGTTATTATCCTTATGGTCGGTCATTAAGGCTCACCTCCTGCATATACATGAATTTCCTTGGCAGGGATAATTTTAAGGGCGATTTTTTCGCCCATGGGCGAATTTATAGGGGTCACAAAAAAAAGTTGGGTGAATTTTTAATATGGAGAGGGTTTTTTTTAATTTAATATATTATCCCATTATTTATTTAACCCACAACTGTGACAAATCAAATCGCCCACACTGTGAAAGAGGGAAAAATGGAATTTTGCCCAGTCAAATATGGCTCAAATCTTGACTTCGCCCCCGTATTTTTGGTAATGGAAGTGAATAACACTCAGGTCGCCTGGGTATTTTCGTTTTGGAGGAGAAACACAACTAGTTAGCCCCGATTTATGTATGATAAGGTAAAAATTTGGTACATCGCCCCTTGATTTATGGATCATAGGATAATGCAAAGGTAATTCACTCCTGATTTATTGATCATTGGGTAAAATGGATTTAGTTTGAATTCGTCCTCGATTTGGGTTTGTGGAGCAATTATTTTTCTAAGCCAGTTATCATTACCTTCCCATCCTTGGCCAAATTGTCATGTTTATGTCGATTTGCAATAATGGAGGATTAAGGACTCGGAACAGAGATTTCACTTTCAAATTTCAATAGTGGGAGTTCAAGGTTCATCCTCCTAGTCGCCATGTTTCTTTCGATTTGCAATAATGGAGGGATAAGGATTGGGAACATAGGTTTTACTTTCAAATTTCAATAGTGGGAGTTCAGGGTTTCATCCTCCTAGAGTCCAAATTACTCCAAAATGTTCCATATTTGATAAAAACGTGGAAATATTTAGTCAACTAGGGACGTTTTTGTACCAAATTACTCCAAAATGGTCCATATTTGAGAAAAACGTGGAAATATTTAGTCAACCGGGGACGTTTTTGTACCTACATAATGGCGCAAGAGTTAGCATGAAACTGGATTTCAATTGCAAATTGTGTCTTGACAATGGTTGAGTGGAAAGCAATTTAACAGAGGCTCAGTGGAAAATCTCTGCATTTGTTCAAGGTTCCTTCTATCTGCAGACTTTATACAGGTTAGTTTTTTCTTTTAAATGATTTCTTCTCTGGTTTCTTGTAATAAATTTGACTTTATATTTTTTTTCCTGGGTATGATATCCATCATAACTTTCACAAATAAAATGATGATGCGTCTGCCCCTAAATTAGACAATCTATGTGTTCTGAAAGGCCCAAGGAGACAACCTCCTTTGAGGAATACAGAGCAGGATAAGGGAATGTTGTGTATAGAAGAAAAAATGTAAAGGGTGTGTATCCTATGCATCTAATCCAACAACAACGTGGTGTTCTTATTTGATTGTTGAATTTTCCTTATAAGTATTTATGTTCTCAACAACCCGTGGTTTTATGGAGGTTTAGATGGTATGTCTGAGAGGGAATTTACTGCATTATCTTTTGTGGCTCTAGTCTAAGATGAATGGATATGGACAACTCATTGATTCTATTTCGTAGTTTGTGGTAGCGCTCATCTCATTGAAGGAGCCTTGGCGATGAACATATGGATTTATCTGATATTTAGACTTGAGATCTACTAGTTCTAGGAACACTTATTAAAGGATGAAAAAATAAAGTAAATTTAGAAGATTATACCTATTTGCATGCAGATGGGAACATACATATAATAATGTGTCTTTATGGTGGTTTGTTCTTACCCTATGCTTTCTTTTATTTCTGTTTTACATCACTCACGTTTTGAGTGTGAAAATGCCACACTTATTTATGAATGTCACCTTTTGAGCCTTTCAACCAACGATTGACCTCCCCACACATTCCTCGCCCTAATTATCCCTTCAATGTTCTTCCAAACTGACTAAGAAAAGGATAAAAAATGAGCATATGGGGAAGGGAATCATCAATTCCTTACATAGTGGGCACTAGTCAAGACCCCACCAACTCCTTCTCTACATGTAATCCCATGTAGGAACCTTGTTCTAAAGAATCAACCACATAAATAAAGGGGCATTTGAACTTCCATACCACCTTTAACCACCATTCTAACTCCCAAACACCTTCTACTTCCCTAAGAACCTTGTATCCTAGCTTGGGTGTATACATCCCTCTTATAGGGTTCCTGGACCAAACTAGTTCATCCTAATAATCTCTAATATGATATGACTAGCTCTTAGAGAAACAATATATCCATCCCATATCAGGACATCCTCCCCAGTAAAACCTAGAATGTCTATAAAGAGACATTTGTGTCTTCAGATGGTGGTATTTCAGGATACATCACTTGTGATAAATTAAATATACCTCTATATCTTAGGGAAACAAAAAATTTCCTCGGAACCCTATAATTTTTCCCACACCTTGCCAAGGATCATCCCCAAATCTAATCATATTGCATGTACCATCTTCCATACTAACTAGTTCCCAGTCAAAGAAAAAGACAACACCATAGCCTTTCAAATGATGGAGGAATGATCAAAAGGTTTGTTTTAGTGTTCTTATCCATCCAAACACATTTAATAGCCAAGGTTTTTGCAAAAGAATGAATATTTTTTAATCCCCAACCACCCAAATATTCAGGCACAACAATCTTCTTTCATAGAACCTAGGTACAAGTCTCTTGTTCCTTATCCCCTATCCACATGAACCTGTAACTATTTTCCTAATATACTCCAACACCCTTTTGGGGATGATAAACAATGATACCAATATACAAGAATAACTTCTAAAACATATTTCACCCAAAAAAATATACACTTGCAAGACAACCACCTATTGCACCATGTACATAATTTATTTTCAACTTTTGATATCATCCAACTCCAAACTCTCTTGGTGTAATCATTGGGATTGAGATTATAACCCAAGTACTTGGTTTCAACCTATAGCTCAACTTGAGGATAAGGAAACAATTGTGATTTTTTTTATCCTCCATTTTCCGCATAAAGGAGATAAAGGAATTCCCAACATTAATTATCTTACCATAGAAATACAATATAGGCCTAATATCTCCTTTATATTAATTGCATATTAGGTCTAATATATCTCCCTATAGGTTAGATGATATGTCTGAGAGGGCGTTTACTGCATTATCTTCTATGGATCTAGTCTAAGATGAATGGTTCTGTACAACTCATTGATTCTATTTCGTAGTTTGGGGTATCGCTCATCTCATTGAAGGATTGTTGGCAATGAACATATGGATTTATCAGATATTTAGACTTGAGATCTACTAGATTCTAGGAACACTTTTTAAAGGATGAAAAAGTACAGTAAATTTAGAATACTATACCTATTTGTATGCAGATGGGAACATACATATAATAATGTGTCTTTATGGGGGTTTTTTATTACCCTATGCTTGCTTTTATTTCTATTTTACAACACTCAAGTTTTGAGTGTGCAAATTCCATACTTCTTTATGAATGTCACCTTTTGATCCTTTCAACCAACGATTGACCTCCCCACATATTCCTCGCCCTAATTATCCCTTCAATGTTCTTCCAAACTGACTAAAAAAAGGAAAAAAAATGAGCATATGGGGAAGGGACTCATCAATTTCCTTACATAGTGGGCACTAGTCAAGACCCCACCAACTCCTTCTCTACATGTAATCCCATGTAGTAACCTTGTTCTAAAGAACCAAACACATAAATAAAGGGGCATTTGAACTTCCATACCACCTTTAACCACCATTCTAACTCTCAAACACCTTCTACTTCCCTAAGAATCTTGTATCCTATCTTGGGTGTATACATCCCTCTTATAGGGTTCTTGGACCAAACTAGTTCACCCTAATCATCTCTAATATGATATGAATAGCTCTTAGAGAAACAACATATCCATCCCATATCAAGCAATCCTCCCCATTAAAACCCAGTATGTCTATAAAGAGCCATTTGTGTCTTTAGATGGTGGTATTTTCAGGATACGTCACTCGTGATAAATTAAATATACCTCTATATCTTAGGGAACAACAAATTTCCTAGGAAGCCTACAATTTTCTCCACACCTTGCCAAGGATCATCCCCAAATCTAATCATATTGCATGTACCACCTTCCATACTAACTAGTTCCCAGTAAAAGAAAAAGACAACACCATATCCTTTCAAATGGTGGAGGAATGATCAAAAGGTTTGTTTTAGTGTTCTTATCCATCCAAACACATTTAATAGGCAAGGTTTTTGCAAAAGAATGAATATTTTTTAAGCCCCAACTACCCAAATCTTTAGGCACAAAAATATTCTTTCATAGAACCTAGGGAAAATTCTCTTGTTCCTTATCCCATATCCACATGAACCTGTAACTATTTTCCTAATATACTCCAACACCCTTTTGGGGATGATAAACAATGATACCAATATACAAGAATAACTTCTAAAACATATTTCACCCACAAATATCTACACTCGGAAGACAACCACCTACTGCACCATGTAGATAATTTATTTTCAACTTTTGGTATCATCCAACTCCAAACTCTCTTGGTGTAATAATTGGGCTTGATATTATAACCCAAGTACTTGGTTTCAACCTATAGCTCAACTTGAGCATAAGGAAACAATTGTGATTTTTTTTATCCTCGATATTCTGCATAAAGGAGATAAAAGAATTCCCAACATTAATTTTCTTACCCTACAAATACAATATAGGTCTAATATCTCCTTGATCTTAATTGCATCTTAGGTCTAATATCTCTCCCTAGAGGTTAGATGATATGTCTGATAGGGTGTTTACTACATTATCTTCTATGGCTCTAGTCTGAGATGAATGGATATGGACAACTCATTGATTCTATTTCATAGTTTGGGGTAGTGCTCATCTCATTGAAGGATCCTTGGCAATGAACATATGGATTTATCAGATATTTAGACTTGAGATCTACTAGATTCTAGGAACACTTTTTAAAGGATGAAAAAGTACAATAAATTTAGAAGATTATGCCTATTTGTATGCAGATGGGAACATACATATAATAATGTGTCTTTATGGGGGTTTGTTCTTACCCTATGCTTGCTTTTATTTCTATTTTACATGAGTCAAGTTTTGAGTGTGAAAATGCCATAATTCTTTATGAATGTCAAATATGGTTGGATATAGGGTAATATTTTTCCTTATGTTTGTGTTTGTGTTGTCAAAGTCTATTTATTGTTCAGTTTGTCTAATACTCTGTCTTTATGGGTTTTTTTTTTAACCATATGCTTGCTTTTATTTCTGTTTTACATCACTCAAGTTTTGAGTGTGCAAATTCTATACTTCTTTATGAATTTCAAATATGGTTGGATATAGGGTAAGAGTTTTCCCTGTGTTTTTGTCTGTGTTTTCATAAGTCTATTTATTGTTCAGTCCATACTATTAGACCATTGTTTCTAAAACTACGTGGCATGGTATGGAACATGTTGTCTTGTGATTTTTTGGGATTCTTACAAATGACAGTTGTTTTCATTGATCATCTTATCTATTCTACATTTACTGTAGAGGTAGGCATATCATTGACTGAGCTAGGGTTGGGAAGCATGCCCCCTTGAAATAATAAGTGAAATCCATCTACAGATTTTTTGGAGATACTAAAAATCATGTCCTTAGACTTGATAAGGTTAACCACTATTTGTTTTAGATCATTGTTCACCCTCAAGACAACATCATCACTATTCAAAATGTAAAGGGTGTGTATCATAACCCAAGGTACATGAGGACCAAGTGGCTTTGGGATTTTTTTGGGTGAATTGTGGAGTTTGGAGGAGGGAGACTCAGTAGTGGAGTGTTCAGAGAAGCTGGTATAGTGTTTTCTGCTGGGGGCTCAGGGGTCCTTAACTTTCAGCTAAGCAAATTGGTTGGGTGGAGAGTCGCTCCCCCCACATCAGTTGTTGTAGAGGAGACAAAAGTGCAGTTGTAGGTCAACAAAAGGGAAGTTCTACCAGGTAAGTAGGATCTTCCTAATCTTGTACAATTCAGTAATTAGTAGCATAGTGAAGTATTTCATTAAAGTAATTATTACTGCTTAGTTATGGTACCAAATCACTTTTGGTGTATTTATGTTTAAATGATGTGTTGTAGTTTTAGCTCTTTGTTTAACAATAAATCATGGCAGTTGTTATTTATATAATTCATTACAAGATAAGTTAGTAATCTGACCTGCTTAATTTATGACCTGTAATGTCTATGCTTATTTTTTTTATTTAATTACCTCTAAATTTAGTTTTAATGCACAGTTTTTGTAATTAGGAAATAAGGTTTCTAATTAGGGTGACAATACCAGATAACAATCCCCTATTTATCTAGCTGAGTCCCTACATTATTACCATGAAATTTAGGCAATTGCTTTCACCAAACCCCATTTAGCATGACATTAGGATATCCCGCAATAGTGGTACAATCAATGGTGGTCATTTGTCTCATTGTAGAGATTGAAATGGATGGAGTTAAAATGTGAGGTATTGAAATCAAAGGATAACAACACTAGAAGAACTACTTACTACCTTGTGACTTGTCCCTAAAGGAGAAGTGTTAACTCTTGCTTAACGAAATAGTTCTTTGTGGTTGTCTAAGAATGGATGAACATTTTGATTTGGATCAAGTTTGGATGCCTTTTTAGGTGTGCTCAACCTCAGTGGAGTCACCAGGTGAATATGAAGATTCGCAATAAAACAAAGTATTCATAAATGTTGTAGTACTGAGAAGCTTGGCTTGCTCCTAGCAAGGGTGCCAAAATGTTGTCACTTGAAATAGTCTAGTTCCAAGGTAACTGGAAATAGTAGACTGTCACCATGTGCTCTTTCCTGCACTTCAGGTTAGTGCTTTCCAACCACAGAGGGAATCCCTAGTGACTTTAAGAGTCAACTAACAATTAAAAAATGATCAGTAACACTTAAAATCAAAATAAAAGCTTGTTGTTTTGAATAATTTTACTAATAAATATGAAAAACATCAAGCAGAGCATGACATATTGATTTGAAAAAACACACGGAAAATGCTAAAGTCTTGTTTTTCTCAAGCAGAGCATGACATCAAGCTTGTTTTTCTCTAGTCCTGTGCTAAAAATAAAATTATAGCAATCTGTGATTTAACACAAGGTCTTGTTGTTACACTCAATGTCATGTTGTTACACTCAACCACACCATTTTGCTATGGATTGTAAATCATTGTATGTTGAAACAATATCCCATCTTGTAGACAATATCCCAGTTTGGATGTATTTTTAGGTGTGCTCGACCTCAGTGGAGTCACCAGGTGAATATGAAGATTTGCAATAAAACAAAGTATTCATAAATGTTGTAGTACCAAGAAGCTTGGCTTGCTCCTAGAAAGGGTGCCAAAATGTTGTCACTTGAAACAATTTGGTTCCAAGGTAACTGGAAATAATAGACTGTCACCATGTGCTATTGCCTACACTTCGGGTTAGAACTTTCTACCCAAAGAGGGAATCCCTAGTGACTTTAAGAGTCAACTAACAATTAAAAAATGATTAGTAACACTTAAAATCAAAATAAAAGCTCGTTGTTCTGAATAATTTTACTAATAAATATGAAAAACATCAAGTAGAGCATGACGTAATGATTTGAAAAAACACACGGAAAATGATGGAAAACTTTCTCTGTTGGGCACACAACCCAATGCAATTCTAGACCTAAAAATGCTAAAGTTTTTCTCTATTCCTGTGCTAAAAATAAAATTACAACAAGCTGCGATTTAACACAAGGTACGGTTGTTACACTCAACCACACCATTTTGTTATGGATTGTAAATCATTGTTTGTTGAAAAAACATCCCATCTTGTTGACAAAATTCCTTGATTAATGAAATGAATATTTCCATCCATTACTCTTTCATTTATCATGTTAATTTGCTTTATGGGGATTTATTTAAACTTGGAGATTTTTTAAGTACTTAATAAGTTGGATGTCCATAATTAGTAGCAGGAGGATTTCGATGAGGTTGCATTTCTCCTTCAAGTAGAAGAAAATTGTTTGAGTC